>JANXHW010000004.1:67450000-68660000 GCA_026170595.1 Plestiodon gilberti rubricaudatus | reverse complement strand
ACATCAGTTCAGGGAGAAAAATGTTAACAGATTGAAAAACAGATCCTGTTTTATCCAAATATAAAATTCTGCACCTGTACATGGGAGTTAACATATCCTTTTCCCTCGGCAGTATTGACACTTTCCTTCCTTTATTTTTTTTACTGCCTCTCTGTTTCTCTCTTATATATATATTTTTTTTCAATTGTTTTGAAATGCTGCCACCACCTGTGATAAACTAGGGTTGACTTCTGACTTCTAAAAGAAATCTTAAGCAGCGATGTGAAAATCAACCTGTTTCTCCCACCCTCAGTTTTTGAAAACTGTGACTTCTAAGAATGGAATAACGGAAAAAAGTGTGTGTGTGTGTGTGTGTATGGGGGGAGAGAGAGAGAGAGAGAGAGAGAGAGAGAGAGAGAGTAGGGGAAGACCCAGAAATCAAGGAAATCAGAACCATGCCATGTAAAATTGTTACAGCTGTTTCTGTTTTTATTGGCTGTTTCTTTTGGATTCGTTTCTCCAGCAACTTCATGTGACTGGGAAAACCATACAGCATAACATCGCTCTTTGTGGAGAAGTCCTGGGGCCAGGAGTGGAAAGGAAGAGGTGTGGTGATTAGGAAGGTTTGTGGGAGACACATCAAAGCGCAGCCTCTTAATGTATTACAGTAACCCAGGAAATTGAGTTCAGATGCATTTAATAAAAACCTAATAGATTAGAGACATACATAGATTTAGGATATCAGGTCAGGCCACCATTCCATGTAGTTCATCAGTAGCTGATGGGAGACTTGATGCTTTTCTTCGCTGGAAAGGATGCCCTCTTTTCTACCTCTAAAGAGAAGCTTTAGCTCTTTGATCTACCTTTTCCTCCCTAATATTCTTCAAAGAACACTAGACATACGGCATCCCACACATGCTTATCCACACAAATGAAAACATACTACTATATACTAATTAAACTCTGTCTCTCACTTGACTTGGAAGGAAGACTGGGGAGGTTGTTATTGCTATGGCTATTTTGGGGCATTTGCAGTGCTTAGATCCTGCAGGAATGGTACTGGTGGTGAGAGCTACAAATAAAGGCGATGGAATGCACCAAGGTAACTGGCCATTAGGCATGTAGCGGAAGGAAGCTGGTGTAGGGGAGGAAAGACATTTTAATCTTATGCACATGTAGATAAAACAAAGTTACTGTTTCTACTAGAAGGCAGTCAGAGGAGGGGTGCTGAGGAGAGGGCAATGGAGTTGCATGTGTTCTGTGCTCACTCCCCTCCAAGCATATTTATCTAACTAGAGGAAAATGGAAAGAAATGGGAGAAAACAGTAATGTGATTTTTAATATCTCTGTTCTTCTTTGAAGTTTTATTTAGAGTTCCGTTTCCAAAAGGGGCCGATTCACAGGGTCAAAATAGGTCACTCCCACTCCAAGTGTAAGGTGATCCACAGGGAAGGAAGTGCATGTTTTCACTATGTGGTAGAGTCGTCGTTTTCTCTCTCCTTCAGGTGCCCAGATGTGGTGACTGATGGAAAACGTACCAATGGTGTGTTGGCCAATGATCTGAGCACATGACAGCTTGACCTTCAAAGGCAGAGTTCACCACCACACAGAGAGTGGGTTGAGCAGATGCCTTGACTTAACTTAGATTCCATGTTGGTCAAGTGAAATGGTAGCTTGTAGGTCACTGCTGAAGAGTTATTCACAGATTAGCATACTCTGGGGCCCAGTTCACACATTTAGGGTCAAACTATGCTTGACGTGGGAGAACTGTGACTGAATTCTATGTCATTCTCTCAAAAGAAGCCAAAGGTAAAAGTTTGGCTTTTACTACTTAGCATGTATGCTCTGAAGTTTCAGTAAGAAAAAGCACTTTTTTCCTAGTTGTGAATTCACTTAGTGCAAATGTTATCATTCAACCTGATGATTGTCAATAAAGAGCTTTGATACGATACGATTTCTTCTACCCAGATGTTTTTCAAAGAATCTCTTTGGACTAGGAAAATGGTAACTTAGGGCCAGAATAAGTATTCAGGGGAGGCCTGAGTTCCTGCAGAACCAGTTAAAAAGTGGTGGGTACAGTTTGGAGGGGAGAAGTGGTGGGTGGTGAGGGATTGTAACGTTCCCCAGTAATGTTTCTCCCAGCAGTAAATGTGTCCTGTTTAGGAGAAAAGCTGTGGGGGGAGTGAGTGAGTGGGAAAGGGGATAAGTACCCCTCCTCTACTTGTCATCCCATCAAATTGTGCACCTAGTGCCATTGTTTTAACATTTAGTGAAGGTGCAGATCTTCAAATCTGGGTATCTGCTGAATGCCTAGATTGAGTCTAAGAGAGCAATCCTACTAACTATCCGGCGGGTAGCCCTGGGCCGCCCGCCGGATCCTATCCCTGTTCTGGGCCGCTGCAGAACATTTGTCCCCTTCCCTCAGTGTAAACCGGGGAAGGCCTGATGGGCCTCCTCAGATTTCCGCCAGCTATTTAGCTGGAGGAAGTCAGAAGAGGCTATGCAACAGCTGTGCTGGCTGGGGATGGGGATATGGTGGATGGCATTCCCGCCCCCTCCCGGGCTGGCATGGCCAATGGCCCCCCTCCCTCACTGCCGGGACTGCCCATGCAGCCGCTGGGGGATCCCTTACCTTCCTCCGGCGGCCGCATGGAGATCTAGTGGCAGAGTAAGGGCTGCTGGCCTAGCACCAGCGGCCCTTACTCTAGAGTCATGGCAAACATGCCTTACGGCACATTTGCGACAGTTTCCAGTAGCAGAGCGCTCACTCCACCGCTGGAAATCTATAGAGGATTGCGCTGTAATTCAGTAGATGGCAATAAACTGTTTGTCCGCTCAAAAAAAAAGAGAAAAAGTAGATAAATTTAGACTTTCTGCCAAATTCTGCCCCAGCCAGAATCTGAACTAGATGAGGATTCTTCATGGTATGGGTGTTTTTTTTCAGATTGAAGAGTAAGTGGGGGACCATACTTACCAGAACCTGTAAAATTCCATGGATATATTTTAATGAGGTTTTATATGGTATATTTGTATGCCATTTTGGATGGACAAGAAAAGTGGGCTATAAGTGTTTAAATAATTGGTACTGAAGAAATGCTTTCAACCCATCTAGGAAAAAAGGAACAAAATAACAATTCATTTTGTCCATTTGTCTTATCAGGCATTCACACAATATTGGAAAAATGGTACATTTTGATAAACATGAATGCTATTTTACAGAGCTTGACTAATGAAAGAGTACATGGAGTCTATACAGGGAATTCACTAGTGAATGAAGATAGTCTATATAGGGTATTTGTAAAATAGGGTTATGTTCTTGTTGCATAAATGTAAGCCTGTATTTATTCTGAAAGGCTATGGATGGACTTTGGGTTTGGAAAGATTAGTGGAGGAGCTTGCAACAAGGCTGTCTGAGAACATGTCAGGAAACAGCAACTGTAGTAAAAAAAATTCCAGAAGAATTTTCTTGTACAGGTGTTCTGATGCTTAAAAGAGAGTAATATTTGCAATTGCTTTGAAGATGTCAGCTGCTGCTACAGATGAGTTATTCTATGTGCATATCATTTCTCCAGTGTTCTGGTGAAATGAGATAAGACTTCTTTAAAGAAAAAAAAGAGGCCACTGTAATAATTGAGCTTATGCATGTGTCATGGTGTATATACCAAACATGGAGGCTAATTAGTTCCTATCCTCCCCTCTCAATTTTTTTTTAAAAAGCAAACATCCAAAGAAAGAATGAGACATAACAAATGTGTTACCACCATAACTTGTCTCTAAGTTCTGTTGCTTACCTGGTGGTATGTTCCTGTGCAGCGATGCAGCTGGGCCAGGATGGGATGCACACTGCATCCTGCACAGGAATTTAGGAGGTAGGAGGCAGAGGTGTAGCTAGGGGTGATGGGGGCCCCACCGCCCGTGGGCAACAAGCGTGGGGGTGTCAAAGCTGCTGCATCGGCAGTAATTCAGCAACAGTGGCATGGCGGCGGTGGAAAGGGGTTTCGTGCCGCAAAAAGCCTTTGGAGGGCTTTGGAGCATTCTTGCGGGCGGGCAGTGGTGAGAAAGGACACCTCCACCCACCCACCCCCCAGGTACCGTTCTGCACCGCGGTGACACCACCGTGGGACGGGCCGAGTGACGTCACTTCTGGGAGTGACATCATGGGGGTGTCACTGGGGTGCGCCCTCCCTCCTGCAGGGCGTAGCTACGCCACTGGTGGGAGATCTCCTACTTATGTACAAGTTAGGTTCCAGGGGCCTGTACTTAAGTTAAAAAATACTTAAATCAAAACATCTGGTTCTTGCCCAACACTATTGCACCTGTGCGAAAGTACCACCAAAGGACACACTGTGCCCGTGCAAAGGCACCAACACAGCCGCCCATAATTTGGATGTCTGTAACTTGGGGAGCCAGTGTATTAATTTTATTATAAAATATTCTTCATCTCATTTACGCCTATTGATTTTTCTTTTCCATGTGTAGACAGTAGGGCAAAGTCTGTAGCCATATGAAAAAAATATATGATTCACTTGACTGTTTTCTCTGGTTGGTCCTAACAAAACTGATCAGCTGGAAATGCCAGAGCATTTTCATGGCCAGCAGGCCTGGCCATATTTTATGATTGTTTTTGCTTTCTTAATTTATAGACATAGCATTTTCAGAGAGAGAGAACAATTTTCTATTATAGCGAGGGACCTCAGTGGTAGATGTTTCTCTCCATAGAAACCTTGATATATAGAGTTGTTTACATGTCTGTTTTCATGTCCCAGAGACCCAGTCCAACCAGAATAAAGTCACTGGACTTAATACAGTGCTTAAATATATGCATTAGTCTCCACCACTGGCTACAATTATTAAATAACACTAGAATCTCTCTTAATCTTCCTTTGAAACAGTTGGAATTGGGTGGCAGCCTCATGTCTGTGCACAGATTATTTCAATCCCTTGGGGAAAAAAGAGAGCCACTATAAGAAGTTAATTCCCTTGGGGGAGTCTATTAGTTCTGCCTTGATGGAGATGACAGAACTATATGCTTATGTATTTTTAAGAAGATTGTGTGCGTGCTATACGATAGGGTCCATTTAAATGACAGTCTTCGGTGCCACCCAACTTATCAAATCTGGCACCTAAACTCTTGCATTCAAAAGCACGGCTCTAAATGACAGCGGAACGACTGTGAAGCAAATACAGTACAGTAGTCAAAAGACTCTAACAGCACTCATGCCAGATATGCTGATAGGAAAGTACTTTTTCAAAGATGTTGAAGTGTTCAGATTATAGATGCTTTCTTTACTGGATCTATTGGAATGAGCTCTATCGTATGGGTTACTTTGCATTTTTCAAGAAACTGCAAGAAGTGGATGCCCAAGTGTACATATGCTTCCACTTTCTGGCACTTCTTATAATGTGTAAAACAGGAACTTGTGTGTCTTTCCATGGGAGAAGATGTGCAAGTATTTTTTATCAATGTCACAAGAAATAGTAGAAAACAGAAATGCAAATGCGTACTTGTGCATCTGCTTTTTGCTGCTGCTGGTAATGTGCGAAGCAACACTTTGTCTGTGACCCTATGTCCACGTGTAAGACATGCACTTGCAGGGCTGGCCCAAGACCTCCCAGAAGCTGAGGGGGTGCTGCAAATGCTGCCCTCCCTTCCCCGGTGATGTGGTAGCAGTTCCTCCTCCCATCTCCTGACCTCCACACTTCCTCTTCTCATCCATTCCCTTCTTCCTTTTCGGAGCCAGGGAGCAGGAGGAGGATAGAGTGAACCACCTGAGTCGGCTTCATGTACAGGCTGGCTCCATTCACTTATAACCCTACTGAGCTCTACTCCTCTCCTAATAAGACGACTCTTCCAGACTGTCTGCTTGCTATTTTCTGCCTCTGGAACCTGGCCATTTCCCTGCTGGGTTATGCTGCTTGCCTCTGGCCCCTCCTGACTGATGTCTTGCTCCCAGTGATGTAGACTTGAGTCTATTGACTCGGACTTGAGTCGGACTCAAGTCGCGTCAATGATTCGACATGACTCAGTGATTGTAAAAGACTCGAAAGACTCAACTCTTTTGAGTTGAAAGACTCGAAAAACCCAACTCGATTGATTGATTGATTGATTGATTGATTGATTGATTGACTTGGAGCCTTCTACGACAAGTCAAATTTTATTCAGGTTTAAACCTGCTTTCCCCATTAAATAGATATGAACTTGCAACCAAAGACTCAGGACTTGACTCGAGACTTGGAGTCAGAGACTTGATCCACATCCCTGCTTGCTCCCTCCTGACCTTGGTGCTCTGCCCCTCTTACTACTTGGGATGTCAACCCCCAGGGAACCCTGATGCATAGTGACATGCAGCTGATATCCAGTGTCCTTGCTTGATTTTGGGAAAACCAATATGACTCACTAGCGTCACTAGCAAGTGCTTTCGTCGGCCGGAATGGCTCCAAAGGCGAGGGGGCGGGGCCGCTTTCTCCCGTCATGTAACGGAGGGTCAAAGCCCAACGGAACTTGGAGCTCCGCCCCCCTGCAGTGACGCCAGTGATATGACTGCAGGGTTCACTGCAAGTTTTCACAGTAAATGTCTGTTCACATGACCATTGATCACACGTAGCAGAAAGAAAAGAGTTTGAAATTTTTGTGCATGTCAACTCTCAGCTTTTTGAACGTTTGTGATAACAAGTGTAAGACAGGATCCTGCATTTGGCAGTGGGAATATACAACTAGCTGGCCACAGGCTGGAACCAACAGGTGTTTTCTAGAGCTACTATGTCTTGAGATGGTAATGCAAGTATGGCCGCCACTGCCACCGGTCCTGGAGCCTTCTTTGTCTTCTTCGTGCACGGCCACCGCCACCGCCACTGCCGCCGGTCCTGTAGCCCATAACCCAGGTTGGTTCCGGGTTTTCCGGGACGGATGGTAAGCCTAATCATAACTGATTACAGATCAGAATCCCTAATGTTATCATAACCTAATTAACAGTCTTAGAAACAACTTTGCTATCCATGATCATATTCTTGAGACAGTTTCCTCTGAATTTGGGGTACAAACGTGAAAGAGGAAAAGAGCAGCTCTGCTGTATGTAGGCGTCCATGCTGAGGACTGGCTTTTGTAGTTGAGGTAGGGCAAAGTGAGATAATGGAGCAGATGGAGACACTATATCCCAATTCCCAGACTGTCTTGGACATCTGGTCCTCCTAGGAAAGGATATTGCAACAGCTGTTTTTTGTTGGTGAGATAGGATTGTGCAACCGAGTTGAAGATTTTATTAACAAACCCATATTGTTCATTATTGCAATAATAGGCATGGATGGATCGAAAAAACCCTAGTACAAAATGACCTTGTCCTGTTTCTGCTTAATCTGTCATGTCGAGGCTATCTCCTTTAAACTGTTTTTGAACCAGATTGCTGGGGGAAATCAAATAAATGTACTTCCCATGATTTGACCTGTGTTCATGTTTGTGTATTATTCAGTCTTTCCTACATTCTTCAGGCACTGGTGGACTTGAGCCTTCCCTCATACTTGCAGCAAATGACTACAAGACCTGATCACTAGCATGCTCTGATTTGCATTGGCATGAGGGAAGGAGGAGACCTGCCAGCAAAATCTTTGCCAGTAAAAAGAGCCAGTGCGTATAGCACCAAAACTAACCTAGCAGAGAATACCAGGCAACCACTGCCTCCCATCTTCTATCTTGAGGCCTTGCAGCAAGTCAGTCTCAATTACAAGCAGACTTGATTGAGTGTGGTTCACCTTTTTCAGGCTGCAAAAAAGCTTAATCAGCACACACACACCCTTTACCCTGCACGAACCCTGGAATAGCAGGTTGATCATAGCCGTAGGCACCATTGTACACAGGCATGCTCTTCTGCTTCTGTCAGGAAAGATGGTGAGGACTTTTGGACAATCTGTGCAGATGAAGTCAAAGTCTGGATTATAAAGCAAACATCATCTTTCCTGCATGTTCTGAAAAGTTGTAGACTCTCATCTCATTCCCCCTCCCCACACACCATTTTGTCTCCAAAGTGCCATCCTTAGGAACTGAGCTGCGCTGAGTGTACCCAGTGGCTGCCTCACCTCCAGTCCCCTGTCACCCAGCTGTGAAGAAGGCCAATTCCATGCTCGGGATCATTCAAAAAGGGATTGAAAATAAAATGACCAATATTATTATGCCGTTGTACAAATTGATGGTAAGGCCACATCTAGAGTATTGTGTACAGTTCTGGTCACCACACCTCAAAAAAGGACATAGTTGAGTTATTAACAGTATTTATATGTTAAATAACAATATCTCTGTATGCCAGGTGCAAGGGAGTGGCAACAGGATACAGGTATCTTGTTGTCTTGTGTGCTCCCTGAGGCATCTGGTGGGGTCACTGTGTGATACAGGAAGCTGGACTAGATGGGCCTTTGGCCTGATCCAGCAGGGCTCTTCTTATGTTCTTATGACCCCCGTCATTAATAAAGTTCTGATCATCCAGGCAGGTTCATGCTCCTGGATTCACTGTGCTGCCTAGATAGTGTGATGGCCCACCATGCTTTTCACTACTCCTTTGGCTGAGAATTCTGTGAGCCTGTTCTTTGGATTCAAGCCTGATTCAAGCGTCTCTGTCTTTTAGGTATTACTTGAATTAATATTTTAATAGCCACACTCATAAGGGCAATAGGTGAAGCTGCTATGGGCAACTACTTAGACAAGCTGTGCTCTTTTCCAGATTGAAACTTTTTGCAGAGCAATGTCTTTTGAATTATTGCAGTATTTTCTGATCCTTGGCTAATGAACTCTTACTGAAAGAGCTTAGCTAGACTACTTTAGAGCTGCTTTGGTTTACTCTTTTCATTTGCATAGTGATATTGTGATTCCTGCTAATTTGCATAATAAGGTCCTTATGAGGGCAGCCACATTTTTCAGACAAAAGGCCTTTGCACAAATGTGTCCATCCTAAGCAGTCCACACTGAATTTCTAGAACACGGAGCATAAGTGCCATCTTTTAGATAGCTGGCATGAAGGTCACACTGTCAAAAGTATCATAAGATTAGAGAACTCGTTTAATGGGAACCATGGGCACATGAATCCACCCTGAAATAACAGGCAGGACACAGGTGAAGCAGTGCACAAGGGACCACAGGAGAACTACTGGGTTATATTGCCCAGTGGCTTACGGCACAATCCTATTGAACGTTAGCGCTGGTACAGCATGTGCTACGTCAGTACTAGCTGTCGCAAATGTGCTGGAAGGCCGGGGCTGGTGCAAAGGTTTTAGTAATAGGCTATCTCTTAATGCCAGATGCAAGGGAGTGGCAACAGGACACACACTGGCATCGCTCGAGGTGGGGTGGAAAGCTAAGTTCTGCAGCTTTCCACCCCACCGTTACTCTCCTGCATGAGGCGCCCCTGCGCATTGCTTTCTCTCCACTGACGGGCTCCTACGACGAGGGGGCGGGGCGCCTCATGCAGGAGAGTAACGGTGGGGTGGAAAGCTGCAGAACTTAGTTTTCTGCCTCACCTCAAGCGATGCCAGTGAGGACACAGGTATCTTGTTGTCTTGTGTGCTCTCTGAGGCATCTGGTTGGGGCCACTGTGAGATACAGGAAGCTGGACTAGATGGGTCTTTGGCCTGATCCAGCAGCAGGGCTCTTCTTATGTTCTTATGTAAAGGTGCTCTGCAGGATGCGCTCTGGAGCAAATAAGCCAGTGTGTGTGTGTGTGTGTGTGTGTGTGTGTGTGTGTGTGTGTGAGAGAGAGAGAACCGGTCAGGGTGAGGGTGGGGAGGGTGTAACTTTGCAGAGTGGTGGTGACGGGGCGGGAGATAGGCAGATTGGTGCTATCCCCCTTCCCAGGCCTGTTTTCTTTACACAGGGCCTCTTGGACTTGCAGAGGTGTAACTACACCCCCCTCGGGGGGCGGGCACCTTGACAACCCCATGTGATGTCACAAGCCCCACCCCTGGGGGTGTGACTTCACAAGCCCTGCCCCCGCACTGGAAAAAAGGAGGAAAAAGCATCCCCTGGTGGGTTTTTGGTCGTTTTTAGGCCACTAGTGCCACAGGCGGGCGGGTGACTCCTGTTGCTGGCGGCGCCCATGAAAACACCAATTTTTGCTGCCCCTGCCCCTGCACCACTGAATTGCCACCAAATCGGCGGCTCGTGCACCCCCCACCACATCTCGCTCACCGCACCTGGGTGTCTGCCGCCCCACCCACGACGCCTCTGCGGACGTGTGCCAGGAAACTAGCTGGCACAGATCTGGGGAGACCCATTGTGGAGGCTGGGGCTTTACCCGGGGGGGGGAGGGTAAGGGAACAAAAGTTCCCTTTCCTCAAGGAGACGTCCCACCTCCCACTTTCTGCACAGGATACAGCGTTGCTTGCACTCACTGGCCTCGCTGCATCACTGCTCAGAAACTTAAGTAGGATTGGGGCTGTTAGTCTAGTAGTTCTCTGTTATTACCAGGTGTACCAATCTTCACTTCCTTTCACATTTAAGCTCAAAATGTTATATGGGGCCTATTTATGCTATGGAGCAAACAGGAGTTAATGCGACTTGGCTGAACTACACTCGAGGATTTAGCCTTTAAGGTCATAAAGGCAATTAATGATCAATAGGGAAAAAAGAACAAATTAATCCTTTAAAAATGTACATTATTGATCAAGTTGGATGATGCTATTATTCCATGTTAACATTTTTAGCCGTTAATAGCCAATCAATAAAGTGGTGGTTGAACACAAACTATTTAGAAAACTGTATATGCTATGACTATGGCCATTCAGCTGGTGAAGGTGGAAACAGTTTATTGACTTCAGGGAGGCAAAATGTAAGCAGTAATCCCTCTGCTGTGCAATGAAGCTATCGTTTGGCTCTGGAATGAGAATAATTTGTTAAAGAGATAATAGTTGCATCCTCCTTTGCTTTAATCGAAAAGAAATGGATCAAATAGGCAGGGCAGATTTTCCTGCTGCTTACGGAATGGATTAACATAACTCAGGTTGTACGCTGCTGACCAAGGAAGAATGAAGCCTGTTTTGGATTTCTGCATGTTGGACCCATTTTCCCTTTCTGGTGATAATACAGGGTTAATTGGGTTTAAACCTGTTAAATCTATTTCATTTCTATTTAGAGACGCCATATGATAGGTCAAACGTTCAGATGCATAATGTTTAATGCAAGCTTTATATAAGCCATTGGGTAGCCATAAAATGCAAATCCCTCCAGTCAGCTATTATTCAAATTACTTTTTATTTGTGCTAAGCAGCCATAGTGTTTAGATTCCTGTGTGCTGTGAGTCACATGCAGTCCTATATTTTGAAATCCACATAATGTTGCTTTCAGTAAAACAGTATACAATTATTTAACAAAACACAGATCATACACTAGTTTAGAAGTCTGATCATTATTTCTAAAACTAGAGAACTGCTTTGGCTCAATAGCTTATAATAACCTTCAAATGATCAAATCTGTAATCTCCCACAGAGCTCTGTAAGAAGCTCTCACAATGAGTTGGCTATTGTCAATATTAGTTACCTACAGTGAGAAGATCAACTATGTAGGGACTAAGGTGGGCCTATATGAGCTTCAGCAAGGAGAAGAAAAACTTTTGGAGGAAACCCCATAGTATGGTTTCAGGTACTGAGGCTGAAGCTCAAATATTTTGGCCACCTAATGCGAAGAGAGGACTCTTGGAGAAGACTCTGATGCTGGGAAAGACTGAAGGCAAAAGGAGAAGGGGAAGGCAAAGGATGAGATGGTTAGACAGCATCACCGATGCAACGAACATGAAAATGAGCGAACTCAGGAAGATAGTGGAGGACAGGAAGGCCTGGAGGGATATGGTTCATGGGATCACAAAGGGTCGGACACGACTTAACGACTGAACAACAACAACAACATAAATCTAGTTGACAGATGATGACCTGCCTTGAGAATGTTGATGACAGCTTCGTGTTATTGGGTGGATCCAATTCTACACCTTCTCCCAGCCTTAAGTTGTTTAGGGCGCAATCCAAACCTACTTAGGCTGCCGTTGTAACCAGCGGCCCAGCGAAAACAGGAGGCCCCAGAACGGAAAGGGGATTCATATCCCCTTTGAATTCCCCTTTTGGAGGGGATTTGAATCCCCTTTCCATTCTGGGGCCTCCCGCTTTCACTGGGCCGCTGGTTACAACGGCAGCCTAAGTAGGTTTGGATTGTGCCCTTAGGTTCCTCTTTTTATGATCTCTTAAATACCAATAAGTCCCAATTTGCAACCCTTCCCCATGGTTGTCGTATCCCTTTTATGATAACCTCCTTGACTACTTCTGGCATGTCAAGTGTCAGAGAATCTCCTCCCCACAAGAGTTGGCTGTCCCTGGTGAGATATGTAGTAGAGCTGAGGCCTAATAATCCTACCCCCTCCCCCCGGTGTAACTAGTGTTGCGTCAGTGGAGGCTGTTTTATGGCAATTGCGAAGCAGCCTCTGGCGGTGTGCACTGCAAGCCCTCTGGCGGCAATGCCAGAGCGGTCTCCCGCATGCTGACAGGCCCAGAAAGGCACACCTTCCTGAGTCTTTTCTGGTGCAGAATTGAGGAGAGTAAGGGAGAGGCAACGGGGATAGGATCTGGGATCCTCCCCCATTCTGCCTCCCACCTGTCCCCTCTCCAACAAGACATTCCTATTTCCCTCCCTGCCCTATTCTTCCCACTACTGCCCTCCTCACTGGCTTTACCTGTGCTTCTGTTGGTAGCGGCGGCAGGCTGTCAAGACTACTGCCATTTGCGGTGGCAGTTCCAAAATGGCCACCATATGGCCATTTGCAATAGCAGAACCTCTGTTCCACTGTTGTAAATTTTAGTTTGGAATGGACTAATGAAACATATTCCAGTCCTGCAGATTGATTCTCGAGCCAGGACTATGGCAAGAACCTTCAAACAAGAACCTCCATTGTCTATATATGGAAGCTTTACCAGGTGAGTCAAAAGGAAATTCCCCCATGGATGCTGTGTTTGCTGGTATAAACCTTTTGCTGGAAGCTAAACTAGTCCCTGCTGCCAAAATCTGGGTCAGCCAACTCTGTTAGACTTATTCACTTACATGCGTGTTATTTATCCATATAGTAAGTACATGACCTTGTCAACGTATTTCTCTGTGCTTATGATGTGTTTCTTGCTAAAAATGACTACAAAAAAACCCCTGACACAGAAATCTGAGTTCTGTAGGCAGCACACACTTTTTTTAGAATTTTGGAACATAAAGTACCGGTAACCTCTGAAGAAATGGGCAAGTATATTGACTGATATTTATTCACCAATGCTCATATATTTGTTTTATTTACTGGTAGTCTAGTCATAACCATCCTATCCCTGGAAAATTACCTTTTTATTAATTCATGTGACCTTGGGGGCAAACTGGCAAAATTGATAATTTCATTTTGTTGTTTGCAAATCTACAAGTTCTGTGATTGAATTGCACAGAATGAATGAAACTGAATTGACAGTTCATTTTATCTCAGTGATGATGAATATCCACACATCATAGTAAATAAAACGTGGACTATAGATAATTGTGTTTTTCTCATTTAAGCTGCACAGATTCTAAAATTCTGTGTGCAGAGTAGTAGCAGTGAGTGAGACAAGTACCTTTTTGATATGGCCATCTGGGCATATAATTTGTCTTGAAACTGAACTTAATACACATGGATCTCTTGTAACTTTTGACTTCTGTAGAGGCAGGCATTCCTACTCAGGTGTAGGTGTGTGTGTGTGTGTGTGTGTGTGTGTGTGTGTGTGTGTGTGTGTGTGGTTTTTGATGTGTTGGGGGTCTACCATACAGTTCCCCCCCATCTCCAGACAGCTCAATTAGTTCAGCACAGGCATTTCCGTATGCACATTGAATTCAATGGGACTTGCTTCTGAGTACATATGCATACGACTGTGCATTAAGATTAGAAGCATGTCATGTTTCAAAAAGCTGAGGTCTAATAAATAAAACATTAAATTCAGAAGAGATCCCAACTGTACTGAAAAGACACTGTTCATAAAATATTCTAGAATGGTAAAAGAACTCAAAAGCTCATTGTTCAGGACTTGACCTATCAATTTCAATGCTGTCTTGCTCTCTCTCTCCACACACACCAATTTGTGCAGCCCAGTTTCTCCCTATAGGTAAGGGCCAAACTACAGATGACACAGAAAAATACACCATTATGTAGCTCCAGACACAGAATACACCATTGTGTAGCTTCAGGCATAGATTTAATCATGTATAGGGGAGCCATATGGATAGGCTTACCATCCGTCCCGGAACGCCCCGGGTTCTGGACTTCGGTCCCGGATCAGTCCTGGGCTTTCCGAGTGGTGCAAGCCTCCGCTGTCACTTCAAAAAAGGTAAAACTTACCTTTTTTCCGGCCCTGCCATCTTGGATCTTGCGAAATCTTGCGAGATCCAAGATGGCAGCGCCTGGGAAAATATAAGTTTTATCTTTTTTGAAGTGGCGATGGCTGCAGGGGCATAACGTGTGGCTATGGCGGCAGCATGATGGGTGGCGACACGACGGACGGTGGCAATGCTGTGATGACGGGTGGCAATGGCGGCAGCGACGGGTGGCGGCGGCGACGGGCGGCAATGGCGGCAGCAATGGCAGTGGCGATGGGCGGCGGCAATGGTGGCGATGGAAGGGCACAACAAAGATGATGGCGGCGGCGGCAGAATGGCGGCGGCAGAACAGGGTAGTCAATTTAATTAATTAAGTCTAACTAAAAATAAATAAATAAATAACAATGTCTCCCCCTCCCCCCCCAACTACTTCCAGGGACCATGTTCTCTGCAACTACTTCTTTACTTAGAAGGTTAAGAACTTAAGAAGAGCCCTGCTGGATCAGGCCAAGGGCCCATCTAGTCCAGCTTCCTGTATCTCACAGTGACCCCACCAGATGCGTCAGGGAGCACTGAAGACAACAAGATACCTGTATCTTGTTGCCACTCCCTTGTATCTGGCATTCAGAGGTAGGCTACCTCTAAAACCTGGAAGTTGCATATAGTCATAATGGCTTGTAACCTATGATGTACTTTTCCTCCATAAATCTGTCCAATATGTCCTTTTCAAGGCATCTAGGCCAGGTGTAATCACCACATCTTGTGGCAAGGAGTTCCACAGATTAATTATTCACTGGGTAAAAAAATATTTTCTTTTGTCTGTTCTAACTCTCCCGCCACTCAATTTTAGTGGCTGTCCCCTAGTTCTGGTGTTGTGTGAGAGGGGATAGGGCTTCCCTTTATCCACCCTATCCATCCATGCATAATGTTATATGTCTCAATCATGGGCCCCCCTCAGGCACCTTCTTTCTAGGACTGAAGAACCCTAAATGCTGTTGCCTCTCCTCATAAGGGAGGTGCCCCAGCGCGCACTAATCCTTTGGGTCACTCTCTTCTGCACTTTTTCCAGTTCCACTATGTCCTTTTTGAGATCTGGTGACTTGAACTGGACACTAGAAAGTTCCCCAATGGTGCACTGTATCTTAGTGAATTTTTCAGCACCGTACTTTCATGCCAGCAGTACCAAGTTGATAGTTGAAGTGGTTTTTCCTATGCATATACACAGTACACAGGGCTTTCAGGCAATAGTTGCTGCTGCTGCTGCATCATCATCATCACAAGGTCACAGTCATTTAGCTAGGACCAGAAGGCAGTCTGGGATGAGATAATTATTTTGCTGTTTGAATGTAGTTACCTAAGTTTTCCCTTCAAGAGAGGGATTTTTTTTTATATAAATTTTTCTTAGTTAAGCACTGAAATTACTGTGATTGTTTCTGCTCCTCTCACAACAGAATAGTGTGTTCATTCTCAGCCCACAATTCTTTACAGACAGTGTGCAACACTGCTGTTCCATTCCCTCACCACAATAATTGGGAGCAGTGGCCCACGTGCTTGTGTCTGGAGGGAAATGTGGAACTTCTTCTTTCCTGACCATCATGAGGATCTGTGTGCTGTATTCATTCTGGAAGGGAAAGGAAAAGATGGAGGGGTGTGAGGGAGGGGCACTGTGAGCGATTGCAGCCTTTATTTCTGATTGTCCCTGGCCTTGGCCTATGGGACTCAGGATATGGGTCAGCATAGGGCCCCAGTTCCTTCAGTCTAGCCTTGCATAAGCACATAGCCATCTGGAATAGAATTGTGGCTTTTTCAGCAATATATTTCAGAGGCTTTCAGGAGAGGTATGTTTTTCAAAACACGCTGAGATATAAATCAGCTAGAACATGCTTCTAGGAAAAGGGGATCTTGTCTAAGAAAATCTTAGCTTGTCAAGAATGCATTTTTCTGTCAGATGCATTATACTGCTAAGATGAATGTGAAATGGAAATACATTATGGTGTGAGAAATGTATGCATGTTGCAAATGCATTAAGAATGGGCCTTATGATTTATTTGTGTTAATTTATGTTAAAATGCTAAAAATAGATTTAATGCTAAATCTGAGATACAGTCCAATAAAAACCAGGAAATTATAAACTAGGGCACTCTTAAATCAACTTAATTCATTCTCATAGGTATTGGAGCACCTACATGGAATAATTTAGCATTGAACAGACTGAGTTATCCCTGAGGGTGTGGTTGATTTCTCGTCGAAAACTGTGAGAAGTGTCAGTTTTCTGAAATGTTGGTTGTAGAGTATGCTTGTTTTGCTTGACTATACACTTGTATATAGACCAGAATTTTCAACCAGTCACATGCCAGTGAAGGTTTAAAACAAGAGGTGTTTTTTTTTTAATCCCAGCATATTTTCATTTAGTAGGTAAAAGAATTTCAGCAGCAAAAAGGAGTGGACATTGAGTTCCTTTTGCGCTTTTGGCTTGCCAGTGTCTCCCATGCATGTTTACCCAGGAGTAAGTCCTACTGGAACTCAGTAGGTGGGAATTCTTCCCTAGGTGTGCTTCGAATTGCAACCTTAGGATGCAAGTCTGTGTACACTTACCTAAGAGTAAGCCCCATTGAACATAGTTGGACTGACTTCTGAGTAAATATTGGAGCATGAGATGGCAATAATTGCATTATTATTGCATGAGATGGCAATAATTGCATCTCATGCAATAATAAGAGATTATTGCATGAGATGGCAATAATTCAGCACCAGGTTTCAGGGAAACCTCAGGATTCATAGCTGAAGTAGACTTTCCAAACCCGAACACTTCACACTGTACTGAACATTTTAGTGGGCTTAGTTCCATACCTTCGTTTTCACTTGCTGTCCAATCAGAATCAAACATTGTGATTACAGATAACCAATTCTGAGCTGCTGCAAGCTCAGCAGTTTAGAAAATGTGACTTTTAAGTTAGGGCTAATTTAGGAGCTAGCCTTTTACAAGTGTCATTTAACACAATTTGCTGTACTATGAATTGGGATTTGTATTAGATAAAAAGGCTTAATATTCATCTAATATGTTGCAGTTTGAGGCCAAAATGCTCCACATACATTATCTCAGGATTCCTGACAACAAGCCTGGACCATAGACCAAAATTATTATCTGCATATGTCAGATGGTGATTGTGGGGCAGAAACTGAAAGACGGCTTCATTTGCCTGCAGCCGCTCAGTAAGTTCACAGCTAAACTGTGAGACTAGAACCAAATATTTACTGGCAAATTGCTAATGTGCCTAACTACTGTGCTCATTAAAGTTATATTTTTGCGAGTACTGATGGCGCCGTGTTGTGCATGTGTCAGCATGGAAATTACCCATGTAGTCATTCTCATTGGCAATAGCAGGCTGATGATGCACGCACAACTGTACCTGTATTCAAAGAGTTGCCTGGTAATTTGATACACCGAATTGTAGCCTACCTGGGCCACTGCTAATTCGGCTAAATGGGCCCATCTTCCAGTGTAATGATCCCAGATACATCCCAGTTCACTTTGCATTTCTATTGTAGTTCGGTATTGTTGTGACTGTAGGGGAAAGTTGTGCACGGGAATGGCACAGAGTGATTGTACAGATGCCGTTTTGTGAGTTCTGCTTTGGGGATGAGGATCCTGCATATAACCAGCTGAGCAGGGAGGTAACCGATTCTTGCAACTGAAGCTACTCTCTGAAGATACTCCTCATAAAGGTTTTCATAACTCTGAATATAACAGAGACATTCCTCTCCCTGCAAGAGAAAATAGCGTGTAACATCTTTCTGCAGGGTTTTGAGCTAGGACTCCCCAAGGCTGAGCCTCACAACCGCACACAGGACATAGGAAGTTGCTTTACAGGGGGACAGACCATTGATCCCTCTAGCTCAGGATTGACGACACCCTGTTTTCATTCAGTGCTATAGCTATGGAGCAAATGAGGTAGTAATAGTGAGTGCCTGGGAGCAAGGGCAAGAACACCTTTCCTTCAGCAGTGAATAACCAGAATGCACACCGCTACATGCCTAGGATGAGTCAGCAAGGGCTTTTAGGCAGTCTTGAAATTTGGCACGACTCTGAGAAATCATTTACTGCCTACTGGCTGTAATGCAGCTTCAATAAAAACAATGAACTAGATGCAGTTTAGACTGTACTGTACATAACATGGAGGCTGTTTGGCAGATGTGGAAGTCCTTGGAGAGCAGGGCAGTTGCTGAGAACTGTCAACTGTTTGCTCTCATGTTTATGTCTGGGAATGCAGACACAGGGACGATGCCCATGCCTGCAGAAACATGCCCAAACAAAATGTCTGAACTATCTCGAAGGATCTGGGAAAACCTGTAGTTCCAGGCGGGGACCTCCAGGATTGCTGCTGTGCTGGCAGGAATCATCTGTAAACATGGCCCCAGGGGTCATGGGGTGGCATGGAAAAACAAGCTGTCTGGAAATACATGGGTACATTTTCATACACTTACCTCCTTGCAGAAGAAACAGAGACATTCTGTATATAAGCTTGAGTACAGGAATAAACTGTGTTGGAGTCATTATGTAATTAAGGCTGCAATTCTATGTACCCTTGCCTGGGAGGAAGCCCTACTGACTGAGCAGAGTGAGGCTTACTAAGTAAATATGGATAGGATTGCACTGCCCATTTCACAAGGAGCTGAGTTGTAAGACAATGAATAAAAAGGATTGGGGCGAAGCCAAAGTGTAAAATCATTACGAAGGATTTTTGCTAAGTAGCTGAATGTATCATCACTTATCAGAGGCATTATTATTTCAGGCTCAAACTAAGGCAGAGGTTTTGCCAATCCCAAATATTTTCAGTCTTCAATCAATATGGCTTTAGCATGGCATTTCTGAGAGCATTTCAGCATGTGATTGTATTCATTTTATGGAAACATGCTGACTGATGCAACCTCTTGAACAGGCTCATTCCTACTGATGGGGGCGTGAGTGCCTCTAACCACCTGCCAGAGATTTCTTTGAACATCCTACTTGCCTTATGTAAAATAACACAAACAGTGTTCTGGGGAGAGGTCATAGCTCAGTGGTAGAGCACCTGCTTTGCATGCATCCCAGGTTTAGTCCCTGGCATCTCTAGGTAGGGCAGAGACAAACTCCTGCCTGAAACGCTGGGGAGCCGCTGCCAGTCAGTCAACTCTCCTGAACTAGATGCCAGGAATGTGGGTCAAGTCTCTGACTCCAAGTCTCGAGTCAAGTCCCAAGTCTTTGCCCCCAAGTCCCAAGTCTTTGGTTGCGAGTTGCAAGTCCCTATCTATTTAATGGGGAAAACAGGTTTAAACTGCTTTTTAAACAGGCTCCAAGTCTCAAGTCGAGTCTTTTGAGTCTTCTACAATCGCCGAGTCAAGTCATTGATGCAACTTGAGTCCAACTCAAGTCCGAGTCAATAGACTCGTCTACATCACTGCTAGATGTTCCAGTGGTCTGACAGGATAAGGCAGCTTCCTCTGTCTACAATTTGAAAGGAAGCTGATAATTTCAGATTAGCGAATAAAAGTGAAAATTGGGAGTGCTGCCACACTGGAACATCACCCTCTTGCTTCTGAGCTACTGGCTCTTTTAGGCAGTGCCTAAGTAGTGAGTATTTTGCTGAGGTATTTCTAAGAACTGACTCCGAGACTCGGTATATGTCTGGTGAGAATGTGCAGTGCCTCTCACCCCAATCCACCCTCTTTTATTGTACAATCTCTCTCAGCCCCTAACTGGCACAGGACGCACAGGCACTGCATGCATGCCGGACATGTGCAATAGCATGTGTAGCTCAAGCTTGGAGTCAATCTGCAAATCCCAGCATTTATATATTTTTTTTGTCCTTTGAGTCTGCAAAGAAATGTTTGAAGTGTGAACACTGGACTGTGGCAAAATTTCAGACGACAGAGTGGGCACTATTGATCAGTACTTTGTGGGTTGCGGCATCAATGTCTAGCTCAGTTTTTCTATCCAGAAATTCTGTGGCTCCTGTTGCCTCCGATTCCTTGCATATCTGCTTCAAATCGCCATTGCCTTGGTTATTTATTTTATAAATAGAAAAGTGGAATAGACCTTTTATAAGTAAAATGAATGAATGGATTCCCTTTGCCCCAAACAATCCCATACATTCCTTGAATTTTACATCAAGTAAACTCTACCGAGGTACCTCCTGAAGTATCGTGGAATAAGGGCCTGCTGGTCCCACTTAAAGGCTCACATTCAAGGATCTTCTGTCTACACTGATCTAACTAACAGATGTTCCAGTTAGTCTGGCCGAGGATCAGGGAACTATAATCAGCTCCCCATTGACTTCCCTGCTCTCCCACTCTGAGCTGCAGTTAAGCTTTCTATGTGCCCCGTTGGATTTTTAAGTTGTTAAAATTTATGTTTGTTTGTACAATACTAGCTGTGTTAAATTTGCACACTTAGAGTATAGAAAGCTTACTGTTTCGTGACATACTGCTGGGAATGGGAATAAAGCCTGTTTTGCATTTGGTGTGAAAAAGGCGAGCTATTTAATCTGGCCACTGAGCTGCTATTGGCACTTCTTTCTTATAGAGCTGTGGCAAGGTGCTAACTGATTTGGCTCTCTCTGATGGCCAAACAGGAGTGATGTTTCAAATCATATGTGGGGCACAAAGCTTTTCATTCAGCTGTGGAAACTCCAAACCATCTTTCTCAGAACTCCTGAATTGGGGGATGGGGAGAGATGGAACGTTTAAATGGATTTCTCTCCTAGTACTATTGACTGTTCCCCAAAATTATTAGTATTATTATTAAAAAATATTTGTAGACCGCTTTTCATAAAAAAATGTTCAGAGTGGTTTACAAGAAAAATAAATAAAAAGATGTAAAAGAGACACTAGCCATTTGCTATAAATTGCTGGTCAAGTCAATAGTTGGTTGTTTAAGTTATGTAGCTGTGCAATATGAGCTACCAAGAGCTGTGAAACTAGGGATGTGAATGTGTTATATTCAGTAGGGTTGTGAATAACCTTTATTTCCGATCAGTTCCACTTGATCATTAGTCCTTGACAACTTCTCCTATTGCCACCCTGCATGTCTCTGTGAACCTACAATAATATTACGAACACAGAAGCAAAACAAATGCAGGAAAAAGAAGAAAGAGGTACGAATTGCCAAAATCAGAGATTTTTTTTTTTAAAAAAACCACTAAAGCACACATTACCTCACAAAACTTGTCCCTACAATCTTAGTGGTTAAGTGTAGGCATTATCGTTTTTAAAAACATATTATCTGGAATGTGGAAACCAATATCTATTTATTCTCCAAATCTGGTTTTAATGTATAAGAGAAAAAGCCAAGATCAGTATAATCCCTTTGTTTTGCTGATTTTGCTTTTATGTTACAAGTTGGAGAAAAAAAAACTACATGGATGGCACGATGCATGCTTACCATTAAATTTGCTAACTATACATACCATCAGCTCTTTCTTTTTTCTCTCTTATTTGTGATTTTCTTTGATATTCTTATACGCCATCTTGCCAACAAATGGCGATGGCACCATATATTATAGAACAAAAGTGTTGTTTCCCCTCCATCTGAAGTGTTAATCCATGAACTAGCTCCACAGGAAGCTAACTAAATTAACTTAAATTAAATGCAATTCTATGCATGTCGACTCAGAAGTAAGCCCCATAGAGTTCACTGGAACTCTAGGTAAGTGTGTATAAGATTGCAGCCTAAGGCCGCACTGAGGTCCATGGGCTTACTTCTGAGTCGACATGTATAAACTTGTACTGCAAGTCACTTTTTACTTACTGTGAGGAAGGCAGTGTTGCTTCCTGGATGAGTTGCATGATGTGGTTGTGTTAGGTTTTTCCAGAGCCTTTTCAATAAGAACAACAAGAGTTATCTTGTTGGTTCGAACCAAAGTCCATCTATTCCAGCATTCAGTAAAAGTGGCCAGCCAGATGACTCTGGAACAGAGGTGTCGCTATGGTGGGGGCGGTACTGTAAGTTGCGCCCCGTCCTAGTCCCGTTTACAGGCCGGCACGAGGCGGCCCCCGCTGCCTTCTCCGCACGGAATGGCTCTGACGGCGAGGGAGCGGGGCCGCCTCGTGCTGGCTTGTAAACGGGGACTAAGACGGGGCACAACTTATGGTGCCGCCCCCACTGTAGCGACAGCTCTGCTCTGGAAGCCACAAGAAGGGGGGGCCTGATCATTTATTTCTTTTATTTGAAAAATTTATATCCCACCTTTTCCTATGCCAAAGGCAAATGCCCAAGGCAGCTTACAACAAAGATTAAAATACATAATTTAAAATACATAAAATAAGTTTAAACGATACATAACCATACATAAACAAGTTTAAAAAGCAATAAAATCCACTGTGGGGGGCGACAGTATGGAGCAGAGAAGCAGCATGGCAGAGCATCTTGAGACACAGGAGGCAGACCACAACCCATCACCCAAACGCTAGACGAAACAAAAACGTTTTGAGCGCTCACCGAAATGTCATGAGGAAGGGGGTGGTTCTCAGATCCCCCTGGCAGGGAGTTCCACAGTTGCGGCGCCACAACAGAGAAGGCTCGCCCACATGTTGCCACTCCCCTAACATGCGATAGGGGTGGCACTCGCAGGAGAGCCCCCACAGATGACTTAAGAGAGCGGGCTGGAATGTATGGGAGAAGGCGGTCCCACTGGCGTCGACGGGGGGAAGCGGGGGGGCGGGCCGCCGGGGGGCGTCGCGCGTCTAGGGGTTACGCGCGATCCCCCCCACTTACAGTTTTTAGTTGGAGGCGGGCCCGCCCTCCCTCCCCTGTGTCCGTTCGGCTCCAAAATGAGCCGAAAACGGAGCGGGGAGGGCGCTCTGCTCCTGCGCGTGACGTCACGCGCGGGGGCGGAGCCTCCCCCTTAAAGGCGACGCGCGCCCCCGCTCCCACGTAGAGTGTGTTACAGTAATCCAGTCTTGAAGTCACTAAGGGTGGACCACCGTGGTCAGGTCCGATCGACTCAAGTACGGCCGCAGCTGGCGCACCAGCCGAAGCTGGGCAAACGCACCCCTGGTCACAGCCGCCACCTGGCTTTCCAAAGAGAGCTGTGAATCCAGAAGTACTCCCAAGCTACGCACCCGTTCCTGCAGGGGGAATGCAACCCTATTCAGAATGGTCAGATGACTCAGTACCTGCATTGAAGCTTTCCTGACCAGTAGGACCTCTGTCTTTTCTGGATTCAATCTTAACCTATTAACCCTCATCCAGCCCCCAACCGCCTCCAGACAGCACTCCAGGACTTCCACAGCCTCCCTGGAGCGAGACGGCAAGGAGAGATAGAGCTGGGTGTTATCAGCATATTGGTGACACCCAACTCCAAGTGGTCTTTCCCTATTGTTTGTTCCATGGAGCTGGGATTCAGGTGTGTACTGCCTCTGTTTCCTTGATGTACTACTGCTTCATGAATTTAAGGTCATGGTTATCATTCCATCTTCAAGTAGTAATTGCACATGATGAAGTTGTTCATTTCGCTCTTGAAATTATTTCCAATCAGCATTCTTGGGGATGCGGCCAACCACCAGAACATCTTTGTTGCCTCGTTGTCTAGGTGAGAGAGCAGTTAGTAGTACATGGATTTTGGAAAGACGCCAGTCCAGCCTGAGGATCTGTCAGAAGCTGTAGAAATGACTGCTTCTGCTGCTAGCCATGTTAGTATGTGCTTTTTTGTTTTTGTGCACCTCCTTTTAAAAGCGACTTTGTTGTCTTGCTGTTCTGTGAAGCACTGTATGGAGGTTTCAGATCCATATGTCTAGATAAGCTGTTTGTGTGACATTTGGATGCACCCTGAAAGTATAAGATAATATCTCACAAAATTTTTGCAAAGCTTATAACAGCTTGGTGTGGCTCATAAAGAAACTGTCTGCCACATGTACTACCAAAGAGAATGTTTCATTTCTCAGAAATAATCTTTCATTTAACTTTTAAGCAATGACATTTATCTACAGCATCTGTGGGCCAAGGTTAATGACAACATCCAGTAGTACAAAAGGTAAAAGGACAATAGATAGATATATTGTTATTTAAGAAGATTTATGGCTAGATGGCATTTTGGCAGCCCTCTCATCACTTAGATATTGTGTCCTGTGTAGGTTTACAGCTAATGTTCACAACCTTCACAGCTTTGGGAAGAACTCTGATTTCACTGAGCATGAATCCACATGCGAACATTCTGTCAATGACTAATCTATTCTGTGACAACCTGTCTGGGTTAAGCTAGGACCAGCCTTGCAACAATTTGATACCTCAGGCAAATAGTAGAATGCTATTCCACTTCCTCATACTTTAGATGAGCTGGGTTTTTAATCAGGTCCGCCTGGTTTCACTAGGCATGTTTGTTTGTTGCTCTGCTGGTATCTTGTCTGGACATCTATCAAAGCAACAAATTGTACAATCACTGTACAATCTAACAACTACCGGGTCTTGTGGCAGGATTCAACACCACAATCTCTTTTAAATTAAGAAGTCTTAGCCCTGGAATATGTGCAGTAATAATAAAACAAGTACTTTGAGCCTGTGCAAAACATAATCCCCTTTCCTCTGAGTAACCATTACCCAACCCCATATATCTATGTTTAGGGGCAGAACTTCCGGGAAATTTCAAGAAATTAACGAAAAATATGCATTGCTGTCACTGCTTATCACCTTGCTTCTAAAACTAAGGCTAAGTCAAAACTGCTTGCAGATTTTCATGAAATTTTCACCAGTAGCAAAATACGTCCCTCTTCTTGGACAGCTTTTTGGACTCTCTTTGAAAAAAATGTTCATGTATTTGCATTGCCCACCCTTGCTCTTACTCTCGTTAATTTCAGTTGTCCTCAGTGACATCACAACATAGCTAAATAAAATGTTCTGTGCAGCACTGTGTTGACACATTCACTGTGTGGGTGGGAATCACCCATGTGACTAATCCAGGAAGTACTGGCCTGACTTGCCCTCACTCTTAGCTATCCTCATTTGTTCTCAGTGATGTAATCACATAGCCAGCTATAACTGGCTATGTGGTGCTGTGGCAGCAATTTATTCACCATGACCCTTATGACAAGGAGAAACTCCAACTAAGGGGAAAATTCTCAGGAAATTTCTGGGGCCCCTCCTTTGGCTCCCGGATCCTCCTTTTTGACCCTAGACCCGGGTACAAATTACCCCCCCCTCTCGTGGGCCCTGCTCCTAAGCAGTCCATAAGTGAAACATGAAGCAATCAGGATTTCTGTACCAGACACAATCCATTAAGGGGAGAGAAACTTCCATGTTCAAAATGTACAAGTCTATTTACAATAGCATGGCACAATTTTCCTCCCTTAGAACCAGTTTAGGCTGTGCACCACATCCAGAATACCATCTTAGCCATTCTAGATAGTCCAAGTGGCTCTGCTAGCATGCAGGGAGATGGGAGTTGCTTTATCAGTTCTGAAGGCTGCCATCTGCACCAACTTTGAATCTGCTGCAAAGTACTCCTTACCATCCATACAAAGTAGTATTCTAGAACCTACAGTACCGAGCACTACCTGAGTTGCTAAGCACTCATGCCCTCATCTCCTTCATAATGTATAGGTTGACCCTTAAGAGATGCTCCATGAGTGCTTAGCAACTCAGGTAGTGATACCAGCAGAACCCTCCCATGGCTATCTCCTCTTAGAAGTGTTACAAGTGTGGTACCTAGCCAGATACTCACTGATGGATCACATAAATACTGTTCACAGGCAAAGGTCAGATCCATCCACCACATATCCATAATCTAAGCTTCTTGGAAATGCTGCCTGGGTGTTGTATCAGTATAATTGTCCATAGCCTGGCATTGATATTACAAAGACAGGTTTCAAAATAGCAGGAAAGTGCATGGAAGCAGGAACCTGATGGCTTAATAGGTCTTTAATGTAGGAGTTTGTGTGATAGGTTAAGACCTACTTGTGCTGACACACCTCACGTTTATCCTTGATTCCTTGACGTTCAGCTAAAAGCAAATGTAATCCAGCCCTAATCTTGGAGAGATTTCTTCCAAATGCCCGTTTACTGCTACAGTTATGTTAACTAGCTCAGTTTGAGGCATTTTATAATAGCATCTGAATGTCATAAACTGTGCCAGCAACTTTTGTGAATGCATCCAGTGGGCTGTACAGACCATGAACATGCCTGAAGTGGATATAGATTGCAGCTCCTCACATGAAATCCAGAAATATCTATGGGTTCAAAACAAGTTCAGCCTAATAAACCAGTCTCTGAATTCTCCTTCTGCTCAGCTAGCTTCCCCACAAACTTTGTAGCCTCTTGGTACACTAATTATGTCAATCTAAAATACATAGGAATTTTTTAAAAGTATGAAAGCACAATTAGATTAATGTCAGATAGAAAAGACTTACATTGTATAATGTGGAATAACCAGAGTTCCAGCATTAAAGTGGAGTGTATCATCGTGAAATTCTTCATAAGGAGTCAACCACTGGGAACTCCAGCTTTTGATAGAACCTTGGGAAAAATCCCCCCCCCCAGTGACGGGACCCCCAAGCATGTGTTCCCTTCATGCTTTGGAAAGCATAAGCGTGGGCCAGATTACCCCCCCCCCCAGTGCCCAGGCAGTATTCAGATGAAAATCCTTCACATATAGCGATGGGTGATGATGTGAAGGAGAGCTTGTGTCCACTACTGCCGCCTGCTCTCCACTTCCTCCTCCTAAGCACCCCAGTTGGGACCTTGGCTTACTAGGCAATGCTGGGGAACAGCGGCAGCATAATTTATAAAATGGTGGTGGGAAACAAAGAGGATGGTCCTCTGCTTCCCACTGCTTCCTAGTGAGCCAGCCAGGGACCGAAAGACCAATGGGGAAGTTTACCAGGAGACAGTGGGGAGCAGGCAGCAGCAGTGGATCATTGTTTTTCTTTTCCTGGTGCTATTTAACTATTAACATTTGCTATTTAACAATTCCTGGATGCCCCAGCACAGTGCCAAGGGACAGGACATCTAGACGTTATAAAGCGGGGTTGGGCAGGAGGAACATAAGAACATAAGAAGAGCCCTGCTGGATCAGGCCAAAGGCCCATCTAGTCCAGCTTCCTATATCACACAGTGTCCCCACCAGATGCCTCAGGGAGCAGGTCTGCTTCTGCTGACAACTGCCCAGTAACCATTCTCTTGGGCCCTGGCTTGCCAGGCAGTGATGGGAAGTAGTGGCAGCAGCGGGCCCTCTGCTCGGTCTTGGCCTGCCACACAGGGAGGGGGTGTCAGTCTTGCTCGGCTGCTTTTTGCTGCTCCGAATAGGTGACTTGGCTCAGAGCCGAGCAGGCCAAGCCAAGCTGTGTCAGAGTGGCAGAAAGCGGCCAAGACTGGGCAGTGCAGCAGGGTGCTGCGGTGGGCTTCTCTGCCGTGGCACCCCTCAAATGTACGTCACCTGGTGTGGGCTGTACCCCCCACACCCCTGTATTGACACCAGTGCTCCTTGGACCTGTGCCATTTCTTTAGCTGGGGCAAGTATGAGGAGAGAATGGGGGCAGGCAGGCTCAAAAAAGAGAAGACAGGATCTGGTGTGTGCCAATCCTATCCAGCGTCAGATCTGTGGGGCCACATGGCCTGTTCTGTATCCAGCACTGGCTAGGAGTAGGCTGAAGGTCTCCTCAGGTTAAAGGGACATTTGTCGCTTTACCCCGGGTAAACCCCCAGCCACGGCAATGGGGCTACCCAGATGTGCGTGAGCCTTATGGCTGGCACAGAACTGAGGAGCCCTGTGCAGGTGGAAAAGGCCTGGGAGGCAAGCATAGGATTTGGCGTGCGCCAGTGTTGCCCATCCTGGGCCTGATCTGCCCACCCCGCCACATTACCCCCCTCCACACCTTCACCCAGCCCTTCCCCAGCCTCTGCGCTGCCTAGTGCTCAACTTACTGGCTCTGGCATGGGATCTGCTGGATACAGCGTTGGTGAGACAGTTTTTGGCACATTTGCAACACCCAAGGCCGGCCCTGAGGTCACAGCCCAGGCCTTTCAGATCGATAGGATTGTGCCGTTAGCATGAGAAACTAACTGGTTCTCACTGCTGGTTTCTCACACTATGAGGTGTGATCCTGTGGACCCCTGTGGATTGAACAGAGGAACAGTGTACATTGAAGTACCCATTTTATATTGATAGTTTGAGAGTGGAGCAACGTGATTCTCATTTCCAAAATGAGACCACTCAAGATGGGCCATAATGGCATAAAAGAAGAGCTGCTGCTCCAGTTACAGCCTTTTCTGTGTTTATGTGAATCCTGTGAAGGACCAAAGGGCATTGTGGGTAGTTAGAATCATACTGTTGGAAGAGACCAAAGGACGTTCTAATTTCCACAGATCCATGATTGAATCCAGACTACAATGTGCCTGCAGTCACAGAACAATCACAAGGGGAATGTCAAGTTTTGTTGTCAATGTCATGGAGCCCAGTCCCTTAGAATACCATCAAAATCAGTTCTCAGAAAAGCAGTCATGATGAACATTCAGCCATTTCAAATATAGGCTTTTCCAGAGAACAGTTTGTTTTTGAACTGGTAGACAATGAACTACTGATGCTGAAGCCAAGTGCCTATCAAATAATGTGAGAGTTCAGAGTCTTTTGAAATAATGTACTGGTTTAACAGAGCAGAGTATAAAGCATCCTAGCATCATCTAGAGGCCAGTTATAAACTACAATGCATTGCTTTTAGATAAGGCTTTCAATAAAGTAAAACACACATCACCCAGAAAAAATGTTAATAGCAGTGGTGCAAGCAAGGTTTATATAAGACCATAAATAACAGTAAATGGATGTTCTTTTCTGAACCTATTAGTAGCAGAGGGTAACACAGTCTTTTCTTGGGGCATGCTGTATTTTTTTCTACCTTAGTACGTTCAACAACTATGATCTTATTTGCTGTGGTACTAGATGTGTAGCATAATCTTGTGAATTACTTCGGTGGAATTTATTGCCAGGTAAGTGCACATAGAATTACAGCCGGGCAGTCCAATCTTATGCCCTGCTAGTTCATAGCATGCAGCGCCGCCAACAGAGCATGTGCTGCATGCTATGGTGGGGGGAGGGTGACCAGACAGCCTGGGAGAGGTAAGTACAAATATTTTAAACTTATCTCTCACTCTGTATGCTGCCTGGCCGTCAATGGGTCTCCTCGGACCCGTGCCAACTCTTTTGCTGGCATACATTTGAGGACAGTCAGGGGGGTGAGTCCAGGCCATGAAAGGGGGATAGGATCCAGTGCATACTGCTGCTGCTGAGATCCACCCCTTCCAGCTCTGAACCTCCCATGACCCACCTTTGCTGCCACCTTACCTACTCCGATGTGGCTGGGGTGGGCTGTTGGCAGGCATTTGGTAGCAGATCTCTGACTGTTTGCACCAGCGGTTCTGGTGCACCCGATGGCAGTGCACCTTTTGCCCTGCTATAACTAGATTTACGGCAGTGGATCATGAGATCCACTGCCACAGGCCCAGGATAAGATTGGGCTGTTAGTGTCATTTAGTGCACTGTCTGCTGGATATAGATCTAGGAGTTTAAGGTTCAGCATTGAGTTCTTTGGGTAATCTTGTGAATAAGAATCACCCTCTCTTAAGTTCAGAACATTAAGGGCCTGCACTGCAGATTTTGCAGAGAGGGAGAAAGAAATATAGAAAGGAATATAAATGTTGCCTGCATTGATTTACTTAATATATTACACAATGCAACACAGAGGCATTGTTAGGGGGGCGGTGGGGTTAGGGTTAGGGTTAAACATGTGCCGGGGTGTGTGCAAAATTGCTGCCGAATTTGGCGGCAATTTGGTGGCAGTGTGGCAAAAATGCACTCCCCCAGCATTTTTTCAGGCGCTTTTAGGCCATTTGCAGCGCCGGGGGGTGCACGAGCTGGTGTGTGTGTGCATGATCTGGCGATGCAGGGGTGAAGGCAGCAGCAAAACCAGCACTTACTTAAAGTGCCTGAGGCATCTGGTGGGGCCACTGTGTGATACAGGAAGCTGGACTAGATGGGCTTTTGGTCTGATCCAGCAGGGCTCTTCTTATGTTCTTATGTTCTTATGTTCTTATGCCTTCATGCACCCCCCAGGCCCAATGAGCAGCCTCCTTGCAGGCCAGCTAGGTGCTAGAGACACTGTGCAACCAGAGCCTCTCTAGCACCTAGTTTCACTGGCTGGAGGACTCCTCCACTAGGTCTGCAAGGAGGCTGCTCATCGGGCCTGGGGGTGCATGAAGGTTTACAATAAGTGCCAATTTTGCTGCTGCCTTCGCCCCGCCCCCTGCACCCCCCGGCTCGTGCTCCCACTGGCCCTACAAACGGCCTAAAAGCTGCTGAAAACACGCCGGGGGTGCATTTTTGCATTTTTACAGTATGGAGGTAGGGCTTATGATATCACCCCCCATGGACAGGGCTTGTGACATCACGTGGGGGTGTCACGTCCCATGGGGGGGATTTGCCAAGCCGCCCTGCACCTCCCCCAGCGGAGGCTGGCTACGCCTCTGACCTAACACACAGTTTGGTGCCTTAAATCCAAGCTTTGGCTTTGGATGCAATCCACTTACCTGAAGTGAGGCCCATGGAAGACCATGGGACTTACTTCTGAGTAAACATGCATAGGATCATGCTGTTCATTTCCTAGTTTTGAATCAGGAAGTCAACCTGAAACTAAACCTAAATCAAAAATTCAAGTGAACCTTTATTTTTACTGAACAAAACACTACTCATTATTTGAAAGTCTCAGTCAAACCCAAACTAGCTGCAGGCCATTAATTCTGTTGGGGAGGGCATATAATTGAACACTGATTTAAAGTACATGCAATTAAGATTAACTGCCTATTGTTGGCCTGAGCAATATTTTCAATTCCTACTACTTCATATACGTAAAAAGCAAGCTGCATTTTCAAATAGCAACCCTGCTCCCCCGGGCAAAGTGCATAAAAACACATGATAATGAGTAGCAGTCACTTTTACTCTATGACCACGATAGTAGATATGGCCTTGCTTGGTTGTACCAGTGGCGAGTTGTCCACCAAATAATCATTACTACTACTACTGATTATTATTAATAAATATTTATATACCGCATAATACAGCCAAAGAAAAAGATTTTTTTTTCTAGTGCTTCAGAAGTTAGACCTATTCTTGGGTGTATTTGGAGCGCTGATTCCAAAAATGGCATCTGTTTTGCCCTATCAGCTCTAGTTTTGGAGATACGGCATAGTCACCTTATATGCTGATTCAAGTAGCTCCCTCGTGAGGAAGCCGGCGCCATGGCTTCCTCACAAGGAAGCTGTTTGAATCGACATATAAGGTGGCTATGCCGTATCTCCAAAACTCAGAAGTAAGTCCCATGGTCTTCCATGGGGCTCACTTCAGGTAAGTGTGGATTGCAGCCAGAGGCGTCACTGTTGCGTGGCGAGGCGGGGGGCCCCCAGGTGACGCACGCACATGCGCGCAGAAAGGTGATGCGCGCACACGTGCGCGTCGCCTCCCCTGCGCGCACACACGCGTGTCGCCTGGGGGCCTCCCGCCCGCCTCGCCAGGCCGGGAGAGCAGGCTCGGGAACGTCTTCCCCGGCCGACTGCCCGGGGCATTCTGAGGAAGGCCCTCTGCGCGAACGTTATTTATAACGTATTTAGCGCATGTGCAGACCGTTCCTGAGGGAAAAGGGCTGCCCTTTTCCCTCAGGAACGGTCTGCGCATGCGCTAAACATATTATAAATAACGTTCGCGCAGCGGGCCTTCCTCAGAAGGCCCAGGGCAGCCAGCCAGGGAAGATGTCCCCGAGCCGGCTGCAACGATTGAGGGGGCGCCCAGAGCGGACGCCCGTTGGGCGCCTCCCCAATCGCAACGCGGCCTATGGCCGTGCTGAAGATTAGGAAAGGGGATTGTCTGGGGGGAGGGGTCACTAGGGTGACGCGCACACCCTGCCCTGGGGGAGCGCGTGCTCTAGTGACGTCTCTGATTGCAGCCAAATCCAAAGCTTGGACTTAATCCATATTTTCCCCAAACTGGACCAACCCAGACTGATTTTACTCTCTGTTGGAAGCATACTATGATGATGCCCTCTGTTAATTTGATTGCTGGCCAAATAAACGTTCATGCGTGTCACCCATCCTGGTTTTTATTGCAAACAACACACTGTCACCTCCAGCCACCCATTGTGTTGCAAACAAAGCGCTGTCTCTTCCAATTAGCAGGCGTCCAATTCTCTCCACCAACAACCCTGCACGGCACAATCCATCCAGTCCAAACATGAAGCACTGAGGAAGCGAGCACATGCTCATAAAACCAACTGCCATGTTAAAATTAATTACTCAGTGATTGTTTAGTCACTGATAGCCTGTTTGAACTCTCCAGCTGCTATTTTAATGTGCTTTATATGCCTGTATTTGTTTGATTTCCATATATGATTATAGGATAGTAAATAACATTTTAGTTTTGCTGAGATAGAAAGTGGAAGATTTGTAGTGTGATCTAATAGAGAAGAACTGTGTTCAGACTGCAGGTGGTGTTAATGGTGTTAATGTGTTGTGACTCCACATCTACATACAAGTACTTGCATAGATCAGGTCTTGTGGCTTTCACTGGCTCTTGTGACCTGACCCCTAGAGTCTTTTGTTAATGGTGCTGATGCTTTGCCAGTGTTTGTTCAGCAGTTCTCATGCATTCACCTGAATCTACTGAACCCGGAGCCTGAAGTTTGACAAAGTCTTCTGCAAAGAAGGACAAGTCACTAGGCTTTAGTTTGAACCCAGGAGGAGCAGCTCAGACTCCTTAGATTTTTAAGTGGTCCATTTCTACACAAGGAGTTCTGCTTTTTGATCATTGAATAGCATGGTCTGCTTTACACAGTGTGAAATCCTTTGATGGGATAAAAGTCCTATTCTTCTGTTAGGCCAGTGCAGTGGTGCTGCGCCCGCCCAGGGTGCCGTAAAGCACGATTGCGGCACCCAGAGAGCAAACAGTGACGGCGGGAAGGCCTGCATCATCCCACCAGCGCTAATCTAGGCCCCCAAGCAATGGAGCAGGTAAGGCATAATGGGGAGCGCAGGGGTGGGTGGATCGGGCCTTGGAGGGGGTGGGACTGTATTGGACGCTGTATTCTATCCTTCTTCCCAGGTTTTGAGCCCTGACACGGGGCTTCTTGGTTCTCCGTCGGCTAAAGAGCCAGCGAGGATTCAAATAGCCCCATTGTGGCAGCTGGGGATTTACCTGCGGTAAGTAGCAAATGTCCACTTACCCTGAGTAGACCTTCAGCTGCCTCCTTCCCTGGATAGGATACAGTGTGGGCCACACAGCTTACGCCAGGGAAGGATAGGATTGGGCTGCTCATCAGTTAAACTCTGGATCAACATTTGCCATTCTGGGAGATACCTCAGGTCTTGTAGATTCTTAGTCTGGATCAATCTACTGTAACCTTAGGCCAGTGGAGTGAGTGCTCCACTGGCCTAAGGTGTCACAAAAGTGCCTTAAGGCATTTTTGCAGTTCCTCTAGTGTAAGCGGCACCGGTGCGGAAGCCGGCACCGCTTACAAGGGGGTCACCCAGGACCTGCGTCATTCAACCCAGGTAAGTCCTAGGTCAGTCAGCAGGAGGACGTGTGGAGGGTGGGCCAGGGTGGAGAGGGAGGGGTGGGGATATCAGCGCTGGGTCCTAAGCCCCTTCCTGGGCCGGGCTGGCTATATAAGGCCTCCCTGGACACGCGCCAGCTAAAGAGCTGGCGTGCATCCAAGGAGGCCCATTGGGGCCTCCGCCGCTTACATCGGGGGAAGGGGACGAACATCCCCTTCCCCCAAGGTGAGCCCCAGCCACGCCGGCATGAGCCACATCCTGACTAGGATGCAGTGGCCGGCCATTTCTGCTGTTAGTTATGTTTCTGCAGAACTTGCACTCTGTACCTTTTCTTTAGGACATGTTCCTTGCAACTGAGTGATGACTCTAGCTGAAGGTCAGTAGTTGCCAGGTCTGGTTCAGTATCAAGTGAGCCCATCACTTGGCTTAAACAGAACACTGACATAAGCCCTGTGTAGCTGTTCAAATAAAGTACAAAACAGTGTGTTTGTGCCTGTGTGTGTATGTGAGTGATTGGAGGAGACGGTGTTTGCTGGCCTGCCCCTGACCTCCATACGCCGTTCACCAGAACATGTATTCAGAAGCCTACTTGTGTATCCCACAGTGCATGTAGGTACTGAATGCATGATCTGAACCCTCTATTTTTTCAGGGTACAGAGATTGTACATTCAGAGCTAACACTCATAAGTCCCTGGGTCAATGTGGTTCTCATGGGCATGTAGAAGTTGGGGGCAGGGTGACTGCCCAAACCTGTTTTCCTTCTCTGTGTATTTATTTGTACTTTGTTTGATCATCTGCACAGGGTTATAGGATGCTCAGAGCAAACACAGTACAGATTATAACACTTTGTGAGTTAAGGGTGTTGTATAAATCATAAAGAGCAACAGTAGCTAGATGTGGGGAAAAAATCCGGGTTTTATTAATTGGAAATGTCTCATCTCAACCAAATTCCCTGTAATAAAATGAATGTGATGCTGTTTAAAGGAACTTCCAGAGTTGAATTAAAGTGTGCTAGTTTGCATAAGTGGTGTGTGTGTGGAAAGGATGCACCCTAACCTCGTTTTACATGATTACATCTGTTCACAATTTAAATAGGTTTGTGCAGATATCTGATTAAATAGTAATGACTTGTCTATTGATATTAATTAAATGCTTACTTAGGGACATGGATTTGAAGATGCACCAACTTGTGTGTTTGGTGTGCATTTTTAACAGGCTAGAGCCCCAGGCCACAGTCCTGCATGTTGAGAAGAGCTCTCCCCAGGAGTGTATTATCCATAAGGCTGGACTAGGCTTCAGTCTAGGGGCCCCGCAGGAACAGGGGCCCATGTCACCCGTCAATGTCCTGGAATGTCCTGGTTATGGATCACAGTCCATTGATTATATTTTATATTTTATAACTCCCTGCACGTTGCTTTCGCTTCCCTGAAAGGCTCCGACGGTGAGGGGGCGGGGCTGCTTCGTTCCTCTGTGTAAGGGAGGCTCAGATTTCAGCAGAACTTACAGCTCCGCCCCCCCTGTAGTGACGCCAGTGGTTGTATCCCCTTTCCGACGCACTACAGGAACTCCTTTACTTAAGAATATGTTAGATTCCAGGGGTCTGACTGTAAGTGGTTTTGTTTGTACGTCCAACATCACCTGGAATGGCAATAACACTGGTGAAACAAGTGAAGGAAGCTGCTCAGCAATGCTGAAAATAGGGATCCCGTTGCTATAGAAACAGGGACACTAAATATATGTCCTGGGAATGGAAGGGATGGAGAGAGAGCGAGGGGAGCATGTGTACTGAGCTGGAAGGTTTACAAGCCCTGCAGTTAGTTCATGAGAAGGACATGAGGGCAAGGATCTGAGGGCTCCTAGTAGCTTGCGGCTGAAGTGGAGACAGACCAAAGGCTCTGGGAGGCTGACCAAGCAAGTTTGTATCTTTGAAAGTTTGTAAGTTGCATGTTCTTAAATAGGGAAGCTTCATATATTTTAATTAGAAGAAAAGCTTTGACTGAAAGATAATGGAAACATTTTTTTTCTTATTAAAGTAACATGCAAGGGGGGGGGCATGTGATCAGAATTGGAACTGTGGCTGGAGCAAAATGTTCAAGCCTTCCCTATCCCCCTCCAGTGGTTTCACCCTATTTCAGATGTTCTCGAGTACTGTACTGTTTTTAGAAAAAGAGGGGGAAAGGGCAATACAAAAGTGTTCTTCGTAATTTGTCATTTGGCTATAATCATGAACAAGAAAGATCCCAGCTTAGTTCCCTGACATTTCCAGTTAAAGTGTTTGAGGTAGCAGGGCTCAGAAAGATATCTCCCTGAGACCCTGGAGAGGTGCTGACAGTCCTAGTAGATACAGCACTGAGCGAAATGTTCCCATGCCTTTTACCATTTTAAATCCAATATTGAGCAAGACTCAGGCTTCCCATAGTCTTTAATCATTCTGGGAGGTCCAAGACTAGATATATAATTGTTGTCTCTCTTTAAAAAAAATAGTGTCGTAGGTGATGCAGTAACATTGATTTCTAAAACATCATTTCCACATAGGCTAAAATTATAGGAGATATAAATAAAATACTTGAGGAAGTAATAAGCCTTCCAGGGTTTTTAATCTAGGACGACTATAATTGTGACGTGCTGAATGACACTGATTCAAGAACTCTGCAACAGATCTTAGAGAATTATAAACCATAATAATCCAGTTCCTGATGACCATGCTGGTGTGGTCACTGACCCAGAGCCGGACATCCTAGAGAGTGAAGTCAAGTGGGCCTTAGGTAGCATTACTAACAACAAAGCTAGTGGAGCTGATAATATCCCAGCTGAGCTACTTAAAATCCTAAATGATGATGCTGTGAAAGTGCTGCACTCAATATGCCAACAAATTTGGAAAACTCAGCAGTGGCCAAAGGATTGGAAAAGGTCAGTTTACGTTCCAATTCCAAAGAAGGGCAGTGCCAAAGAGTGTTCAAACTACCGTACAATTGCACTCATTTCACATGCTAGCAAGGTTATGCTCAAAATCCTACAAGCTAGGCTTCAGCAGTATGTGGACCGAGAACTACCGGACGTACAAGCTGGGTTTCGAAGAGGCAGAGGAACTAGAGATCAAATTGCCAACATGCGCTGGATCATGGAGAAAGCACGAGAGTTCCAAAAAAACACCTACTTCTGCTTCATTGACTACGCAAAAGCCTTTGATTGTGTGGATCACAACAAACTGTGGCAAATTCTTAAAGAGATGGGGGTACCAGACCACCTTACCTGTCACCTGAGAAACCTGTATGCGGGTCAAGAAGCAACAGTTCGAACCGGCCATGGAACAACTGATTGGTTCAAAATTGGGAAGGGAGTACGGCAAGGCTGTATATTGTCACCCTGCTTATTTAACTTATATGCAGAGTACATTATGAGAAATGCAGGGCTGAATGAATCACAAGCCGGAATCAAGATTGCCGGGAGAAATATCAACAACCTCAGATACGCAGACGATACCACCCTAATGGCAGAAAGTGAAGAAGAACTAAAGAGCCTCTTGATGAGAGTGAAAGAGGAGAGTGCAAAAGTTGGCTTGAAACTCAACATTAATAAAACTAAGATCATGGCATCGGGTCCCATCAATTCCTGGCAAATAGAAGGGGCAGAAATGGAAGCAGTAACAGATTTTACTTTTCTGGGCTCCAAGATCACTGCAGACGGAAACAGCAGCCATGAAATTAAAAGACGCTTACTCCTTGGAAGGAAAGCTATGGCAAACTTAGACAGCATAATAAAAAGCAGAGATATCACCATGCCAACAAAAGTTCGTATAGTCAGGGCGATGGTGTTCCCAGTAGCAATGTATGGTTGCGAGAGTTGGACCATAAGGAAGGCTGAGCGCCGAAGAATAGATGCTTTTGAACTGTGGTGCTGGAGAAGACTCCTGAGAGTCCCTTGGACTGCTAGGAGATCAAATCAGTCAATTCTAAATGAAATCAAGCCTGACTGTTCCCTGGAAGGACAGGTACTAAGGCTGAAACTCAAATATTTTGGCCACCTAATGCGAAGAGAGGACTCTCTGGAGAAGACTCTGATGCTGGGAAAGATTGAAGGCAAAAGGAGAAGGGGAAGGCCAAGGATGAGATGGTTAGACAGCATCACCGATGTAACAAACATGAAAATGAGCGAACTCAGGAAGATAGTGGAGGACAGGAAGGCCTGGCGGGATATGGTTCATGGGATCACGAAGGGTCGGACACGACTTAACAACTGAACAACAACAACAAATAATCCAGTACATGCATGCATGCATACAACTGTGTATGCACTTGTATCAATAGGGCTACTATGAAGATTGAGGAAGTGGTGCTTCTTCAGGAGAGAGTGTTTAACCTTTTCCATTCCCTTTCCCCAAAGTAAATCCTGCTCCAAGCCTCTCTTTGCTAGTTCAGATGCTCTAGAGAACTCCTCATGCAGACTTGTTCCCAAGGTCATGTGCCCCATTGTGACCACGTTGACAGGGTCCACTTCCTGATAAGTAAAAAAAAAAAAAAAAGGTCAGCCGCTGTGGTTGTGCAAGCAGCACCTATCAGTGTCACTATGCTGGGGTCACTCGGGGTTATTCCTTCTGTGTGTCTACAGGAAGCCTTGATATGGAGAATGAATGTTAGCATGTCTGAATCAGGCCTGTCTGTGACTTCACTGCAAAGGCAGGAGAAGGGGATACAGTACTGTTGGATACTAACACTGCAATCCTACACACATTCCTGGGATTAAGCCCTATTGAACACATTTGTTACTTGTGAGTAAACATGTACCAGATTGCGCTGTTAGTGTTAGTTCAAAAGTGTCAGATTTGGACAGAGGTGCTGGAAAGTTGACGTATTAATGCAGCATTTCTAGTACAGCACATCAGCTAGTTGCTAGTTAAAAGACACCGGCTGCCCTGGATAGTTTGGGGCCAGTGTGGGCTACATGGGATTTGGGTCATGAGGCTACTTTCAGGTAACACAGAAACGCAGTCTTAGCTCTTCTTGTCTAATGGCTGTAGTAGCTGAATACTGTAGCTCATGCTGTTGTATATTGCCTACACACTAACATCAAGGCTAAAGTTCCCAGTAGTTTTAATGGAAAGAACGTTATGCTTATGGTGGATTGTTCTACTGAACTAAAAATTTGTTCTTTCGAATCAGAAAAGCCTCTCTCTTCCATTCACTGCAAAACTGCGGTAGCAGGAGAATCGGAAATTGGCAGCAGGTGTAATTTGGCACACCATGTGCAAAAACACTGCCATCTATGAATAAGATACACACACTTCATTTTGAACAACAGCCTGCAGTGTTAAAATCATGTTGCCCCACATGGCCACTGCTTTTTAATATTAATATTTCCAATGCTTTTAAATGCTTTAGTCCAATTACTACTTTGTTATTGATTTCCTAATTTCTTTGCTTTCTTGCCTTGTGAGTTTTCATACCAGTTTTAGTACTTAGAACCTGCTCGGATTTTATTATTCACAGGGTGTCTCCATGCTGCCTTTTAGTATTTTATTGGTAATGGAATTACGTCCCATGACTTTTACCATTTCAAATCCTATATTGAACAGGACTCAGGCTTCCCATAGTCTTTAATAATTCTGGGAGGACCAAGGCTAGGTATATACGTGTTGCACCTCTTTAAAAAAAGAAAATTAGCATTGTAGGTGATGCACAGCGCAATCCGACTTAACTTTTGTGCCGGTTTAACCAGCGGCGCAGCGAGAACGGGAGGCCCCAGAATGGAAAAGGGATTCAAATCCCCTTTGAATTCCTCTTTTGGAGGGGATTTGAATCCCTTTTCCGTTCTGGGGCCTCCCGTTATCGCTGCACCACTGGTTACACCGGCACAAAAGTTAAGTCAGATTGTGCTGGGCTGGCAATAACATTGATTTCTAAGACACCATTTCCACATAGGATACATGCTAAAATTATAGGAGATATAAATAAATATTTGAGGTAGAAATAAATCTAGTGTTTTTAATCTAGAACAGGGGTTCTCAACCCCTTCCCAGCTGAGTACCACCTCTGGCGTCACTTTCCTGCTGCGTACCACTGAAAGTGACTGGCGATGACATCATTGCCAGTTACTTCTGGGTTTTCAGGTTTTTGGAGGCCAGAAAATGCAGGTAGGAGGCCCTGGGTAGGAGGCCTCAGCCAAAGGCAGGAGCCTCTCAGGAGCAAAAATATGCTGCCGAAAGCGCCGCATCAGAGTGGGGTTCTGGCGGTTCGAGTACCATCAGCAGTCAGCTGAAGTACCACTGGTTGAGAATCCTTGATCTAGAACAACTATAATTGTGATGTGCTGAATGACACTGATTCAAGAATTCTGCAACAGATCTTAGAGGCTTATAAACCATAATGATCCAGTACATGCATGCATACCAGTGTGTGCAGAGATATGAAGGAGAACTAGAAACAATGTAAGCCCTTGGAAAAGTTGGGAGAAGCAACATAAGAACATCAGCTACTGGAGTTTCAATGGTGAAAACTCACACAACCCAGAAAGACATTCGAAACTGAGAACATAAGGTTTCAATGTGCTCATTTTACAATCCAGGCATTCTTCCTTTTATAACCCCCTGTCCTCCAGTGAATGTCGTGCTTGTGCAGGGGCTGGCAAGACTGGAAATGCAAAGCCTTCACGTCATCTATACCTTACTTTAAATTTTGCACTACAAATGTGCTTCAAACGATTTATGTTCTAGGAGGGTATAAACTAGCCTTTATAGATAGAAGTTAGGGAATGGCCATTATATGCATTCAGGCTCATTCCGATCTGTGATCTGTATTTTTAGTGTCTAAAAAAGAGCTGTGGTAAAATCAAACAGAAATAGAAAATAGAAGTTCCGAGTACAGTTTACATATTTATCTCATTTTCTTTTTGGAGAGGCCTCTGGTGTGTAAATTAAAATGGGTCATGCTTTGCCAGGTCATCAAAGAATGTGCTACGCTGCAGTTTAATCTCTTAGACTGTTCTGGAAAAATAAGACAAGTTTTCAAATGTCTTCACTGATGCAACACTACAGGTATCAGCATCCTGGAAACCTGATAGAGGTGGAGAATATGTGTGTTTACCTTAAAGCCTCCAGATACAGTGGGATATGAAATGATCACAGTTGTTCCTGCCTGTTCTGCCTTGATCATGTCACCCACGCCCACCTCTTTCTCCTGAAGCTGGGCAAATGGGACTCATGCTCTCTACTATAGGTGGAAGGGAGGGTGGGCAAGAGGATCGGTGGAGGAATGAACAGAACAGCTGTTGTGGTGACCTTGTCTTCTACTTTATCTAGGAAAGTAAATGTACGTTCTCTGGATTGGCAACCATATTTGGGAGACCTTAGAGACGTTGATCCACATGGCTGAGTTCTTTTTCTGGTGCCTGCAGTTACTATGAGGTCATTTATTTATTTGTTTAGAAGATTTCCTTTCTGCTGTTCCAGAAGCTCAAGGTGACTGCTTGCTTGAAATTGTCATTGGCTGGCTGCCTGACAGCATTATCAATATATGTAAGAAGTAACCGTCAGTGGGGAAGAAAACTTTCATGTATTTCATGCCTCTCAGGTATTGCAGTAAATTGTAGTAACTAGTACTCATCATCTCTCAGTGTTGAGCAAACAGTTCAGCATAGTACTATGGAGTTTTGAGAGCTATGTCACCATGAACCATTACGTTAAATATACTTTGGAGTAGGGTCCGGGGAAAGTGGAACATGTGTGGCAGTATAGCTCCACTTTGATAACAGATCTGTCTATAAAATTGTCTGCTCCATACCCAGCTGTTCCTTTACGAGTTGAGAGAAAGGCCCACTAGCTGCCAAAGCTACGTGTAGTAGAGATAGGCAGCATTGAACCCATAGTCTTCTGTGCAGGGGTGGCATTGGAAATTAGCCAGGTTGGGCAGGGCCAACCAGGTTGGGCTGAGCCCTGAACCCTCAGTACTACTGGTAGTTGGCACCCAATTGTACCATCAGGGGCGGGCCAGGGGTGCCTTGGAGGGCCCAGTACAGGCCCAGTGAGGGCCCTGAGCAACCGGTGTTTGCTGTGCTTCTACATAGCCCTTGATCCCCTGCTAACTGGGCAGAGAGGCATTTTTTTAAGCATTGGTTCTCTTTAGCAGATGGAGAGCAGCTGGCCCTATTCATCCTAGCACAGCATCTCTCCCAGTGGTGGCTGTTGGTGTCTCCCTTGTGTCTTTTTCAGATTTTGAGCTCTTCTGGAACAGGGAGTTACAGTAAATAATTTTATTTTATTATAATTATTTTATAATTTTATTCTAGTTCATTTTGCAATTTTTTTGCACACCATGTTCCAGAAAACTTGCATCTTTGAGCATTACCACCACATATTGTACTAACTAATCAAAGCACAACCTTATCACTGAATTCCTTTCATATATTTATATTCAATATGGTGGTGGTGTTTTTTCCTACCACAACTAGATCCTGGCTTCCCCTTTCCTTTGCAATGCATTTGACTGGACCAATGGCCAGCAAACCATCTTCTGATTCTCAGTAGTTCATCTTGTTCTTTTCTTCATCTTTTTTCTTTTGTTATGTAAACTTTTCTGGGAACTTATTTTGTCTGGAAGCAGTATATTAATAATAAATAATACATTGTCACCCTTAGAGATTACAGAGATCTCTCAAAATCTGACCTGAGCAACCCTAAGTGTAAGTGTCATAAGAACATAAGAACATAAGAAGAGCCCTGCTGGATCAGGCCAAAAGCCCATCTAGTCCAGCTTCCTGTGTCACACAGTGGCCCCACCAGATGCCTCAGGGAGCACACGAGACAACAAGATACCTGTGTCCAGTCGCCACTCCCTTGCACCTGGCACAGAGAAAACCCACTTCAAAAACAAAAACAAAAACCAGGAGGTTGCTTATGGCTTGTAACCTGTGATGGTCTTTTCCTCCATGAATTTGTCCAAACCCCTTTTAAAGGCATCTAGGCTAGGTGCCATCACCACATCCTGTGGCAAGGAGTTCCACAGATGAATCACACGCTGGGTAAAGAAATATTTTCTTTTGTCTGTTCTAACTCTCCCTCCACTCAATTTTAGTGCGTGTCCCCTGGTTCTGGTGTTGTGCGAGAGGGAGAAGAATTTCCCTCTATCCACTCTCTCCATCCCATGCATAATTTTATAAGTCTCAATCATGTCCCCCCTCAGGCGCCTTTTTTCTAGGCTGAAAAGCCCCAGACGCTGTAGCCTTTCCTCGTAAGGGAGGTGCTCCAGCCCACAAATCATTCTGGTCGCTCTTTTCTGCACCTTTTCCAATTCAACTATATCCTTTTTGAGGTATGGTGACCAGAACTGGACACAATACTCCAGATGTGGCCTTACCATTGATTTGTACAAAGGCATAATGATATTGGCCGTTTTATTCTCAATCCCCTTTTTAATGATCCCGAGCATGGAATTGGCCTTCTTCACAGCCGCCGCACACTGGGTCGACACTTTCATCGACCTGTCCACCAGCACCCAAAGATCTCTCTCTTCATCCGTCACAGACAACTCAGAACCCATTAGCGTATATGTGAAATTTTGGTTTCTTGCCCCAATGTGCATCACTTTGCACTTGTCACTTTGCACTTGTCATCACTTTGCACTTTGTCATTCTTCTTGTGCTGGGGTCCCATTAAAATCCCTCCCTATTCAGTACGACAGGCTGTTCCTTATCCCAGGATGCTCCCAGTTGTGGAGAAGATGAGAATATTGGAGCTTGCCCAAGATAAAGAGCAGCAGATTGATTACACTCAGTGTTCCGTAGCAGATTTCCAGTGTGAGAGTTGCAAAGCAGGGGAAGGTGAATGCCTCTGTGTGTGTTTGTGGCGGTTCTTACTTTACATGATTAGTGGTATGGGTAGGAAGAGGAGAATGACAAATGTGTCAAAAAATGTGGGCTGCATTGTATTATTCAGAGAAGAGAACCAACCATGTCCTTTAATCCAGCACAGAAAAGGGCCCATTTATCATTTAAGAAAACCTACACAAGTAAACTTGCTATATTAGCCCCCATACAGTATATCAGAGGAAGGCAGCCTAAATTCCTTGATATTTTGCATTATGTGTCCTCATTGTAGAATTAGGGATATAGATTGCATTAAACACTGTGATTATTGTTTTAAAGAGGTTTTTTTCCTGCAATGGAACCCCAAAAGTAATTGTCTCAGACTGGTTTTAACAACAATAGGTATAAATAGTAATCTAATTATACTTGGGAGAGATTTATAGCTCTAATTACCACTAGTTTGAAATTGCAAAGGGATTGACACGAGCAATCAACACATTCCATGCTGTGAATCCATCTTGGTATTGTAAAAGCTACCTGCCAATTGCTTGTCAGCAGAATGATATGCCGGGCTGCACACATTATTTCAGGAATGAGCAACACAACAGCTCTATGTGCCTCAACGTTATCTGCTGCTGAACGTGAAAACTTCAAACCCAGAGGTTATAAAATTCAAAATTTGAAGATTGCAAGAAGTGGACTGGACCAATGGCCAGCAAACCATTGGCCGTTTGAAGAAGACTTTCTCCAGGCAAGTTTGTGTTGAACAATTCTTTATTTCTTCAATTCAAAATTTTTACATGGCTGGAAATCCCATAAACATTGTTTCTCTGTCCATTGTAACAAGCCATGAAAACCTGCATTTTCCTGTGTGTCAGAATACTGAATCAAAAGTGGAAAAAAGCCATGTCATAATACTAGGTTGCAGTATCTACTGTAAATGGATTGACTCTGCTGGTGTGGGAAGGAGCTATAGCATGGACTGTGCCCACTTGTGACCTTGGACGTCCGTCAACACTACACGGCACATGGGAAAGTGTCATGCTGTAGCAACAACCAGGCTGCTGAATGTGATGTCAAAGAGAGTGACTGTGTTTTTAGCCAATTGAAATTGTATCTGAAACATAAAAAGAGCAGAAAGGTTAGCTTATGTCAGAAAGTGGCCTTGTATTTTAGAAAAAAAAATACTTTTGCCACTTTCAGGCTCCGACAAAGCACGTTACCGAGCATGGGGCCTCAAGAACATAAGAACCTTCCTTATACAGAGTCTGTCCAATAGTCCATCTAGCTCGGTACTGGTGGCACTGCCTGCTAGTGGCTCTGTAGGATTTCAGACAGGAATTTTTCTCTGGTCTACTTGGAGATGCAAGGATTCTCCTGTATGCAAAGCATGTGATGCATGCACTGGTGAAACAAGGGTGGAGTGAAGGCAAGTAGTTCTGCAAGACTCCGTTACACTGGAGTCAGTGGCCCCTCCCCCTTGCTGTTGGAGCCATTCCAGCAGCAACAGGGGAGTGTCCTGCGTGTTTCCTTTGCTGCCAGAATGGCTCCAACAGCAAGGGGGAGGGGCCGCTGACTCCAGTGTAACGGAGTCTTGCAGAACTACTTGCCTTCGCTCCACCCTTGTTACACCTCTGATGTGATGTACCACTGAGCTTTGGCCTCGCCCCTTGAGCTATGGCACATAGAGACTGCTTTATTTCAGGGATCACATGACCTGTTTCAGCCCTCTTGAACCCCAGGGTGCAGGCTTTTAGGATGCCTCATTTTGCCCTGTTTCCATCCTGGCCACAGCTGACAAGATCTGTTCAGGTCCAATAAATATTGTACAGAATAGAGACAGGGTGGCTTTCTGCAATGAACCCAGAAGGGGCCAGAGTAAAAGGATGACAGAGTTAACCCTTCCTAGTGGCACACTTCCTGTAGGCCTGTTTGATTCAGCCTAGGACTGACAAAAGAGTGAAGCTGGTTCTAAGTAAGCTAAGCTCTATCCAGATCAGCAACTATAAGCTCTTGGTTTTCTTCCTTCGTTCATTACATTAATTGGTATCTGGTAAAGAGCTGTTTCCCAGCTGGTACCGTTCTTAAGAATCGCTGCTGAGCAATGTCTGAGATGCAGATCAGAAAAACTTGAGAAACATGTGCCATCATGAATAGTTTTATTCACTTTAGCACAACCAGCTCTGCTCAGTATGTATTAGGCTGCTATTAAACATGTATGTAAGGAGGATTTTGAATTCACTGTCTTTCTCAATATCAGTTGTCTTGAGTAGAAGTTAGCCTTCTCTAGCGCCTGCTTTTTTACACCAGTTTTTTATTATTATTATTATAATTATAATTTAGGATGATTGATTTGTACCACTCCTATCAGATTATGAACACTTTTTTTTCCAAAAAAGGGCCCTTCCCTTGTTTTTATCTTGGGGTGTCCAAAACAAAAGGCGTTTAGAGAGCCCCCCCTTTTAGAATGTGCCCAAGATAAGCTCATCTAATTGCTTGCATTTTCAGCACAGCTGTGCGCAATTAGACTCACTTCAAGATCCTAACCATTTAATGTCTCTCCACCCATTTGCACAATGTGGCATAAGCATCCACAGTGAGAGCTGAAAGCTTTCCATCTTTATTCCATATAATTATTGCTCTTCAGTGCTCCTTTCTATGAGAATTTCCATGCCTTTCTATTAAAGTATTGCAGTTTAGTATGGATGTGGAATACTATGAGTCTTCCATAATGGGATAAGATTCTTCCCCTGCCGCCAGCCATGCCACGCAAAGTAAAGCAAAACAAAACAAACACCAGCCTTGCTTTAGCCACCTAGCCTTTGAAAACAACAGGGTATCTTTGGAGGGCTTGTAGTCCCATCAGTTTATGTGTGGAGAATTGAGCTCGCAAACATCTTGAAAATTGTCAGATCCATAGCAGACTTCACGTACAACGTGGTCACACACACATTCACATCATTCTGAACTTCCTTACTATTGTACCACATACCATACAACTTGTGGTTTTGGGCTTTAAATTATGCCTTTTTCTGTTTCCCTGGTATGTTTCTCTTTTCTTTTCCCCAAAATACTTATTCCCACTTGCTTTAAGCAGTTCTTGACATTATTTGCTGCCTCCGTGTTAATTTCCATGTTCTTTAATATGCAGTGTGAACACTTTTGACATTTTATCAGAAGGAAACCTGCAAAAAGGATTCCTTTTGATTTGTTTATCCTCAGCACAAAAGAGAACTGTTCTGCTGTTTAAAATATCTCTTTATTACTGGTCATATTTTAGTCACCAGAACCTGTCAAATATATTACATGAACACAGATCAAATAACATTAATTCTGAATTCCTCATGGAGTTAAGTTTCTTATCATGACACCATATTTATTTGACGAGAAATGCTGTTTGTCAAATTGTGACAGCTGCTCTTCCCCTTCCTCACTCTTTTTCATAGTAGGCTGACTGAATGGCTGAGGAGCGGGATGAAGGCCACCCCCTCCGGCTGCTCTGTGACCTGTTGGTACTACATTGGACTTCTCCAGTCACCCATCTCTTCCCCATGCTGAGCACAGGAGGGAGACGAAGGAGGACCACGTCTCTCTCACCAAGCTGCCCAGAGACAGAGTAAACCCATTCTACTTTGGGCCTCATATATCATAAGAACATAAGAACATAAGAAGAGCCCTGCTGGATCAGGCCAAAAGCCCATCTAGTCCAGCTTCCTGTGTCACACAGTGGCCCCACCAGATGCCTTAGGGAGCACACAAGACAACAAGATACCTGTGTCCAGTCGCCACTCCCTTGCACCTGGCACAGAGAAAACCCACTTCTAAAACCAGGAGGTTGCTTATGGCTTGTAACCTGTGATGGTCTTTTCCTCCATGAATCTGTCCAAACCCCTTTTAAAGGCATCTAGGCCAGATGCCATCACCACATCCTGTGGCAAGGAGTTCCACAGATGAATTACACGCTGGGTAAAGAAATATTTTCTTTTGTCTGTTCTAACTCTCCCTCCACTCAATTTTAGTGCATGTCCCCTGGTTCTGGTGTTGTGCGAGAGGGAGAAGAATTTCCCTCTATCCACTCTCTCCATCCCATGCATAATTTTATAAGTCTCAATCATGTCCCCCCTCAGGTGCCTTTTTTCTAGGCTGAAAAGCCCCAGACGCTGTAGCCTTTCCTCGTAAGGGAGGTGCTCCAGCCCACGAATCATTCTGGTCGCTCTTTTCTGCACCTTTTCCAATTCAACTATATCCTTTTTGAGGTGTGGTGACCAGAACTGGACACAATACTCCAAATGTGGCCTTACCATCGATTTGTACAAGGGCAGAATGATATTGGCCGTTTTATTCTCAATCCCTTTATTAATGATCCCGAGCATGGAATTGGCCTTCTTCACAGCCGCCGCACACTGGGACGACACTTTCATCGACCTGTCCACCAGCACCCCAAGATCTCTCTCTTGATCCGTCACAGACAACTCAGAACCCATTAGCGTATATGTGAAATTTTGGTTTCTTGCCCCAATGTGCATCACTTTGCACTTACTTACATTGAAGCGCATCTGCCATTTTGCTGCCCATTCTCCCAGTTTGGAGAGGTCCTTCTGGAGCTCTTCACAATCCCTGCTGGTCTTCACCACCCGGAAAAGTTTAGTGTCATCTGCAAACTTGGCCACCTCACTGCCTATCCCTGACTCCAGGTCATTTATGAATAAGTTGAAAAGCACCGGTCCCAAGACCGATCCTTGGGGCACACCGCTTTTCACCTCTCGCCATTGTGAAAATTGCCCATTGACTCCCACTCGCTGTTTCCTGGTCTTCAACCAGTTCCTAATCCACAAGAGGACCTGCCCTCTTATTCCCTGACTGTGGAGTTTTCTCAGGAGCCTTTCATGAGGGACTGTGTCAAACGCCTTCTGAAAATCCAGATATATAATATCCACGGGTTCGCTCGCATCCACATGCCTGTTGACCTTTTCAAAAAATTCTAACAGGTTTGTGAGGCAAGACTTCCCCTTGCAGAAGCCATGCTGACTCTCCCTCAGCAGAGCTTGTTCTTCTATGTATTTTAAGATTTTATCCTTAATGAGACTTTCCACCATCTTCCCTGGAACAGATGTTAGGCTGACCGGCCTGTAGTTTCCCGGGTCCCCCCTCCTTCCTTTTTTAAAGATTGGCGTGACATTAGCTATCCTCCAATCCTCTGGCACAGTGGCCGTTTTAAGGGACAAGTTGCATATTTGGGTCAAGAGGTCAGCAACTTCATTCTTGAGTTCCTTCAGAACTCTTGGGTGGATGCCATCCGGGCCTGGTGATTTATTGATCTTTATTTTGTCAATTAAGTCTGAGACGTCTTCTCTTTTAACCTCTATTTGACTTAATTCTTTAGTCAGGGGAGACCGTTCCGGCAGCGGTATTTGCCCGAGGTCTTCTGCCGTGAAGACAGATGCAAAGAACTCATTTAATTTCTCTGCAGTCTCCAAGTCCCCTTTTATCACCCCTTTCTCTCCCTCACCATCAGTGTTCCGTAGCAGATTTCCAGTGTGAGAGTTGCAAAGCAGGGGAAGGTGAATGCCTCTGTGTGTGTTTGTGGCGGTTCTTACTTTACATGATTAGTGGTATGGGTAGGAAGAGGAGAATGACAAATGTGTCAAAAAATGTGGGCTGCATTGTATTATTCAGAGAAGAGAACCAACCATGTCTTTTAATCCAGCACAGAAAAGGGCCCATTTATCATTTAAGAAAACCTACACAAGTAAACTTGCTATATTAGCCCCCATACAGTATATTAGAGGAAGGCAGCCTAAATTCCTTGATATTTTCCATTATGTGTCCTCATTGTAGAATTAGGGATATAGATTGCATTAAACACTGTGATTATTGTTTTAAAGAGATTTTTGTAGATGTGCCAACTACTATCTCAGTCACTATCATCATTCTAATTAAATAAGATGCTGTTGACAAAATGTATACGGTAGGTCCCTGATTTATGTATGCTTCAACTTACATAAACTCATCTTTACGTAAGCTTTGCATTGGCTTAAGGTTGCTCGGCCATCATGGCACACCGAGCTACCGTATTTTTCGCTCCATAGGATGCATCAGACCATAGGACGCACGCATCCTATGGAGCAAAAAATAGGGGGAAAAAAGGTTTTTTAAATAAAAATAATAATAAAAATAATAAAAATAATGTAAAGAAAAAATACTTACCGGGGCTTCGGGGAGGCCTGCAGAGGCTCGTGCAGGCCTCCCCGATCTTCATTTTGTCAAAAAACGGCCATTTTCGGCCACTTCCGGTTTTTGTGAAAACCGGAAATGGCCGGAAATGGCCGTTTTTTTTAATGAAATGGCCTCCCCGATTTTCCTTTTGGCAAAAAACAGCCATTTTCGGCCACTTCCGGTTTTCACGAAAACCGGAAATGGCCGAAAATGGCCTTTTTTGACGAAAGGAAGATCGGGGAGGCCTGCGCGAGCCTCTGCAGGCCTCCCCGAAGCCCCAGTAAGTATTTTTTCTTTACCTTTTTTTATTCGCTCCATAAGACGCAGGCTTTTTTCCCCCTATTTTTTTGGAGGGAAGTGCGTCTTATGGAGTGAAAAATACGGTACTTTATGGCCAAGCGATGTCAGCCTGACGCACGTCTTTGCCACTTCCATATCTCTGGTGCGAGAGGCCGCCTGTGCTCCACTGGAAAGGCATGGGGTCAGATTGCTGTGCTCCCAGTATTGGAATGTAGCAATCTTACTCCTTCCTTCTTGAAGGCTCCTTGAATGCGGAGTGTACTTTCGCGGGGAGGGTAAACAGACAAAGGAGTAGGTAGGGAAACCAGCTCTGTCCATGGCAGACTGGATGGAGGTGGCAGGCGTCTGTTTGCCGCTCCCCCCCCCCCCCCGACTTCCACTGATGCTGGTTGTGCTTCTAGGAATGATGATTCCAACATATGTAAAAATCAGCTTACGTGAGGTTTTTCAGAATGGAACCCTTACTTACGTTGGGGACCTACTGTACTATAATAAGCAAGTTAACAGTGTCATGGCATTTTGTGTATGTGTGTGTGGTTGGGGTTGTTTCTGTTTCTGTTTTGCTGTTACAGGCTATAACACAGCTATTCTTTTGCATTTTATTTCTGTTTCACTCTTTGCTTTGGTGAAGTCTTTGGTCTTAGTTAAATTTTATTTAGTCTAGGGCCTGTTCACGTGACCCTTTCTGCTGTAGTTAAAGTTGTGTGATGAATTCTGTGATGAACATGCTGTTGATCCTGATACGACTGGTTTAGCCCAGGGAACGCAGCTGAAACTCAGTATGGACCAACCAAAAATAAAAATCAGTCAGCTGCCGCAGGCTCAGAGACTGAACTTTGTGAATTGGTCCTTGCTTTTCTGGTCATCATAAAGCTCATTAAGCATGGAGATCTCTCAGGATTTCTCCCTCCTCACTAGAAAGACATTTTTTCCAGAACATTCTTTATGTTGACATGTATCTCCAGGCCTAATGGATTGTGTGTGTGTGTGCCACATTTGTAACTCTGTTTTTTTGTTTTGCTGTATGTGTCAGGAAAAATAGTGATTAGGATATTTTATGAATTCTATTGCTGAAGGTTTCTGCTAGGAAGTGAGCAAGTAAATTGCAGGGCAGATTTGAGGCTTATCCATTTGTGATAGGCCTCACACTGTGCAGAAGCCTGAGCTGGAGAATGTATACTGTATCTAAAAGAGAACAGGCAGACAGTTCTCAAAGCACAGGGAACTGTCTGCCCTCCTTGTGACCTTTCCTAGTTGGCTGGTTGAGAAGCAGGGGAAAAGCTGATGTATCCTACCTTTCCAGTTCAAAGCAGGTTACAACACATTAAACAGTAGGAAGCACGGGCAGAAGGAGAGGAAAGAAAAACAGCTAAGGAACTAAAAGCTCTACCCCCCCCCCCAATTAATGCAGTATGCTACGTGCTCACTTTTGAAACTTCAACTCTGCATTAGTTAGGCTAGTCATGAAATCACTTTATAACTTCTTGCTTTTACAACCCATCTCCAAAGAACTCTTGGCCACCTTCCAGTTTTCCAGAAATCTGTCCCACTCTGTCTCAAGGTTTATAGCATGGGGATCACTGTTAAGAGTTCTAGGGCTTGATTTCATAAGAGATTTTCCACATAATTTCTATGAAACTTTTCAAAATGTATTTGGAATGAAGCTGTGCAGGGCAGGGTGGATGTCAAGCAGCAGTTGGTCACAGCAATGTAGTAGACTGGTTTCTGAATAAAGGGGTAATATGTGTCTATGTTTACCTTGACCATATTCCACAAATATTTCCTCAATTCATCTTTGCTTACTGTACAAGTGCCATCCTTCATGAGGTCTTCAATTTTCCAGTTTGAGGAGCATGCAGCATGTCCGTTGCCTGAATAAAAGGATATGTTATAAACAAGAGCCTTGCCTTTCAATGCATTTTATTTTAAATGGGTTGAGCCTTTCCTCCATGATATCATTTGTTGTTGGCTTCTGCTGCCGCCGACTTGCTCCACAAGAGCTTTCATAGCTCAGTTCTTCATTTCTTAAAAGCTTGTGTCCGTTTCTGATATGGATGGCATGAACTTGCAGCCAAACATCTGCCTTGGAAAGCTGTCAGTCTTGGTTCTGAAGATCACCGTTCTGGGTTCACCCATCTTGTCAGAGCCCCGAAGAGCACCAGTGGTTTTCTCCCTTCCTTCCGGCCTAGCTCTTGCCTCATTCAGTACTAACTCATTTCTTGTAATGCCAGTTGCATTCTTTCTTTCCTGACAGCACAGTATCTCCGCTCTAGTTGTTAGAGTGAATGGGGGGGGGGGAGAGGGGGGAGAGAGAGCGAGAGAGAGAGAACGCAACTGCTGTACCTATCACGCCAGGCTTCTGCATTTCATTAGTATTGACAGAAAAACACGATGGTTCTAAATTGAAGAGTCACACCTATGGTACAAGAGCAGCTGCTTCTTTTCAGGGCTACCTCTCGGCCTCTTCCCAGCTCCATTCTCTTCTGAAAATCTGCATATATTGAAATCAGTGCATCAATGAACTGGAACAGAATGTGAGTTTTTAAGATGCACAAGCACAAGTCTTTTCCTCTTATTATAGGACCCTCTGAGCTCGTAAATCTTAAGGCAAATTTAACTAGAGGAGAATAAAGAGGGTTTCAAGCTTTCAGTGCTAATTTATGAATGGCCCTGGGGCAAAGACCTGTGCTGGGCCTTGTGCCTCCCCCCCCCCTCGGTGACTGGGTAAGCTTGCTGGCCCAGAATCTGATGCTCCAATCCCACTCAAGCTGTCGCCATAGTGGGGAGGAAGGGGGACTTGTCAGTGGTTGGCAGCTCCTTCCTATAGGTCCCCCCTTGTACGTGCCTGCTCCCCCCCCATCCAACTCGCCCACCAGCATGCCACTAGCTGAATCAAGGATAAAGAGGTGGAAAGTGTCTCATCACTAGCCTCCAAGATCACTTTTGCCTCTGCTGAATGCTTGCAGCTTGGTGTCCTTTGTGGAGAGTTTGGTTGTCCAGTGATGGGGATGCTGCTCTTCTTGCCAGCCAATCATGCAGTCTTGCAGTGAGCCAACCATTGCATGACTTGCAAGAAGTCCAGGGCTTCTTGGGAGATTATGTGGATTGCCACACACTAAGGGAGTGGGGAAGGAGACTGAGGAGGAGGAGGAGAGGTGACTGGCAGCTGGTCTCCCAGGAAGGAACAGGCTGAGGGAACCAGCTGCAGGGAGGAAAAATGAGGTCAGGTATCTGATAAACCCTGGGACAAAACACAGTAATTTCAGGGGGTGACGTCAGTATTTGGTGGTGGTGACTGCCCCCTGTGTTCAGTGGCAGTATTGCTATTCAAGATGGAGGCTACCAAGGAGGAAACTGCACAATGCAGCTTCTGCGGCTGCTGACGCAGGCAGCCGTGAACAGCGAGTGAAAGAATGACTTTTTAAATATTATATATAAGCTCCCTTGAAAATGAATGGGGGAGTTCTGAAATTAAGTGTGAGCCACTAAAAGTGTCCTGAAATGAACAGCACAGGGTCTGAATGGACCTGAACCTAAACATGATGGAAGCCCTAAAAATAAAAAAGCTCTCAAATGAGCCATTTGTATGTGCCCACCCCTACTTAAAACATATGCTATTTATTTGCAAGTACTTTTTTGAATACATTCAAGAGCAGGCCTTTGAATCTTGCTGTGACTCTTTTGCCCTCTCCTATTGATGTTTGCAATGGTACCATTGACTGTACGATAGATGTATGGTCTCTAACGTAAGCTAATTTGTTTGGAAGGAACATTCAGCCCAGTCTCAAATAATTTTACATGGAGGGCAGCCCCATAGTTTTCAGTGAAAGTATGACTAATTTTGGGATTGTTATTTCAACATTGGTCTCAATATTGGTTTTACTGAGAAATAAATTGGAAAAAGACAAGGCATCTAGATAGGAACACATACATGTGTATTTTCTCAAATATTCACCATGGGTTTTAAATTGTGGTGTTTTTCCATGGTTAGGCAGGATATTAGAATGTTTGCTCTCTGTTAGTATGATTTATAGTGGGACTTTTATGTTTAAAAGTCATGCTATTTTGGTAAATGAGATTGAATAGTTTATTGAAGTTTTGCTAAATTAAGGCCTTGCTGATACATAGAGAACCGTCATTTGGTCACCAGAAATCTGCTTAATAAAGGCCTGGATTAGAAATGTTGGGTCAGATGACAAAGCTGTGCTACTTGACATTAAAGACATGGGAGTGGTTCTGACATTTTGACTCCACCAAGGCATACCTGTGGTATGAGAGATGGAACAGTGTTTTATTTCTATACACTGAGGGACAAACTACATATGACATTAAATTCATCATTGATAGATGGCCATAACCAGGAAGTAGACCATAAGAATATATATTTTATATGTATTAAATATATATCAGTTGTGGGAGTCCAATCTTACCTGAGACTGTGGCATGGGGGAATTAATACTTTCCCCTTATGGCATTTTTGGATCAAAATACCCCCCGCCCGCCCGCCCGCGAAAGCAGCTATTTATCCCTGAAGTTGCTATTTACAGCAAATTAGCAGGTTTTAAATCCACAAATAAAATTGGACTGAGTATTCACAGTCTTTTGCATACATCGTACTCAGACTTTTGAATTCACATTATTATCTTCATCATTTATTATTTATAAAAAATGTCTAATTATGCGCAAGGCCTGTACAAAAATAGAAAACACAAGTTCCTACCCACAGGCTCAGTCTTAAAGAAGCATGAAACCAAATGAGAGAGGAGTTTGAGGGGTAGGGCGAAACTTGGAGATAGCTGGGAAATAGTTAAAAAAAGAAAAAGAGTTACAGATAACAATAATTAACCTAGAAATGGGAAAGAATTAAAAAGTCGTATTGTACATCAAGAGAGAAATGCAGGATGAAGGTTGTCTATCAAATCAATGGAAATTGAAATTCCCTGTGGATATTGATGTCTACCTAGCATTTTGGCACATATTTGCAATTTCTTGGACACACTGATGATCACTATGGTTTTGGAAGAATCTCCTCTTCCGTTCTGTTGCCACGTCTGCTCTGGATCACATAGGACATAGGCCTATATATCTGTACCCTAAACAATCACACTAAAGAATGCGGTCATGGTGCACTTGGTATTTTAGAGGGGGGAGGGAAGAAGATTGAGAGAGAGAGAGAGAGAGAGAGAGAGAGAGAGAGAGAGAGAGAGAGAGAGAGAGAGAGAGAGAGAGAGAGAGAGAGAGAGACTATTCAAAAAGAGGTGGTTTACTGAGAAGCGGAAGACTCAAGGGAATTTCTGTGGCTCAATGCATGGAGAGAGTTACAGAGCAAAGACGAACAGGGAAGAGGCTGGGTCCTGGTGTTCACCAATGATAAGGGAGCTTGCTCTTTATGAGAAAGACTTTTAAATGAAATAGGGCCTCTGGAATGGAGGTGGGTTTCACCCCCAGACAGAAGATAAAGGCACATAGGTTGTTGAGTACAAACTTCATGGATCTTGCTAGATTGGTTAAGAAGAGACCCCTGTTTTAAAGAACCCAAAGGCTGATTCTCCAGATCCTCACCTACAGTATATGTGTTGAAAAATACAAATTGCTGCTGAACACTAAAGGGGGGAAGAGAGGGAAAAAGACTGTGCAGTTGAGTTAATGAATGGACTGCATGTGAGAAAGGGGAGACAAGTTAGAGGGACCCAATGGTCAGGAGATTTTACTTATCCTGAGACAAGTTGGTATCTGGAGAACTGAGCTGTGTTCTTCCTGCTGTTACAGCCAAGTAAAACTCTGGGACAGTGATCAGGAATATCCAGATGGGAAAGAGAGAGAGAGAGAGAGAGAGAGAGAGAGAGAGAGAGAGAGAGAGAGAGAGAGAGAGATATCCATCCATCCATCCATCCATCCATCCATGATCATCCATCCAAGCACGCTCAAGTTATAGCTTCTGTGATTTCAGCTTTCTCTTACCTTTATTGTCATTCCAACATACCATAGCTTAATTCAACTGTGGTAAAGGCAATGTAGTGCTTCATGAGTGGATCAGTCTGATTCTAGAAGAGCAAAAAGGCAGAGGAGGATTGCAGGTGGTTCTGTAACTAGGTGGCTACACGGCACTTCAAGGGGGAGAAAGAAGAAGCAGAGGACAAGGGATGAGGATGGTGGGAAGTTTTGTGGCCAGGCGACTAGGCTTGGTCGATCCTTCAAGAGAGAGGAGTAGGGAGTGGGGGAGAATAAGAGAAGAGAGTTGGAAGGCAGAGAAGAAAGAAGTGAGGAGGAAGAGAGATGGAATGGGTAAAGAAGTCGACATCTTTCTGGCTCTCTGGAAGTGCTGTCGCTTGACTGCAGTACTGTAACATAGTGCAATAGGGACATTCCAACTGGAGATGCAGCGATGGAATTCCAAATTGTGGTTCCCAGGCCAGATCTTTCATAGGACATTTTCCCATAAACTAACATGGAGTGTCTTTGTTTTACTGAGGCTCATTCTGGCCTTCTGGTGTCTTTCAAAATAGGATCTCAGGTCAAGTCTTTGGTTTACTCCCAGTTCTTGAGGGTTGGGCTTGCTAACCTTTTGCTAGATAACTAGCTTAAGGCTAGAGCCATTGGTTGTTTCTTTAACAAAATGGCTTGTCCTTGTCTGTGGCAAGGGCAGGGTAAATTTAATCGCAGTATAATGAGATTGTTGGGTTGCATCCTCGGCTCAGTTGTGGCAGCAAAATGGCCTTGCTGCACAGATTTTCTCACAATATCTTAGAAGTTGATCAGGCTGGGTGTGCTCTGGAAGTTACAGCTGTTCTTGGGAAATTAGCATATTGGCTTTAATTCAGACTTTAGTTATAATCACAGAGAAGGTGGAAGGGGTGGGAATCTAGGCGACTGTAGGAAAAATGGTACTTTTAATATGACTCACAGTCTTCGTTTTGACCTGGCCTTGTCCAAAGCTTTAACACACACACACACACACACACACACACACACACACACACACACACACACACACACACACACACACACACACACACACACACACACACACACACACTATATGGGTGTTGGATGCCAATTTATAACAGTTCAGGGAATATTTAAATGCTTACAGCAATATTCCCAGATGCAAATATATACTCTAGCACCAGTGCACGTTACATATGCGCTAAAGGGAGGTGTTTACAAAATAAGGTGCCTATGCCGACAAACTTAAAGGCTATATATTATTGCTCTCCATTGGGAGCATTTTAGTCCTGATTCCCATCTCTATCCCAGTCCACAGCAATGCTTCAGGAAGAGTTAGGGTTAAGCTTTAAGCCAAAGAAAGAGACTGATCTATACTGTAGAAGTTTTAGCAGTTCCATAAGTCCACATGGTTTGTTCATTAAGCCGTAGCTTTGATGTGTGATAACACAAAAAATGAACTGGATTGCATGTTCTGAGCACATGTCAGCTTAGCCTCAGGAATTTCAAAGCTCAGAACAATGAGACTAGTGTAAAACCACTGTAGTACATCACTTGCCAGCTAGTACTGCCATAAAATGCTTTTTTGTCATTGTAAAATCTCATTTGATGTTTCATTTCATGAACAACAAAAAAAGAATCCTTGTATGCTACAATGTTATGGTATTAAAGCAGCACTGACATCTGTGAAATCTTCCTGAAGGCAACACCGGCATCCCATTTCCATCTCCTCTGGGCCATGCAGCTTAAGAGAATTCATCTTGCAAACTCGAGCTTGTTAAAACAGACGATTTTGCAGTGACCTCCCCAAAATATTATATTTTAAAAAGAATGTATTTTTTCACAATTATTTCTGCTAACGTTCTGTCTAACAATGGAGTATTCATGTTACAGATCTACAACAGTTTGTCATCTTTGCTGCAGACATCAAAAAACCTATTTGCGGTGTCTAAAAAGAATTACAACACAGCACTTGGGAATTTGGGCATATGAACCAGGGACAGGCAGAGTTTCTCAAAGCAGCTGGGATTTAATTTCAAATAATGAACATAAAGGGGGGAGGGGAGAAACAGTACTTTTAATGGGTTGAATTCAGTAACATGTGTTCTGAAGAGCTTGCATCAGCTTAAAAGAATGACCTCTGCAATTCATTGGATAATCAGTGTGTTTAATATAAGACTGCATGACTGTCTAAACCATAGGCTAATAGAAGGGTGCAAGAAGAAGAGGTGAGCAAATATTTTTCTCAAAGTTTACTGTGAGGTTTTATTGATGCGATTGAAAAAAGTCTGTTGATAAGTCCCACTGACTTACCATAATTTTGCCTGAGGGCCAAGCTACCCGTTACAAAGAAAGTGTGAGTTTGGCTACTACAAAAAAACAGAACCAAAACGCATGAGGTGGTGGTGGTGATGTGCTAAATGCCACAAAACTGCCGCGGGGGGGGGGCTTTAGCATTTAGCATGGAAAAAGGGCAGGTCAACAGTAGCTGTACACTTGCACTACCCCAAACAACAAATAACAGCTGGTGGACCCAGTGGTGTTCCTAGTGGGGGGGGGTACTGTAAGTTGCGCACAGGTCTACTCAGTGTTACACGGTGGCCCTGCCCACTTGCTGGTGGAGCCATTCCAGAGCTGGTGGAGCAAAGGCAACGCACAGGAGACTCCCTGTGTGTTGCCTTCACTGCTTGGAATGGATCCGACGGTGAGTGGGCGGGGCCACCATGTAACGCTGAGTAGACCTGTGCGCAACTTACAGTACCGCCCCCCCTCTAGGAACGCCACTGGGTGGACCCACCCAGTGGCTGACCTCTGAACTGTCCATAATGGTGGCAGTGATAGCGTCCAATGAGCCATCAGGGTGTGGTGAGGCAGTGCTATAGGTAGCACCGGATCCCCAGCAATCTGGTGCAAGCACTGTTTCCCATGGTCCTGATCCAGGTCAGGCCCCATCCACGTGCTATTTCCTCAAGAAAAAAGCTTTCACTGGAGCAGTGTTGTCCTGTTTCTCATTACCAGCCTTCATATGTGGCACAAACAGAGTGAGACGGCTCAGAGGTCATCTTAGTGTGTTGTGCAAAGTTTGACTAGGAGGTAGGTGGTAGCTGTCCTCTAAGTTCAGAGATTCAAAAACGAAACAGTCATCTTTAACAAACCATCTAAAATTAACGATGCTCTGTCAATCTGGCTTAATGATATATTTTAGGCGAAGGAGGAGTTTCAAGGGACTAGTGAGGAGATTCAGGCATGGAAGAAAGCAAAGAGCTGATTCAAACATACAAAAAAGGGACAGGTGTATTCCTCCTGGCATGGCACCATTTCAGACTGTGGGGGGGGGGTCACATATTTGAAAGCTCTTGAAGATCAAAATGTTCCCAAACATAATGTGAAAATTGCACATCACTGAAGGTTTTTAGCTTTACTTCCTCCTTAATATATTAGCTTTCTAAGTTAGGTGAGTTTATGTTTTTCGAGGGGAGCATTCAAACATACTGTCTCCTACAGTCTGAAGTGATCCAGTACCAGGAGAAGCAAACCATGTGCTTTTTCTGCATGTTTGAACGGAACTCTTAGTTTCAGGGCATAGTCTGAGGACATGTGATACGGCCACCTTGCGGACGCTAAGTAGGTCTGGATCTGGGCAGTAATTGGATGGGAGATGACCAGTAATGCCCTCGAGTTTTGTGATGGAAGACAAGTGTGGGGCTATAAATGCAATAAAACAAATACAGGTGGGCCCCCATATCCGCTGGGGATATGTTCCAGGCCCCTCCGTGGATACTTGAAACAGTGGATAAGAGAGAACACCCCCTCCGTGGTTTCCTGAGGGCCCCCCACCCTGCCTCCCCTGCAGGCAGGCATGTTTGCCCCCCCCCAGCTCTTATTTTTCTTTCAGCAAGCTTTGTTTCTTCCTTAAAACAAACAGAGAACTTAGCAGTTTGAAAGCAAGAAATTGCAAGTAGATTAATAGGTACCATGTCAGCGGGACGGTAACAGTGTTCCATGCGCCTCGGTGTTGAGTCATGCCAGCCACATGACCATGGAAACGTCTTCGGACAGCGCTGGCTCTTCAGCTTTGAAACGGAGATGAACACCACTCCCTAGAGTCGGACACGACTGGACTTAATTGTCAAGGGATACCTTTACCTTATGAGCTTACCTACCTTCACATCTTCCCAGTGATTGGCACTCCCTTCCAGAACACCTAGATTTGTCCCTTGAAATCCTTCCTCAAAACCTACCATTTCAATGAAGTCTATAGGTTGTATGCTCTTTGTGTGTGTGTGTGTGTGTGTGTGTGTGTGTGTGTGTGTGTGTGTGTGTGTGTGTGAGTGAGTGAGTGTGTGCGTGCTTCTGTTATTCTGTGTCAAAAGTGTCCCATATGTTAATGACACATAATGATAATTACCATGTCTTCTAGCCTCCAGAGAATTGAAATTACTGAATGGGGGCTTGAGCATATAGTTGTGGGTTTACTTTTGGGTCTCAAGCACCACAAATATGCTTGAAAAGCGTTTGCCATCCCTGCTTGACGTTTATGGGATGTGAATATTGAAATCCCTCCTGGGAACACGACAAATGTAGGAAACGTTTCATACGTTGCTCTCGTACCACAGTAGCCACAAAATGTAAAGTTAATGAAAAATGATCCATTCAAAGTACCTACTCAAGTCCGTTTAGAAATCTCATTATGCAATCTCCTTTTCCTTAGATTTGAACAGAAAGTTGGATTAATGTAAAATGGACATGTTTCACTTTAAACCAAAATTTGATGATATTTTTTAAAAAGCCACACACACAGTTTTTAGCAGGAGTTTAAAAGTGTTTTTAACATTTTTGCAACTAAGTGTTAAATCCAATAAAGTTTTGATTTAAAAAATTCCTAAGCTCTGCTGCTAATTAATGTTATCAAGACATAGCAGGATTATGCTGCCTCCTTTTTATCTCTGCATGATGAGTAGCTTCAAATATCTTCCCTTCTCCCACTAACAGTTGGATGTCATTTGAAAACGAAGCAGCAGCAGCAGCTATTCTCGGTAGAACTGTTGCAGCCCTCCCTCTGGGGGCTGATGTAAAATGAAATATGCACTCTGCGTTTTTAGACATAGATTTTATGTAATCATAAATTTTTCCACATGAATTGAAAGGCTGCAAATTAGCTGGGAGAGCAGATTCCTAGATGTGCAATCAGGTGGGGGAAAGAGTCGGGGAAAGTCTTTGGGTTTTTTTGTTGTTGTTGGGAAAAAATACCTTATTTACTTCGATAGCATTATTATATTTCCCCTTGCTGCCTAAAATTAGTATGTTTGAATATGTTGTCATAGAACTGAAAAGGAGTCGTAGACTTGTGGTCATCTGGCTTCCTGATGCAGTAGATGTTATTTACCCATTCAAAAGCTGTTGTCGCCCACACTCAGAGCGCAATCCTACCTCACTATCCGGCAGGTGGCCCAGGGCTGCCCGCCGGATCCTATCCCTGTTCTGGGCTGATCTGCAGCGGCCCATAGGTCTACTCCCCTCCCCCTGGTGTAAACTGGGGGAGGGCCTCCTTGGATTTCTGCCAGCTATTTAGCTGGCGGAAGTTGGAGGAGGTCGTGTAACAGCCGCACTGGCCAGCCGGGAACGGGGATATGGCGGAATATGATATTCCTGAAATGAGGGAACTTCCCTGAGGAAGCAACAAGGAAGGAATAACTGCACCTTTCTTGCTGTGCTAGAAACAGAACATCCTGATAATGATGACCTTGCTACAATGAAATGAAGACCTAATTTCAACACTTACCAGGTTAGCTCTTACCAGGTCACCTGCGGGAGGAGCAGGCAACATTCACCCCTGGCCTCCCCCATGCAAAGAATGGAATCTGAGGTGGGAACTCTATGCAGCAGTCCAGATACATGGAGGTGTGATTTGCATGATTGTTCCGCCTCCCCCCCAAAAAAGGGGTAGTGATGGGAAAGGAAGATTGTAATAACTGATCTTATGTGTGTGTGGGCCTCTGTGTGGACCATGTTTTTCATGTTACGTGCATGTGGAGGGGAAGAGGGTGTACCCCCAAGGTGAATAGATAAAAGGCAATAACCACTGAGAAAAAGTTACTATTTAAGTAATTGATTTAAAACAAATTTCTCATTGCGTAAGCCATATACTTCCTGAACAAGCGTGCATATTGATTGTTATAACAAAACATTTGTTTGCAATCTAAATAGAACCTTTATCATGTTTTTAATTTTATTATCCAACACACAGAAATTACAAAAAGAGTGGAGTAAAATAATTGTTCCAGGAAAGTCAGCGGCAACATATGGATATACATTAAAAATACATTCTTCTGCTGTTTTGGTGACAAATTACTCTGTTGTACCCAGCAATCTTAAAATTAACCCAGCTATTAACCCTTAATTCATTCTTCCCCTATACTGGAAAAAAGCTATAAGCAATTATATTTTCAACACATTTAAATCTCTAATTCTTAATGTACATGAACTTTAAACATTTTTTATCAACGACCATTATTTCAGTTTCCACTGTATAATTGGATGGGCTTCAGATTATTTTTCTGTATGGGGCACTTCTAGCAGCCATTAAAAACTAATAGTTGGCCTCTAATGTTTATTTAATATCAATTCCCTACAGCTATCCTAAAATAATAATCAAATACAAAGGGGGGGGTTGTTATACCAATAATCTCTGTTACTTTTCCTAGAATCTGGGTCCAGAATCTCTATATACTTGGGCATGACCCCCCAGGATTCTTCCAGTGCCAACAATTTGAGAATGACATTTGATAAAATTGTTATAAGCTCCAGGGGGCTAAAAAAATGCCACCACACCATGATTTTTATAATAATGTTCCGTGAGAGTGACACATGTGACATGGGGAGATCTTCATTCCCATTTCCCAGATGTATGATTGGATTTTAGAGCTCCTTAAGCCTGGAATACGCAATGCTGTTGCAGCATTCCAGATGCCCGAAAAACAGGTGGCAGCCCCTGGTATCCTGTTTGTTCAACCACCAGCTAAGTTTGAGAGCAGGGAAGAGAGGGAGGAGGCATGAACCCCAATACAAGATGAGCCCAGGACCAAATGTGGGCTTGTCTTGGAGTAAGGAAATTTTGAAATTTACCTCCACCATTGTCCATGAGGAATGAATAAGTATTGTACTTATTGTTGGAATGCAGAGAGTTAAAATATTTTTTAAAAGGCACATATGTAATTACAAAACCCTTAACCTCTTCTGTGCACATTTTTTAATGGGGGGGGGGCAATGCCATCTCTGGCGTTGTGCTATGTTTCCTCCTCCTTTTTAGATACCGTAACTCACATACCTCACTAGGGGTTGCAGTCACAGCAATGACACTTGTAGCCTTTTCTATAAATCTGGGTTAGCAATGTGACACCTCACCTGCAACAATCACCACCTTTTTTTCTTTTCATTTCATGCAAAGGTGATGGATACCATGGGCAAGATGCTCATTTTAGCTGGATTACCTAAACCCAGGGGAGAATTCACCCATTTAGGTTGTTTCTTAAAAGGGTGCTTTCAGACTGGATGGTTTGATTGGGATTGTCACATTGTTATAGGTACACTATTTTCTGTCTCTGTTGTCTTCCCTTCCTCTCTAGCAGTGGAACTCCCTCACTTTAACCCTTCCCTTTCTAAATAGTGTTGCTTTCTGTCTCGTTTTTTTTGTTTTGTTTTTTGTTTTGCTTTGAAAATTGCAGCCTCTGGGGGTGAGAATGGGAATGTGAATTGGAACTGTGGTGAGGGGAAGTGTCTGTTTAAATGCATGCCCCCAAGAAAAATCTTCCTGCCCCCCACACACTTAGGACTGAGGAAGGGGGCTACCTACCTAGATGCTGCATGTGTGGCAGCAGAGTTGCTATGCTGCTTCTTGGAGCTTGAAGCAGAAAAGCAATCATTGGGGGTTGCTAGAGCATTCATGCCTGGAAGTGTCAAAAGACACACAATATAGCAACTATTTTAAAAACTGATTAAAATATTAATTGTGTGTCCATCTTTTCGACACATGAATAGGATCACTGGCCTGCTCTCCCAAAGATTAGGCAACAACCATGGTGGCAAAATCCCCATACAGAGGCTGGTGCATAATCACAGAAAGGCATCAAAGTCAGTTCCACATAATAGTCTCTAACATTCAGGACGCCATTCAGGACCGTAAAAACACAGACCATTCTAATGTGTTTTGAATGATAAAACAATAATAGGCCTTTTTTAAAAAACAAACAAACAAGTTTTATGATCAGCAATAAGGTAAGTTGTTTGTGACTGAGGAAAGCATTGCACTATGTTTGTTAAATATTTTACAGTAAACACACATCTTAATTACATCACAGAGGCTTAACCAGATTTGTAAAGCCATTTAAAAAATCAATAGTTAGCTTTTAGGTCATGAATTAATTAATGGAGTGTAAATGTAGAAAGTACACTTTGCTTGGTATGCATTTTGACTTTTCATAACATCACTGAGCAGTAAAAATGTAAAGTTAATGTTAATAGCAGTTATGAAAATGGGTCAGTTCTTGCCTGGCACACTGGACTAAATGTAGTATATGTTGCAATTCAGTAGAAAAGCAATCTCTCTCTCTCTCTCTCTCTCTCTCTCTCTCTCTCTCTCTCTCTCTCTCTCTCTCTCTCTCCTCACTGCAGAAAATCTTGTATTGAGGTCAGTGGGAGACTTGACTGAACAGGGATTAACCAGATATTTCTTTTTTTTTTTTAGCTTTGAAAAATAACACGATTAATTAAATTAGCTGTCAGTTAACTGAACCATAAGGAGAGGCACAAAATTGGTAGAAATTATGGAATGGTTCAGAATAATTCTCTATAAAAAGACTATAATGATGATGAGCCGCCTTGGGCATTTGCCTTTGGCATAGGATAAGGCGGGGTATAATTTTTTTAAAATAAGTAAATAAAATAAAATCTTAGCTCAGAGTGACTATGATGATTGTTTTCTGTATTACTGTATTTATTTTATTGATTTATTTGTGGTCCTGTACTTCTGTGTTTCCAGACAGATCTAGAAGCCAATGTGCCAAAAATCTGGGAAGAAAGGCTGTTCTTGTACTATTTCTGGAACATTCGGAAGCAGAAAGTACCGACCTTAGCAGAAAGTACTGCATTAGCTTTGGAGTTAATTTTGTAGATACATGCAGTTGAGGTAGTCAATAAAGCCAGTCAAACATCTGAATTGGCAATGCCTTAAGAATCAAACAGAAATACATACTGTATTTCTTTGTAATGTCAAATATAGATATTATGAGCCCTGTGATTACAAAACCATGTAGACACCACATATTACCTAATAGTCTAAAGCAGTAGGCCTAATCTTACAGTAGTTTTTGTGGTCTAGGGCAGCCCCCAGATTTAGTGACTATGAAATGTACAGTGGGCCCTTGCCATCCACAGGTTTCACATTTGCAGCTTTGAGGATCTGCAGATGGCAAGGGGACTGCAAAAAACCCAAAAAGGTTAAAAATAGCCTTACTTAGCTTTTTGCTGCCAAACTGCTCCATTTTCAGGGTTTTAGAAAGGGAAATCGCGCTCTGGAAGCCTCTTCTGGGTCATGCGACTCCCCCCTCCCTTTACGCAGGCTAGCCCTAGAATGCATTGCGCAATCCTGCTTTTCTCCTGGTGAGGGCTCTCAAGGCGGCTTACAACATCCCAAAAAATAAAATAAAACAGTGAAAAACACATTAAAAGCAGTGAACACAGTGGATTGCATCAAATAACAACAGCTCATGGGTCACATAACTAGCTGACTTTTCCCGGTATGCACCATTTACCTCTCCATAACCTTTTCCTCCCCCAAGTACTCCAGCTGAACTCATTTCTGGTATTGGAGTTTGGTTGAGAAGCTAAGCTATGGACAGGAGGGGATCATTCCCACTCATTAGGCTTACCATACGTCCCAGAATGGCTGGGACAGACTTGGATTTTGGGGTCCTGTCCCGGGGTGTATGGCAGTGTCCCGAAGTCTTGCTGCCATGATCTTTGTGCATCGTGAAGAGGCTCGGTCGCGGTCGGGAACCAGGTGAGTTCAAAGAACCCAGCCGCGCATGCGCACAGCGCGGCTGGAAGCTTTGGCCTTGTCTGGTTCCCGGCTGAAGCGTCCAGCCCAGGAGGAGCCCTGGTCGGCGGCACTGGCAGCAGGGGTCACGGCATGGCAGTCGACGAGGATGACAGCACCAGCAGCGCCGCGGGAGGAGCAGCAAAAAAGACAAGCAAAAATGGCATGAAAATACACACAAAAAAAGACAGCAGCAACATGGCCAGAAAATAAAATAAAAATTGGTGGGGAGAAAAAAATAGGGGGTGGGTGGGGGTCCCTCAAAATATGGCAACCCTACCACTCATGCTCTTTGTGCTTTAAAAATCAGATCCCAGTCTCATTTTATCTGTGACTGGTGATAAAAACTGGGTTTAAACAAATGGTGTTGCTGCTGTCACATCATGACTTTGAGATCCTAACAGTCACATACATGTAACTACCATCTGCAGGTGCCTAGGGAAAAAGAGATAACATGCTGCCATGTCCCATAGGATACATTGGCTGCAGCCTATTCTTTCCTGTTAATACACGGTCTCCTCTGGTATTATGCCACTAGACAAACCTGGAGCTATGCATGTACAATAAATAAACATGTGCAATGCAAAAAATGTTTTTGTCACTATGTTTGTGGCAGTAGGCCCATCAGGCCCATCTCCTCTTTTCACTCTATGTAGCTGTACCCTGAACAAGAGCCTAATTGTTACTGGCTGCAGTGGCACAGACAGTGGGTTGTGCTGGACAGTGAAAATAGCACCCATTGCCTGGCAAGCAAGGTAAAGCAAGCAGCTGTGCCTGCTGCCAGGGAAACCTTGCCCATTACCTACATGGAACACACAATTGCTATTTTTGCTATTAAGATGGCAATTATCAAGACGCATGAGGGCACAACTTCCTCCAAGTCCTTCTCACTCACATGTATCACTGAAGCACCCAAGACCTTGTCAGCACAGCAGTGGTAGAGCAAGTTCTCTATGGTCAGGCCACCAGTACAAAAGCAGAAACGTTGTAGGATGTAGCACTGTTCATGTGATGATGTTCACAAACAGAGGCGTATACTATTGGTCCATCCAGGGCATTATTACTTTGTACAAGAGGGACAGCTCCACTCAAAAATAACAATTGAATAAGTGTGTGTGTGTGGGGGGGGCACAAAGTGGGTTGAGCAGACCCACTGTACAGCTGAAGTCAGCTGGAGCCCTTTTGTATTAGCAGTTTGGGGTACTGGGATAATATTTTGTTTATCACAGAGTGAGAATGTTGGATTGAGACCCAGATTGGCTATGTTCAGTATCCCAGTATTAGATCTTTGTGGATTTAACTGGAGCAGAAGGGACAGTATTACATTTTATTCCTTTTGCTAGAGAAAGATACTGTTTTGTGGGAAGGCCAGACTGCATGATATTTTCAAGTTCACAGACCAAGAATGTCCCGATAAGACGGGGCAAGCATCTAATCTTTTAGGCACTTGTCCAAACCAAACAAATCCTTTAATACTTGAGTAGTATCAAAGTTAATTAATCAGACTTAAGGTCTGGCTACATTTTTCTGCCACAGCACCTTATTCATCTTGCTATTTGTAATTTCTCTTGTCTGTATTGCTGTGTTTGCTTCAGGGCAGGGGTTAATTTGAGAGAAGGCTCAAGTTGGTTTGGGCCCAATGTTTTAAGGATGGTCTTATCCCATATGAGCTTACCTGCATACTAAGATAATTTTGGAAGCCCTGCTCTATGTTTCCCCATTGTCTGAGGTAGGATGAAAAATTATTTGGGACAGACCCTTTTCAACCAAGATGTCACCAAGATTATCGCCCTTCCTTCCTGGGGAGGTTCATTGTGCTCCATGCTTGCTGGCCTTTAGGTGCCAGACAAATATGCTTTTTTTTCCAGAGGATTTTAGATGTTGTTTCTGTTGAATTTTGCTCATGGTTTTGCTGGTGTCTGTTTCCTGATTATGTGCAATTGTTGTGCTCTCTTGATTTTTTAAAAAAATTGTTTTAATTTGTATCATGAATTTTAAGAACGTTATTAGCTGCCTTGTGGATTTATGATCCAAAGGTGGGATACAAATAAGTCAATAAACACATCTTCTTCACAATTATCACCCTCTCTCCAGTGTGTTATGAATCGCATCTCACCGTCCCAGTCTGAGCCTTGAGACTTAATGGCCTCTTCAGGATTTCAAGGGGGGAAAAGCTCCCATCTGAGCCAGGGTCTGCACACAAATTCCTCCCCTTCTTTGGAGGGGGTAAATTCTGCAGAGTTTTTGTTAAGATTTGAAAATTAAATGAACCTAAGAATTTACAAACTAGACCAGACCAGACCAGATGAGTAAAGCCGGAGCTACACTGGGCTCGACTTTAGCTGCATTTGCGTTTTGTTCAGCCAATCAGAACCCATTGTTTGACCTGGGAGGCAGGACAACGCATACACAACGCGAACGTGTGCAGTGTAGCTCCGGCTTCATGCATTTAGAATGAAAGTGAAACTGCTGTGTCATGCTGACAGCTGACATCATCACAGAGAAAGAAGCAAGGCCTTGGAAAGAGACAAGGCATTGTCACTCTCCACACCTTCCTTTGTCCATCAGACTGCTGTTCCACAAAGCTCAGAGCTTCAGTCCCATCAATCTCCTTTTTAATGCTGTTTTAGCTGTAGCAAATCAGTGGCTTCCAGCTGTGGTCAGTTCATCCTCAAGATGAAGATAGGCAGGTCACCCAGGGTAGTAAAACATTAGGGCTACCTAAATGTTTAGTGACTTTTAGCTGCTGGGGATTATGAGGGGTGAACACATTCCAGATGGTCTAATGCTAACTGTTCTGCCCTTTTTACTAAGCATGCTGGTTCTGGAAGAATTGTAATTGAACCCAGTTGAGTTGTTCCAGGGTAAAATCTTCGAAGATTTAAGGCAGGTTTTTAATAATGTACATTGATATTTGCTCATATAGAACACAATCTGTAGAACTCAATGGCATTTCATGGATCTTCCTGAGGTTCTTATTTACAGTGTTTAAACTTACAGTATTTTGTCACATATCTATTGGCAATCTGCCAGTTGATAAATTGATAAGTTCATGGGTTGGTGTGCTTTCTTTGGATAAAGACAGCTAATTCCGCACTTGATATGAAGCTCCAGGCCCAGAGAGTTGCCATAAACTAGGTTTGCAACAGAAAATAATTCATGGGGGGGGGGGGAAATCCCCAAAGCCTGAGGCTTAACAACCCTGTGATGTCAGTGCTTGGGGTCTATAGACCCAAGTAAATGCTAAGAGTATAACTTCATATTACACCACATGAAATGCACCACATGAAAATAGCCCCACCACATGAGGTCTAGTTTTCGAGCATTCTCAACACCTCCACCAAGAGAAATAGAAAGCTGGAAGAAATCACACAAAATGAAAGAGTTACTTTGTCTGTTTGTCTGTCTCTTTCTGTTCCATGGCTAATTTTTCTTGCTCCTTCCCCTCCCAGCTCCTAGGGAAAATGATGTGTGCATTGTAAAAACCCTCTCCCTAGATCACCCAGATCCACCAAGCCAGATCAGTTTTTATTTTTCAAAGACTGATAAAAAATTTTCAGTTATAGTGGGGCTTTTGCAGAGGCGTCGTTACGGTTGGGGCGGTGGACCCCAAGTGGCGGGTCTCAGGGGGTGCACTTGCTGCCAGATCCGTTGCCCCCCCCCGTCAGCTGGCTCCTCTTCACAGCCGACAACGGCTGCAAGTGTGGCCCTCCCACCCTCCCTGGTGCCATTTGTTTCTCTGTTGTTTGACCTGGGGGGTTGGGGGTTGTTTCCGGGGGGGAAACAAACGCTGGGGGGGGTGCGCCGGGGGGGTTGTTTCTGTGCTGTGGCGGAACACAACGATGACATCATCCTTATGGAATGACATAACCTTATGGAATGGATGACACCATATGGATGACAACCTTATGGAATTCCCTCCCCTTGGACACTTTCCGGCGAGGCCTAAAAACCTTGTTCAAAGAAGCCTTCTGAGCCCCTGCCTTTTTTAACATCTCGCTGGTACAGGTGGGGATGCTGCTGTTTTTATGCTCCTGTTTTAATTGTGCTATGATCTTTTTAATCGATTTTTAGATATTGTTTTTATTAATTTTCATTAATTGTTTTTTACTGTTTTAAAATGTGATTATTTTTTGTATTGTATTGTATTTTCTTTGTGTTGTAAGCCGCTTTGGGTCCCTTCGGGGAGAAAGGCAGGATAAAAATACTGTAAATAAATAAATAAATAAATAAAATTACACCCTCAATGGCGGGTGTGTGGCGTCCATGGGGGGTGTCGTGGCGGCGCCCCCCTACCATGGGGTGGGTCGGTGTAGGGCCGCTTCTGGCCTTTTGTAAGAATTTTAATTCATGAGCGAATTGGCTTTTTAAAAAACCTGATGCATTGTTATTTTTTGCTGAACATTTGTGCTTTATGTTCCATTTTCATTTGATATTGCTGTTTTATACTTTTTTTGTTATTCTTTTGTTGTTGTACTGTTCGATACCATGAAAGCTCTGTGCAGCCATGTATGGAATATAAAATTAACAATAAAAATAACTAAAGTGTGTGTGTGTGTGTGTGCACACGCGCATAGATAAATGTTTACAAAAAACAATTGGCTAATATAGTAAAACATGTTTTGCAGCATAGCATATAAAATACAAATAATGTATGACAAATATCAGATACATTAATGTAGGAAAACAACCTTATAGCATTCAGTAGGTTTTATATACATTTGTGCTGACCATGGAAATGAAGACACATCCTCTCAAGGGACAGTTGTAAAGCCAAATGTGAGCTGAATGTCATAATCTCCATGATACACGCAGAACTACAATTGCACATGCCCTCATGCCCTACTTTCCCTTCCACCAAGACTTGATAGAAATGTATTTTTAATCAATGTCAATTGATTCCAGATTAAAAGTGGCTGCGATGCACTAGATATACAAGTGATTAAGGATGGAGACCTTACAGTAGAGCTGTGAGCTTCAGTTCATTGTCACTAACTTTCAAAGCTGGTTTCATCTGAAAAGTTAGACCAGTGTATCAGTAGTTAGAGGAGAGAGTGTGATCAGAAATGAATTATTTGGTAATTGTATTTAGCTTAAGCAAGCATCTCCGCCAGGAAAATGAGTGTTATGCTTAGGGGTACCTTGTCCAGTGGAGTCAACCCCATCCCATGATGGTGGTATCTCCATTCTGCTGCATGTGCTGTTCTCGGTGGCCCTGTGACTTTAGTTCCAGTCATTGTGTTTCTTTATGATGGGACACTTACCAGGTGCTAAAAATAACTTCTATGTGGAAAAGTGGCATCATGTGGTGGTATACAAGCTTTCATATGGTGGCGTATCCAAGCCACGGCCATAACGTTTATGTGGCAGGCCCAGCTTGTCTCCTCCCCCCACCGACGATGCCCTGAACAAGCCCTGCTCCTGCCCTTCCCGTGATCAGCATTTGTCCGCAGTGACAACTGATGAACACAGGGAGACATCCTCCCCAAGATGGCCACCTTGGAACATTCCAAGGCCTAAGCAGGTGGAGCCATGTCGAGTGCACTACCAGGAGGCCCTCACGTGTACAGGAACATATGCAGGCTAATTTCTGAATTGGGCTACAGCCTGCCCTCAAACACATTCCTCAGCAGCTGTGCTGCTCACTGTTCCTTTTTATTTCTACAGTCAATCTATCCTCCAAATAACTTTGCAGAGATGGGATCTGTATTATATTAACCTGAACCAACTGAAACATGCCTTCCTCGTACTCTCTTGGTGACCTCTATAGATACTGCAGGGGAGTAGTTCCTTATTCCTTGGTGTACAGGAGATCTATCATTAGAAATGCACATAAGCATATCCTGTTCTTTTCTATCCTTGTACACTTAGAAGAAACTTCCTCTGATTTGTCACTGTCGAGTACCTTCAAACAGATGCAAGCTATTTTTAACATGTTTGAAATATATATTTGTTCAGCTTGATAGTATGTCGCTTTGAAATGTTCCCACAGATATATTTTTTAAATCCCCCCAACAAACCCTTACATTATTCAGAAAGGCAAAAGTTGATTCTTGCTGCATTGCTAATCCACCCAGAGGACAAATTATGTGAAACTCATAGGTCCAGTTCAGATGTCACAGGAAAGCATAGGTTAATCATTTTTCAGCATGACTATTACAAGATTTGAGCAAGCATGTTCCCCCTCCCTGTTGCACGTGAGGGGGGGGGGCGACAACATTGTCCACTTCTATTGCTGGGTTAGCACAAGGTGGGAATTATTGCGCTGTCTGAACCCTGAATCATAGTTTGTAAACAAGCCAGAATATGAACACAGGAATTGAAGCTGCTGCTTAGATTTTTGTTTTTAATTAAAATGCTTTGTCAGTGAGGTATCCCATACCTTCTGCTGTTCTGACTCGCCATCAGATACCTGTTTGCCATCTTGTGGTTTGCCAACTTATCCAGGCAGTGTATCAGGTTTTACCCTCCTCCTCTGTTTGCCAGTTGCCATATCATCTGCTCTTCACACTTCCAGCGATCTCATCAGCACAATGGTTAAGGTCTACTTAACACCTCATTAAAAAAATATGTCCGGACCATCTCCTCTCTTACTGCTTTCATTTGTCATGGAGTCATGATCTCCTCTCTCCTCTCTTGCTCCTTTGCACATGTGGTTCATGGGAGCCTAATATTTGTCAGTCATCAAGTAAACTATTTAGTGTGACTTCCTCACCCTGTTATTAACCACTTCCTCTACGATACCGTAGTTTTTGCTGTTCCACCCTATGTTCCCGTTACTGGTGAACAGTGTTGTTATTATTTATCCCCTTAGGCTTACAAAGAGAAACTGTAGTATTCTTCTAATCCTAATGATGTTGACATCTTTTTTTCCCCCCAGTTATTTTTCAACAGAATATGATATTCTATTCAGGGCCGGCCCATCCATGAGGCCAACTGAAGCAAATGTGTGGGTGAGAGCGGTGGATAAAGGAGCAGAAGCTGGCACATCACCAGGTAAGGGGGGGGAGCATTTGGCACACTGCCTCAGGACCCAAGAGGTCTTGGGTCAGCACTCTGTTTTTATTTTGTTCTGATGATGAAAGAACCTGAGGAATGTTGCTAAGAATTTCTGGGAGATTATCTCTTGAACTAATTTTATGTCAGTGCTGGGCAGCTATATAAACTATAAGCATGCTAATTTGATCTATGAAAAAATAAATGTATAAAATCACTCCTTCGCACGGAGTCTTATTCTATTCATAGTCTCAGCATGTATCAGCTATACATCTGCTTGTCCCTAATCCTCCAAGGCCCTTCAGTTTTGTTGTGTGCAAAAGTGTGTGGTGGTTTGCGGGGGGGGGGGAGACGAGAGTGGAATCTGTGTTGAATTTCTAGGACAAAGTTGCTGCAAATAGTGACTCTGCCAAAGGGGGGGGGGGAAAGGTGATGTGCTTCTGCTTTGTTGAAATGCTTTCTTTTAAAACACTTGTGCGTGTACACACAGACACAGACACAGACACAGACACACACACACACACACACACACACATACCTCACTTGTGGTCATACGTAAAAGTTGAATAATTACAGAGAAAATGAATAGGCTTGGTGAAGTAAACTATCCTGACTTTGTCCATCACTGCCTGAATTGGGCGTATCTGTACATCTCATAATAAGTCTTCAAAGAACCTGCCTATAATTAATCTTTGCTTCAATGACCAATTGGAACTGGTTATTGTTTAATTGTCAATTAAAAAAAAAAGAATTGCATTCATGGTTTTAATTGCTATAGTCCACATTATTAATTATGCCAGAATAAGTAGCTCACTGCTAGGACTGTACTACAAGCAAGTGTAATGAAAAGGAAAAATATTAGTATAGCAAACATCTACAGATTGTATTATCTCTCCTTTTCACTACCTTGCTTAACAGTGGAAGCAACAAAGGTACTGTATTGTTGCTCCTGCCATCACTTCCGATTAATAGCACCCATTATTCATAAGAGGGCAGCTGAGGTCAGTTCCATGTGCTTTGTGCAAAGAACCCCACTATTCATCCTTTATAGTCTTCTGGATTGTGAGATGTGGCAAATGGATTAAGGAAAGAGTATATGAGCATATTCCTTCTTGCTGAGATATAGATTTGACCTTCCGTTGTCCTTGTGCTTTATTGTATGATTTTATGTGTGCCACAGATAAGTTTTCTTTTCTTTTTTGTACAGGCTTGAAAAACAGAATAGCACTTGTGTCCATTCAAAGCCTAAACGTTTAGGTAGATGAGGGTAGCTTTGTCACAATTTCTGAGCTTGTTTGCTGAATACAGATCCATCTTCCCATACTTAGTAGTTAGAAAAGCCCGAGTCTTTGCTAGCTGACACAAAAACATGTACTGTAATTTCTTCCTAAAGTAAAGTGGAATGATTTTCTTGCAGACTTGTTTATTGCATAGTGTTTCTTAGTCTTATCTTTTCAGCATGATCATTCTGATCAATAAATGTTTGCATTTCCATGTCAGATGTCACAGTAAGAACGGACATTTTTTATTTCTGTAATGTTAAATATGGTGCACCAAACATTGGTTGGATTCTGCAGTACCTTCCTCACCGCTGGAGATCAGCTTTGAACTCTGAGTGTATGGGGTACAACTTAGGATATCTTTGGATACAGGATATCTTTGTAAGATACAGGATATCTCTGTATCTTTCCCCCAGTGGATGGAAAAGCAACTAGGGAGCATTTTGAGCAGAAAAATGGCCAGAGGGAAAAGGATTAAGCATCTGCTCCCTCCTCAACAGAGGTGTAACAAGACTTTTTGGTGCCTGGTTCGGGGGGGGGGGATTTGGTGTCCCTAGGGAACCTTCGCGCGGCCTAAAGGCCGCGCGTGATTTGAGGGGGCACCCCTCAGGGACCCTGCTCCGGGCACCCCCTGCCCACCTGCACCCCCCACATTCTCGCCAAGAAAGCCCTTCACCACAGGGACTGGACGGGCTGAGCAGGTAGCACCGAGACGCAGGGACAGGGGAGTCGGACTCGAGAGACTCAGCGCCCCCGCAGCAGGTGGTGCCTGGTTCGGCTGAACCACTCAAACCACCCTAGTTACGCTACTGCTCCTCAACCACTCCTTCCATCAAATGTATAGTCTCCTTTCATAGATCCTGGGGATAATTTGTAGTTTGACCCTCATTGAAGTGGTGAAGTTGTGTCTGGGTTTCACTGTATCAGATTACAGGTGGAGGCTTACGTGACTGATTGCTTTTCAAAATAATAAAATTCCTTGCATATAGAAAATGTGCATGTCAGGGAAAGGACAAGGCTAGTGACATTCTCTGTATTACAGTGAGGGCCAAACTGTGGAGCTCCTGCTGCAGTACATGGAAATAAGTCTTCTTGCCCCTGAAAAAGGTGAAAACGTATTACACCTAAAACACCATCCACAAAATAAACCAAATCGAGCATAATTGTGAGTCTTTGCCTCTCCTTTTCTGTGGGATAGCCCAGACATAGATTTATCACTTCAGTGAGGACCAAATTAGAGATGACAAGAAGAATAGCCATGCTTGTTGTTAATGTGTTTGTCCCACTTAGGCTTAAAGTGGGGGAGTGGGTCTGATTTTGACAGGAAAGGGTGAGGGGGGAAGCACATTCTACCTCTTCACCTGACATACTCTAACGTGCTTTGTTGCTGCAGGCACTTTCTGCCCAGAGCATCTCCCACATAGGAAGTGATCCAGGCTGGGAAGAATAGTGCCAGAAGCAATGAAGGAAGGGGAGGGAAAGCGGGGAGGGGGGGCAAGGAGCTCCCCTCACTCCTGCGCACTGTTTGAGGAAAAAATTAGACTCCCAGCCCCTGATTTATATTATTTACGGCACAATCTTATGCATTGAGGCACGCCAGTGCTGGGCCTCAGTGCTGGCACCAGGTGTCTCCAACATGCCTGCACCACCTCCTCGCTGCCTGCCACTGGACCCTGTGCCATGGAGTGGGTAAGTGCTGCTCCAAGTGGTATAGGGCCTGTATGTGTTTGGGGAGGGTGGGGAGGGGGCATAATGGGGCAGGGGGCGAATAAGGCCTCGGAGGGGGATCAGAGGCGAAGGCTGCCATATCCTATCTCCTCTCCCAGGCGGGGAAGCCCTACATGGGGCTTCTTGGGCTTACATCAATAACATAGCTGGCGCAGATCTGAATAGCCCCATTAAGCAGGCTGGGGCTTGACACAGGGTAAGAGAACAAATGACCTCTTACTCCAAGGGAGACCTCCAGCCTGCTCAATCCCAGCGCTGGATACAAAATGGGCCATGAGGCCCCGCTGAGCCAGTGCTGAATAGGATTGGGCTGCCCGAAACACATAAGAGCCAGTGTAATGACATCACAGTGTGATGTCAGAGTAGGACCTGAGAGACCTGGTTGCATTTCCTCACTCAACTGTGAAACTTCCTGAGTGATGCTGCTGAGCCAGTCACAATCTCTCAGCCTAATCTCCTCACAGGATTGTTGTGAGGAGAAAAGGGGGAAGAACATTGCATGCCGCCAAGGAGCTAAGAAGGCAAGACGTAAATGCAGTCAATAAATGAGCATACATCTCTTATCATTTCTATTTTGGTCTGGAGAACTCGGCCTCAATGAAGGATTTATTGCAGTGTGGGTGGATATGAATTACATTTCTAAACTGAAGGAAACATGCAAGGCCGATGTTTGTCTATACCAAAATGGAAAGTCACTGGAGATATATGTACATATGAAGCTGCCTTCTACCAAAGGGACAGAATCTGGGATGAACAGTATGTGCTCTCCTATTGAACTATTGTTCCTTCCTCTTTATATGGTTTCTGTACTAAGAATTATTTTTAATGTACTGTACTAAAAGAGAAGACTGACAATTTGTTTCAGAACTGATTCACATGTTTTAAAATTGTAATCATCACGTATCAATTTTTCTAGACTCTGACATGATTTGTATCAGGAAATCAAGCTACAAGATGAAAAGAATGAGGAGAAACTTTAAAAATGTTGGGAAGTCCATAAAGAAGCCCAGGACGGTTTTTTGGAATGCACTGAACCTTTTGGGCAGCCCAATCCTGTGTTGGATACAGTGGCCGGCCTAAAGGGCCGGCTGCCATATCCTATCCAGGTCCCAGGCTGCCCCAGGGCAGCCCAGGTGAACGTCAAGGGAAGGGGAAATCACCCCTTTCCCTGGGTGCAAGGCGGCCCAGGCCCAATGGGTCTACTTGGATGTACACAAGCTTTCATCTGAGGCCTCCGTGTAAGGTTGTGCTGGGCCTGGAGAGGGCTTTGGTTATCAGCGGATCTCACCACCGATATCCCTACCCTCTCCTGGCATGGGGCGGGCAATGGTCACCCTCCCTCACTGCCCGATCTGTCCTCCCCCCGCCCTGGCTGGTGCAGGACTTACCATGCCCGGCGGGTGTGGGGACGGTCCGCCGGGGGAGAGAGGACCGCTGGCCTATGCGCCTGCAGTCCTTACTCTCCAGGTGCCATAAACGTGTTTTACGGTGCGTTTATGACACCCAGTGCCAGGGGAGCGTGTGCTCCCCTGGCGCTTCATTACACTGGATTGTGCTGTGAGTTTTCTAGGAATTCCCTCCCACCTACAGATCCCACTGCAGTGACCATTGCTGTGTCCCGATTCCAGTAGTTCTGTGCAGTAGCTTTCAGTGATGTAGACTTGAGCCTATTGACTCAGACTCAAGTCGGACTCAAGTTGCATCAATGACTTGACTCGACGATTGTAAAAGACTTGAAAGACTCGACTCAAGGCTTGGAGCCTTTTACGACAAGTCGAATTTTATTTAGATTTAAATCAGTTTCCCCCATTAAATGGATAGGGACTTGCAACCAAAGACTTGGGACTTGGGGACAAAGACTTTGGACTTGACTTGAGACTTGGACCCAGAGACTTAAGATTTGAGTCAGAGACTTGATCCACATCCCTGGTAGCTTTATACTGTTTTTTTATCCATCTAGCAGCTGTATATTTAGATAAAATGTGTAAATTTCATGTACATAAAATTTTACGCATGGAAATTTACAGTTCTGAGATTTGCCCCAAGCCAACAAGAGGAGGGGGGAATGTTGTTGCAACACACCAAAGTTGGCCCTTTTACCCAAAGGCCTGTGGGACCTCAAGCTCTCTTGCCATCATCCCGAGAAAAGCAAATGAGACTGGCCTGGATTATGGTCACCTGGCATGCACCCAGCAGGCATGCTCCAAGCAGTGGTGGAGGCCCCATCACTGTACAGAGCATCCTGGCCATGTTGGCATCTGGGGGAGAGGGAAGAGGAAGTGCCCAACTGAACTCTTTCTCCTTCTCTCCCACAGCGGCCAATAGGCATTCTCCTTGGGGCCCTAGAGGACTCCTATGACTCCCATTGGCTGCTACCGGAGTCACTGAAGATCAAAGTTCACTTAAGAAAATCTGGAATTGCTGCATCTCTAGATTTTCCCAAGTGAAGTCTGAGGCTGCTGCAACTCGTGTGCAATGACTTACAAGGGGGCAGGGTGGAGTTGTTGGGGTCCATGGGGAGTTGTGGACCCTTGGCATATGCAGGCTTGTTCTCTGGAGCCAGCCCTGGAATTGAGTCATGGTGAGTTGAGTGATTGGGAACTCTGGAAAAGTCATAAACTAGTTCAGTGTGCCAAAATGTTCAAGCTCTGTTGAGTTCACTATGTGCAAAACTAGTTGCGTGAATCTGCATTGTTCTTAAGCACAAAAGTTGCAGTTTATACAAAATGAGTAAAACCTGTTGCTAAAGAATAAATGCTAATGTGTTTCAGACAAATGGACTATTTCTCATTACTCTTTCTGATTGAAAGGGAAATCAGACATCTTAGAAAGACATCTACTTTCTAAAATAATTTTTCCTTTATGCCATTTAGTGGAACAGGCTGTAATTTAGAAGACAGGAAATGTGAAAATATATTTGTTAAGAACTACACAATCGCTTCACTAAACAGCTGGATCACTACTGAAAAATTAAAGCCTGGTAAATAGTACAGAGTTGCCAATGGATCCAAGAATAATCTAAGCCCAGCTAGTTGTATTGCATGCTGGTTTTGGATATTAAAATAGCGACGGCTCTGTGATTGTATACTGGGTTATATGGATAATGTGAGAATACACACATTATTCCTGCTCAGTAGGTTGTCTGCAGATTTGAACTTTTAATTAAGTGTACTTTAAACTTGCATAATGCAAATAGATTGCCCATGATAAAGTCTTTGGTAGTTAAGAGCATAAACGTGGTTAGTTGGTGGCATACTATTAAGAGAAACAAACTGCTTCCAAAATAGTTATGCTTTCTAAGCAATGTTAATTTTACCAAATGCACCTTGACAATCATCATCATCATAATCATCATCATCACAACAAAAAAAGTTGTCAAGGCAGTTTACATAGCAAAGGAATGAAAAAATGACTCCCGATCCCAAAGGGACTCTCAGTCTACAAAGATGCTCAAGAGATATCAGGTACAGCCACTGGAGGGATGCTATACTCAGTTCAATAGGACAGTTGCTCTCTCCTTGTCTTTATTTGGAAAACTAAGACTGCAATCCTAAACACACTTACCTAGGAATTAGCCCCATTGAACACAATAGGACTTACTTCTGAGTAGACATGCATAGGCCAGCGGGTGGCGCAGCGGGTTAAACCGCTGAACCATAAGCTGTCGATCGAAAGGTCAGCAGTTCGATTCCCGCGACGGGGTGAGCGCTCGTTGCTTGGCCAGCTCCTGCCAACCTAGCAGTTCCAAAGCATGTTAATGCGAGTAGATAAATAGGTACCGCTTGCAGGAAGGTAAACAGCGCTCCGTGTTCCAGCTGCATGCTAAGCGCTGCGGCAAGGAGAGTCATGCCGGCCACATGACCACGGAGGCGTCTTCGGACAACGCTGGCTCTTCGGCTTTGAAATGGAGATGAGCACCACACCCTAGAGTCGGACACGACTGGACTTAATTGTCAGGGGATACCTTTACCTTTACCTTTAGACATGCATAGGTTTGTGCTGTAAATAATCATGACTTGCTTTGTTTTCTGCGAAGGGAAAGGACATGATCCAGTCAAAGTAATGCATGTCTAAGACCCTTTAATGGTAACAGGAGACCAAAGCACCTGCTTAAAATCTCTCCCGCTGAAACTTACAACTTGATGACGCTCAACATTCAGATCCAGTGAGCGAGGTTAGTTGTGTTTTTTTCTGGGACTTGAGAGGTGGTTTTGCCAGGAAGAAGAGGCAGAAGACACAAAGACCAAGAGAGGAACTTGTAGTTCACAATCAGTGGAGAAATTGGGGGAAGGAGAGCTTCAGGAAGACTTTCCAAAAGCTGCTTCTGAGCAAAGAACCAGGTGCTGACTACTTGGTAACAACTTTGGGTGGTGATACATCAAAAGCGAGAGTGTTAGGAGGCCTGTAGTGTGGGGACTTGAGGGAAGACTTCAGGAAGGATCTTCAGCCAGGAAGAGTCCTGAGTCTTCCTGAGGTGTGGCGCCTGCCTGCTTTCCAAGGAAGCCCTCCAGCATGTGGGAGAGAGGCAGGGGGACTTGCTGGTCTAAATGGTTTACTGCAGTGGGGGGGGGCTGCGGAGGGTAACGCAGGCCTCCCTGAACCCTCCAGAGGGCTCCAGGTCAGGACCCCTGGTAAGTCCAAAAATTGCATTTAATTTTTTTGGGGCGGTGATCGCCACCGCCATGCTGTCCCTGCCCCTCAAGGGGGCAGGGGACAGCTTTTGGTTCCAATGGTGGGTTGCAACCCACCACTTTTGAGACCCACTGGGTTAGGAAACTGAACTAGTCACAGGGTCTAGTCATTCTTGAGATCTGGTATTAGAGTAAGCTTATAAGTAATGGAACAAATTAGCAAATAAAGCAACCCGTGGTGGATTATTTTTATAAATAAAGTTTGTTTTGTTGGTTCAGTTTAATAGCAGGCTGCATGATCACTTTCATGTCTATGTGTTACCTTAGTACATAGTCACAACAGGTTAATAGTAAAAGTATAGTGGAGAAAGTTTTTGCAGGCATCCCTCCCTTGTAACCATTAAAAAGAACTTTCCTTACAAGTGATTAGAACGGGTGAAATTTTAGAATCCCCTTGTGGCAGTTGTGTTGCTAGCCTGCTCCCGAAGGGGGGGGGCGATGACATGTTTCATGTCATCACCCCGCCCCTGCACTTTTGGAAGGCTTCGTTTCAAGCCTTCTAGGACTCAGGGCAGGTGGGAGGGCCACAAAAATGCACTGTTTTCAGTGCATTTATGCTCCATGGCTGCAAACGCAGCCCTCTGGCTGAAAAAAAAGCAGCCGCGGAGCACTAAAATCCCACCATGGCCTCTCCTCGCGGTTGTCACCTGGGGGCATTGCATCCCCCCAGCTCCCCTTTAGCAACGCCTCTGCCTTGTAGTGTTATTTACAGAGCAGCAAATGGTGGTGGGTTCTGGCTGGCCATCTTTCCCATCCACAACTCCTTCTCCTCTAAAGGAGGCATAAGACAAGGAGGCTATTCAGGAATGGGTCAGGACCTAGCCCTGCGTTCCTTGAGTACTGCACATGTACATCCTCCCTGCTGCCATTTCCGGGAAGGGGCCACCGTTGCTCAATCTCGGGTAGCTGAACGCCACTTGTCCCTCTAAGACGTTTAAGGGCATCACAGACCTGTTATTGCACCTTTCAGTAGTATAGCACCTGCTTTGCATGGAGAAAGTCCCACTTTCTCTCCAGGTAAGGCTGGGAAGGACCCTTCCCTGAAACCCTGCAGAGCTGCTATCAGGCAGTGGAGAGACAATACTACTAGGCTATATGGAGCAATGACCAGACTTGGGTGATGGCAGCTTCTTATGCCATTGCTAGTTTCAGCCTCTTGAGGAGAGGACTCGAGTGGTTTGGTTGCCTCTGCCTACCACTAGCCTTCAGGCAAAGAGGCAACCATGCACTATATTTGGACTGTGTGGGTTCCCTATGGATTCAGCACCTTGGGCAAATGTTCAGTGGCAGGCCAGCTGAAGGAATAAGAATATGGGGGTGAGATTCCATGAGTGTGTTGAACTTCAGGACAAAAACAACAACAGCTACAGCAGCATTTCTTGCTATTAATCTACAGCTTTGGAATCTAAAAAAAACAAGCCCTCGGAACTGACTGTTCCATCGATTTTGGACTTGGTATCGGGGACTGATTTATGCATCAACTAAATATATTCCTTTTCTTACTTGTACCTTCGACATCATACATTGTGGGTCCTGCTGCCTCTCATTGCATTTATTTATTAATTAAACATCAGTAATGGCAGCCAAATATAGCAATGATACTATTGGCAGCTTTTAGCACATTTTAGCATGGATGACATTGAGAACAAGCACGTCAAAAGCTCTCTCAAATGTAAGCGTGGAAAAATTATTTGGTCCTTGGGCAGCAGACATCAACTCTTGACCGAATATTCTTCAGTTGTTGCAGAGGTAAGTGAACTGAGCGTTGTATAAGTTCCACCAAAATAGTAACACACATTATGCTGAAATCAAGGGAACTTATTTTCAACCAAATATCCTGAGGATCAGGGTATAAATGTGCATAGAAGTAAAGGCTTAGTTTTAAAGACATGCCTCTGTTTATCTTTCTTTGCAAGCAATAGCACTCATAAATGCTGCAATAACACCAAACAGTTTTAATTAACATATTCCTTATGTTCCCAAGCTGCAGGGTATTCCTCACTGCCTATGTTTGTTAATAAAGAGCTCATTTGCAAGGTCAGGATTATGAAGGCAGCTTCGACTGCTCTCTTATCTGCTGCAGTTTCAAGTGCTCATGTCAGCTCTTTGCCTGGAATTCATGCCCTAACTTATTTATTCAATAGATTTATATCCCGTCCTTCAACACATCAGTGCTCTCAGGATGGCTCACAACTAAAAACACATGTCATGGAAGCCCTTTTTCAACTGGAAAAACCTCTTTGGGAGAGTCTGAACAAGATCAGAGAAACCACAGGGGAGGAGGGGCACTTAACCCTTTCCCTAACCACTATTCCACCAATCCAAATAACTCCTTCCAGCTTCTCCCCACAGTATTTCAAATGTTAATGGGAGGTAGTTTATCATAGGTGCAGAGAACTTCTGACATTGTTCCATGATGTATTTCACCTTCTCTGCTGAAAGGCTCCCAACTTTGATCTAACATTCCCAACATTTCGCACCACCTCTTCTGTACAAAATAATTCGAGAGTCAATATCTTTGAGCCCAACTGATATTAGGTAAAGGTATCCCTTGACAATTAAGTCCAGTTGTGTCCGACTCTAGGGAGCGGTGCTCATCTCCGTTTCAAAGCTGAAGAGCCAGCGCTGTCTGAAGACGTTTCCGTGGTCATGTGGCTGGCATGACTCAACACCGAGGTGCATGGAACACTGTCACCATCCCGCTGACGTGGTACCTATAAATCTACTTGCAATTTCTTGCTTTCGAACTGCTAGGTTGGCAGGAGCCGTCGCACTGATTCGAACTGCCGACCTTTCGATGGGCAGCTCATGGTTCAGTGGTTTAACCCACTGCGCCACCCGCTGGCTCTCAACTGATATTACCTCTATGCAAGTTGCCCACTTTTGATTAGGAGATATATAGGTATGCAGTACCTTCCTGCCCCCTGGTAAAAGTTTCTCGTACTTTCTCTCCTTTATCTATTCTGCCACACCTACAAGCTGAGCTGCATGATAATAAAAACTCTGCAAATTTGGAAAGACCATCTCTCTCTCTCTCTCTCTCTCTCTCTCTCTCTCTCCCCCTAATATCATAATTGAGATTCTTTGTCTCTTACCATCTGTACAAAAGTAGAGTAGCATCCTTTCCCATTTCTTTAATGAGCTGTCTGTCAAAGTTATTGGCGACGTTTGAAATAAAACTAACAACTTAGGTATCATGCGTCTTTCCCATGGATATTAACAACAGAAGGAAGTTTAGTTTGGAGTGCCTGACTAGTGTTGGACCAAGCAAGAAATTATTTCCTGAGAGGGGACTTCACAGTAAGTTGGCCAGTTCATCCCTCCCTCCTCTTTACGTAAAAAGCATGATGTAGGTAACATGTTCAGAAATCTTTCTGTGCTTCAGGACAATGGTCCCTTCTCCTCTTGGTTGCATGCAAGCCATGTTTTTGGTAGATGTTCCTGTTAGATGAAACTAAAGATTCCGGGACTGTGACACAAATGAAACTGAGGTGGTGATAAGTGTCTATTTTTACCCTAATTGCAAATCTCTATGGCTGTAGTTTAAAAGTTGTGGACTCCAGTTGAGAGACCACCAGCAATGCAATCCTATGCATATGGATTCAGAAGTAACTCCTACTGTGTTCAGTGGTGCTTGCTCTCAAGTGACTGCATAGAATTGAAGCCTAGATCTAAATTTTGAACCAATATCTAGTGATTGTAATATTGGGATACTTGAATGTGTGAAAAATGCATGACCTTTTAATAAGAAACGTTAACAATAAGCAGTGGCATAGCGAAGGGGGTGCTTGGGTGTGTCCTGGAGGCCTCAGTCTGAAAGGCACTTCCACTTTTTGGCAAAAACCAGAAATGCCTTTTGGAGGCCTTTGGAGGCCCGGGGAAGCCACACACAGCCTTCCCGAGCCTCAGAAATCTTCTGGACACCCCATCTGGCATAAACTCAGGGGCATAAACATTTGTAACACCCACCCCATATCCCCCATCAATGAGGCTGCAGGCTGTATGGGGGGTGTTAAAAATTTTGTAGCGCTGGGTGCCAGATGCCCTAGCTACACCACAGGCAATAAGTATTAGTACAATCAGTTGTAAAAGTTAAGAAAAAAAAGATACATCTATAGGCCACTGTTGTGTTCTCTTTTTAAAAAATGTTTAGCCTAAAGCATTTTGCATGACACTTGCATAGTAAATGAATTTCTCAAAGTTGCAACCTGAGTCTAGTTCATCAGAATGTATGTACTGTATTGTTGGAAACCAACACAGCTGGACTTGAGGGTGGGTTAAGCCAAGACAAAGCAAATGAAAGTCCCTTGTGTGAGATTTTCTTCTGAACCCCACTCATGATGAGGATAAATTGAGCACTGCAAAGATCCATACTGGCTGAAAGGCAAATGGAAATCATGTGTTAACTGCCATCTTTCAGTTTTTACGTAATTTTCCTTTGTAATTTTTTAATTGTGCTTTTTGATTTTTATAGTGGGGGTGGTATACACGGTGCTTTACACAAAATGGGAGGACAGGACCCTGACCAAAAGTGCTTGCAATCAAGATAGACACAGGGATTTCATCCTTCGCTTCCCTCTTTCAATTTGCTGGGGAGGCGATGGGGAAATGTGGCTTGGATCTCCTGTCCTAGAATGACCCTGTTGCTGGTGGTGCGGGCAGGGCGAGCTTGCCAGGATGTGCCTGCTATTCCCGGGGTGGCTAAAGGTGCAGGGATTGGTGGATTAGGTCCCAAGAGGAAGACGGGATCAATGGTGGGTCCCCAGCCTCATATTTATTTATTTATTTATTTGGGTCATAGCATGAAAAAGGTTGAAGACCACTGACACAGATAATGTGGTTGGTTCTAGACTTTATGACGTTTCAGGATGAAGGTATGGACCATACAGAATTGTAGCTGTATTAGCTTTTGTTTACCTATTCACAAATTCACCAATTCGTCTACCAAACATCTCCTGTTTTTGTTCTGCCATCTGCTGACTTCGTAAAAGAGACACGAATCAAGCCTGGAAAGGCAGTGGTGTTCGACTGGCGTAGCTGTTAATCTTCAATAGTGGAGCAGAGGAATAAGTGTTATAATAAGGTGGGAAATCAGATGGCAGGATCCTAAAGATATTATTAAATTTCCTAATTATGGCATCTGGGGAAGAATATAAAATGTACTAGTAATGGGAGCATGATGTACTTCTGTCATCATATAATGGATTACACGGTGCCAGCTTTTGTTTATATTGGTGGAAGAGAAGTCAGAAGTAGATGTGTGCATTGTTCATGTATAAAACACCTGAATCAAACACTCCTTTGTAATTACACTGCTCCGAGTGCAGCAAGGACAACAATTTGCATATTTTAATCTAGAGGTGAGGCACCTCTGTCAGGGTAACAGCTTGGCCCAGGTCAGAAAGGAGAAATAGAGTAGAGACAAATAATTGAAAAGGCAATTCACAGGGAAATGAAATTTGTCTCATTGTCACTTAAGGTTGTCTTCCCATCTGTCTGGAGGAAGAAAGTCGATTTACGAATGAGGAGAGAAAGCCAGTCTGCTGTGCCATGAGGACCAAAGGATAATGTCCTTTTTAATAAAAGCAGCAATTGCAATATATACATTACAAATATATACATTACAAATTTAAAAAGTCAGATGGATTGATGCATGCTACAGGAACGTCTGGAAGAGTAATGTGTACAGCATCACCTTTATGCCCTGCTTGTGAGTCTCCAGAGTCATGTGATGCTAAAAACAGAAGACTGGGTTAGCTAGACTTTTGGCTTGATCTTGCAAGGCTGCTATAGTGACCCTATAGTGCTGGTGAATAAATCTCAAAGAAGAATAGTGTGAAGGTGAAGTTGATTTTTCCTTTGCTCTCCTTTAGTTGAGGCATATTTAAAGAGCTAAACACTGAAGACAAGAAAAGAAAAAGAAAATCATATGAACAAATTAAAACACAGAAATTACTACTTGCAGAAAGCCTGAATGATTCTAATGCTCGACATTTTAAATAGCACTTTCTGCTTCAATATCTTTTTTTGTGTGTTTTTTTTCTCCAAAAGAGGAGGTGGAATGTTAATTTGAATTACAAAAAAGCCCCGATAACCCCCCACACATCAATTTACCTGTGAACAAAAAGATTCACACAGAGAAAATGGGATTTGGGACTATTTGATAAATTATTGCAGACTACTTGAATATTCCATTAGCAAAATAATAGCTCGTTATGGAACCCAGAAGAATGTAGTCTAATTATGATAGCACCATCCCCCCCCCACCACTATGGGGTAAGAGGAATGCAAATGTTAGAACTGATAGCTATTTAAAAGCTGCTTGGCGATAAGCTTGAAAACTAACGGAGGAGGAGGGAGCTTGTATGATCTCCAGCATTCACAAGGATTTCTTCAACACTAATTCTTTGCACTGGTGAATACAATCTAGCGAGCTGAAGGTCACACATGTACGATGTGCATTCATTCATATTCTTTTAGTGCCCCTCCAAATATGTTGTGCATATGTGTGCAGTGCACACACCCACAAATATGCACATATGTGTAAAGACGATAGTGTATAACTCAGTGTTTTCATTTGTGAAAAATATAATCAATAATGTGTTCCATCCCCAAAAGAAAAGGATTAGGTGTATGAAAACACTTGTTTAAAATGTTCTTCATAAAGCCCCATTACTCATTAAAAGCCTTTCCACATTATCTTTTCTTAGTTTTGCACCGTTACTCAAACAGCTTTGTAGTGTTTCGACATTCTTCCTCAAGGTAATGTTTCTGTAGTGAGGATGTGTGTTTGAATTCTAGGTTTCAAAGAGCAATATTTTGTCACTGCAGAAATGAGATTCTTCAACCAGCTAGCTACATTTGTAACTATTGTGGGTGCTGTGTGGAATGTGGCTGCACACTTATCGTGCAGCCCAAATTAATATGTCATCACAAGCATCACATTCCTGCCCATGCCCACACAATTCTTTGATATTTAAATGTTCATTTATGTACTAGTATTATTTTTCACCAGTAGTTATGGGGATGCAACTGGTGCGGGCTGCTCAAGCCTTCCGTTTGGCACTGGATGGGTCCACCCATGCCGCTGTTTGGCTCAAAATAGCAGCAAGTGGAGATGACGTGATGACATCGCTGGAAAGTTGGATAGGATTGGGCCCTTACTCATGCAGGGCCTAACTATGTGTTTAATAGGCCATTTAGCTTGACCCTAAGGTATTCATTACTCTAGGGCCTATTCAACCAATACTAGGCTTACCATCCATCCTGGAAAAACCGAGACTGCCCCGGTTTCCGGAGCCCAGTCCTGGCCAGCCGATCCCGGAACCGGGTCAGTCTCGGTTTTCCAGGTCTGCTGCTGCGACGACGACACTTCCACGATTTAAAATGGTTTTTCGGCAGCGTCATCTTGGATCTCGAGAAATCTCATGAGATTCAAGATGGCGGCGCTGAAAAAAATTTAAACCGTGGAAGCGGTGGCGGCGGAAGGGGGTAGTCAACTCGCACAGGGGTTGTATACCCACACGGGGGAGTCCTGACTGGCCCAATGCAGCTGGCTAGCTAGGAATTGGGTGGTGGCAGTGGCAGCGGCAGCAACAGGAAGGACTGGAGGCAAACAAAATGACAACAATGGTGGGGGTGAAAATAATTAAATAATGGAAAAATTTCAGGCATGCTAACGCGCGGGAAGCAGGCACTCTGCGCCCACAAAAAAGCACGTGCGCGTGCGCACGCATGCACGCACACACACACACCAGAAACAAAAAGGACTGAAAATAAAAATATTTTTTAAAAATTCTGGAGGGAAAAAACTAGGGGGGGTGCCCCAGTTTGGGCACCTCAAAATATGGTAAGCCTAACCAATACAATCCTTGTCAATGTGAGCAACACCATCCTTCCCCAGATATGCAATTGCACATACAACATTGCTACTGCTGCTGCTATGTTTTATCAACCATTTCACATGACCTTTGTCCATGCAGATGTGTGCCTGAAGAAGGCTAGAAGTCAGAACTGCCAGTGTGGAAGAAAATTGTATTGTGGGAACCAGCATCAAGGTAGAAGAAAATCAAAAAGGTAACTTTTCTGAAAATCGAATACTGTGTGCTGCATTTTTGAAAATTTGGATAAGAAAATGAGGCTGCATTCCTATACACCAGGGGTGCACAACATAAGGCCTGCGGGCCGCAAGCAGACCGCCAGAGGATTTCCCGTGGCCCGCGAAGAAATCGGGGATCCCAGAGAGTGGGCGCTCTCTGGGATCCCCAATTTCTTCGCGGGCCACGGGAAATCCTCCGTGCCCATTCTTTCACCTCAGATGCGGCTCATTTGGCTCCTGGACGAACGCCAGGAGACTCCAGGGGATGCTTTGATCGCCGCCGAACAGCTGAGTCTCCTGGCATTCAGCCAAGAGCCGAATGAGCCGCCTGTGCGTTGGCCAGGAGGCTAAGGAACGGGCGCTGGACAGCAGGAGCCGACATCCAGTGCCTTAGGAGCGGAGGAGGAGGAAGAGTTCCCCAGAGAAGGCGGCCTGGAGGACCTTGCCGAACAAATGAAAGGGCCAAATGAAGGGAAAGCTGCTTGGAAGAAGAGCCCCGTGCACGCCCGCGGAGTTGCCGACGGAGCGGAGTCCTCCTCCTCGAGGCTGGATGCCGCTGTGTTGAGTTTGAGGGATGACGAACGACTGGGCGGGAGCGGCGACCGGCTCACAGGAAGCGTGGAAAGGCCAGAGCAGAAGCCCCGCTCCCCCCCGAAGGAGGCGGTTTGCAGCTCCCCCCCGAAGGAGGCGGTCCCAAGAGGGAGCGTGCGGAGAACGAAGAGCGGGAGGGGAGCCGCAGCCAACCGGACGGGCATTACTCCAAGAAGAGGTGCTCCTACAGCCGTGAGAGGACGAAGCCGGAGCATTCTAGGCGGGATGCTTCACTTTCCTAGAGCCGGCCGGGCGTCACTATCCCGCGCAGGGGGTCATCCAGGGGTGCTTCTTCCTCCTGCCTTCTGGTGTCTTCAGGTGACGCGCCGAACACGGAGTGCAGCGACCTGCCTCTTCTTGGGCTGCGGGCGACCATGATCCTCGCTGGGCATCTGGCCTCCAGCCAGCCTAAAACCTGCCTAAAACCTGACCTGGAAAGGGAGCCAAGCACGGTGGGGAGAGCGGAGCGGGAGGGATGAATTTCTTCTCATTGCCATTTTGTCGAGGTTGTGAGAGAGTTGAACTTGCTAGGCTGCCATTGGAATAATCAAACACCCCCCCCCCCCGACGACCACGTAGCCTTGCTGTGTCTTATTGTTATTGCTGTGTCTTACTGCCCTGTCCTCCTCCTCCTCGCTTATTTTGAGTTAAGATCTCTCGCTTGGGCGTCTCTTTGTTTACTTAGGTCTGCTCCTATGTTCTCATAATAAATAAAATTCTGGGATTTGAGTAAGTTTTGTGATTTTTTTTAAAACCAGTTTTGTAACTCATTTAAATATCTGGGGCTTTTCAATTCTATGCTATTTCACATCCAAACTTGCCTAAGGAAATGTACCATTAGTGGTGCCTAATGAAATGTACCATCAATATCTTTATTTGTTTATTAATATGTGGCTTTTCGGGATATTTTCCGGCCCATGGACACGCCCCCTGTGATGTCACTTCCTGAGGAAGTGACATCACGGTTCATGGACACGCCCCCTGTGATGTCACTTCCTGAGGAAGTGACATCACGGTTTCTTGACACGCCCCCCGTGCGGCCCCGAAGAAGTTTGGCCTATTCATTTTGGCCCCCACCTACTTCCAAGTTGTGCACCCCTGCTATACACCCTTTTCTGGGAGCAAGTCCCTTTAAACTCAATGAAGTTTACATCTGAGTAGACATGCATACGATTGTGCTGCAAATTTAGGAAATTGTTGTCAAGCATTTTATTTATTTATTTATTTATTTATTTATTTATTTATTTATTTTTATTTACAGTATTTTTACCTTGCCTTTCTCCCCGAAGGGACCCAAGGCGGCTTACAACATAGAAAAATACAATACAATACAGAACATAATCACATTTTAAAACAGTAAAAAATAATTAACAAAACTAATAAAAACATCTAAAAATTGATTTTAAAAAGATTACATTTAAAACAAGATCATAAAAACAGCAGCACCCCACCTGTACCAGCAAGATGTTAAAAAAGGCAAAGGCTCAGAAGGTTTCTTTGAACAAAAAGGTTTTTAGGCCTCGACGGAAAGTGTCCAAGGAAGTCAAAGGGGAGGGAATTCCATAGGGTTGGTGCCACTACTGAGAAGGCCCTATTTCTGGCCGCCGCCCCTCGCACCTCCCTGGGCGACGGTACCCACAAAAGGGCCTTCTCTGATGATCTAAGGAGACGAGCCGGACTATATAGAAGTAGGCGGTCTCTCAAATATCCTGGCCCCAAGCTGTATAAGGCTTTAAAGGTCAAAACCAGCACTTTGAATTGGGCCCGGAAACGAATCGGCAGCCAGTGCAGCTGTCAGAGGAGCGGCACAACAGAGTCGAACCGCCTACCTCCAGTGACTACACGGGCCACCGCATTCTGTACTAATTGCAGTTTCCGAACGTTCTTCAAGGGCAGCCCCACGTAGAGCGCATTACAATAATCTAGTTGCGACGTCACTGTGGCATGGATCACCGTGGTCAGGTCTGCACGATCCAAGTACGGTCGCAGCTGGCGCACCAGCCGAAGCTGGGCAAAGGCCCCCCTGGCCACAGCCGCCACCTGGGAATCCAGGCGGACCTCCAAGCTGCGGACCTGCTCCTTCAGAGGGAGTGCAACCAGTGGTTTCATGTAGATGTTAAATAGCATGGGGGACAAGATGGAACCCTGCGGCACCCCACACCTCAAGGGCCAGGATGCCGAACAGCCATCCCCCATCACCACCATCTGGGACCTATCTGCCAAGTAGGAGCGGAACCACCGCAGAACGATGCCCTAACTCCCAGCTCGGCCAGTCGGCCTAGAAGGACACCATGGTTGATGGTGTCAAAAGCAGCTGAGAGGTCCAGCAGAACCAACAGGGATGCACTCCCCCTTTCCAGTCCTCGGCATAGATCATCCACCAAGGCGACCATGGCCATTTCCGTCCCAAAGCCCGGCCTGAAACTAGATTGAAAGGTCTCCAGACCTTTCCACTCCTTTTGGACCGTTTCAGGTCTCCAGACCTTTCCACTCCTTTGGGACCGTTTCCATCCCAAAGCCCGGCCTGAAACCAGATTGAAAGGTCTCCAGACCTTTCCACTCCTTCCACGCATTTTGGTCTCCAGAACCCTTTCCACTCCTAAGAATGGTCTTGGGGAGCCCCAGGTCTTCAAGGAGCACACATTGAGAAACGCTGGTGTAGCCTATCAACAATAGTTTTTTGGCCTTCAGTCAACTCTGTGATTCCTAGCAAAGGCTTTCTAGAAATACTTGCAAAACAGTTCAATATCAATATTATACAGTAAATAGTATTCATTTCATCACAAAACATGTCAATTCCCTGGAATATAAATAGAAGTGTCCAATATGATGAGTTAATGAATATGTAACAAATTGCCCTTTTGTTGCTCCCTGGGAAAAAATAGTCATATTTCTTCCAGGTTGCAAGACTTTAAGCTTCACCTGCAAGGTGCCAGAATGTTAAATGTGACATTCAATAAACCACCTAGGATAAGCTAAACAGTGCTAATCAAGCCATTTAATCTTTTACAGTTAAGAGCTGCTGTGGAAGAGAAGGTGTAATTAATAACTCAAGCTGGGAGAGTGTGGGAGAGATTTTTTTTAAAAAAAGCAAAAGGAAAACATCTGGTAATAGTACATGAATATATTTTATCAGAACATGAAAACTTTTGATTTTGTGAAATATGTAAAGGATCTTGGATTTAAATTTGCTTAAAATCAATTTGAACTTGCAGATAAAGATAAATACAGTATTTTTTTCTTGACATACAGAGGCACACACAAAGAAATATTTATGTCAGGAAGACCTCTCTTTTTGGAAAATCTGTCCGAACAGTGAGATGATTCTAATATGGTGTTAGCCTTGCACTGGCTGAGATAATTTTGAGAGTTATTTACTGTTACTTTACTTGTCCCAGGGCATTGAAAATTGGTTCCACGGACTGACCATTTCAACAGAACTCCTTTCCTTCTCTATGAAAGAAAACACAGGGAAGCACAGGGAAGTTGCAGAGCTTCCTCTCAACAACTGCAAGAAGATGCCAGCCGGGTGCTGCTGGAGGGTCAACGACGTAGAGATAGTGATGGTGAGAGAACGCTCTTGACTGATAGCAGCTACAGTCACCCAAGGCTCCTGACATGCAGAGCAGGGATTCTCAACCCCTTCCTGGCCAAGTACCACCTCCAGTGCCACTCTCCTGCTGTGTACCACCGGAAGTGACTGGCGATGACATCATTGCCAGTTACTTTTGAGTTTTTGGAGGCCAGAAAACGCAGGTAGGAGGCTCTGGGCAGGTGGGAGGACCCTTCTCAGCTTTCCTGAGAGGCTCAGATAAAGGCAGGAGCCTCTCAGGAGTGAAAATGTGGCACCGGAAGCACCATGTCGGAGCAGGGTTCTGGCGGTCCAAGTACCACTGGTTGAGAACCTCTGATGTAGAGGCTCGCTCTCTTCTGTGTGAGTGTGAATGTATGGTTTTTATCACTACAGTCACATAGTCTAACTTACCTTTGTTTTTTTCCCCCTAATATATGTAACACACTTTAAGTCAGATTTGCAGCATATGGTTATTTTGCCTTTTGATCTTGCTCTTATGGGAGGCCTTGCCATGGGCAGCATTGTAGCCAATGAGACTACAAACAACTGCTATGGTCAACCAGAGGCTCTTGCTCATGTGAAGACACATTCATAAGTCTCTGCTTAAACTGGTGGAGAGGCAGTGTCCATTGGGGTCGCCTTCCCCAGTTATTGTCCTGGATCCTGGGTTGTTTGATGGTCACCTAAGAACAGTTCAGTTCGATTATTCTTGTAACTTGTGTGCAGTGGTGGGGTTGCCATGTGCACTTTCTCCCTATTCAGGTACAGTATGCAGTTGTAGGATAACGAGGTAGCATCCAATTTGGTTTGTCTGCTACATTGTCTTGAGCTGTGAAAGACCTTCCCTGATCCCTTTGCAGTTCAGAGTGAGGAACATCAGAACTAGTGGTGTTTCCATTTTCATAATTACATGTGCAAACTAAAGTGGGGAAGCCGCACATTGCGCGTGAGTCTTGAACTTATATAGGAACATCCTCTCTCTGCAGTTGCCTCCTCCCAGGAGACAAAAAGTTATTTTAAATATATTTAATGTTTTGTTCGGAGTATGTTGAGAAAGAAAGCATCCAAATAAAGCAAATTAAAAGCAGAACATTTTAAGGAGAGAAAACTTAAGAGTCTGATTTTAAAGTTGTTGATCTCAGTGAATTCTCATGGTAAGGAATCTGCATGTAGTGTATGTGTAAAATAACCTTTATTAAGCTGGTAGCATTATACAGAGTGCAAACAATATCTCAAACAAAATATTTCGTACTCCTTGGTGTACTATTGTCTGACATAATCTCCTACTGAAACTATCTAGGCAATAACCCGTAGATGACAGTAATGTGCTGTGGAAGACATTTGGATTACAATTAAAACATGACTCAAGATAGGAACCCAGACGCAGAAGGTGATTCATAACTCAGGCATAATTCCACCAGTAACTGTAGTGTTTTGATCATTTTCTGGCAATGGAGGGGGGATTGGAGAGTATAGGCATTGTAGAATGTATCTGATCCAAACCCCACTATGTAAGTGGAAACTGCCTAATTTTTTACAGTGACTTTTAGAGATCAGGCCATAAAGTCATTGCTGTTTCTTTTTCCTTTCTCCTTCCATACACTTACTTGACACTGATTCATTATTCTTTCAAATATACAGTAGTTGCTGTATTAAAATATTTTTGCATCAGTTAGGAAAATAAAATTAGAAACTGATTGTGTGTGTGTGTTTGTCACCTAGAGCCCTCCAACATGTAATTGAGTGGCACAGAATATTTGTTTTCTTTCTTGAAGCCAGGAAAAACGAGAATGAGCTCAACTTTAGGATTCCATCCTTAAGAAACCTTCGCTGTGAAAGGTGTCATTGTGTGTGTATGTGGGAGGGAGGTGAGTTGGCTCCTTTTGTGTTATATTCACAGATTATCACTCTCTGGCACTGCAACCTTAAACCACTTCCCTTTAAATAGCCCTGACAGCAATCTTTAGCACTCTGCCATTGTGAGAATTCGTTATATTTTGAAGTAGTTAAAAAAAAAAAACTCCCCAAAACACACAACACTGAATTTGTTTAGCAGATAATTGTAGATTAATTAATAAATACACATTTGGAATGCAAACATTTGAACATATGAATCTGCCTTACACTCAGTCAGGCAGGCCACTGGTTCATCTAGCACAGTGTGGTCTACGCTGGCCAAAAACGACTCCCCAGGGTTTCAGAAAGTGGTCCTTCCCAGATGTTAGGCATTTATTTATTTAGGGATTTTTTTTCCCACCTTTGGTCCCCAGAGGGGCATTCAAGATAACTCACAAACAAAACTATATTTACATCTCTCTCTCTCTCTCTCTCTCTCTCTCTCTCTCTCTCTCTCTCTGTGTGTGTGTGTGTGTGTGTGTGTGTGTGTGTGTGTGTGTGTAAGCAGTGAAATAAACAAGTAAAACAAAGTATCTTAATCAAAACAGGTCAAAAAGCAGACATAATAAGTCAACTTAGCAGAAGATAATCAACATAACTTAAATGCCTGGTGAAACACAAAAGTATTCACGAGGTGCGAAAATACCAATGAGGGGGCCAAATGAGCCTCGAAGGCCGGGAGTTCTGTAACCAGGGGGCTGCAGTTGAAAAGGCCCTGTCCCATGCCACCCTCTGGTGCAGAATGTTGGAATGCAGAGCAGAGTGTCAGCTGATAAATGAAAGGGGCGGGTAGATTGATCTACATAGAGATGCCAGAGATTGGTCCTGGGACTTTCTGCATTCAAAGTATTATATGCGCCACCTAGGGGTAAAAAATCAATCAAGGGTCTTTCGCTTGCATGAAATGGTACACAGACTCTTATTTTCCCACAAGGGCTGCAGTAGGAATACAGTACAAGTTCCAGCAACCCTTGTGGGGGGAAAAGGCACCCTGCTGGGACCTGGCATGCTTGCCACCACCGTTAACTTCCAAGGTAAATTTTTGGGTGCCTTAGGGCACGGGGGAAAGGGAGGTGGCGGGAGAGATGAGGACTTCCTCGGAGATTAACACAACTCATCTCTAATTTGGCTGCTGTTCTCAACCAGTATTATAATCCCTTTGTCCACTGACTCTATGCCTCCGTAGCCCATTGCCTCTCTCTCTACACCCATGCACGCATGCAGCAGCAGTACCAAGCCAACCACATCTTGTGGCCCTTGGTAAGCTCCCTCCTCTATTTCTTATTGGCTCCTTGTTACCTCAGTCAGTTCTCTTGACTCCATCTGCTCTTGTTTCAAGTCCCTGCTTACCAGCCCATTACTTACTCTCCCACCTTTTGACAGTCATCAAGGCACCCAGGTCTCTTAGCCTACCTACCTCTTGGGCCCTCTCCACCCCCCCCGACCACACTTTTGTACCCTTCAGCCTTGGGATGTGTTTGGGGCTTCTTCTGCTGGGACTCAAATTGCACAATGCTGACATCTGCTAAGATTAAGCTTGCCATCCATCCCCGAAAACCCGGGACCACCCCGGTTTCCGGGCTCCAGTCCTGGGTCGGTCCCGGGCTTTCCTGGCCTGGTGAAACCTCCACCGCCGCTTTTAAAATTTAAAAAACTTACCTTTTTCTTGTCTGCCATCTTGGATCTCACAAAATCTCACAAGATCCAAGATGGCGGTGCCCAAATCTCGTGAGATTGCAGTGGTGGTGGTGGATGAAGAAGGAAATGACAACGATGAAGAAAACGACGAAGAAGAAGAAGAAGATGTGGCAGCGAAGACAACAAGAATGGTGGTGGCAGCAGAATGGCGGTGGCGGTGGGACAGGTAAGTAAAATAATTAATTAACAATAAATAAATAAATAAAAATTTCAGGCGCCCTTATTTGGGGGTGTCCCAGTTTACAACCAGGGAAATCTGGTAAGCCTAGCTAAGATCATCCTCAGTAATATAAATTCTTCTTAAGGCATCTTAACAGCTTATATTTTCCAGTGATATAAATGATGGGAAGGCACTTAATTCTCTTTGATTTTAATTGGAGCAGAAGAATTTGCTGCCATTTGCACCTTTGTAAATTTGCTAAACAGAATATTTATAAAATTTAAAATAGGGGTTAATGACTGTGTAAGTCAGATTTTAAAAGCAGCAAACATCTTTACTTTTCACTCCGAACTTGCATGGCATTCGCCTCCCTTTCATGGCTTCTGGCTGGAGAGTTAGAGTTCTAGTTCTTATGCCCCAGCCATGGCTTGTATAATAGTTAGCCTCTATGTTCTTAGCAGCATTAGGAGTTTCTATAAATTAGAATATTTATAGCTATGCACAATTATTGAACTGCCACACCATATACCATAGTTGACTTTCCAGCAATCTAGCTGGGAGGGTAATGTAAAGCTGGGTGCCAGTCCTCATAAACAACTCTCAGCCCATTCTGCAGGGTTTTGCAAAGTGTGACTACCCTTCCCTCTCCCTCTCCGTCACTGTATGCCTCTGCTGCCCTGCTGAGATATGTTTGGACCAGCCTGCAAAAGCTCCAGTCCTGAAAGAAGAGATGTTTTCCTGGCTAAATCAGAGTGTTTCCTTTTATAAACACATGAGCTGAAAGCATGGGCTGTCTTACCAGGAGGCTTGTGTATGTTCTCTATGTATTGAAAATCTTCTCTGAAAGGGTTAGATGAGATTTTTCTGTTCCAGTTAAGTACCTGGCTGGCTGTAAGCTATGCTCACCGGGTCACATTCTTTACTTAGTCTGACAAAGTCAACAAAAGTTCACTTTCCTCCAGCTCTCCCTGTGCCCCTCCTTTGCCTATATGCTGCATTTATCCACCTGAGAAATCCTCATTGGGGAAAACTGCAGCCCATATCATAAATTATTAGCCCATATCTGAGCCATATCACTCTTTCTCAGTGTAGTTTACAGTTCCCTTTTTTCTTGAAAGAGGTGCGTGAGGTGGGGGGAGGGGGAGAAAGAAAGCAAACAATGCTGTGCTGTTTAAGCCAGTGCAATGCCTACCCCTTCCCTCAGTTGCTGACCTCAGTTGCAGTTAAAAATGACTCTTTTCTGCTTGGCCTGTGGCTCAGGGTGACTTTCTTATGCATGCTAATCTGAATTTGCGCTGCTTTTGGTGGTGGTGGCAGCTTTTCTGCTTGGTTGTTTCGTTTGCTGGGTGTTTCTTATGGGTCAGTTTTGCTTTGAATTGGATTGTTTCTGTCACTGTGACTTTTTAAATTTATCTTCAATTTATGTTTGAAAGTAGATACATGTTTTTAAATGTTTGAACAAATTTGTAATGAAATAGAAATAGCTACCAGCCAAAACTGAGCTTATGATGCTTCAACAGAGTATTTTTCACATTCTCCTATGGGCAGCCCAATCCTACCTAACTCCCCGTGTGGTGATGCAGTGGCGCCAATGTGGCATCCACGGTAACCCATGGGGGAGTTTTGGTCTCCAGAGGCCTCCCTGGGGGAAGGGAACATTTGCCCCCTTCCTCCGGGGTAAGCACTGCCAGCCTGGTGGGTCAACTTGGAGCTGTGCCAGCAATATCACTGGCACAAGTTCACATGGACCCACAAAAGTGTATCAGGCCTGGGAAGGGGGTTAGAATTTGGCGGATGCTGCCGCTGCTGAATCCGCCTCCTCCCTTCCCCATCACCAACCCGTTCCAGCCTCCCCCACCCCTCTCCACCTCCCACCCTACGTGATCCTACCTGGAGCTTTGGGCATCCAATGTCTGATGCTGTGCGTAGCCAGCCACTCACTGCTTCTGGTAGCAGCCAGCCTGCACACTCCGGCGAGTTGCATTTGCAACTGCCGGAAAGTATGTTATGCTGCTGGAACATGTGTTCTAGCACTGCAACTCTTAAATAGGATTGAGCCATCAGTGACTGAGGTTTGATCGATAAAATTTTACAGTTTGTAAAGTCATTTCATGAAATGTTCATGGAAGGAATATAGGAATTTGTCCGTTTCCTCTGGGATAAGCCAGCATGTGGACTGAATTTGCATGGATTGAAGCTGGCCATGTGGTAAAGTGGTCATTAGATTATTTAGTCACCAGGCTAAGCTTGCCTGTCAGTGCTATTGAGGTTCTTGCATTCATTAAACTCATTTCATTGCATACTGATGGGTGAGTTTAGCAACTGATGACGCTATCAGAACACAACTTCGTAATTTATTAGTGTGAGAAAAAAAATCTGATCTGCTAAATTAGACCAAGAGAACATCTAGTCTAGGATCCCATTTTCAACAGTGGCCAGTCGGATGTCTCTGGGAAGCCCACAAACAGGGCATGAAAGCAACAGCTCTTCTCCATTGTATGTCCCTAATGTCTGGTACATGGAGGTAGCCTGCCTCTGTTCGAGGATGTTCCATACAGCCATCATGGGTCTTCCATGAACTTGTCGAACCGTTTTAGCCAACTAAATCAGCTACATCCCTGAGGTAGAGAATTCCATGTTTAATTATATGTAGAGTGAAAGAGCATTTCCATTTGTCTGTTCTGGACCTTCTTGCCGATCAATTTTGTTGGGTGAAACGGAAGGTTTCACTCAACATGCATCTGGTATGTGTGCCATTCTGTCTTCGTCTCTCCATGCGTGTAGGCATACTTCATTGTTTTGAATGTGTATCTGCTACGTACTCGGCAATTGTCTCTGTGTGCTGGCAAAGTCCAGCCCCGACCCAGCCCAGCCGCCAGCTGACGAGGTGGCAGAGACAGAGCCTCTGTGTGTGACAAGTTATCCAAACTGAAGGAAAGCAGCAAACCTGCGAGTTCTGTAGCAGGCAGTAGCTTGGGGTTGGCAATCCAAGATCACTTGCTAGTTAGATAAGAGTCTATGATGTTAATATCCTAGTTTGAATGGCCACCAGTTCCCCCTTCCACAGCGTGGCCCTGATGGTTCAAGAGGTAGGGAGATGGTATGTGACTTGCAGGATCTCCTGCTGTGGTACTCGACAACTATTGATGCACAACAGACTTTAATAACTTCCCATGTGCATTAGGTTTACAGGCCTTGATCTATGCCTTTCAAATAGCGACTGCATGTCTTAAATTTTCAGTGTCCTCTTTTATTACATCTAGTTTATTTAGCACTGGCTGACAGTTTATTAAAGAACTGAGAGTGCTGTGATTTATTATTGAAATTCCACTGTAATTACTTCAGCTCTCATCAGCGTTACAATTAAGTTCAGTACTGAATAGTTTAATGTTATTAGGATATTAATAACTATTAAATGCTGGCCAGCATAATCTGTTATTAAATTAAGCAATAGGCTATGGCTGACTGACTGTTATAATGGATATTGTCACATCTCTAGTGTACAGGGAAGCATAATGATAGAGATATTTTGGGGACAAGGGATTAAAATCTGACCAAAGCTACGCATTTGAAGGCATTCGGTGTACACTGGAAGAACATAATTGGGGAGTCTTTGCATTTTTATTTGTAGAAGAAGCAGAATACATATGAACATGCCTGGGTGTGCTTGTGTACACGCACACTCACACGCACACTCACACTCACACGCACACGCACACACACACACACACACACACACACACACACACACAAGTGCATCTCTCCATTGTAGCAATCATGCTTCTCTTCTGTGGAGAAACGTTTTCTTAATTTTTGGAATTTCTAGGCTTAACCCCCATTTTCTGGAAACTGAACATAATCATAAACTCATAACCAGTGGCGTCGCTCTGGGTGGGGCGGAACGCTAAGTTCCGCTCCGCCCTGAGCCTCCATTACTCCTGTGCACAAGGCGGCCCTGCCCCCTCGCCGTTGGAGCCATTCGCTCTGCTGAATGGCTCCGACGGTGAGGGGGCAGGGCCATCTAATGCACTGGAGTTACAGAGCTCAGAGCAGAGTGGAACTTAGCGTTCCGCCCCACCTAGAACGACGCCACTGCTCATAACCAGTTGACCCTCCCGTCTCAATGGAAATATTTTAAAAAAGAATGTGTTCCTCAAATCTGAGTTTGATAGTCTCAATTCCTGGAACAATTCAACTTTTCTCTCAAGATGCATATTAAAGCTCCCCAACGTGAATTTTGCGTGTGTGTGTGTGTGTGTGTGTGTGTGTGTGTGTGTGTGTGTGTGTGTGTGAACAATAAGGTTCCACAGATTTCATGGCTGTATTTACTCCCCAAATTAAAATCTCTGGTGTTTCAGGCCCTTCCCATAATTCCTGTAATTGTCGCAAGGCTTGTCTTCCTCCCTTGTCTTAAAGATGATTAGAATTTAGATTCATCATAATTAATATAAATTATATTGTTAGGGCTGCCAGCTGGCAATTCCTTTTATTAGGTAGATTGCTGATAAATAGCCTGGATAATGTTTCCTTAATGGGAGTTAATGTTGGAAGATATGAAGAGATCTCTCTGGAGTGTTTGAAATGGGGAAAGCTATCTCAGAGCTTGGAGGAGGTGACTCACCCCATACTAAGGGGAGTGGCCGATGTAAGGTAGGTGTGTGTGTGTGTATGTGTGTGTTCACACGTGCGCGTGCATCCATGCACATGCAGTTTGGGGAGAAACTGACTGAGAGGCAGAGAAATGTAATACAGTTTTTAATACAAATATTGATAAAAATCGCACATGGTGAAAGTACTATCTTTAAAGAGGCATTCTCCTTTTCTCTCACGTAGGAGGGAATGCCTCTTCTAAAGTGATGCCTACCACAACATATCATCTCAGAACAAAGAAAGTATGCATCTGACTTCAGAATAGAGGTGTTGCTGAAGTTCAGGAGATTTGGAATTAGAAATAAATTTTGGAGTTTTTTCATTCTTCCCCACACAGGAGGGAGGGACTCTGTCTCAAAACACAGCTTCTGAACCAGATTGTGAAGACTCTCAGCCCTGCCTCACCAGCCTTTCACCCCCTAAACAGCAGCAGTGAAAGGGGGCTCCTTTCTATGCCTACAATTCACTGGTGCAACATGGCATGATTGAGGAGTGCTTGCAAGAGGTTTTTCGTCCTGCTCTCCACACAGGAAGAAAGGCAAAGAGGCTAATAAGGACAACCCACCCCCTGGTGTGCCACAATCCTACCATTGCATAATCATATGGTGGAGCAGAACATCCTCCTAACTGCCCCTCACTGTGTGATTTAAAGATTACTTTAATGTAGTATTTAAATTGCTTGGCAAGATGTGGTTCGGAGGCTTAAGCCTTCCCCCCCATCACTTCGTGGTGGGATAAAGCATTGGGTGGGTGGGAATAAACTCCTCCCCCTGTGATTCAGTGAGCCAGATGGGCCATATTATCCAAAGCGGCCCTGTATCCTCCCCCCCCCCCCGCCCTCCTGCTTTCCTGTCATCTTGCATATGGTCCTACTTTGGCAATAGAGGGTTTGGGCATTCAGTGACTTCCTCCACTTTCAAAGAGAATTTCATTCACCACTACTTAGAAAATAGTTTTTTTTTTAATGGATGCCTGAAATTAAATCTGATTTCACACATGAAGCAGCCACACAAGATAGAAACCCCTCATGGCCATCAGTAGCAGAGGCAATAAAGGCCGCAGAAAGATTTTCAACACCAATAAGGTTATTGGGCACTGTGAGCCCTTATGCTCAGGCAGCATTTTGCCTTCTGTAGAGTCATGGAGGGAGCCAGACTTCTAGGGATGTGTGTCCCTGCATCACTTACAGTGAAAAATGGGCCAAAACGACAACCTTGGATCTTGAGAATGAGCTTTCCCCAATTCCCGGATTTAAACACAGTCAAACACTTGAGTCTTGAAATTCAATCTAAATTCAAATCATTCCCATGTTTCAGTGTGAGAAGCTTAAAAGAAGTTCGTTTTAGAAGACTCAGAAGGGTTTCAAACATTAGTGATTTGTGTGGTTATTATAAGGTTCTTTTTTCAGGCAATAAGGGAACCACTGAAGCCACATTTTCACATACATTTTGGATGTGGCTTAGATTATTTTTCACTAGGTAAACTGACAACATCAATGTCATATTGTGCACGAGTCATTTGAATGGGCCGTCATATGGCATCATCCACCATATGTAACTAAAATCTGATTTCTATGGGTGACCTTGGACAAATTGCTATCTTGACATGCAGCTAATCGTGCCGGTAAAAGGTGGGCTAAAAACTGGAAGTGACTCTTAACTGAATAAAAGCAGCCAGGAGAAAAGTAGGTTTCCTCTGTGCCAGGTACAGGGGAGTGGCAGCAGGAAACAGGTTATCTTGTTGGCTGTGTGCTCCCTGAGGCATCTGGTGGGGCCACTGTGTGATACAGGAAGCTGGACTAGATGGGCCTTTGGCCTGATCCAGCAGGGCTCTTCCTATGTTCTTATGAGTGGAGGGATTCTGCTCAGGACTGTCATGCATGCGAAGGGGATGGTTAGTCCTTTCCTATTCCTCTGTTTTGCCATTGAAAATTATCCCCCACAAAATTGCTATATGTTTCCGAAGCAGCTATTTGTAGGAAACAGCCACTTCAGTGGCTATATTGAGGGGGAGGGACTTTTAGTCTTCCCACACATCAGTAGGAGTTGGGGGCCCCACAGCTCCCTTTATGGCGCAATCCTGCCTAGGACAGTGCTGGTGGAGTGAGGGCTCCGACGGCACTGGGTGTTGCAAACGTGCCGTAAGGCATGTTTGCGGCACCTGCGAAGTGGCGCTGGCACTGAGGCCAGCGCCTTTCACTCCACCGCCGGACGAGGACCCAGCTGCCAGATGGCAGGAAGGCGTGGGGAGGGAGGGCCGGGGTGGTGGGGGAAGGGACAATTGGCTGGGGCAGGAATGGGGCAGGGATATCGGTGGCACGCTCTGCCTATATCCAATGCCCCTTCCCAGACCTGGCCAGCCTTACACGGCCTCCCCAGATTACGCCGGCCATTTTGCCGGCGCACTTCTGAGGAGGCCCATAGGGGCCGCTGGGGTTCTCCCCAGGGGAAAGGGACAAGTGTCCCTTTCACTGAGGTGTGCCCCAGCTCCACCAGCATGGGCCTGATCCCATGCAGGATCCTGCGCTGTGTGCTTAGATCTCCCCCATAGGGAAAGGTGGGATATAAATTCAATTCTTCTTCTTCTTCTTAATCATAATCATAATCATACTCATACTCATACTCATACTCATAATCATAATCATAGGCAGTATTGTTGGGCTGTTAGTCAATTAAGAGACATTTCTGGTTTTAAGCACCCCTCTTATTGACATGGTTAGCCACACATCTAGTTTGGGTCTCAGGCTAAACAACCTCACAGGGTTGCTATGAGGATAAAATGAGGGAGGGGACCATGTACACTCTGCTGAACTCCTTGGAAGGAAGGTGGGATATAAAGATAAAAAATCATAAATAAATAATGGGAATCCCTCATGTGGTAAATGTCAGCTTTTACCACAGGAGGGAGCATTCAAGTGGAATAAAGGACAAAAGGAGGGAAGGAACCATGTACACCATCCACGTACACTTCCTCCTTGGAGGAAGGGTATAAAATGTAAAAAATAAATAAATATTTGCTATGGAGAACTATTTATTTATTTTATTTATTTACAATATTTTTATCCCGCCTTTCTCCCCAAAGGGACCCAAGGTGGCTAGACTGGAAAAGCTAGACTGGAAACTAGACTGGAAAAGCCAACTTGTGAAAAACAAATCCAATGAAAAGTGGTTGAGAGAATCAGGTTAATGCAAGTTCAAGTGACTTTCATTTGAACTACTATCTGTCCATGTGAGAGGCTGCACTGTCCCCAAGGCTCAGAAGAGATGAGGAGGAGGAGGAGGAGAAACCAGGTGAACAGAGAGGTCCCTTTCTTGTGCACTCGGGTCACTGCTGCTAGGCTGACTCCATTGTAGTCCCAACCTGGGCCTACAGTATGCTAACAGAAAAGGGCTGACTTCAAAGTACATTTTGAAAAGATAGGCGGAACCCAAGTGTTAAGAATTGCTGGCACAGACTCTCCCTTTGCTGGCATTGCACTGTTGGGCATTGCCATTTCTGTGCCAGTGTCATTTGGAGGGGTGGGGTTCCACTTGCATAAATCATGGCAGGGTCTACGGAGGCCAATGCTACAGAGAGATCACCTGTAGAAATAACTCCTTGAGATGTTATTGTCTCTTGCACAGGTGCTAGAAGTCCCAGCGATCATGTGTAAAGATACTGTCTCCCTTCATAAACTATAGGTAGATGAGAGCCCTTCGTCCTCTTTGACAGGGGACCTATCTGTCGTCATTTAATTTTCTGCAGGAACAGATAAATATAGTAGTAGCATATTTGTTGAACAAGGAAAGCTGTATCAGATTACTTTGAACCTGAGTTGTTTTACCAGATGCTGCTTCATGCTGTACCTAAAAATAGCTCTTGTTATTCTAACCGTTTGGTAACATATAATAGTTTGATATGACTCCTTTTCTTGTTTTCATTTTTCACAACTGCTCTTGCTCATAACAGTTTGCTTGAGCTCAGTAAGAGATACAAGAGTGTTGTGTTTTGGAGTTGTTTTTTGTCATTTGGAGAAGAATCTTTATAAGAGGTTGATTGCCATGAATGTGGGAATCACGGTAAAGCTCTAGAAATGCTTATACAAAATGATTTTAGCAAATGAAAAATTGTCATGGAATCAATGGGCTAGAGAGCTAAGCTGATCTTTCCAGAGCAAAATCAGGATATGGTGGGGTGGGGTTGGCTCCTTATCCCTATCAACGAATTAAAAACAAAATGATCCGGGTTGTCCGGCCGTTTAATAAAAAGATTAAAACCAGGCATTTCTTCCACTGACGTTTCGCACGACTTCAGCGTTGGCATTATCAAAGTGATCTTTTCAGATGTTACGCAGAACACTGAACTTGAAAGTCCTTATCCCTACTTTATAGGAGTGAACTTTTTGTGGGTGTGAAAGCCCCATGATCTTCCTGGAACTAGACTGGCCTTCACTTCCTGGACGCCAAACTGCAACAACAACAATCACCATCATCATCATCACCATCAACAACATTGATAATACACATTGATACAGCATTTTCTGGGTGTAAAAAGTGCTTCGCATGCATTATCTTGATATACAACCCTGGGAGGTAATTATTTGCATATTTCAGTTGGGGAACTGCGAGAGAAGGCCTTGCCTAGGACCACTTAATGAGTTCAAAGCAGAGGCAAGAACCCAGGAATCTCTGGTTCACAAGTCAGCCTCTTAGCCACAACACTACACCAGCTCTCTACTGCATTATACGGTCTCTCTTGTTGTATATAGCATAGCAATACTGCTATGGCAGTAGCAATACTATTTGGACCGTACGTTGCAAACATGAAACAACGTTCATTTAGTAAAGGGATATATAACATCCACGCATAGCATATAGCAACAGAACCAAGAATGCTTCGCCTTGCACAAAGAAAAAGTAAATAGAAAAATCAATATTCTGAGCCCGGTTCTATCATTCCCTTTTCTCATGAGCTGGCAGTCACAGTCACAGCCACAACAAACCAACTCCTTTGTGATCACCACGATTGCCTTGTGGAAGGTTTAAAGTTTTCTCTGTTTCTTCAAAGGAAGTGGTGGGGAGGGGAACACAACTCTTGGCATTGCAATGTCTACATTACCATGTAATATCGGGTATATCCACAGGCAGCTGGCTGAGTACTATTTAAGCTGGGTGCTGAACTAGGCACAGGCACTGACAGGCAGTAGTTAAGCTGCTCTTATCTTTTTTCCTCCATGTCACTGATAATGATACTGTAACTCTCAGCAAACTGGGATCCTTTGGCTATGTTTTGACAGCATGCTTGTTATTCCAATGGTCTGCAACTATTCTTTGACTATGTCATTTCCGCTGGAGATTTCTCTCCTCCCTCACCCTTTCATTTCTGTTTTGAGATCTTTGGAAATAAGTCCTGCTCACCCCCATCCCAGGCACACCTTGTATTTTCTTGCTGTTATTTTTTCTAAAATTTCACCAGTGTGGGTTGTTCAGGCCAACAAGGATCTTTGCTTTCTGAAAGGTGATGTGGTAAACAGATGCAGATTTGGTTTGCCTAACTGGGCATGATTGTACCCCTACAAAGGACAATTTTAGGTAGCCATTAACCAAGGGGCAACTTGGCATCAGAGATGCTGGTGACATTTCCTGCTTCCAGGCTTGGATATGAGCTTAGGAAGCTCAGATTATCATCCTGGTTTAACCAGGTCCTGCTTACCCACCCTCCTTTCCTCTGATTCGAAAGCCCCCTTTCCTTTAAACCCCATGTACTGGTGAGGCTGCTGCTGGTGGTAGCATTTGTAACCATTTCACTCTTGTCATGGGGAGAGGAAAGGAGGGAGTCTCCCGTAATATCAGTAGCCCTTGGAAAAGCTGTACATGGCCACTGGGGCTTTTCATCCAGGTGCACTGCTACACAGCATGCCGGATAGCAGAGAGGGGAGGCAGGGAGAGAGCCTCCATTCCTCTACCCACAGCTGGAATACTGCAGCTGCTGCCACCAGCTTGACCAGGGACTAGACTTTAAAGGGAAGAGGGGTGGCTGGGTAGAATGGGTTTGGGGTTTCAGGGGCATGAATCTAGTTTTATGTTAGGAAATAGGCTCCTTCTTGGTTTGGGAGGAAGCAGCTCTGTTTATTTCCAAGCCAAAATTGTCATGACCCATGGAGGTCCCTTGGTAGACATAGCTATTTGGTAAGCTTGTTGTCCAGAACATCCTGCCACATGGTAAACATTGTATTCTGGTGGACATTTATCACTGAGAAGTGAAGCAGGGACTGTTAACATTCTCCTTACCGCTTGACAGGACAAGTGGCTTACTTAGAGACAACTGGCTGACCCGAGGCTTATGTAACGAATGGTCCAATCCAACCAGGGCCTTGCGCTGATGGATCTTGGGATCGCACAAGCTGCTCTGATAGTGGACAGCTTACTACAGACGGTGTGGAAGCTGAGAAGCCCTGTGCTAGCACTGGTGGGCTACTGAACCACTGCTGGAATAGGTAGGTCGGTGGTGGGGCAGTTCGGGGGAGGACTGTGGACAGTTCAGAGTGGGGAGCAGGCCAGGCTGGGGGCGGGAGGGGGAGGATCTTGGCAGCAGCGGTGCACACTGAGATTCTAGTCCCTGGCTCTGGCTCGGACCCGCCCCCAGGAGTTTCCTTGGACTTACACTAGCAAAAGACCTGATGTAGGTCTGAGGAGACCCATTAGGGGGCCAGGCAACATACAGGGAGATAAGTAAAAAAAGATTTTTACTTATTTTTCCTGGGTTGTCTGATTGCCCCCTTATGGCAGGTTTGCGACACCCTGGAGCTGCGCAGCGGCAGGCGCGCTGCTCCAACGGTAGAGAGGATTGCGCTGTTAATAGGATAGGAATAATTAAAATACTTCATTTTTTTGCCATCCAAAGCCAGTCTTTGGCATTTGGAAGTATTTCAAAGCCCCTACACCTAAGCCCCTCTGACCTGACTTGGCACAGACCCACTGTAATCGTTCTTGGTGTTCCCATCTTCCATGCATTTGTTTGCTCTAGAAATGTTATCCTTCTGGCATTGCACAACACAACAGTACAGTACTAGACTGCATATTGTTCAGACTAGTCTACCACTAGTTTGCATGATACTCGTCATATCGTTGCAAGCATGATCTTTCTCACAAGGTTGTTGTGAAGGGAAGCAAGCAAAAGTCTGCAGCCCTGCACCTGTGTCAATTATGCACACTTCAGTCCTGTTGATTTTAAAGATTGTAAAGCACTTTGCACAGTAAAATGTGTAATAGCAGAAAGAATTAGTAACAGGGGAAAAAAAATTCAGTTATCTCATTTTTTTTTATTGCCGTACATTGAGCAGAAATATCCAGAATGGCTTCTTCTCTGTTGGGAGCGATCGTAGACTTTGAAAAATATAAACTCATTTTCCTGTCAGTTGCTAGAAAGACACAAAACAGGTATTTGGCTGCAGGCGAGCTCGGCGGAGGCCTTGCGCTGTATCTCATCATATAGGGATTGGAGGTAGATGTCATTCTTCAAGGTCTTGGTACCAGAGTGCTGTGGGGTCCTGTGAATTTTTGAAAAGAAGAAACAAGAAATACATAGCCAACTTGTTGTACAACTGATAAATGGATATGAAGGGACAATGTTCATAACAACAGCTGAGCTTATTTCTCTTGGAATCCACAGTGACAAAATCCAGTGGCGTCGCGACGACGCGCGACACCCCTGAGCGGGGGCGCGCGTCACCCTTAAGGGGGAGGCTCCGCCCCTGCGCGTGACATCACGCGCAGGAGCGGAGCGCCCTCCCCGCTCCGTTTTCGGCTCATTTTGGAGCCAAACGGAGGCGAGGGAGGGAGGGCGGGCCCACCTGCACCGCAAAATTGTAAGTAAGGGGCATCGCGCGTCACCCCTATACGCGCGACGCCCCCCGGCGGCCCGCCCCCCCCCGCTTCCCCCCGTCGACGCCAGTGACAAAATCCTCGCTTTGAGTTGCTGAATCTTTCAGCAGTGAAGGTCTGTGGAAAGTAATTTGGAGAGCCCAAAGAGAGCTACTACAGTCTTTACTATGGCTGTTTTTTAAATAATAGTTTTTCTTCTCAAAGTAAGTCCTAGGAGGAGATTCAAACCGGATCCAAACATGCATCAAACAGCAACAGGAGTACCATTTCAGAATTTTGTATGGTCAGAAGCCAACATTGTGCAAGACCCCAGATTAAACTGAAAAAGCAGTGTATTTTGTAAACAAACAAACAATATTTTATTTCGTTGTTCAATCACTTCATCTTTTTTTAAGCAAAGGGATATGTGTCCTTGGCTAATAGCTAATCCATGTATCTAATACAGTATACAGGTAATCCATGGGCCAGTTTAATTGTTTCTTTAAAACAAATCTCTTGAAAATGATACTAATGATGATTTTAGCCTTCAGCAAAACATAACATTGAACCATGCGACTCTCTCTTATGTGCTGATTCTCAGTCTCAGGACAATATCAGGTACTTTGGAGGTCCTGTTGTCAATAGCTTTATTGATGCCGTCTGAGAACCCGATCTGTCATATTCAGGATGATGTAGAAGCTGGTTTCCGAATGTGACCTTCTCTTTCCAGCAGCTTGAGTGGTGCCTCTGGGAAGAAGAGGGATGTGCAGCTTGCTGGGGGCTTTAGTGGAGTGGTTTCACCTCCCTCTTTCCTCCAAGAATGCTTCTCTTTTTGAAAGCTGATGGATGGAGGCAGGCTGTGTGCACCCGAACAGGAGGGCATGTTCACCAGAGCCTGAATCCTTGGTGAACCCTCCACTAACATCTCTAATTATAAAAACATTACAGTTGTAACAGTTGCCCAGCCATGAATTATTCTGACAATGTTTAACTTGCAGATAAGAAACCACAATCAGCCTGTCACATATTCCCCACTAACGAGGTTAGCATCAGTCGAAAAGGAAAGGCAGCTCAGCAAGCAGTGGCTTGCTGTCATAAATTATAGGTATCCAGCGTGCATCACAAGGAGAGGAACAGTCCAATAGCATGGGACTCTATTACACATTCTGACAGTGACAGAAAAACACCACTCTGCAGTGTTTAATCTACCATAGCTTGTTTATTCCCTTTTCCCAGCGATGCCAGTTTGAAACATTTGGTGCTGCATTTTGCTGCTATCTGCAATTAACATAAGTATCTATTTAAAGCTTGGGAGGAGGTTGCCTTTGAAAGAAAGCATTGGCCTCTCTAATCGCCCAGCCAGTGGAAAATGGGGCTGTCATGGACGGCCTGGTCTTACTTTATGGCTTTGAAGAAAAATGCGACATTCAGGTGAATTTCTTGTTTTGCCTGTAATAAGCCACAGTGACTTGCAAGAGGGAAGAGGAACAGCCCTGGTGACTTGATCTGTCAGGCTGCAAACTCAACAGAGAACAAGCTGTGCCATTATCTTCTGATGTCGATGATAATATAAAAGAAAAACCTGATATTCGGGAAAATGCGCTAATCTCCTAAGCAGCTGGTACTCCTAACAAATGCAGGCTGAGCATAACATGGGTGCTGCTGTTATGAAGCTGTGTTTTTAAGTGCATGCAGCATGAGACATAACATTGTTTCAGTTCCAGGTTTGCTATGGCTTCTGCTAATTAGTTTATACTATGTCTCAATTGCCCAAAGTGTGCGCTGCTTATCATATTGTTATTGCGAACTGCACATAGCTTTGCATCACATGCAGGAAGAGGTGTGTTGGGAGGGAGAAATGTCACCCAGGAAATTAATCTGGATTTGTCAAAAAAATTAGTCTAGGCCAAATAACTGTCCTCCTTTATTCTGTATACTCTCAAATTGACCCTCGTCAGAACGTGTAGTAGTTAGGCTGCTGGGAGGGACTGTGCTAGCAGCGTGAGGATTGCATTTATGTGTTAGCAATGGTAGCAAAGGGGAAAGAAATGTTGGTGCATTCCTGGGAAGAGGTTTGCCCTTGGCCCTTGCTGCATTAATTGTACCACTCATCAGTGTTCCCTCGATAATACAAACCTTAACCAGTAGTAACTTCATCTGCACATGCCCCATTGACATGACTGATAGTTGCCCAAGAATGGGCATTAATATGACTTAATTTGAATGAAACTGCACAGCCATATTCATGCACAACTGCCGTTTTCTTTCAGATGAAATTAGACCCTAGATGAAATTAGTGATGTAAAAGTGAAAGATGATGGCAAGGACTATATACTGCATTGATTAGAGAGATCCCTCTACTACCTATTGGTACCAGTTGCTTCCTTAATCTGCACCCATCAAACGTTCCTTTGTTATGTATAATCAGTTATAAAATGTACAGTAAGTGGCCCTACACACCACCACCCGTGGGAGGGGACCACCACCGCGACACCCCCCCACAGGATGCAATATGCCCCACCCCTGGGGCCGTGGCATCATAACACCCCCTGGCACTTTTCAGCTCCTGTTTGGAGCCAAACGGTGCCTGGGAGGGTGGGAGGGCAAAACTTGCAGCCGACAACGGCTGCACGAAGACGGACCAGTGGCGGAGGGAGCACCGGAAGGTACACCCCATGTGACCCGCCGCTTGGAGCCCATTGCCCCCACCGTAACGACGGCTCTGAAAATATATGAGGGTGAATGCTGGAGCAGTTGTAATATTTTTAGAAATTATTCTAATATAATAAACATTATTCTTTGCTCAGAGAGTAGTAGTAAATTAGCTACCACGGAACCCTTTAACACCTGACCTACAGCTAAGCTGAGTGAATTATAACACATTTTAATTTGCTGCCTTTGAGCTTGCTATAACTGGGCGATGCTGCTTTAAATTTAGGCTGCTTGCCTTGGCTCAGCTCGATCCGTGCATCTGACATGGTCAGAAAAGGCCCACACACAGTAAGGACAGAAATCTGGGCTAGTGTTTTCAATTGCCTGCATTACTGGTCTGGGTGTAAAATATACCTATAATTAGACGTTTCCATAAATTAGAAGACTTTATTCCAAAACCAATCAGCAAAATTTTGAGTTGTCAAATACAAATACCATAGTAGACATTTTGACATTTTAGAGGCTTCTTAGATCATGATGTGAGTTGAATAATACAGGCAAGGTTGTAAAGGGTTCGGTGCCCAATAGTGACCTGGTTTCATGCACAGTCCCTGGTTTCATGCTAACTGGACTAATGGCCCTGTCTGTGCAAGAGCCACCAACTGTCCTCCAGGTGGGTGTCCTCATCGGCTGCTTTGGCCCATTTATATCATCCTGGGGCCGTTTGGTGGCCCCCCTCTTCTGGCTAGCAATCCGGCCTTAAAGTGTCCAGCATTTTCCTTTCCCCACCCCTGTGCTCCTGCTCTCCATCCCCTGTTGGAATCTCCTGCCAGTGGCCAGATGCTGCTGGCGTGTGCCTTGCCAGTGGAGCAGGGGGGCACTGCCTATTTCCAGCACTGCCAGCAGTTTCGGCCAGCCCTTGGCATTCTGGCCGTCATGTGCTGGTGAGCCTCCAGGCGTCTGCTCCAGCGATGGGGCCCTGGTGGTTACAGCCTCCTCCTCACATCGCTCTCATCCTTGCAAGTCAGTGCCCGTTGCAAGCTATTGGCCTCATTTGGAGCCCTCCCCAGTGCTGAGCCCCACCCGTGGAGACCTGGCGGATTGCTGCCAGGACCAGGTAAGGATTTCCCCGGAGAAGGCCCATTCCTATCCAGGTCAGAGAACTCAGAGAACATGTTCTGTCAATGCAAGTCCCGGGCCGCTGGCGCAGCAGCTGCAGTAACAGCGTGTGGCCAGGGCCACCAGTGCAAATGGCTGGCAGACCTGGACTCTCCAGATGACAGCCGTGGTCTCCTTGTGAGGAGGAGCCACGACGGCAGCTTTCTACTCCAGGGTTGCTTTTTTGCATCCGGAGTGGCTGCGTCTGCAGCCGCGGAGTGTTTTTGCACCGTTTTTGGTGCTTTGGATGGCCCCTCCCACACACACCCTCAGTCCTAGAAGGCTTCAAAATGCGTCATCGCCCTGCCCCAGAGCATGCTAGCAATGCCACTGGAGGACATCAAGGACATTGCAGGCCATATCCTGCACTAAAGTCTTTGCATAAACAAGCCATGTCCTCAGCTGGGTCTAATGAGGTCCAGGCATTGCTGTAGTTGTGGTTATCACCCTCCCTATAAACTAAATGTGACCAGTTTTCTGAATGCACACAGACACATGCATTACATAGGAAGGGCAGCAGCAAGTCAACTTTCATTCTTTGAGAAAGACTTCCAGTTGTATGCCCTTTTTCTTGGAGTCCCCCCCCCCCGGAATTGAAGTATTTCTCCTCCCCAACACACTTATCTGATTGTTCCTTTAGCAGAGATTTCATTGCTAGAGCAGAGAGCTTGTATGTTGGGCTCTGAGAAAAAGAGCTTACTTAGTTGAGGATTGGGTTGGGAAACATAGCTACAGTACTTACTTACCATGTTGGGCACTTGAGAAATAGCTTTGTTGGTGCCGTTAAATACTAGGAAACCAACCACCACCACCACCTGACCACAGCAGACCATAAAAAGGCACCACATAGGCACAAAGCCCACAAACATGACTTAGCAACTCACAACAAAAACAGAATGCTACAGATCAGAGTAAATGTGTCTATTGGGATACCATTAAGAAGCACATACCCGTACAGAAAATATAGGTGGAAGTGCACAGGAACACACAGACCAAAAACGCTGAGATCACTAAAATCTTCCCAAAGAAGCCCACCCAAAAGTCCTGATAGTGGGATGGTGGCTGCAGTTTTGTACACTATGCACGCTTGTTTAGGAATGAGGCTCAAGACACAGTGATAACAATATGCAGTGTAAACATCAGAGGCGTATCAGGAGCAGATGCTGCCTGGAGCACCGCTCGCTGAGGCGCTGCCCCGAAGGCAGCGCCACCGCTCGGGGGGGGCAGCGCCGCTCCGGGGGGGGACCCGTTTAACGTTCTGCGCATGTGCAAAAAAAGGATAAATAGCACGGCACCGCAGTCGGCCACCTTCAGAAAGCCCTGGCCGCCAGTCGTGGTGGATGCTCTGGGGCTTTCTCTGGCTCCGAGGCCAGGGGAGAAGGCCTCGGAGTGCCCACCCGCATCACCGGGCGGGTGCTCCGTGGAAAGACTGGAGCGAGCGGAGCAGCGCCGCCCGGCACCGCGGAGCCGCCCGGAGCCGCTGCTCCGCTCGCTCCAGTCTTTCCACGCCTCTGGTAAACATGGATAGTACTGACTTTAGAAGTGCGATAGAAATAAGAGTAATAATAACGGCAAAGATGTCTTTGCTCAGCATAAACATAACTGATGTCTTCCAAAGGTGAAAAAGCCTTCCTTTTAAGAGTGCATTGTCTCTTCACTTCATAACAGTCCCTGTTCCAAATTTCCTGCAGAACAGAGATATCATAGATGCAGCGTGCCTGCCCTGCCCTGGGAAAACCAAGCCTCTCTTGGGTTCATTGAATCCTCTTCACAAGAGTGTGCAGCCCAAGCATATGTGCACCTGAGAGCAGCATGGTGCTCATACAGAGCACAGTACCAGTACTGAAGTGCTTCGAAATTCCATCACCGGAGCCCCCAAACCTTGCCGCTCTCATCCCCATCATACCCTGATGCCTCTGTGTGTGTGTGTGTGTGTGTGTGTGTGTGTGTGTGTGTGTGTGCGTGCACGTGCAGATTGCACGCCCATTACTCTAAGCAATACAGTACACACTTTCAGGAGGCAGCTCAGCCAGGTGAACCAAAATTAAAAAACCTCCCTCTGGCAAAGCTATTAGAAGCTGTGCCAAGCTTGTCTCAGCTGGAAACAGCCTTTTCCCATATCTTGTGGAGTTCATATGAATTGTTTTCTCATCCAGGAGGTTGTAAATTCTCTGGGTCAGCAGATAAAGCTGAAGAGGAAAAAAAATCAAACGAAAGACATCTCGTCTTGGCTAAAATGAGCTCCCAGCATTTTATTGAAATCAGATGCCATGTATGGTTTCCTTCAAGGATGCGTTTCAAGAGCCAAGTGCATAGTGCAGCAGTCACCTCTATTGAAGACGAATGCACAGGCTTCCCACCCCCAAAGCCAAGACAGAGGGTGGCAGAGATCCAGCTGGTACCATTCAGGCCTGTGAACCAACAGAAAAAGGCATTAGATGCTGTCTTGAGGAGGCCTGGCCACACGTGTAAGGACCAGTTGCTGTAATTCTGACTTCAGAGCAATCATTATCCAACTCTCCTTCTATTTCTCCTCCGATACTGACCTCTGGAGACACCTTTGCAAAAGCAAGCAACATGCCAGACAAAGAGAAAAGCCTGTTTTTCAGGGTGTTTAGCAATGTGACCTCAGGTATTGATTTATAGTCTGTGCTGAGCACTCCAGTGCAAAAAAAAAAAAAAGGAACTGTGGTAATTAAGTTAGTATCTGCACTTTCTAAAACAGTGCTGAGTTGCAACAAAGAGAGAGCCCCTTTATTTCTCTCTGGCTGTCTCTCACTGAATGCAAATGCGGGCACTGACCTCTGACCCTTCGCAGCTTTCCTCAGCTATGGCTGCTATTTTTCTTCTCTATATGCCTGAGGTATGGCTGGACTAAGTCACATTCATTTAATTTTGGTACCTACGTTTCTTTTTTTAAAACAAACCACTGACTCTAAAGCACTTTTACATTTGGTACCTGAACTAATAATGCCCCCTGTTTTGAGTTTTCAATTGATAAGAAGGAAAAATAGACATTGGAAAGAACATATAAAGAGGGTGTTGATGAAATGACTCTGTCCCATCCCCATCCCCCTGCCACCCCTTAAAGTAGGTATATTTGCATGGAAAGTCCCACATCTCAGCAAGGTGCATTATTTCCCCCTCCCCATCTTTATAAAGGAGAGATAACAAAGCCAGCACAAAGAGAAATCTGTTTTGTATTCCATTACAGTCATTAGCAAAACAGGGCTACAAAAGGTAATGGCAATAAAATCAAGTACCTTGGGGTAAACATGTAAATGACATGCTAATTCATGCAAATTAGCCCACCGTGTTCAGTGTCCATAAAACCCCCACTAAATGCAGCTAATTAAAGATAGGTAAGTTTCTGCTTGGTGTTATGCAGAAGACAGTATATTATCACAATTATAGTGTGTTTGCCTTAGGGATCTTAGCCTTACATCTAACATTCCAAATAACTTTCTCCTCCCTTTGAGACTTTTTTTCCCACTGTACTGGAAGCAATCACCTCTTTTCTTCTTTTCTCAGCGATTCAGCCCAAGTGAACTGTTAAATTTAATTGAACACTGTGCAATTGAGATCAGTAGGTCTAAGGCAAGAACTATAAATTTCTTTTAAGAACAAATATAAAGAGAATGTCTGACTTAAATCTTGCATCTCTCACCTGGGCCAACTCCATGCCAATTGTTGTAGTAGGACTGAAAGCACACGATCCTATGCTTATCTACTCAAAATGTAAGTTCCATAGTCCTCAGTGGGGCTTACTCTCAGGAATGTGTGCATAGGATTACAGCATAAATCTTGTATTGATGGGCAGACATACACACACCTTGTGAACACACAAAGAGATGTGGCCCTTTTTGTGGACAGAGCTCCTGAAATGTAAACAGTCCATAAAAATTAGGAACAGGTTTTAACTCGACTAGGACACAATAGTGCTGCCCTTTGGCCGTTGGCTCTTTCCACTGGCGTCACTAGACGCGCGTCACCCTGGTGCGGGGACGCGCATCACCCCCCCTAGGGGCGCGACGTTATAGGCGCGGGGGGAGGGGGCCACCCGGCTCCCCCCCCGCATCGCGTCGCCCCCCTCCGGACGCTCCGAGGCCGGCCCAGGAGCCGGCCTCGGAGCGTCCGACCCCGTCGGCGCTCCAGGGCCTTCTGAAAGAAGGCCCAAGCAGCGCATCAATCCGGGTATTTTCCGGATTTTCGCGCATGCGCAGACCCTTTTTGAGGGCTTTTTGCCCTCAAAACGGGTCTGGGCATGCGCGAAAATCCGGGAAATACCCGGGTTGACGCGCTGCCTGGGCCTTCGTTCAGAAGGCCCTGGAGCGCTGACGGGGTCAGATGCTCCGAGGCCGGCTCCCGGAGGGCGACGCGCGTCACGGAGGTGACGCGCGAGGGGGTGCGCGCGTCACCCCATGATGCGCGTCACCCCCTGGCGGCCCGCCCCCCCGCCACGCCCCAGTGACGCCCGTGGCTCTTTCACAGCGCCAAGTTTCACAGATCCAGAAGAACCAATGTCAGTCACAGGTAGCACTGTTTTCAGAATCTGATGGTTCAGCAAGTGATTGGAGGAGTGGGGAGAGACCTGTGAGTGGAGAATGTTTGATGTGATGTCACCAAGCGGCAGAATGAAGAGGCCCTGGATAGTGCAAAATGGGATTTGGAAGGGTGGGAACCAAGGGCAGAAGGAACTTAACCAACATTTCCAGTAACTAAGTTGGCTCCCCATCTTGTGGTGAAAAAATGTGCTCTTATCATCTGTTTCCTCCAGCAGGAATTGTTTGTATGAACACTCACCCTTCCTCCTCAGTCCTTTTGTCCTCCCATGCCAAATTGATAACTATGAGAAATTCCAGAAATCTATTGCCCAGGATTCGGTTGGAAGGCTTTGACTGGCTTCTGCACACTGCTACATCTTAAAAACCCATTTGTACAATCAGTAGAATCAGGTGGTAAAGTTTTCTCTGGACTGTACTACTTGGACATGCAGCTGGGGGTAACATATTTAAATGCTCCCCATCAAGTACCTTCTTGCACATAGGAAATTTACGTGCTAGGGAAAAGGATGCTTTTCCCCTGACAACATGCTATTTTTCTATGTTCAGGATGGTTTTTGAAGCATGTGGCTAGGAAGTATTCAGATGTACAAATCCCATCTCCTTGCAGCCTGAAGTGGTATAGGCCAAGAAACTTGATTCTATTGATTATATAAATTAGCCGTAAACCACAGGGAGCCAATGTGGTATAGTAGTTTGAGTGTTGGACTGGGACTGAGGAGATGGTGATCTTAGCATCATCTCTCAACCCGACCTACCTCACAAGGTTGTGTGGTTGTAAAAAGGGTGAGATGGAGAGTTACCATGATGTGTGGCACTTGGAGCTCATTGGAGGAAGGGAGTTTTAGGAATTGAATGTTTAGCTGAATGTTGAGAGCAAAGATAATTTGAATGTTGTTTCCAGAGCCTCAGCTTAATCCGTTATGCAAAAATCACTTCCAACTTCCACTCAATCTGTAATCTACTGGATTGTTCTGATTCATGATGACTTGGGAATCAAAAGTGCTCCAGTACTCATATCTTTTGGACAGGCCTATGCTGCAGGTGAACCTGCTTCTTTTTGACCGATGTTGTAACTAACAGGTGTTCATATCTTGTCACCTGGTTCACCGATTACAGTACTCTTATTGAACTTGACATGCAAATGCATGTAATGTAGTCCCAACACCCTTTGCCTCCTTTTAAAGGGATAAGCTGCTTTGGGTAGGAGTGATAGCACAAGCAGCTCTATTCTGGAATAATGTCTGTTCCTAAGGCTGCTTGGAGCCAATAGACGGTCCTCCTTGGACACTTTCCAACAGAGCTTGAAAATATTTTTATTTCAAATGGCTTCTGGTGGTGGGTAGGGGTGACATTTTGACAATGAGGATATGGGGGGGGGCTGCTGGACTTTTTAATCTGCTGTTTACCTGATGCCTTTATATTTTAATTTGCAGTTTTTAGGCCACTGTGGTTTTAAGTATTGTTTTTATGTATGTTTTATTATGTACATTTCAACCTTTTGTTGTAAACCACCTTGAGTGAGCGCCAGGCTTGGCTGGGGAAAGGTGATATAGAAATCTCATATGAATAAAGATATATTATGTAATACCTCATAAGTAGACATAAATTAGCATTTTGGAATTTTCCATGTTTTTTTTCTCATTGGGACTCATACTGTGAAGTTGCACAATTGTGCAAAGGATATTCATTTGCTAACTCCTCTCTCTCTCTCTCTCTCTCTCTCTCTCTCTCTCTCTCTCTCTCTCTTCCCCCCCCCCCCACGTTGAAGAGAACCTAGCAAAATTTGAACTGGCAGATAGACTTTCCATGGAAATCTGCTACCCAAGGTCAGGAAATGAAACTGCTAAATGGAATTTTTGATTTCCAGCCAGTTTCAAACATGCCTAGGCAGGACCTTCAACATATCAGCCCCCCAAATGATCATCCTTACTAAGTTTAAACACACACACACACACACACACACACACACACACACACACACACACACACACACACACACACACACACACACACACACACACACCAAAATACAATTTGCCAAAGGGAGAGAGTTGGCTAGCTACAAAATATGTGCTTTCAAAGTAAATTGAAGCAAATGAACTAAGCCCCATACTCAGTAGGAAGGTATTCCCCTGCTAATCAACCTGATCTGAGAGAGAGAAAAAACTAGTGCTAAACAACAGCTATGGTGACCAATCACATGTTCTGCATGAGCAAAACCAAACCTTCCGAAAGGAAAAGTTGTGGTCTTGCAACCAGTGGTGTTGCTGGAGGGGGGCCGGGGGTAAGGTGATGACACATTTTGTGTCATCGCCCTGCCCTCGCATCATGACGTTGCTCCTGGAAAGGCTCCATTTGGAGCCTTCCAGGACTGAGGGAGTGCGGACCGCAGGAGGGCCATTCAACCGCCCTGAAAACCACCCGACCGGCCTCCGTAGCCACTGCGGCTGTGAAAGAAACTGCCAGGGCTGCGAAAGCTTCTGCCACAGCTGCTACTCACAAGTAGACCTTGGACAGCACCCGGGGCACAGCATCCCCCTGGCCCCACTACAGCTACGCAACTGCATGCAACTCCATGCTAACCAGCTCTACTTCTTAAGCTATGGTCATTCCCAATGCTGCTCACCAGCCTGCTTCAGTTTTTAACACAGTTCACCAAATCACATCATGCTATCAACCCAGTCCATGGGCTCGCAGCGAAATAAGTGCCTACACCACACTTCATAAGTATACGTCATCCTGTTCATACATTAACAGCCTAACTAAATCCCTCCACCAATACAGAAGCACCACCAGAGCATACACTGCATCCTGTGGGGGGGGGCAGTCACAGAGGTCTCCCCCAGGTAAGGGATCATTCATTCCCTTACCTGGGGGTTAGCCTCCATTAGCCCAATGGGTCACCTCGGATCTGCGCCAGCTACTTTGCTGGTTCATGAACAAAGTGAGTAAGGGAAAAGGAGTGTGGGGGGAAAATAGAATGAGGATATCAGCACAAGTCGCTGCAGCCAATATCCACCCCATTCCGCCCTCCTGGACAGTCCTCCGTTCCTCCCCCTCCCTCCCCCCTCCACTGGCTTACCGGTTCCATTGGGGACAGTGGCTTCAGTGGTGAAGATGCAGTGCCGCTGCCTCTGTGTGCGCCATCAGCTGCCATTTTACGACAGCGGAACACTGTTCTGCTGTCCGTAAAAACCACAGTGCACCGGCTGTAACTGAGCGCATGGAGATGGGGAGTTGGATTTTTGCCTGCTGTTCCTGCTCCCAACCTCCATTTGTCAACTGAAGATATGAATAGAACCTACATGTGTGCAAGCTTTCTGCATGTAGGTTCTTTCTGCACAGCCAGGAATGTCACAAAAGTCAGGGTTCCCAATCACACATGCAGAGCTTATGCGCATACGTGCACATGCGCATTTAGACTCTGTTCAGGTCATCGGCTGAATGAGTGGAGTTTGGGAGCATTGAGTGCCCCTGCTTCCCCTTTCATACCTTTGGTGAACATGATTCTTGGCCTAGGGATGTGCAAAAAATCCCTGGTACATTTCACTTGACCTACAGAAACTTTTCCCATTGGAAGGAACCCTGAGATTCATTTTGAATTCCACTTTTAATTTTTTTTCATGCCATCCCTAGTGTAAAGGGTTTGTGCAGAAGCATTTTCCCACATGAAGGCTTCTGTAAATCTATATTTATTTAGATTTATGGGTCACCCAGAGGGTCAGGGAAGGTAATTTTTCTGTACTTCACTCACCCACACATTATTACTGTGTGGTTGGTCATACTTCCAATGCTATACAAAAACAGTGACTTCAGCAAGGCCACCCAATGAGTTGAGCTGGGGTTTGAGTTCAGGTTCAGTACTTGTGGGTGAAAGAGGAGCAACTGTGGTTGACTTGGGAAGAGGAAAAGAAGCGGTTCATCATATAAAAGATATTTCTACGTATGTAAGAAGCACTTCAAGGGAGTGGCGCAACTTTGTGTGATTAAACCTTACACATGGGGATGGGGCAGGGGAGATGTTGCTGATCTTGGCAGGGACAACAGGGTAACTGGCTGCCTTACCATATTCCCCTTGATGGGTATTTTAAAAACAGCCTTACATCTGGCACTCACAGGCCTTTTCTTGCTTGTTTGACTTCGAAGTATTCTTCAAAAGCTTCAGTGGAATACAGAGCATCGCTTTGATCCTTCAAGCATATTCACCACTGAGGCATGTCATGAATCCCTACCTCAGACTATGCTCAGCTCATTTTCGATCTCCCTTCAAATGTCTCATCTGCTTAAAATATAGGAATAGCTTCGGCACAATGGTTTTCTCCAGGCAAGCAGCTACTTTGGGGAGTAGGCATGGATTGGACTAAGGACCGGGGGGGGGGGGAGGTTAACAACCAAACAGGGCAGCTCGACTAAATGTAAATATAATGTAGGTTTCTTAGCATGCTAATTTTAAGCATATTTTGCTGTGTGTTATGTCACGGCAGGATTGGGCCAGTCATGAGGCTGACTGAGGCAACCGCTTTGAGCAGTAGGTTGGAGGAGGCAGCACATTGAGAAGGGGTTGGAGGAAGGCAGCAAACTGAGAAGGGGCACACCCAGCGGCGGAATGTCGGTGGAGCGCGTGGAGCAGGAGCTACAGGCGCTTGGGAGCTCGGGTGGGACGACAGGCGCGCTCGGGGAAACTCACCGAAGCGAGGCGAGCCGCTGGATCGTCCCTCCCGCCCTCCCTGGAGCTCGTTTGGCTCTGAAATGACTGCTAAACGGGCGGGGGGTGCGTCGTCACGCGCGCAGGCCCCGCCCCATGTGCCCGGGCGCCAGGAGGTCACCCAGCGTCTCTGGGCACACCCCATGTCTGCCTGCCACCCCCTGTGGCTCACCACCCACCCAGCTGCTTCGATAGGTGCTCTGCCCCTCCTCTTGCTTGCCGAGAGTGAGTGAGAGGAGGATCAGGGGGGCAGCAACCCACCTTCTAGCACCTCCGTGGTGAGCAATTGCAGTGGCAATGCTGCAGGAAGCAGCAGCAGCAGCAGCAGCAGCAGCAGGACAATCCTACTTGGTTTGCTCACTTTCACAAGTGATCAAAACCCAATTGCTCTGCTCTGCCTCCTTGCTCACCCAGAAAGAAGCCCAGGTGGGCAAGAAGGAGAAGGACGCAAAACGCCCCTCCACCACATCTGACTTCCTGCTTCAAGGTAGGACCATCCAGGGGCCCAATCCTTTGTGCCTCACTTGATCCACACCCTCCAGGCTGTCGATCACACAGTCAGTCCCCACTTTCGGTTCTGCAAATTGAACAGGAAAGTGTGTCTGAGTACATTGGCACATCTGTCACGTACCATATCGTGATTTTTTGTTTCTTTCTCAGCTGGACAGAGCCATTCTGCAATGGGAGCTTTTACTAGATTAAAAAGGAAAGAAAAGAAATATATCACAAGATTGCCCTGGTCCTGCCCCCGCCTCTGTTGTAAGCCAGAGTGACCTCAGAGCACAAGGCTGGGTGGTTTTTTGTTTTGTTTTTTTTCCCTTTTCAAACTCAAGCCTGTCTCAAAGGAGTCTTGTTTTCTTGCTGGCTTTCGCACACCAAGGCACTGTTGTAGGACTTAAAATTGTAAATTATGTCTGTTTAAGAAAATGTCAGTGTTTTTTAAAACAGAATAACAAGAACTGGAAAGGCTTGTCTGTGCATTTTGCTACAAAGTTTGAATGCAAGCGGAATGATACATTCATCATTATAACCAGAAGCAAAGAGACGAATGATGGATGCACAATGCAAGTTCAGTTCTAAGTAACATGATAGCTGTTTCTTTTCTTCAAAGCAAGATTATCTGGGACATGTTAGTGCTCATAAACTGACATTAGAGAATGAGGCGCTATCAATACAGGTTCTCCATTTACAATCAACTGAAACATTGAAAAGCCTTTCTGAAAACTGCAGTTGTATTCATATGAGATGTTGCTGTAACCAGAGGGATTGCTTGGAGGGATATTTTGTGGAAAGGTGTGAAACTCCCATCTGTTTCTGTGCCATTTTTTTCTTGTGCAACATCGTCACATTTTAGTTTTACCTCCAAATAGGGAGCAGCCATGTGAATAATTTTGCCCTGGCATTCATGCATCCTGAGTTTAGGCTTACCTAAGGTACTATGTCCTAGATATTGCAGTGTTTGATGTGAACATAACTTTGAGTGGGTTGCCTTTCAATGTAGTTAGAGAAAAATTTCAGTGTAGTTGAAGACAACTTACAACTCAAGAATAAGCTGCAACTATCACTTATATATTTGTTTCACATCAACATGTGTTGTTGAAAACATTCCTGGAGCCAGTTGAACCCTCCCTGCGTGTGTGTGTGTGTGTGTGTGTGTGTGTGTGTGTGTGTGTGTGTGTGTGTGTGCGTGTGCAGGGCCTCTGAGAGGAATTTTATCAGGGGGTACAAAGTTTCTTTTGGGCCCCTTCTCAAAGGGGGAGGGGGAAAAATAGGGCAGGGGGAGGGCAGCAATGGCTGGAAAAGTCTCCGGAGCCCAGGTCTACTTGCCAGGCTTCCCAATGTGGTGCCCAGGTCTACCTGCCTGGTAGACCTGGCCTCCTGGTTAGCCTGGCCTCCATCTTTCACTCTCCATGAGGACAACTGAGATCCCAGGAAATTTCTGGGGCCCCTCCTTTTGCTCCTAGGCCCCCTTTTTGACCCTGGGCCTGGGTACAATTTACTCCTTTTACCCCCCCCCCCTCTCATGGGCCCTGTGTGTGTGTTGAGGACAGAAATGTATGGTGTAAGATTAGAAAGAAATTCCTAAATCAAATGTTCCTGGTCTGTTGGCTTCATTTTTTCTGTCTATTGGGATTCACTGCAATTAGACAAGAGTGGTGTCAAGGGTTGCCCAGGAAGGGCACTATCCAGGACCCACCCACATTCACCAGAGTTGAACCAGCTGGACCTGGCTGACCCCTGGAATTTCAGTACTGGTAGCAATAGTAACACCAATACACACCATCCTGGGGAGCTTGGTGCAGGGCTTACACCTGCAGTGTACTTGCAGTGACCTATTTGTCTGAACCCAAGAGATTGCAGTTGGGAATGACACTGCTGAAGCTCCTCAAGACAGGTTCACAAAGCCCAATCTTATGCATGTCTACTCAGAAGTAAGTCCCATTAGTGTCAATGGGGCTTGCTTCCAGGTAAGTGTGGATAGGATTGCAGCCAAAGACATGTTTATCACTGAATTACTGCAGCAGTAACCATCATGGATCATCCAACCCAGACAGAACATTTATCTCACCTTTCATCTACTTGAATACAAATGCATTTTTAGAATATAATTGTTTCACAATTAACCTGTGAGTCATCACGCGTTGAATAGGTGATAACTTTCATCAAGGGCTGAATAAATCAAGTGAGAGGTAGGTGTGTGTGTGTGTGTGTGTGTGTGTGTGTGTGTGTGTGAGAGAGAGAGAGAGAGAGAGAGAGAGAGAGAACCAGGCCTTTGTTGGCCAAACTGGGTTTATGTTGAGTGGTTCTGACGATTGGATCTTCATGAGCACGATACATGATAAAAAAAAAAGTACAGAAAAAGGTACAATGTGGTTAAAAAAAGGTACAATGAGGTTATGTTGTTGAGATGTTGCACTTCTTGTGGGAAATGCAGAGACTCTGCAATCTTAGCAATAGTCTGTATGTTTTGTGTGTGAAGTGCCATATGGAAAGTCCAAGCCAGCCAAACTCCTAGGCTGGCTTAGACATTTACAAGAAATCTTTTTCCTTGGTTCAAATTCACCTTAAATAATTACTCAAACAAATGAAAGGGTATGCAAAAACTTTGTAGTGGCTGCCTTAGTGTGTTTGTGTAGAAATGCCACATGCTCAACACACACACCCTGCATTTTCCAAAGTGAGGAAAGTCTTACTGGCAATGTATCATTATATATTAATCCTAGTGCTTTTAAGTGGTGCCATTTTGGAATCACCTCTGTCAGGTTTCGGCCAGAAGAAAATATTCTGTGAAGTGTTCTTTCTGATTAAATAAGAGGGTGGGGTGGGAAGTCAACATATCATGCTATACTTTCAACATAGGCTGCATTTTTGGGTTTTCTGTATTTGGTGACAAATGTGAACAGAATGGATGGATGAACTTTCTCTCCAATACTATAATTTGAAATCTTCGGCATCTAGATTTTCTGTAGTGGAACCTTGGTACTACTTCAGACACTGTCTTCTGAAATCCACAGGAGGTGACGTTTCTGAGCCATGTGGCTTCCTTACCCTTAGCCATGATTACCGGTACTTTCCTCAGGTCACTGACAATTAGAATCTAGTTTGAAACATGATTGTAACATGATTTACAGACCAATCCACTGTAACTCCCTGTGCCGTGTGTGGCCTCCACTGCATCCTGTGGGGGAGTTTTGGCCTCCAGAGGTCTCCTTGGGGGTAAGGCAACAGTTGTTACCTTGGCCTGGAACAAGCCCCTGCAGGCCTGGTGGGTCAACTCAGACCTGTGCCAGCTCAATAGCTGGTGCAAATCCGAGTTTATCTTTGAAGGCGGATCAGGTCTGAGAAGGGGTAAGGATTTAGCGTGTGCCACCGTCAAAACCCCCTCCTGGGCCTGATCCACACACCTCCCTGCCCCCATCACCACTCCGTTCACTCCACCGACGTGCACCGTATCCTATCCCCCTTTCCAGTCCTGATCTGCCAACACAGATCCACTTGATATTGCGGGACCAAGTAAAACCATAGTGTGGGTTGGGACTTTCCCCCGGGCAAGGGGACAAATGTCCCCTTACCTTGAGGAGAGCTCCCACCCGCTAAATGCCCCTGCAGGATGCACTACTGCCTTGCCAAAGAAAACATAGGTACGATTGGGCTGTCACTGCCCAATCCTATCCCCCACCATTGGTGCTGACACAACCGTGCTGATGGAGCATGAACTGCATCCAATGGTGAAGGGGGCAATCGGACAGCCAGCAGAATGTAAGTAAATATTTTTTACTTATCTCCTGGTAGGTTTCCAGATTGCCTATGGATCTCCTCAGACCTATGCCAGTTCTTTTGCTGGTGTAAGTTCAAGGAAAATAATGGGACAGGGCGGCCTGAAAGAGGATCTAGTGCATGTCGGTGCCACCGAGGTCCATCCACTCTCCACCTTCTGCCCTCCTCTGATCTGCCTCCAAATGCCTCCTTCCCTTTCCCTACCCACTTATGACACGCCCCTGCTACCAATTTAGAGGTTTCTGGAGCCATTGCTGCACAGATGCTTGTTTGTGCCAGGGGCCCAGAAGCACACAGCAACAGCCCTGCTTTTGCGCTGCTGTAATGGGCCTTGCGCTGCCGGAATGCTAATTCGAGCACCACAAGGCCTGAGTGGTGCTCAGAAGAATACCTGGAACCAAGGACCAGAATGGGTGATGCTATAGTGGCTGAACCCCAACATGTGGAAAAAATGTTACCAGCTGCAGAGAACAGTGGGATGTTGTGTAAGGTTAAGAGGGGGGGGGAGCAGCTACCAGGAATTAGTTAATCTGTTAGGCTGATCATTCTATTAAAGTAATGAAGACTTTATTTATTTTCAATGAATGCCTGAAGACATACATACAGTTGTTTATGAGTTATTTTTTTAGAAAAAGATTTGAATGGGGAGTCTGTAACCATACCAGTCTGTTTGGAATTCTTGTAATGAGAGGTCAGATGTGATGTAACTAGGAATATACAAAAAGCGGAACAGGGGGAGCGGAGGAATATCCATTTATAAAGGTCAAGCAATCAGATTTTTCTTAGTGGGCACATATGTTTCTAGTTTGCTCATATTTTCTAAGGACTTGTTCTCACAAGCTTCTGTTTCTCAAATCATAAACCTACGGTAATAAACTCATAGTTGAATTGCCTCACTTCAAATTTGTTTCTGTCATCTTTTTTTCTAGATCTTGCTTTGCTCCAATATCGGATCTTTACTTTCATCACCAGTACAGGTGTATTGTGGCAGGATTCTTACAATACGTTTTGTTTTTTATTACATACATTAAGCAAATATTTTTAGTTCAAAAGGAACACAGAATCCCGTAGAACAGGGGTTCTCAACCTTTGGAGGCCCGGGTACCCCCTATTTTCTGAAGTAACCCCTGCTAATTAACTGCTAATTAATTGGATTAATCAATCAATTAATTAGGTGATTAATCATTAAATAAAAAGTACTAAAACAATTTTAAATGTGAAAAAATGTCTTATTTAACTCTCTCTGTTTGTGTGTGTGACACACACATACATATGTACAAAGTACAAAAATAAGCCCAAAACCAAAATCAGAGAGACAGAAGGGCACTGAAAACAATTAAAACTTAAAACCCAAGTTAATTAACACTTAATTAGCTGCTGAGGGGGCAGATAAGGGGCAGGGCTTGGCGTACCCCCAGCAACGGGTACCCGTACCACAGGTTGAGAACCTCTGCCGTAGAATTTTTACCCTTGAAATCCATGTTTTGTACACACCTGCAAATTGTGCCCTGAATTAATATTTATCACCAACTCATTTTTGAACTATATTTCTTGAACCTATATACATGAATGGACTATAATATGACCTCTGGATATTATTCTTTCTAAGATCCAGCTCAAGCTGAAAACCTCATCTTGAAGTCGCCTAGGATCTCACACATTTTTATCTAAGCCCATAAATATTGGGAAGTTTCAGGTTGCATTTTGTGCTCTACCTGAAGCAGAGACTCCTAATTGTGAGCTGGCCTGGGAGGGGGCGGTGATATAGGTGCTGGGCTGCACCAGTATCCAACCCCCTTTCCTGGGCCTTGCCAGCCTTACATAGCCTTCCTGGTTGTGTGCCAGGTGGTGCGTATCTGAGGAGGCCCATTGGGCTTCCAAGGAGGCCCATAATTCCTCATGAACGTCCCCTTCCCCCCGAGGTGTGCCCAGGGGCCCCACTGGTGCAGGCCGCATCCTGCAGAGGATGCAGCGGTCGGCCATTTAGGTCGTCCACTGCATCTTGCGCAGGATTACGCTGCCAGTCTCTGTACAGGGAGATATTAGGGTTGGAGTGGCCCTGATCATCCTGTTCTTCTTTGAGCCATCCTTGAATCAACGTTTTGAGCCATCCTGGTAATTCTCCAAATAAATACATTAAGCACCAGTGGTAAGAAGACAAGTATAGCAACAGTAGCTGAATGTAAATCAAGGCCAAAGTATAAGGCAGTTCCAGTCTGCTGCTGCTCCTTACAGTACATATTCCAGCCATGCATGCCTTATAGTGATGCAGAAACGCCTTGGTACTCTTATATCGCATGTGACTTGAGCAGAGATTATCAAATGACACCACAGTGCACCCCCCCTAACCATAGAAAATAAATTTGCTCCTTCTTCCATGTGATAGCCCTTCAGGTGTTTGGCTGTAGTACTTTGTCCTTCAGGTAATTAACAGCGCAATCCGACTTAACTTTTGTGCCGGTGTAACCAGTGGTGCAGCGAGAACGGGAGGCCCCAGAACGGAAAAGGGATTCAAATCCCCTCCAAAAGAGGAATTCAAAGGGGATTTGAATCCCTTTTCCGTTCTGGGACCTCCCGTTCTCGCTGCGCCGCTGGTTACATCGGCACAAAAGTTAAGTCGGATTGTGCTGTAAATGTATTTAATTAAAGGTATTTGCCCTTCAGGTAATTAAATGTCTACTTTTAAAATTTTCAGATATAGAGAATAACAATAGAGGTATAACAAGAATAAGACAAAATATACTCTAGTTAATAATCACACAATCATAGATTAATATAATCAATTAATTTACTAACAGTGCAGTTCTAGTTGCTTTACTGTATTTTAGGATCTAAATCCCATTACAGCCAGGCTCACTTCCTCATTACTTTGGAGCAGATCTAGGCTGAGCAGGAAACGGGTTGACAAAATGAGCCTTTGTCCAAGCTATTCATGGGCACAATCCTCCAGGTATTAATGGATCTACTAGTTACTTCTTATAATAGTATTTGTGCGGAAACCACTATATCAACTGCTATCAAGGATTCCACTTGGGAAAAAAAACATCTTATATATTCATCATCCAGTGTTCATAGTTTAGCACCACTGGACATTTGGAGAAGCACAAGCTTTTCAAAGCGTTGCTTGATAATTGCAGGAAGATATGAAACAAATTAGTTTTCCTACTACTATATATTTCAAATTCTGCTTTTAAGTGTGCGAAAAGTGGTTGTTGCCTGAGGCTCTTCAAACACATACATTAGTGAAATACCCGGATATTTCATTTTTTAACGCTGATACAATTTTCTTTCCGCAAACTTTCCTGTTCTACAATGAATTGTCTCCCAAACAAACAAAATCATCCCCTAAGCAATCTGAAAGTGCTCATTTAAGTGGTTCTATTATTTATATGTGCCAACAAATTGCTAAACATTTTAGAAGCCCATAAGTAAAGTAGCATGATTTTATATTCCTTATGCTATTCTGTGAAGGATATTCAATGCCATGGGTGACTAGCTGAATATGTTGATAGCATTTTTCATGTGACCCTTCTGCTTTTGAAATTAGTATGCTGCAAAAATGTTGCTTTTTACAGTAGAACACAATAATAATAGTCTTCCTGTAGGTCAGTAAGGTTGAGCATTAAACTACCAGGACCACTGTTGAAAAGGCTATGACAACACACAAACCTAACATTTTTAAGGGATGGAGCAGGAAGCAGGTCCTTGCCTGCTGTCTGTATGGAGGATCACATGGGGACAGCTGCTATGCGGGTTATACAAGACTGCAATTGTAGGGGCAGCGTCCCTCTTTTCCCAGGATGCAACTCTATGTTTAGCACACTGAGGTAGGACATGTTGGGGGGGGGGGGGAGAGACCTGGACAAGTTGATTCTTTACCAGTTTTATTTATTGGGGAAAACAGAAGCAGGGAGTGGACATTCAGAATAGAAAGGATTCCAGCACTCAGGGGCATAACAGGCTCCTGTGGTGCCCAGAGCACAGGAGCTTGCTGCGCCCCGGAAGTGAAATCATGTGACATTATGTGACTCTCCCCTGTCCGCCCTGCAGCCCGCGAAACAGCTCTGTGTGTACGGAGTCATGCCCGCTGTCGGGCGGGCGGGGGAGAGTCCGCCCGCCCTGCAGCCTGGGAAACAGCAGCATGGGCTCCATTCTGCAAATTGTTGTCCTCGCGTTCCAAGCCGAACGCGAGAGCAGGCATGCTCCTCAGGCTCCACCCACATTACGCCCCTGCCAGCACTAGGATCAGTCACTAGGATTCCAGTCTCTAGGATTGACCCAGCAGTTGCTTTACTCTGGATTGTCCAATCTCTGTAGTCCTTTGGGTACAGGCTCTTTGGTCCATTCCCTGGCGGGGCTGATGCAGATAGTGGAGGGCCCAACTTGCTTGTTGGCTTAGCCAGGAACCTAGGTTGCTGGTGGTGATGGAGTCCTCAGCCTCAGGGTAGGGCTCATACATAGAGATGCCCTTGGGGTCCTTGCACTGTCAGCCAGTGCATCCCTTTAGTGGCTTCCTGCCTGGGTGAGTTGTTTCAAACCTGGTCGAGTCCCTTTGGGGAGATGAATGTTGCCCTCTTTGTTGCCACTGTGTGAGTCTTCCACTTCTTCCCAGTCCCTGCAGCCCTGCTCTGCACTCTGTACAGAGCCTTGTTGGGATCGTATGCCTCACAAGGACCCGCTTGTGTAGTACCTTAAACTGGCACTTTGGATTTTACCAGAACCTCACAGTCAGGGTTGTTGTTGCAACATAAGTTGAAGGTGTTCCTCTGTCTCCATCCTCAAACTTGTAAAAAAGAGTGCTGTAATATTCTGCTTCAGCAGTAGATTCTGAACACTGTTCAATCTTTGAAATAGTCCCTTTCCCAGGTGAGTCTTCTTTCCCACCATTACTCCCCTCCTGCTGGCATTATGACTAGACATCTGTCCTCCATGCAGTTATCCAATCCCCTTTTAAAACCATTCAATCTAGTGGCCATCGCCACATCTTGTGGTCACCTAGTCCACAGACTTACACCGCAATCCTAACCAACTTTCCAGTGTCGGTGCAGCTGCATTGCAGCCCCGAGGTAAGGGAACAAATGCCCCCTCGCCTTGAGGAGGCTTCCATGATTACCCCTACACTGGCAAGGCTACATCGGCACTGGAAGGTTGGTCAGGATTGCGCTGTAACTGTGTGTTGCACTCTACATGTACTCTAAGCTACTGCGTCATCTGTTGCTGCCAAACACGCACCCACACCAGTCCAGCGAAAGCTTCTGCCCATTTTGACATGGTGTTTACGTATCATGCAATCAACACAGGGCCCCTTGAGATGTTGACTTCTTGACTGGTATGTAAACACAACATTAGAATAAACCATATGAGTCAGACCAGAGGAAGAGGAGCTTCAGAGGCAGCAGGACCCACATGGGCGAAGAGATCTATAAAGCAGCCTTTGCTCCTGAGACGTGTCTTTTCTTGAAAGTGTTGATTTAAAACTTTAAATTACCAGTGGGCATCTGGGGTTAAAGTTGCCCAACGCATATGTGTGTGCATGAGGGGTGGGCTACACAACAACCCACACAATCCAAAGACATTTTCAGCATCCAAAAGAATTTTCGGTGCAGAATGACCACCAATGTCGTTTTATTTTATTCTGGTTTCTTGGTATTCAGTCTGTCAGCTGGCGAGGAAGGAGGAGGAAAGATTTTCTGGTGGTACATGAGGAAAGCAAAGAGTAGCTGGTAGGGAGAAATCAAGGCCTTTTAAAACTGCCAAGGGAGTCCCACTTGGGAACTGACATGCCAATCCGATTTTACCTGTTGTCAAACAAATGGTATGTGATCTGCACTCTGGAATGAATGCTGCTTGTGCGTGGAGCTAACGCTGCACATGTGATATGCAGGTGTTTCAGTTTATAACTTTCTCCTCAAAGGCAGCAGCCAGATTTCCTGACAGACTGTGCTCTCCACAGTTTTTCAGAAAAAGAAGAGACATTGTACAGACTCGGAGACCCTGGCTGTTGATAAGTGTATTTGTTTTCATCAGTCTCTTTTTTAATCAAAGCAACCTCCTCCTTTGTGTAAATCAGCTGGGCAGATGTTCTCAACACTGCTTCTTGGCCTGTGAAGATACTGGAGGTTTACATAGTGGCTAGACCATCTCAGTCTCTGTGTTATGCTTCTCCTAATCTTATCGTACCCAACTGTCTACCAGTGCAATTCATAAATCACTTCAGGCAAGTACTGGGTTTAGTTAGCACAGGATACAATACCAAGCACACAGACCTAGCTCTTGTGAAAATACCTGACTCAGTAAAAGGCAGCTTCATATATTAACATATGTCCACCTTGCCCAGTACTGTCCATTTTGATTGGCAGCTTACCGAGTAACTACCCCATTTGGAGTTGATTCCATTGAATTTGAGGGCAAGATCTTCCAAGTGATGGTTTTGGATTTTGGTGCCAGCCCTATTGATTTCATAGGGCCAACACTCCAATGCCAAATACCTTGACTTGGAAGTAACATATGTTAAAATAAACAGGATCTATCTTCAAGCAAAGTCTCAGAGAAAGGTTTTAGCATTGTTTCTCAAACTGTGGGTCGGGACCCATTTGGTGGGTCGCAACCTAATTTGTGGTGGATCCCGCAGAGCCTCCATCGAAAGCACCTGTGATAGAAAGATCAGACAACTACAGGTAATTGCCTCAAATCTCGAGGCTATTCAAAAATCAGATAGCTGCTAATTGCCCTGCAAAGAGCAGAGCTCCTGCAGTTTGCAAGCTTGGGAGATAAAATAGGGAGATAAATGTTTGAGCGTCTTTTTTCTGGTGTTTTTTTGTTCCAAGTCCGTCAATGACAGGTAGTGGGGGGCAGGTGAAGGCTGGATCACATAACTGAGCCCCTCAAGTCTTGAGGCTATTCATTAGGGCTGCCTCATTATGAGAAATGGATTGAGTTTTTTTGAAAATAAATAAATATTACTTGTAAATAAAAAAACATCTTTCTAGATCACCTTTTTTTTTTTTAGTCTCGTAAAGCTAGGTAAGTCCTGATAAAGTGTTATTTTAAAAAGTGGGTCCCGATGCTAAAATGCTTGGGAACCAATAGCTTAATCCTAGCCATGTTATTTTTCTCCTCCAGCAAGCCTTTTTAAACATAGGAGAACATTCAAAAACATGATTTCTTAAAACTGCAAGTGGCAGTGGTATAGCCATTCTGCCACTGTAAATCATCCCTGGTTGTGCATACAGAGCCCTCCTGCATAACCTTTATTTGCAAGTTCAGCCGAATATGTGGAAATCAACGGCAAGGCCAATAGGCCCTGCACCCTCACTGTTCAGTGTTATCTGGCATAGTCATTTGAATAGGCCAATATTTCATGTTCACATGACTACCAAATTCTTTAATATATATATTTTTTCATTTTGAAAAAGGAATTGCACCACAATCAAGATTGCCAATTCGTCAGAAAAAATGTCCTGGCTGTTTTGGGGGGCTTCTGGATTAGTTGCCAGTTGTTGTTTTTTCTATAAAAGCCAGGAACTCATACGATATTCAAATGCGATCCCCAACACGATGCAGTCCCAATCAGGGCTGCGCCATGTGATTATTCCGTATGCGTATATCAGCTCTGACGTTGCTTTGTTATATCTGAATTTATTGCCCCAAGGTGTGGTGATGTCCACTAGTTTAGATTTATTTATATTTTAAGAATAAAAGGATTAAATCCTAACTGCCATTTTACGGGGAAAATAAATCCTTGCAATAATCAATACACAGTACTTTATCCTTGTTTGTTAGTTTGTTTGTGCTTTTAAGATGACAGCTTATTCAGACTGAGTAAAGACTCTCATACGATATTCAAATGCGATCCCCAACACGATGCAGTCCCAATCAGGGCTGCACCATGTGATTATTTTTTAAATAAATAAATAAATTATTCCGTATGCGTAGATCAGCTCTGACGTTGCTTTGTTATAACTGGGGTTGAAAACCTTTTCATGCTGCCGGAGAAAACATTCTACCTTAGCCTTTTGCAAACAGAACAATATCATGGGTTATTAACTCAGCTCTGACTATGTAATGAAGAACTTCTAGCCTGTGAAGACTCGGGCCAGAACAAACGGAATTAATGATTTCAGATTATTGTGTTCAGCAATCTTTGTGATACATTTATTATGTTCTCAGAGAAGACAATATCCTTTCCAGGAATTAAACTTGCATTGCAGAAGTGGAATCTTCTCCACATGACTCCCATCTCCCTCACTGCATCCAGAAAAAAGATATATATTCCAGGGTTTTTATAATGTATTATTTCGGAAGACTCTTCTTTGTGTAGGGGTTTACATTTTTTAAATCTTATTGAAAGTTAGAGGAATTGTGCTGGTGTTACATACTGAGAGTTATGGATTTTAGGCATCTGTGTCTCTGGTCCTTTGGTGATTCAAGAAATGCAACAAAAAATATACATGCAGAGAAAAACGAGTCTGTTCTTGTCATCGAGATCTATGAAGTCTGGCAGCCAAAATGTTTATATACCACTTAATTTATATCCCAATCCTATCCTTGACATTCATCAGTGTATGTCCACATATGCTGGTGCAGAAACAGCCCTGCTGGCGCAGAAGTCCACCCGCCAACAGATGGGCCATCGATACAGGTGCAACACTGGAAAAATGCTACGACAACATAGCCAGTGAAGAGGCCAAAATAGAAAGGAGATTGGGGTGTAATGTAGGAGGGGTATAGGAGGCATGAGGAGGAGTTGATATATGCCATATCCTATATCCTTTTGAGACAATGGACACACACACCCCAATGCTAGAAAAATGCTATGCTAACAAGCTGGTGTAGGCAGGAGTCAACCCATAGGGATCTATAGGGAAGGGAAAACACCAGAACATCCTTATGTCCTGCCACCGCACCCTTCCCACTTTCTATGATGGAGCATAGGAAGTCAACATTTGGAAGCCAAGCACAGCAGACCAACGCCAGCACATAAGCCCCTGCCAGCAAGACTCAGCTCAGATGATAAGGTGTGCAGCACAGAGCTATACCTCTCTGACCTCTCAAAGGGGAACTTTGGTGATGGGAACTAGGGTGAAAGAGCATGTGGTGCACAGAGAGAGCACTTTACACAAACAACCTCGTCCCTCACAGTATGTATGGCAAGATACCATATTTTGGGGGTATTCTGCCCCAGGAATGTGCTGTTGAGGATCCCCTTGTGAACTCATCCCAGTCCCTCCCCAGGCGTAAGGGCTCCTTCCAACAGGTGGATATACTCACTATCACTGAACACGCTCCTTTCCCAGACCTGATTCACCTATCCCCCACCCCCATAACCACACATCCTCCACCCTCCCTTGTTGTCACGTTCCGCCCTCCCCACCCCTGTTCCGCCCTCCCACCACCCCTCCTGCCACTCCCACCACCTTACCTGGATCAGTGGGCAGTTCCAGTTCTGCTGGTGGGAAGGCTCCGGCCTTTGCACCAGCATCCCTGGCAGCATGCTGAGTGAGTTCTGCAGCGCTGGAGCACCTTTTTGCTGGAGCGCCTTTTATGACTGGAACTGACTGCTTTACAGCTTTACAGCAGTCAGCGTTAGTGGAAGAGGAGCACCACCAGCAGATGGTAAGTAGGCTTACCATATTTTCCCGGTTCCAAACTGGGCCCCCCCAGATAGGCTGAATTTTTTATGTATGTATGTATATATTTATTTATTTGTGGCCATGAAAATGGCCATTTTGCCACCGCTGCCACTTACCTGTCCCGCCATCCTTGCCGCCGCCATCATCCTTGCCGTTGCCGTCGTCCTCACCACCATATTGTCATCCTCCTCCTCCTCGCTGCCGCCGTCCTCCTCCTCGTCTTAGTCATCGTCCTCCTTCTCTGCCGCCTGGAGCTTGGCTGGCTACATCTGGGCTGGCCAGGACTCGTGCTCCTGCTGAAGCCACCACCGCTTTTAAAAAGGCACCTTTTTTCCTGTCGTCCATCTTGGATCTCCCGAACACGGGACAGTTTTCTGGGACATCTGGTAAGCCTAATGGTAAGTATAGGACTGGGCCCTCAGTCTCTGTTTTGTCTCTGTTTACATCCTGCTAATGCTGCCCGCAGTCTTACTTGTTATGCTGCCTTGAGGGATTGGGCCCCTTCTCAGTGGAGCAGTTCAGCAGCTACTGCTATCATAACCTAGAGTCAGGTCCAGCTGCTACTGCAGCTATTGCCTGTCCTTGTAGCGGCAGTAAACCCCTGATATGGAGTTTCAGCATATCATTCTGGACACGGGAAGGTTAAAAACTGCTGTCAGATGGCTAAAAAAGGTACTCAACGTTCTGAAGGAAAAACATTTCATGACTTGCTATGCAGTCTCTCTCCCCCCCCCTCCTCAAGTGCTGTTTTCCTAGCTTTAGATCTGCCCTTGTGGATTTATTTTAAAAATAGTGTACATTTATATATGTTTTAATAGTTCTCTCTCTCTCTCTCTCTCTCTCTCTCTCTCTCTCTCTCTCTCTCTCTCTCTCTCTCTGTGTGTGTGTGTGTGTGTATGTACATTTGCTTTCAACGTATTGCTGCAGACACTAATGGGCCTGTGCTGCAATAAGTTATATATGGATGGCAGTTTTTGAGCACTCCACTGGCTTCCTCCCTCAATTTCTTTTCTGTGTAGTGTTGCATATACACAAAATTAACATTTATATGCACTTGGCAGTACCGAATAGAATGGATACCTGAAGAGCAATTGATGTTGTATGTGCTTTTTCACCCCAGGACATTCCTTTCAAGGGAAAAAGCAATGACAGTGATGTTTCAGAAGCCCAATGTCAGTATCACGTGTGCCGTGAGTGCAGATTGATAGTAAGCCTTAGGCTTTGCAAATGCAGGCTATATCTCCACCTTTTTTTATTATTATTAAAGGCGATGATGACTGGCAAAGAAGAAAATAAATCTGAAGTTAAAAAAAGTAGGAAGCATCCTGTGGTGTGCCTAAAACCAAGTCCCTTTCCATTGTTCAGTGTTATAAAGGTGAAAGTCTTCCTCTTTCTAATGAACTCAAGTCAGAATTTGTGATTCTTTCTGATGGTGACAAGTGCTGTCGACTTTAATTGATTGGCTTGTGTTGGGCTGAATGAGGTTTCTAGTTGTAGCTGTCCAGCGATTCAACATATGTACACACAATTAAACTGATTGCTTCCAGCATGATTTTGCTTCGGCTCCCTAAAGTCCTTTCAAGTCAGAATACTGTCAGATGAACCCTTGCCTGCCTGCCTGCCTGCCTGCTCTTTCTTTCTTTCTTTCTTTCTTTCTTTCTTTCTTTCTTTCTTTCTTTCTTTCTTTCTTTCTTTCTTTCTTTCTTTCTTTCTTTCTTTCACCATTGACTTTTTCCTGTCTTTGCCTGGAATCAAAAGCTCTATTCAGCTTGTGGCCAGATGTGAGCAATCACAACTTGACACAGGGTACAAATAACACCTACGCCAGGCATCTCCTTTTGAATTGGAACGGTGCCCTTGATGTGTGCTGGAAATTGCTCTGGTTTATGTCACTTGCACATGAACAGTAGTAGGCATCAAGTGAGAATTACACAGGAGAATCTAGACAGCAAGCCCAGAGGCAATTCTGGGCTGCCAACAAATGAAGGCAGCCATTTCAAAATGGAGCTGGGTCAGAGGTCACAGTTCAGCCTGATTGTATAAGTGGTCTAATATGTTCGGTGAGGAAAGATCAGCAAAAAAGAGTCTGCCTTGAAACCCAAATTAACATTTGTTTTCATTTTTCAGCAACTGCAGAACACACAGGGGTCATTGAACTGCTCGTCCTGACACTATTTAGCATTCATGATCTGGAGAAAAATAAAGTGCTAACCTCTGACCTTTCATTAGAGTGCAGCCTAGAGTAATGGCAGGGACAGTTTGTGACTGAAAATAAAGCAGGAAAAGGGGGTTATATTCTCTTTTCGGAAACTGAGCTTATTCTGTTAGTAATCACAGTATAGCCGTATAGCCCATTGTAGGAAATGTGGTGTACTCACTGTAAATAAAATAAGGTCTGTATTACAGTGAAGGTTTTGGGTTGGTTGATTTTTTTTTTAAATAATGTGAATCATTTTTAAAAGAAATACCATAGTCCCTTTCATCTATACTTCTAAAGTTTGCCAAGTATAGCAACCATGTTTGGGGTTTTTTAAACTGATAATTTTTGGTTTAATTTTTCTCTTCAAGCATTGCACCTTGATTCCTTCTCACGAAAATGGTTTTAATAACATTAAAATAAACATCACTCATACAGCACAGTCGACGCTAGTTCAGCAGCTAAATGTCATGGTACATGGCAGTGAGGCAATATACCTATTCATTTCCTAAAGAGCAGCCATGTCTTATGTGGCTGTGTGAGGGAAAACATGTGATTCTCTATTGGCTTTGCATGGCTAGACACAACATTGCAACCCTCTCTAGAGGGTCAACTGATACTGTTCTAGATAGCATTTTCTATCTGGTTTCAAACAGGTGTGAGTGAATGACAAGCCAATCAGAGGCCCAGAAATTCTAGAACCCACTCCTAGGAAATTGTGGTTGGAGACTCAAGAAGAAACTAATCTTTAAATTTCTTGGTAACTTGAGATCCCTATGTAGGGGAAAGCTGAATGTTTCAGATGCGAAAATTTAGCAATGATAGGCAGCTTTTCTCTCTTAAGTTACCTGTGCCAATTCTGCAGAAGTTGATAGCAGCTGAAAATTGCTACCATCTGTTGACTGTTTCATTGCCAAAAGGAGATGCTGGTTACTATTCGGCACTTTGCAAACGAGCATTCATCACTACATAAAACTCTGTCACACTAGGCATCAGCTACTAATAATTTTTCATAACTTCAGCTAGGAAATAATCAGACATGAGTTTCAGGTGTTTCTACAGTATGCATTGCTATGATGTCTGTTTCACAGAGTGAAAAAAGTCTGGCAGAAGAATTAGTGGGAATGAGACGGAAGACTACAGAGGTGGTGGCAGCAGCACAGGCTGTGCCATTTCAGTCTGCAGTGGGGACATACCACTTTTGAATGTTCTTCCACAATAAAAAAACCCACCCTGCAAATAGAAAATTAGCACATCAGCAAGGAAGAACATACTCTAGTTTTTTGTGTGCTGGTTTTCTACTTGCACTCAGATTTTAATGTAGGGGACATTCAGAAATGTGTTCTCCCACCTGCAACCTGCGGTGATACCAGTGGCATCACTAGGGAAGTGCGGACTGCACCGGGTGACACCATCAGGGGGAGTGACAGAGCCTGTCAATGACAGGTAATGGGAGCAGGTGAAGGCTGGGTTACATAACTAAGCCCCTCAAGCCTTGGGGCTAATCATTAGGGCTGCCTCATTATGAGAAATGGATTGAGTTCTTTACAAATAGATAAATAAATAAAATATTACATATAAATAAATTATAATATTATTTCTTTCTAGATCATCTTTTTTTTTAGTCTCATAAAGCTAGGTGGGTCCTGACAGAGTGTCATTTTAAAAAGTGGGTCCCAGTGCTAAAATGTTTGAGAACCACTGCTCTGTGACATGTGTGTGTGTGTGTGTGTGTGTGTGTGTGTGTGTGTGTGTCCACGTGGTGCTTTTTATCTAGGATGGGCTGGAACTTATCTTGTAATGGAAATGCTATTGTGTGATATCAAGAGAAGAGATCACCATTTCTTCTATAGCAATTGCTCTACCTCTCAGAGAAATGGTGAGTTACAGGCACAAAATAATGTTAATAGTTAATACCTGGATGCAACTCGACAAGTGTTCCCCACGGCATGTAAGCACTGGTTGTTGGCACACGGAGTCAGTGCTTTTCAAGGCATATGCCTCCCAAATCTCCTCTTGGGTTCAGAGGCCGCCAATGCTGCTCCCCTTCCAAGGCTTTTCAATACCTTGTTCTGCTTACAGTCAGCACATTCTTCCATTCTTCTTCATACAGGGATAATGCACTTGGATAATATCAGATCAGACGGCACCATTCCAGGAAGTCTGGGGCAGCTCTCCAATGGATTTTTTTTTTAACCCTCAGCCTGGCTTTACCAACCCTCCTTTGCAAGAGTATACCTAAAAAGCAGTCAAAACACCACACTAGCAGGAGGTAGAATATACCAGAATCATTCTGCTTACAGTAGAAGTATGCCTGTATGGTTGATTTAGTGCAGTGGGAGCTAACAAAACCTGTAGATTAGATAGAAATGTACCAACTGTGCTTGTCAAAATACACTCACTCAGAGCTTGCGGCCAGAGACCTTCTGCTGGAAGGGGCTCCTTGGATGTTTCCCTGAGCCTGTTTGTGCTGCTTTTTCCATCTTGACAAAATTATGCTAAGTAATCAATAAATCTTGGCTGTAGCGTATATTAGAAACACTCCAACTTACTACCTTAGTCTGCAGAAACAATGCTTGCTGTTTGTTTTTAGGGGCTGATCCAGTCGGTCCTTCAGAAGCAATTAGACACATGCCTCCTTTTTTGCTCATAGCTCTCTGAGATAGGAGGGCTGCTAATGGTGTGTGTGTGTGTGTGTGTGTGTGTGTGTGTGTGTGTGTGTGTGTGTGTTTGTTTGTTTGTTTGTGTGTGTGTGTGTGTGTGTGTGTGTGTGTGTGTGTGTGTGTGTGTGTGTGTGTGTTACAGGCAGGAAACTTCTGTGCACATGGAGCACTGCATCTGGGAGGAAGTGGCAGGTGACTGAATCAGCTCTTGCTTCAGAACAGATTTAAATATATTTGCATTTTCAAGGAAAAAACCTTAAATCCTGATGGGGGCACTTGGAAGGAAATGGGTCTAAGATATAGATTGCTTGTGAATGTTTATGAATATTCAAAAGGAATGTCTGCACCACAAACCCGCAAACACCTCAAGTGACAGCCGCCGTTGCAGTTCTTGCCCCATTGTAGGTATGCAAGTGCCCACATTGAACATTTGTAATGTGCATGTGAAACTTGGACAGTTTTTCTGTCTTTTCATGTCTTGATGGTTGTGGTATGTTAGTTCAGCGGCCCCCAACCTATGTGGTGTCAGGGACCGGCAGCTACGTGGATTTTATTCCACGGACTGGGGGGGGGCGCCGACACCACGCCCCCATGTGACCCGGGCGTGACGTCAGCTGCGCGTGCCCAGCGTGGCTTCAATCATGCCCCCCCTGTCGGTTTAGTAGCTATTTTGGAGCCGTTCGAGCTCCAGGGCGGGCGGGAGGGTCGAATGACAAAGCAGAGGCGACACATCGCACAGGCAAATACGCCACATCTGGTCCCCGCCCTCAGGCCCACCGCCCCAACCCTGACAACACGGCCCGTTCCCAAACGGGCCATGGACCGGTACCAGGCCGCGGACCGGGGGTTGGGGACCCCTATGTTAGTTCATTTAAGAATAAATCAGCTTTACTTTTGCACCATCCTTTTTGAATGGCCCTGGTAGTTACAGAGTTACAGAGAAGTTACAGAGAAGGAGAATGATATTTTAGGTTGCATTAATAGAACCATAACTTCCAAGTCACAAGAAGTAGGGGTTCCACTTTGCACTGGTCAGACCTCATCTAGAGCACCTTTTGGTGATGCTCTAGAGAGGATTTTCTTCCTTCAATCAGGTGGTTGGACTAGATGGCTCTGTGATTATATGAAATAAAGCAACTGCAGAAGAGCAAACAAATGTGTAAATCACTGCAAAGCGAAACACTGTTTTTCATGCAATCATCCCTGGTTACCCTGCAATCTCCCCCTTTCACTTCAAACATTTTCAAGGGCAAAAAAATCAGTGCAGCATTAGTAGTGAAGGGGGGGGCATTGTTGCGTAGGAGATAACGTTTGCCTTGCTTTGGTAAGAGCTGTGTTCAATTCCTTGATCAGCTGTGAAGTTCACTGAATGGTCTTGGGCAAATTAACCACTTTGCAGGGTTGCTGTCAAGATAAATGAGATAAGCCATATAACAGTGGGAGATCCAAAGTCCCTGGAGGAAGGGTGGGATACAAATGTGGTAGATGCATAAATTAGCTTGGGAAGCTTCTATAGGAGCATGTTCTCCATCACTTCTGGAAAATCATGGTGCACAATGCTCTCACATTTTTTCAGTGTTTGCCCCTTTGAATTATGCTTTAACACTCTCAAGTGGAACAGCAGACAGTAGCAGTCCTACACCATACGCCCCCCCATGGGACGCCACATGCCCCACCCCTGGGGCGCTTAATGTCATTTTGGCATGCCGCTGCGACGCAGAAACACCCCCCCCGGTGCTTTTCGGCCCCTTTTTGGAGCCAAACAGCGCCCCGGCAGGTGAGCCAAACTTGCATCCGAGAACGACTGCATGAAGAGGAACAAACGGTGGAGGGGCAATGGATCCAGCAGCAAGTACACCCCCCGCCACTTCGCAACCTGCCACTTGGGGCCCACCGCCCCCTGTAATGACAGCAGAAGACCTACAAGAGGATGATTTTGTACTGTATGTCTTGCTTCGTTAAGGTGAGGCCCAGGTGTGTAACATTGCCTACCTACTGCTGTAAGCTATCAACCCTATCTGCCTCTAACTGAACTGTGCTCATGATTCTATTGCTAGCTAGAAGACCAGTTGAGACACAATGTTCTCTTTTTTTGACATGGGAGTTTTCATGCCTCAGAGCCTATGCACCAGCTTTTTTCTCAATGGCAAACAACATTAAGGTATTGGCAGATGAATGTCATGTATGATTCCCCTTCCCTAAGATGCTGCACAGATCAGGTCATCGCTGAAACGTTTCTGTGTGAATGCTTCAAAGGCAATTGAAACATGAAGGGATTCAATGATGGTCCCCAAACCATCTCTGAGGCTACAGATGTGGGAGAGATCAGGGCAGTTGGCTGACTTCCCCTCCAGCACTGCCTAAACACAACGTACAGTAGAGGACTAAAGCGCAGAGAGAGCACTTAATGGCCTCAAATTCCACTCCTCTTTCTACTGGATCAATGAGATCAAAGAATATACTCTAATGGTTCACAAATATTATTTCTGAAGTTATTTTTAATCCACTGTATTTTGCAAAATAGATGGGGGATTCTGAGCTGGTGCATTGTGCTCTATCCTCACCGTGCATAGGATTTAGGTCAGCTGGTGCATCCTATGCAGGATTGGGCTGCCCAGGTGAACTGGTCTATTGTTGCACTTCTCCATAAAGCTAAAATGTGACAGGAAAACGATTTTAATGGGTTGTCCTTAGGCAAATTCCTTTGGGCTAGAGTTACTAAGAAGATTCAAGTTTGTTGTCAAGAGTGCAGAAAGTGAGATCTTGTTGTCAAGAGTGCAGAACGTGAGATCTGATAGCAAGAGAATACTATAATTGGTTAAACTATTTCCTTAGGGAACAAATAAAACCATTTGGCTGCAAAGCCCTTTGTTGCCCTCTGCAGGACCAAAAAACCAGGAATCCCATCTAACATATATTAAAAAGAAAATAAGAAAAGACATGATCCATCTCTTTAAGAAAATATATCTTGTTAAAGTAACTTAATTTGTAGAAAGTAGATCACAGAAATGATGTTGTCTTAGAAAAGGGATTATTGCTAACTGTGTAAAATGGTGGGTGTAATTTTTTAATGGAACAAATATATAGGAAAGATGTAATGTGAGCTTGGTTTGAGAAATGCATGCAGGATATTCAATCTGTGAACTGCGAGCTGTATTACTTAAACATAATAATAATAATAATAATAATAATAATAATAATAATAATAATAATAATAATAATAAATTTCATCTCTTCAGGTCATGGGGTGAAGCACCAGGTTAAGGAAGAAATAATACCTTTTGTTCATTTAGCAGAATTCTACTAAGAAGAGGTCAGGAGTGTCAAATATGTGAAGCCATCGCTTCCTAAGGGGGCGAGCAGGCAAAGGTCAGTCCTCCATTTTCTCAGTGGGCTCCTCCAAGTACAAAATGTAATATTCTGTTCCACTGCATCATTTCTAAAAATTAGGAAGACGCTGATAAAACTGCAGGATGAAGGAGAAATTATGTGTTGGGTAAAGGAAGTAGAAACGGAGCTCCTCCATTAACAAAGTGCCTCTCTGCTGCTGCCTCAGCAATCTCAGGCTGATGGGATGGCAGGTCCTTGTTTCAGTTCCCATAGATTTTTTTTTCCCCACAAGAGACCAGGCCATCAACTGATGAGTGAGATGTGTGTGCATTATGCATGCATCCATAAATGAGAATTGATCAGCCTTGGGAATATTAGATTACTTGGAAATGAACTCATGCTTCTCAGGTGCCTTGCCCATTAGCACCGAAGGAGTGCCTGGGAGAAGGGAACCGTCTCAGCCTGCAGGTCAACGTCCACATGCTGTCATTGCACTCTTTGATGCAAGACTTGGGACATATACACTGGGGTGCCATTTTAAGAGCTTCTGGCTGGTTCAGTGTTGGAGAGCAACAGAATAAGGTAGTGCTTTCCGGCGTCATTCTTGCTGACAGGTGCAAAATGTGGTATGATAATTCCAAAAACAAACTCAAATGCTGTCAGAATGTGGGGATGTCCATGCCAATACATGTGGTGAATGCTGGTAAAATTTATCACTAGATCCACAGTCTCCTCCATTCATTGTACCAATTAACCTTCTACAGTTTGTCACTTATGTACCTGGCCAAAGCATCCAGTGTGTGTTCAACGTCAAGGGTTATTTGATTGTGGCAATTCAGCTATGAGAGAAGAAATGTAGGGATGTGCAGAATGCTTCTGAGAAAACAAGACACAGGTTTTTTGGGTGAAGTAGCCATGTAATTAAATATAAATACAACCAACGTTTCGTCTTATTTCCTAAGACATTATCTAGGTCTAAACAGCTAGATAATGTCTTAGGAAATAAGACGAAACGTTGGTTGTATTTATATTTAATTACATGACTACTTCACCCATAAAACCTGTGTCTTGTATTCTAGTAGCTGGCCATGAAAGCTTTCGTTCTATGATGGCTTCTGAGAAAATTCACTTGTCCTATAGAAACTTATTTGTCTCCCCTTGAAAATTCTTAGTTGTTTCTCCTTGGGCAGAACCCTGGAATTTGCTTTGAATTTCACTTTTTTGAAATTTCAGTTCCAGCCCTAGAAGGAAGGACATTCTGCCCATGCCTCTCTCCCCCCCCCCCCGTTATGTATTGCACAAATGACCTGGGCCCTGAACTAATGAGTGCCAAAGAATCCCTCCTGTCTAAATTAAGTGTGTGTGTGTGAGTTACTTAAGTTAGGCCTAGTGTGAACTCCCTTTTTTGGTTTTTGAGCACTTTAGCAAATTTTTGGGCACTTTCACCCTCATCTCCATTTTCCTTTCGCCACCAACTTTACACTTGCACCACTGACCATGACACTGGGTCCCGTCATGCTATGTTTTTCTCCTGTGTGTGCATGTTACAAGTGTTCTAAAAAGCACTCCTGCTGGTAACAGACAGTGACATCACTAACACCGGTGTCACCCGGCAGTGGCGTCACTAGGGGAGTGCGGGGTGTGTGGACTACACCGGGTGATACCCTCAGCCCTCGGGGTGTGTGTGTGTGTGTGTGTGTGTGTGTGTGTGTGTGTGTGTGACACCACTAGTGGCCAAAATTGTGAAAACTTTGTATTTAAGAATAATACCATCACGTTATATATCATTTGATACATAATTTCATGCAGAATGCAACGGAATAAACAGTTTTGGATTATTTTTGATTGTCCTGAGATTAATGGGTAAAAAGCCACGGCAAAGAAAACAAATATGATAGCCAATAATAAAATCAGGATACTTGGCCAAACGTAAAAACACTATGTAGGTTTAAAAATACTTAAAACCAGAGCGACTACACATTAAAAAACACAAGTAACACATTTATTATTAAAAAATCATTCTCTAAAATGCAACGTTTCGCTTGAATTTCAACAAGCATCCTCAAGCAAGCCCACAGTTTTGGATTATCTTTATTCTATCAAAAGGTATGGCCAGTTAACCAGAAACAGAAAGCGCAACTGCCTTATGTAACAAAAAGTGGATTTCTTTAACTCAAAACAGATCAATGAGACTGATTGTTCTGAAAGTCAAGTTGGTTACTGATTTGTTGGGTGACCTGTACTGTTATATATTAAAATAAATAATGTTAATGGGGGTGATGCCATGAGTTATCGGACGGGGTGACACCAACCCTAGTGACACCACTGACCAGGAGTAATCTGTAGAAATACATCGTCTTGCCTGATGGGCATCTTTTGTAGAACCCAGCTCAGCCCAACCTTGTTTCTCCCTGTTCACCTCTGGGGTCCGTCATGGAGGTGACGCGCTGAGCTCTTGCACTGGATGACACAAACCCTAGTGACACCTCTGTCACCTGATGCAGTGACTCGCGGTGTCACCCCAATGAGTGCACAGACACGGAAGTAATTGGCAGTGCCATGATGACATCTTCATGTTACCGCCAATTAGTTCTGGCTTGCAAGTTGCTGAGTTGGAGCTGCTAAAGATGAGCTGCTCCAAGCCACTTCGTGTTTCTGTTCTTCTTCATGTGATGCTGCTTCTTCGTGTGCATGTTCTTCTTCGTGTTCAGTGACTCCAAGCCGCTTCATGTTCTTATGAGCTATGCGCCACCCAGGCTCAGCTAGAAGACCACTGAGCCTGGGTGGCACAGGCTTCTCCCGTGATGTCATCTCTTCAATGGGTGACACCCTGTACGAATTGCACCCAAATACACCCTCCTTACGACATCCCTGCTAATACACACTGAGAAGCAAGGGGTGCTTGCTATACAGTATTTCATGTACATTTCACAAATCCTAAACTGAAAGGTTAGAAGAGGAATACTGTTAAGAATCAGAAGCTGTAAATAAAGATTTGTCATAATGCTCAAAAGTACAGAAGTGGTGTTTTTCTGAAGTGGAAAGGTAGTGAAGATTTTGTCCTTAATGTGTTGCTTCTTTGTCTCCTAAAGATGTTGCTCAGTGTCACAGTTGACATTTCCAGCTGAGGAGTTGGCAACTTTGGAAATATAAACTCCAGCTCTCAAAAAATACCTACACATGCAGCTGGGGAAGAAGGAAAATGTAGAAACCTGATGAATGCAGAAATACAATTTGCTTGGAAAAAAGTTTTTAACTAAATCTGTCAGGCATAGTTAAGGAGATGGATTGGTTTCTTGCTACCTTAATCACGTTTGAAACTGTTAGAGCACAATCCTATGCATGTTTACTCAGAAATAAGTCCCACTGTGATCAATGGACCCTACGCCCTGGGCAGTTTTCCTAGGATTTCAGCCTCAGTCCATTAAGTCTAGCTCAGTGTCCATGATGTTGTTAGAAGCATTGGCCTTTGTGCTCAGTGCTCCCTCACTTGAGAAGGGTAAGAGGCAATCTCAGTGAAGTGTGTGTGTGTGTGTGTGTGTGTGTGTGTGTGTGTGTGTGTGTGTGTGTGTGTGTGTGAGAGAGAGAGAGAGAGAGAGAGAGAGAGAGAGAGAGAGAGAGAGAGCACTTTTTATCTTTTCAACAATGAAGAATGAGTAAGAATAGCATAGCATTTGGGGTGTTATTACACCCACGAAAGAGAGATGTAAAGTGTAGGTGGTGGGAAGAGAAACAGCACATTTGTTAGCTGGTTAAAATTTGCACACCTCTTAAAATGGTTTAGCAAATATTTTAGTACATCAGTGCTTGCAGAAAATGGCTTGTTTTTTGCTGGGATAGAAGCAGGGCTGTGTGTGTACTACACTAAACAAAAAAAAAATCTGCACCAAGGTGTGTGACCAGAGAAATTAAATCTGTGGACTATATAAATTAAGTCAATGAAACATGTTGACATAGGCAAATTTAGCATCATTTATGCTGATGCATCTTGTCAGGGGGAGGGGCAAAGAGTTATGCCTGGTGTCTGAGCACATACTCCCTGTCTGTTGTCTTCGCCGCACTGAATGGCTCCGACGGCAAGGGGGCAGGGCCACCTCGTACTAGGGAGTAAACCGGGGACTAGGACGGCATGGAACTTATGGTACCGCCCCCCTCCAGCGATGCCTCTGGCCCCCAGTCCCGCCTGATCCCTGCCCTGATCCACCCCCACGGCCACTGCGACCATGCCACCAGCCAGTCTGCACAACACTGCTGCCAACGTGTGGCCTTCCGGACTTTGCACCAGGTGCAATGCTCCGCAGACCAACGGAGAGCCTGCCACACCAGAATACAGTGAGGAGAGAATTGGTACCGAAGCATCAGAAGTGGTGGATAACCAAAAGAATCTCAATCCTAGTGTTAAAATCCAGCAGTGGCTGCTGTGTGCATGTTACCATACTGACCCCGCATAAAAAACAAAGCATCCAGTCACATTTTCAATGGCATCACAAATCATCTGTTCTGGGGATTGAGTTTAATTCCCAGCTCTGTCCCAAACTTATTGATCTGTGGCTGACCATGTGGATCTGTCTGTCTCCATGCATGCTTGATTCTGGCTGGGTTAGGCCTCCTGTGTTTTTCATTTTCATGATTTCTAAGGCGAGCCTATATGGCGTTAAGAAGTTTGACCACAACAATATAAGACTTGATCCTGGGTAGGATTCTAAGATAGTGTGACCATCCCTGAGTGATCATGCCTGCTCCACAACACAAGGAACCATTTAATGAGCATGAAATGACTCTTAGCTCAGGTTCTCATTAGCTGGAGTGGCCTCACAGAATGCCCCAAATCCATACATATATAATAACTGCAACCTGTTGTGAACCCAACACAACCCTCCAGCTCATTATAACTATTCAGGGTGGCCCTTCTTAGTGCTGAACAAGTTGACCACTTGAGCTACTTTCTTTACCTCCAATACTTTCTAGAAAATATATTTCACTCCCACATTTAGCACTGACTGAAGTGTGGCTATACTTGGGTGGTCTTGTAAACTGTGAGTGTTTCTTGTTTATCCCTAAATAAAGAGTTCCCACAAAAACCTCCCTGAATGAATTCCCAATCCTGTGAACAATTTTACTCCCTTTTGTTATACTGGGGTTGGGTGTTTTTTTAAAAAAAATGTAATCTCCACCAGAAGCTATTGGTGAGAGGGTGAAGTGTTTAGATCCTTGCTCTACTGCTTAATGCATAAGGTATGTATATTGCCAATTTCCTGTCAGTCTGATTTAACACATGGGTGTTGAAGAACAGCATTGCAAAGGTCTTGAGTGTTCCTGTATACAGGCCTGACCCTGCTGCAGCTGAATTGATGTGGAAATCTTTGACTAAGGCTGCAATCCTATACACACTTACCTTGGAGTAAGTACCACTAAATTCAATGTAACTTACTTTTGAGAAGACATACATAGGCTCGTGCTGTAACTCTAGGAAAGGCTAGATCAAACCCTAGCTCAGCTGAGTTGGAAGTGTGCATATTCATGGCAAATGCCACCATTTGACTAACAAGGAAATGCTTTCACTCAGAGCAGGTTTAGAATTGCCGTCTGAGCTAAACACATTGGTTTCTCTGCTGGCCAAACATCTTTCACACCATTTCCTTGCCAAGGACCAGCTTTTGGGAGGTGCAATACTTTTGCAACCCCAGAAAAGCTGCTGTGCTTCATTTTAAGGAAGCAATAATACAGAGCAGGCCTTAAATGAGTGGCAAAGGCTTACACCTTCTTCAGGATCTTGTCCCAATTTTTGGCTCTGGGTGCAAGTCAGGGATTAAAAATAGTTAGGGATGATTCCAAAATTCTTCTCACCCAAATTTATCCCTGTGATGTGATTATTTTATCTATTAAAAAAAATTATATCCCGCCTTTTCCTATGCCGAAAGGCAAATGCCCAAGGCGGCTTACAACAAAGGATAAAATACATAATTTAAAATAACACATAAAATAAATTTAAACAATACATAACCATACACAAATTTAAAAAACAATAAAATCCACTAGGGGAGGGGGCGACAGTGTGGAGCAGAGAAGCAGCTTGGCAGAGCATCTTGAGACACAGGAGGCAGACCACGACCCATCACCCAAACGCTAGACGAAATAAAAATGTTTTGAGCCCTCGACGAAAAGTCATGAGGGAGGGGGTGGTTCTCTGATCCCCCTGGCAGGGAGTTCCACAGTTGTGGCGCCACAGCAGAGAAGGCTCGCCCATGTGTTGCTACTCCCCTAACTTGTGATAGAGGTGGCACTCGCAGGAGAGCCCCCTCAGATGACCTAAGTGAGCGGGCTGGAATGTATGGGAGAAGGCGGTCCCTCAGATATCCTGGACCCAAACTGTGAAAGGCTTTAAAGGTCATTACCAGCACCTTGAATTGGGCCCAGAAACGAATGGGCAGCCAGTGCAGCCGCTGAAGCAGCGGCTCAGCAGAGTCAAACCACCTAGCTCCAGCGACCACCCGGGCCACTGTATTCTGCACTAATTGCAGCTTCCGAAACATCTTCAAGGGCAGCCCCACATAGAGCGCATTACAGTAATCCAGTCTTGAAGTCACTAAGGTGTGGACCACTGTGGTCAGGTCCGATCTACTCAAGTACGGCCGCAGCTGGCGCACCAGCCGAAGCTGGGCAAACGCACCCCTGGCCACAGCCGCCACCTGGCTTTGTTGCTGAAAAACAGCTTTGGATGGCTGTGAGTTAGCTCAGAGGCCCCGAAAGGAATTACAAAACATAGTCTTAAGAGAGAAGAGAGAACTGCATAGAATCTTTTATTCCATTTTGAAATATTAGCATGGCCATGGGTTCCAGCAATACAAATCGGATCAGAGCTGGAACAACCAACAAAGAACTGAGCATGGTCTTATACCTATACATTTTGCATATTCATGAAGGGAGGTGAAATCCAAAATTACAATAGGACAAACAGTTTACGTGCCATTAGAGACAAAACCCAAGCAAAAATCCCTCCTCCCCTTGGAGTGCGTACTTTGTCTTTAGCTAACCCTAACAAACAGGACGAGGGTCTGTGTGTGATGTTCCTGTAACCGGATTTCTCAGGCAAAGCCAAAGCGTGCCCCCTTATGACATGAGTTATGGATGTTTTCACATAGGGGCCTGTTATCTGGGTACACACTCTTCCTGCATCCATCTCCTTTGTCCTTTTCACCAACAGGAAAGGGGGAGTCAAGAATGCACTTTCAGCAAACTTGTAATTCCAAATGGAAAGGGTTCACCCATAAGTCAAAAAATGGAGTGAGGCCTAGCTTGACTAGAAGCCTGTGAAAGAAAAAGGGGAAAAGTCTTCACTTTAAATTTGGATGGGGACAGCTTTCCAAGGAGAGCTGTGAATCCAGAAGCAATCCCAAGCTGCGCACCCATTCCTGCAGGGGGAATGCAACCCCATTCAGAATGGGCAGATGACTCAGTACCTGCATTGAAGCTTTCCTGACCAGTAGGACCTCTGTCTTTTCTGTATTCAATCTCAACCTATTAGCCCTCATCCAGCCCCCAACCGCCTCCAGACAGCGCTCCAGGACTTCCACAGCCTCCCTGGAGCGAGACGGCAAGGAGAGATAGAGCTGGGTGTCATCAGCATATTGGTGACACCCAACTCCAAATCCCTGGATGATTTCCCCCAATGGTTTCATGTGGATGTTAAAAAGCATGGGAGACAGAATAGAACCCTGTGGCACCCCACACTGTAAGGGGCAGGGCACCGAACAGGCGTCTCCCAGCATCACCATCTGGGACCTGTCAGCCAAGTAGGAACGGAACCACTGCAAGTCAGTGCCCCCTAGTCCCAAATTGGCCAGCCGACCCAGAAGGATACCATGGTCGATGGTATCGAAAGCTGCCGAGAGATCCAAAAGGACCAGCAGGGATGCACTCCCCCTGTCCAGTCTAATATGATTATGTGATCTTCTCTCCTAAGTGGAATGAGAGCCCAATCTTATGCCGGCCTTTGCCAGTGGGACTGGGCTCTGTGCTGTCGCAAACGTGCCGTAAAGTACGCTGTGACAACACGGAGGCCTGCCTTGTCAGCGTGGAGGCCAGAGGCGACAGGTTTACACTGGGGATGGAGCTATGCCCACTGGAGGCAGGCGAACTCTGCACTGGCCGGCGGGGGGAGGGCAGCGGGGAGGTGGGGAGGAGGCGTTTTGGGACAGGGAGAGGGCGGGCTCAGTAGAGGAGGTCTCTGCTGAATCCTAGCCCCTGTCCTGGGCTTAAAAGCCCGGCACAGGGCTTCTTGGAGCTGCGCCAGTCATCTCGGAGCTGCGCCACCCAAAGGGGCTAGTGGGCTCGACACCGCGGAAGGGAATGATTGTCCCCTTCCCTCGAGGAGACCTCCAGCCCTGCGCTAGATGCAGCGAAGCCTGCCCAGGCGCTGTTGCATCTGAGTGCGGGACTTTTAATAGGATTGGGCTGTGATGCATTATGAATCCTCCATTGCTCTGTGTTTTATTTCCAGTTTTTATACAGACTGTTTTGCATATAGTGTGCACCAGCATTGAGTTTGTTCCCTGCAATATACCATATTACCAATGCACACACGCACATTGATAAAGCACTGTAAAAAATCCCAATCACGATGTGATTGATTGATTATAGTATAGTATGAATGATTATAGTATAGTATGAATGGCATAATCACATTGGGGCTGCTCTCTTACACTGTTTTATCAGTGTTTTATCAGTTTTATCAGTGCGCATGTGCACATCAGTACAGAGAAGGAAGAAAGATGCATATGAACTGAAAAGTACAAAAAACTGTGTGCTCCAATTCTGGAATTAAAATTTGAAATCCTGCTAGTTCAGCTAGAATCCTGCAGAAGTGAGTTGGAGGGCGAAGTGAACCCATGAAACAACAAAGAGGCAGGGAAAACCCACTGTATTATCCGAAATTGGACGATTTTCATATTTTCATATTCTTTTATTCATCTTCTGAAATGCTTAAAAGTTAATGTCTTAACTGTTCTGCATTAAAAAAAAATGAAATGGCTTGATTCATCCCTTGATTCATGCACAGTTCTGTTTGCAAGGGAAATAACCCCCCACAGAGATTGGGGAGAGCACTTTTTTTCAGATTGATTGATGAGCAGCCCAATCCTTTCCATCACCTGCCTGCGTGATGGAGCGGCGATAGTGGAGCATGTCCTGCATGCTATGGGGAGGGGGGGAGGCAGTAGCGTCGCTCCACCCCTGCAGGGGGGGTTGACATGACACCCCCTGTGACATCACAAGCCCTGCCCCCGGGGACATGACATCACAAGTCCCGCCCCTTTTGGCAGCAATTTGGTGGCGCACCGAAAATGCAACCCCCGGCACAAAAGCAGCCCGGGCTGGCAGAAGGGCTAATCCCGTCGCCAAACGTGGCCTAGAAGCAGCTGGAAAAATACCAGGGGTGTGTGTTCATTTTTGGTGCGCCGATGCCAAATTGCCGCCGAATCTGGTGGCAAGTACAAACCCCCCGGTGCATGTCGCCCCTGCTGCTCGGCCCCCCAAAAAATATGCCCCTAGGGGGAGGCAACCATATGGCCCAGGAAAGTAAAGTAAAGAAAGGCTACCAATGGGTTTTCTCAGATCTACACCAGCTATTTATCTGATGTAAGTCCGAGGAACCTCAGGGGGTGTTTTGGGCCTGGAAAAGGGGGATAGGATCTTGGTGGGCACTGTTGCCACTGAGATCCTGCCCCTCCCCCTCGCCTTCCTGCCCGTCCCACCCCAGTTCGGCCCACTTCCTTCCCTGATCCTCCCCTAAACCACCCCTGCCACCACCTTACCTGCTCTAGCATGGGCTGGGTGAGCCAGTGGCATGTGTGCAGGGTCTCCAGCCATTTGCGTTAGTGGCCCTGAAATACACAACAGCAGTGCAGCATTTCTGATGCCAGACTGGGACTTACAGCAGCAGATTGCAAGATCCAGTGCCATAGGCCCTGGTTAGGATTGGGCCATAAAAGTGCAATCCTATACATGTGTACTTAGACGTAACTCCCACTATGTTCAGTGTGGCTTACTCCCAGGTAAACATGCATATTACTCCCAGGTAAGCATGATCATTGTACAAAATCTAGTTTCTACACACCTTGCATCCTTGTTCAGTGTCACCAGCTGCCAGAGGTAACTGGATTTGAAAACAACAAGAGTGGATGGAGAGGCCATTCCCAATAGGAGGTGAAAAGGTATTACTCTCGTTTACTTGTCTTCCAGTTTCTAGATGTTGCACTTTATTTGGCATGTAAGTCACATTGTGGCACAGTGAGAATTAGTTCTCTCTGCATGCCAATTCTGTCTTTGAAAACATTCCCTGGGGTATCACTTTTCCAATTAAAATACGAATACAGTTCCTTTTCTGCCATACAGGTCTTTTGTTAAGATGCTTGTCCTGAGTAACTCAGTAAGGTGCTCTGTTATTAACTGTGAGCTGTACCTGAGGGCTGTTGGTTTTACAGCCCTGTGTGTTTCATCAGTGGCCACTTTGTGAAACATGACATCTTTCTCTCATAAGGCATGAGAAAATGCTAGCAGCTGGGGAAGCAATGGAATGGAATGGCTGATAATGCTTCTTGCAAAGCGTGAAACATGCTCCTCTTCTTATACAGGGAAATAATAGCAAAGGTTACAACCCAGAAAAAAATAGGTGTGCTTGAATCCCTTTAAAATCAGTGGAAATTCTTGGCACAGTTTTGGTCACCCAAAAATTCATGCCTAAGTCTATACTGGAAGATTCCTAGCTTATCTTTGCACTGTTTGGTTTACAGTGCTTCTAGAACAGCGGTTCTCAAAGTTCTCCCCACAAGTTAGTGAGAACTGTGAGTAGCTGTGGGGGTGGGGTAGCGGCAACGTGCCCGGGATTGCGCTGTCGCCAGTTGCAAACAGGGCTATTTTTAACTTACAATGGTCACGCTATGGATCTTCTCGGATTTGGCCAGCTCTTGTAGCTACTTGCTACAAGTCCAAGTAGAGGCAAGGGGGCATGTCCGGGCCAAAATGGAGCAGAGGATATTGGCAGAACCATTGCTGCTGATATCTGCCCTTTGCCCACCCCCACCATGCCCCCAGAGGTCCTGATCCCTGCCCCATTCCGCCCACCCCTCGCCCCTGCCACTGGCTTATCTTCAGTGGTGGAGGTAGCTTGGTCCCAAATCCTCTGTGGTCTAGAGATCAAGAAAGCCCACCAGAGAACAGAGGCCAGCAGAGAACAGATATCAGGCATAATGCAGAAAAAGCTGAGCATACCGAAATGTGTCAAGTGCTTTCATTCTTTTCTTCTTCTTTTTTTTAGTACGAAAACTTTCATGGCCAGCAACTATCATCAAAGATTTGGGTAATACGGGATACATGGTCATGTCACCCGTATTACCCAAATCTTTGATGCTTTCATTCTTTTTGTTTTCAATGAGATACATGCCTACCTTTCTCTGATTTCCACCCATCACAATCTTCATCAAAGATGGTGGCCACGCACAGACCAGAGATGGGCAAAAGGTTCACACCAATGAAACCACCACAAATCTTCTGAAAGTGAGGGCCCAATCCTATGGGCATTCTGCACTGCTGGAATTTGTGTTCCAGGAGTGCAGGGCACTTTCCAGCGGCACAAAACCTGGGCTGCTATCATGCACTTCTGGGCCACTGCTGCAAATGGTGAGAGGTGTGACGCTCACGGCAGTGACTCTGGGAAGCCTTGTAGGTGCCAGTAAGTTGGCAGTGGGGGCAGGGAGGGGAGGTTTGGGTGGATTGAGAGAGTGTAGGGGGCGGGGAGTGGGCGAGAGAGGGAGGATCTCAGCAGCAGTCAGTCACTCATGTTGGATCCTATCCACCATTTTTCATCTGGCCCTGTCCCCTTTCTTTCCTGAGACACAGGCTGGCAAAAGGGCTGGTGAATGTCCGAGAAGACCCCTAGGTGATCGGGCACCCTACTGAGGGGTGCAACTTACCTCCTGCAGGATGTCCAATCACCCCCCTCCCCACCATAGCATGCAGCACCACCTCTGTTGGTGTGACTTCATGCTATAACATGGAGGGTATAGGATGGGGCAGTGAGTTGAACAACTGATGGCAAACACAAGCTTTCAGCTGAGCACATGGTGAGACAACCATATGACTGCCGCACAGATGACTGGGGACATGCCAGTCCAGATAAGTGAAGGAGAATGGTGCAATGAGCTCTCTGGCAACTATGTGTATATATTCCATCATGTTCGGTGACAAGAAATTCCCCACTCTGAAACTCAAGCCAGCAGGGTTATTAGATGCATAAATCAGTCTGAAGCACTAAATAAATCCACCTAGCCTTTCAGACAATACAAAGCCTTTCTACATTAAAGCATTATTATAATCATAGAAATATGATAGGATTGATGAGGTCTATCAGCAGCAATGACCACCCTATACTTAAACAGTTAGATAAATTGCTGTCTGCAGTATTAACGTGCATCTGTCTGTTGAAAGCACTTACATTTGTTGACCAGATCTCTTAAACCGTTGCATGTGGAACTGCAAGAGTCAAATGTAATGTGCTTTGAAAAGGAAGCCATGGATTATTCATTTCTCTTTGTAAAGCCTTGCATTTTTCCTTCATCCGTTTGATTCCCCTCTGAAAACAAGATGGAGACCAAAAGGTGAGGCAGTTGGTTGACAGTCCATGGCCTGAGTTGCTTTCAACTGGTTGCCTTGAGGCATATTTAATCGTTCCTGTATTTCTTTTTCTGTTGTTTGTTTAAATAATACTTTTCTTGTCAAGAAGACATTTAAAGAAAATGCACATCATTTCCAAATTTGCCACCTGTGCCGTTCTGTCTATGAGGCAAAAATAGCAACAGAACCACTAATGAAAGCCAGATACGGAGGAACACCAGTCCCTGCCCTTCACTCCATCCATGTTAGACCACAGGAATTCATTGCACTACCTGGCCAAGCATTAATATCAATGAAATGTGATGTCTCTTCAATCACATAGCATTGGTCAAGGGCTACACTCCAGCTGTGTCTTGCTCACTTTCCAAGAACATCTGATTGGTTCAGGTCAACCTCATTCATGTTAAAAGCAGAGTTGATCTAGGCTGATTCCATGCCATATGAAAATATTTGCCTATGGATAAATGTACAGTGTCCACCCATTTGGCCTCCTGAATGTACTTCTATCCAAGAAGACTTCCTGGAGACAACCTAGTAACTCATCGTTCAGCACATTTATAAGGGGAAAGGCCTTGCAGAAGTCAGAAGATCAGACCACATTCAGCTCTGTACATAGCCCAGGAAGAGTCATCTGCTGCCTGAAAGTCCTCTATCCTCCGTATTGCCAAAAGAAACAAACATGGTTACTACTCATTTTTTTGTTAGCTCAACTACATGCAAATTATAAACTGCCTTTGGTGTATGGCTGGAAATAAGCTTTAAGAAAAATCCTGGTGATTTAAAAACTGACCAGTTACCATAACCTAACTTGCTGACTGACATTCAGTTTGATGGGGATCAATCAACTGATCAGCTTCTGGTAGGTATACACCAGTGGAGTGAGTCCACATGCTTCACAAGTGTGCAAAAATCGGCAGGGGTGATGGGTGCATCTGCCCCTGCTGTTAAACTCCCCACAAGTGAGGTAAAGTTGGATCCAGTGGCGTTGCTCGAGGTGGGGCGGAACGGTAAGTTCCGCACTGTGCTAACCTCCGTGTACTCTCCGGCACAAGGCAGCCCCGCCCCCTCGCCGTTGGAGCCACTCAGTGCGGTGAAGGCAATGTGCAGTAGACTCCCTGCGCGTTGCCTTCGCCACACTGAATGGCTCAGATGGCGAGGGGGTGGGGCTGCCTCGTGCCGGAGAGTAAACGGAAGTTAGCACAGTGCGGAACTTACCGTTTTGCTCCACCTCGAGTGACGCCACTGGTTTGATCCACTGAGCTGATGCCTCTGTTTGTGCAACTGACCCCTGAGAGTGAGCAATTAAATGTCTGCTCTCTGATGTATCACTCTGGGTGGGCCTGGCTGGTGTCATAATTTGGAGACAAAGCTCCATCTGAGGTTTATGCCATTCCAACCCTGTGTTCAAGGTAGCTCTCATTTGAAAATTCTCATTGTACATTAACCAGGCAGTTCTAGTAGTGTAGCTAGAGGGGGGCTGCAGGCAGGGTAATACGTCATTGCGGTTTGGCCCCTGTCCGAGTCATTCCAGAGGCAGGGGCTCAGAAGAGTCACAGACAGCCCACTCTGACAAATTTGCCCACAAGCATTGTATCACTGCACCCAACCTCCCATGCCATGCCACCCAATTCCAACTTCATTCACCAAGGTATAAAAGGTGTAATTAAAGCCAGCCTACAGAGTCCGAGGTGTGTCTTGAGATTTGCCCCATCCCCCTGCTCCCAGGATCTTTACCCCCCCACACACACACACATTCTCACCAGTACCTACTGTTGCTGCAAAATTATAGCCCACCAGAACCCGCTTCTGCTTTTCTGAAGCTGCTTTCCCTCCACATCACCTTACTGGAATTTCACCACTCCTTTTCCCTTTGCTTTGCAGGGCCAAAATTCTGGTGGGCAGGGACTATACAATTTTAGCCTGAATTTTCCAAATTCTGTTTGAATTCCTTTTCCACTAACCTTCTCCTTTTAGAAGACTTGGCCCATTGCCCCCTTTCTTGACCTTCTCCTTGGACCTCTCTGGGGCTTCCAAGTGGGCCCAAATCCTTTTCATTGGATGGTGAGGGCTGAGAGGGATGCTGTTTAGGAAGAGGCTCAGATTTCTTCTCACCTTTCTTTGGGTCCCTTTTAGGCACGATCACCACCAAACAGCATCATTGCTTTCACACAATTTTGTATGTCCACTGAGGTTAGGGGAGGAATAACAGATAAAACCTAAACCTACCCATGTGGCCTTCCTCCAGGCTGTGTTCGAAATCCTAAAAGAATGGCCAAATCTGCCACTGGGTCCCTCCCATGGGTACTAGAAGAGCCTGACCCAGCAGCAGCCAAGCACAACACCAGGGACAAACGTGGCTGTGAGTTTGCTCCCCCACTGCAACGGCAAATGGGGGCAGGAACCCAGGCAGCTCCTCAAAGTGACAACCTGCCTCCAAGCATTCTGGCTTCCTCCACAGGCTGCTGCCGCCGCCATTGCCACTGGCTGGCTGGCGCACTGTACACCTTAATGCGGCCACAATTTTCCAGCACTTCTCTACCAAACACTCAGCTGAGATGCCAAGAGGGAGGAGCTCTCATAAAGGCTGTATAGGCACACACACCCAGTGCCTCCACCAATTGAAAGGCATGCTCTTCTTCCTGCTGACAGGGGTGAAGCAAAGATTAACACCCACCCACCCCATTCCCCTGGACTCCTCCTTGATCACTGATATTATGGTACAACTTTTTCTGACTGAGAGGTTAGAGGATGGATATAATGGATCAGTTCCAGCAATATTTTTTCAACAGGTGATATGTTTAAGTATGATAAAAAGTATGTGTGCGCATGGCCAGATAGTCCTTCTGATGGGTGTGAGCTGTACAGTGTAGGACTTGGCTGATCTCTGATGCCTTCCCTGGACTGGACCAAGCAGCATTATCAGCTGTAGCAATCATGATGGGTTCTTATAGGGCTCTTTATCACTCTTGGGCAGTCAGATCCTGGGTAAGTAAACGGCGGCAGAGCGAGTATCGCAAAAGTGCCATAAGGCACTTTTTTGACACCTCGAGAGTAAGCGGTGCAGGCGCTCCCCTGGTGGACACGACCGGTGCCAGATGACCCAGGTAGGTCCTAGGCTGCACGGCGTGGTTCAGGGGCGGGGAAGGTGTGGGCCAGGGTGGTGCGGGAGGGGGCCATTGGCCGGCTCAGTCCTGGAGGTGGCGGGGATATCTGCACCGATATCCTAAGCCCCTTCCCAGCCCGTGCCGGCCTTACGTGGCCTCCCCGGATGTACGCCAGCTCTAGACCTGGCGTGCATCCGAGAGGTCTATAGGCCTCAGGCTTGGCTACACCTGGGGAAGGGGACGAATGTCCCCTTCTCCTGAGGTGTGCTCTAGCAGTGCTGGGGCAGCCTTTAGGCCGGGCCGCACATCTTTACACTGGATTGTGCTGTCAGTTATATAATAATAGTGACAGTGATTACAGGTGAATGGTTGTGGCTACAGGCCTAGCGGAAGCCAAGAGATTTTGCAGTTATTCAGAAGAGAAGTACTCATTACAGAGCTTGCTGGGAAGAACTTTGCCAATAATTGTTAAATAAAAAGGAAAAAATCTCAGCCAAAAGAAACATATCCAGGATAGAAACAAAATATCTGTTCCTGCAAGGTTTACAGTCCAAGTATTGACATGAAACAATGGTAAGAACAAAAAGGTCAACATGCTAGTTGAACAATCTATTCTTGTATAATTCAGGGTTTGAGGCTTTGGGGAAAAAAACCACAGGAAAAATATAAAAAATAAATTGACATTTTCAGAAACGTTATTCAGAGAAATAAAAGCGTAAATGTGAATTTCTAATATGTTCACTATATGTTCTAATATGTTCCCCTGCTAACTGGGCAAGAGGCACTTTTTCAATTGGTGCTCCTCTTTTATTTAGCAGGGGGAGAGCAACTGCCCCCCTTTCACCCCAGCACAGTGTCTTTTCTGGTGGCTGTTTGCTGGTAGAGTTCTGCATCTTTTTTATATTGTGAGCCCTTTTGGGACAGGGAGCCATTTAATCATTTGATTTTGTCTGTAAACCGCTTTGTGAACTTTTTTTGTTGAAAAGCGGTATATAAATACTGTTAATAATAATAATAATAATAATAATAATAATAATAATAATAATAATAATAATATACTTGTTTAATCACAATACAGGTTTAAAATCTTCAAATCAGTTTTGTGTATGTAAATCCCTTGACTTCAGGACAACTTCTCCTTGCATAATTTGAAAAACTACAGCCTACTACCCCAGCCTAGATTATCCTATGAATTGCAATGTGCACACAGCAATCTAGGAGCTGGTGTAGTGAAGTGATAAAGATGTTAGACTAGGAGTGGAGTGGGGAGACCCAGATTCAAATTCCCTCTCAGCCATGAAACTTGCCATGCAATTTGGGGTCAGTCACCATCTATCAGTCTAACCTACCTCACAAGGTTGTTGTGAGGGGAGAATGACCTGTGGAAGAACCATGTATTGTTGTTCTGAACTGCTTGGGTTCCCCAGTTGGGCAGGACACAAATATCATTAATAAGTAAATGTTTTGTGTGTAGGTTTCCCCCGTTCACCTTTTTGTATAGGTAGTTCCATTTCCACCAGCCTTTTGCATTCAGAGCTGCCTCCTCCATTGAAGCCCACACCACAAAGCAACCATTCATCAGAAGCTTCATTCCCTGAAGGCCTAGAGGGACTGGGGCATAGACATTTTGTTCCTTGTGTGAATGTACAGTTTAAGATGCACTTGAAGTGGTAATGTCTTTTGTTTCTACTTAGCTACAATATTTATTCTGAACTTTTTTTCAGACCAATTCTCAACAGAAACCCATAAAGACCCCATATTCACTTTGGGATTTTGTTTCCATTTATTTAGAATATTATCCTAGGTCTCAGCCAACCATAGACTTAGCTCTTTGTTTTCTTGATGATCATATATTCCTCTTAAACCCTAAAACTAATGGCATGTATGAAAATGCATATCTTACAAATCTAATATTACTGAATCCCTTGTTTAATCTCTCAATTCCCATTACACTTTACTGGTGTGTCAAAACTATCTCCGTTTATACACCAAGGCAGATTTCCTTGTAACACAATTCCACGCTTCATCCCAGACTTAACAAAAACATCCATTTACACGAGGAGATTAAAAAAAAAAAATTAAGTCCACCAATGTCTTTTCAGTCTGCCCACATCTCTAAAGTATTTCTCATGTCTAGACACTCTTAGAGACCCATTACTGATGCAATTAAAATAAACACAAGCGACAAATAAAGATAGTCAGATTAATGTCATGATTGCCTTAGATATGGATATATATTCCTTACATATCCCCACATCATGTGCACCTCCATAACAGACTTATAGAATGTGCCATTTCAACACATTTCATCCCTGCGGTATGTGCTGCAGTTCATACTGGTGTTTTTCCAGTCCACCCAGAAGACAGGGACCATTACAAGAGCATTGCAGGCTATGTAGTCTGCATGGCTAAATCCTCTGGTGAGTGTAGTTAGCTGGGAGGATGGGACACATCCAGCTATGGATGTGCAAAACCTGCTCTGCCCTTGCTAAAACTGGGCAAAGGGGCACCTTTCAAAGTACTGTATTAATTTAACTCTCTTAAATTTAGTAGGGTGACAGTATTTTTATTTATTTATTTATTTTTATACCACCCTTCCTCCAAGGACCTCAGAGTGGTGTACATATTTCCTCCCCTCCTTTTGTCCTCACAACAACCCTGTGAGGTAGGTGAGGCTGAGAAATAGTGACTGGCCCAAGAAGCGTCACCCAAGAAGCTTCGTGGCTGAGCGGGGATTTGAACCTGGATCTTCCAGGTCTAAGCCCGACTCCCAAACCACTACACCATCCTGTCCCTGTTCATCCCAGCACAGAATCCCAGTGTCTATTGCTGATACATTCCTTGTTGTTCTTGTTCTGTTAAGACTGTGAGCCCCTTTGGAACAGAAAACCATTTTTTAAAAAAATTCCTTTGCTCCAGGAACTGCTTTGTGAACTTTTTTTTGGGGGGGGAGGGGGAAACTGATATATAAATATTCTAAGGTGCAATAAAAGCAGGTGAAGCTCAATCAGGAAATCATTTCTCCGCAAACTGCTCCAAACAGCAGATTTTCATGGAAAATCCAATTGCCCATTTGAATTCCAGCTTCAGACTGTGGGGAATATCACTTTTTATTTGGAATGATCTCTTGCACATCAAGACAAAACAAAATGTCCTGCAAGTTAAATACGTAACACATTAGGTCCAGGGAGAAACAGTCTACAGCTTGTTGTGCTAGTTTTCTAACTGCAGGGAGTTTTTCACATAGAGGAACATTAAAACAAACTCTACTACATGCAAGTCTGAACTAGTGCAGTCTGTTTCACGATTTCAGAACTCTATCACCTCATGCCCATCTCTGTCTGCTGCACATAAAGAATAGGCTGTTTCTTAAGCATTTGTGAAGTTCTGAATACAAAGGGAATACAGAGGCTATTATCACCAGTGACTACTATTGTGGATAGGTCCTGCCATGCTTCTCTTGTACGCATTTGCATAGAAATGTGGTAGATATGCCTATCTTTTAAGATCTGTGGGAAGGATCTCTTGCATGCCCTGCTGATCTTTGGAATTAGGCTTGCAGTGCCACATGAGAGGGCCTTCTCAGTGCTAGCCCCCCTCAGCCTGTGGAACTCTTTGCCATCTAGTGTGTATCCATCCCCCTCCCTACCAATGTTCTGACAAAGAAGTATTTCCTGAGTTATCTTGACTTTTGTTAGTCCCTGCTGCTGGTTTTGTTTGTTTGTTATCTCCTGCTACTGCTTTGTTATAGAGCTGTGTAGGTTTTTTTAAAAATATTTTTGCTGTTTCTTAGATTTTTTTTATTGCATTGCTTGTTTTTAATGATAAGCATAAGCTATCTTGTTTCCCCTAGTGGGAGGAAGACAGGGTTTAAATGTTTGAAATAAAATGAATACTGTTGTCCCTTGCATTACATTACCATTTGGCTCCATATTTTTATTTTTATTTTTGCAGACTTTTCTTCTCTGCATGCGAGTGTGCGTGTGTATGTGTGCCATCTGAGGACAATACTTCATGCGTCTGTCATGCATCTGACAATGGGATCTAGTCCACAAAACTAGATCAAGATGCTTATGAATATAGATAGGCAGATGTAAATAAAAACATCTCGATAGATCGGTGGATGCAAATAACTGTTGAATGAATAAATCATTTGCCCTGCTCAGACAAAAAGAAATAATTCACACTTCCCCACTCTCCCCATAGCTAGCTCACCTCTAATAACTCTGGTGAGGTTAATCATTATCTTCGAAAAACTGCCTGGCACTTGAAGTAGCAACCAATTTGACTGCTGGTTAAACAGGCTGCGTCTCTTGGCAAGCAGCGCAGACGCAGAGGGCTGCCACACCACACTTTGCACGTAACATTGCATGGCAGAATCATCCGACTGATGACCTGCTGCTGCCTTTCGCCTGCATTTATCACCTTGAGTCATGGGGGTAAATACTGTACAGAGTGCATCCCCAAAAGCAACCTCCAAACCAGTGAAGCTGTAACAAAGGGTAATTCAGTACCTTGAGCTCAACTGCATAGAAGCCTGCAGAGTGTACAAAAATTAGGGGTTGATCTGTAGCCATAAGGACATTTATCACTATGGCTAGGGACATCTGTGTACCCTAACCTGGTCCAAAGAGTTATTGTGAGTGTTCCAGAATGTCAGCAGGTACCGCATGTGGTTGAAGATTGATTGCCAACAAAGGAGAGAGTAGCAACAAGGAAATCATTGACTAGTGGGTCATGATCGAGTGCTGATTATTCAAAGGCATGCACCTTCATCCAGCAAAGGAAAAATAGGCATGGAAACAGGTCTGTGTGTGTGGATTGCTCTTCAGGATTCCAGCACTTTGTTTGCAAGACAGTGACTTTGGTTGTGGGGGGAGGAGTGTGGAGCTGCATCTCGCATCATCATGTGTACCTCACCAAACCGAGGATCAGTGGTGATAGTTTTGCTGACAGCACTGGTCACTACTGGGAAAGACTGAATGAAGGCTCTCCATTAGCTGACAGCCCTGATTATCTATGAAGCTCATGAGAGAGGAAGCAGGAATGTCTGGATTGGGGTACACGTCAACAAGCCCTATGTGCTAGCCATGTGGAGTCAGAGTAGATGTGACTCCTAAATGCATATGTTCACCTTGTGGTTTGAGGTTCTAAGAAAGTGAATAGTGCACTGGAGAAACAACATGGGTTGAGACCAAGGCTGGAGAACAGGCAGCATCAGTATTTTGCTCCCCCCATAGTGCCAGTCCTGATCACAACCCCCCCCCCATGCGCTATTGTGGATAGAAAGAATGCCCCCATTGCTACCTTCTCTCAGTTCTCAAATTATGAATTCTTTGGTTCATCCCTTGGCTCATTGCCACAAACATAGAGAGAAAGATATTAGCCTGAATGCCCCTCCAGGTTATTGGTGTTCTTAAAGAGTTGGGAGAATGAAGTTGTGTGTGTATTTCCATCTGTCTTTTTATGTTTCAGTGAGATCTGGCTGTATGCATTCCTTGGAGTTTGATTTATAGAAACCAAAATAGCAAATCTGTTTGTTACGAACAATAGTGTGTTTTAGGACAGGGGGCTCTGAGTGGGGGCTCTGAAGTAGCTGAGGAAAAAGGGAAAGCTCCTATATGGGGCCCCCTCTTCCCTGTGTAGAACAGGTATTATTATTATTATTATTATTATTATTATTATTATTATTATTATTATTCACAGCCTATGCTGGGCTGGTTAAAATCTGCAATTTGGGATCCAGCCAAGATCCTGGGGAATCACAGAGATATCATCATAAGATTTTTGCTGTTGCAAGCAATGCTGTTTTCTGTAGCTGAGCTGGTGTGTTGTTGTTGTTGTTGTTGTTAATTATTTAAATCCCACTTTTCTTATCCCTGATGGGTAACACAAACCCATAGTAATGTTGTTGCTCCAGATTCAATCAAAACAAAAACAAAATTCAATTAAGCGAAATAGGATATGAGGATTCAGAAGCCATGTAAGAGATTAAAAACTTTAAACGTCGGATCTTTCTTAACCTTAAAAATTTGTATTGGTACTTTTGTGACTTTTAACAGTGTGTATGTGCTCTTAATTGGTCTTTCAAGCGTCTGTACAATTTTTAAAGTTTTTAATCTCTTACATGGCTTCTGAATCCTCATATCTTATTACGCTTAAAATCGTACCAAGCCATGAGAATATCCATTCTACATTAAAATTCAATTATTATATCCGATATTGCGTCAGTTCAGCGGCTCCTACTACTGATCTGTAGTCAGCATCAGCAGCTAAAATGCTGGGTGCATGAGGTTACTTTTTCATAATCCTGAATGGAACTTTTTCCAGGTCTTCATTATATGCAGCAGAGGCCAAATTTCTTCAAGAGTAACGCCCCGAATGATGATTGCTCAGAATCTTCCCCTTTTTATATGAAAGAACCAAGTGTAGAAGATGCACTCAACCATAGGTGCCAGAAACAAGGAGGGCCAAAGGTCGGCCAAGAAACACCAAATGTGGTGTTCCTTTCCACCACATTTGAAGCCCTGTCAAAGCAAAGGTATATATAAAAAGTGGTGTTTTCATGTCTGAACACGTTCCAATGACCCTGTATTCAGTGTCATGTGATCTGTTGAAAATCTGGATGCTGCTTCTTATCCCCAGCCAGTTTAATATTTTAGTGCACTTCTGAACAACCTAGAACAGAGAGTGTTGATACAATTAACGTTTGCTACGTCTGAGTACAAAGTGCTCCTAGCGGCACAAAATCATGCTCACTTCCTTGGCTCTCCCATAATCGGAACACTGATTTCCACATTACTTTTCACCCATTTTTTTCAAATGCCAGAACCACTGGTCCATCTACAGACCCCCTGCCTGGAAACCACAATCACTTTGATCCAGGTACAAGAATTCTAATGAAAGCACAAAGGTCCCCCATGTGCCAGAGCTTTCTCATTCGGTTCAGTGGAGAAAAAAACATTCCTTTTGTATCGGTGGATCTGCTCTGGGTCAGCCTGTGCCCACAGATTCAAAGACACATGGATCTGTTGACTGGAGTGAATATATGAAGTGGTAACCTGTGAATCTCACCAACAGTGAGTTAAAATATATGTTGAAATACACAGCTCCAACTATGGGTGTGGGGTTTCTTGTATGCTATCACGTTGCACAGGATCATACCAGCCCAAGTGGAAGCAAACCTCTGTGCACACTTCCCTGTTTGCATGGGAAGGAGTGCATGGCAACAGAGGGTTGCTGGATCCACAGTATGCAAAGCCTTGACTAGTTATTCTCAATATGACTAATCTGCTGTTTGGAACAAAGAGCAGGGGGGACAATGTTTAGCTCTCCCATTTCACTGAACTGCGGATTATTGGTTTTGAGAGTAACTAATTGAGGCAGTGGGTTAAACCACTGAACCATAAGCTGTCGATCGAAAGGTCGGCAGTTCGAATCCGTGCGACAGCTCCTGCCAACTTAGCAGTTCGAAAGCAAGAAGTTGCAAGTAGATTAATAGGTACCGCGTCAGCGGGACGGTAACAGTGTTCCATGCACCTCGGTGTTGAGTCATGCCAGCCACATGACCATGGAAACGTCTTCGGACAGCGCTGGCTCTTCGGCTTTGAAATGGAGATGAGCACCGCTCCCTCGAGTCGGACACGACTGGACTTAATTGTCAAGGGATACCTTTACCTTAATTGGGGCTACACATGCACAGCTTATGCTGCTGCACATGCATCTGTTTGGATCAGAGGTTCCTTTTTTGGTGATCAGACCCACACTCTACCATAACCAGGTTTTCTTAGAAGTAAGATCCAGTGACTGAAGAGGTACATACTTGCATGAAATAGCCATTTTTACATTTATCAGGTATGCAGAGATGGGAATTATTTTTTCTTCTTCAAAGTGTGGAAAAAGTAACACACACTTGGCTCAAAGGATCAGCTTTAGGGAGCTTAGTTCTTCTTAAATGAGCAAGGAACGTGGTATTTTGGTCTTGATCCTTACCGCATACTCAGTATATGGTGGTGTAATCCTGTGCTAGCATGTCGCCTGTTGTGTCTTGCTGCTTAATTAAAGGGAACGTCTGACAGTTCAGAAGAGACATTAGTAAGATGTCAAATGCAACAAAGAGAGAAAATAATTTTAGGTTATAAAAAAAAGCGTCTATGTAAATTATACCAGCCTGCTTTTTCTCTTAGCTACAGCCCTGATTGTTTGAAATGATTTTTGTCTGGCATTTTAAACTGAAATGTGATTCTCTTGTTCATTCCCTGGCATCCTTCCCTGAAATATTCTGTTAAATGTTTTCAATTATATGCCAGTCCCAATAGGATCTTGCTAAGAGGTTTTAAAAGGTACCTTGTACAGTGCATTATCTAATGTCATTTGAATGCTATCAATGTTGCAATAAATAAAGATAAATTAAGTAATTAAAAAAAGTGTTGCAGCTTTGAATCAATAGATTGGAGGGTAGCTGACTAGATGACCCATGAGGACTGGGCTGTTTAAAGCTGTCTCAGAGAACTTGGCTTGGAGGTGAGTTTTGTAAAATTTATTTTTATTGGTTTATGTGACTGTCGAGTGCCAGATTATAAAAAGAAAGAGAAGCTTAAACTACACTATCAAACATACAGCCGTGCTTATATGTGCATTTTTTTTAAACATATGGAATTACATTATCTGTATTCCAATGCACAGTTCTCCTGCAGGGAACTGAGACAAGGTTTGGATCAAGTCCTGCAACTGAGCTTCCAGGCTGAAGTCCTAATTCCACATCTTCTAGAGAAGGAGTACAGTATTGACTTTTGTGGGACAAATATGGGAGAATGGGGGGCACAGTATTACACTTCAACTTATGTTTATTATCAGTGAGAGCTTGCATAAATACTGTCACTGTAGTACAGCAAAGGGAACTTCCTGCAGAAGTACATTCCCTTACTGGATTAGAAACTGCACACCATAGATCAGATTGCATCCATCTGAACATTTTCATGATGATGCACATTTGTATCACATTGCAAGCCAGAAGTGCTGGCACCAGGTCTGTGGGGGCCCGTGGCCATGTTCTTTTTGTGAGTCCCACAGAGGTGTGAGTTTCCTCCAGAGGTGTGGCGGAGCAGCCATGTTACCAGCATCCACCATCTTGAATTTCCTATAATGAAATGTGCCTGCCACTGTTGGCGACAGTAACAGGTGCATTACACTATAGGGCATTCAAGATGGTGGGTGTAACTGTTGGAGAGTGCTCCAGTCAGCCACTAAGATAATTCCCCCACACAAGTTCTTCTGGCACCCACCATCTTTGGCATGCTGTCTGCTGCCCCCCCTCACCCCAACATTTCCTACTTAATTTTACAGGTGCTTGGCACTAATGAGGGGAAAGTGGGGGACCAGGACGCATGCCTGCTGGTTCTCCATTGCCCCCAACAAGTCTGGCACTGGGAAATCTAAAAGGGAGATGTGAGTGTCCCTCTCTTTCAGTGCCACCACCAGAGTAGTGGTGCTGAAGGGGGGATGTCTACTGTTGCTGCTTCCCACTACAACCCGGAAAGTCTCTGCATTGGGCCCTTCCCCCAACAAGCTTACTGAGTGATGATAGACAGCAGCAGCAAGCCTCCTCCATTCAGTGCATGTCTGAAAATCAAAATGGTGCTGTGCGCTGAAGAAGGATGACATCAGCTGCTGCCACCCCCTTACTGCCATTGCCCAGTAAACTTGCTGGGAGAGGGATCAATGGGCTTACTTGGCACTGCTGGGTAGGAGCAGCAGCAGTAGACATCCTTCCCCTTCAGGGGTCAGTGGGACGCTCAGGCAGATGTGGCCCTTGACCAGAACCCAACTCGGCCAACCTCTGACAGCAGTCCTGATCCAGATGTGCATCCATGGGGGCCATCACCATCCATACTGCACCATGGAAATGCACATACCCATCTCTCTTGCAGTGCAGTTGGGAATGGACATCTCCATCTACTGACCTGAGGACTGTCTCTTAATGCACAATTTAATGCAACTGAAGTTGTGTTCAATTACAAAAGCTTGATGTTCAGTTTTGGGTGAAGCCCCTGTACCATGACATATTGCCTTCCCATGCTATCATTTTAGTGTATTAGCAGCCCAATCCTAATGACCTTTCTAGCACCGATGTACAGTAGCTGTGCCAACTGAGTGCTCACTGCATTCTGGGGTGGAGGGGGGGCAGTCACGGAGGCCTCCTCAAGGTAAGGGGACATTTGTTCCCTTACCTCAGGGCTGTATTGCGGCTGCGTCAGCATTGGAAAGTTCCTTAGGATTGGGCTGTAGTTCAAGTAAACAGGAAATGGCAAAGCAGGTCTCTGAACAGAACAGGTACCTTTTCATGGGTGGAAAGCATGAATTGTGCCATACAGGTTGGACTACTAGCAATCACACATTTACCGGTATATACGAAATGGATTGAAATGGGTCAGGAGCCAGGGCAGGATGGAATCAGCAATGTATGTGGACCATATAGCTGGATGTGCATTGAATCTACTGTATATCTGATCCCCTTCAAAACTGCTAAGCAGATACATCCAGGAGGAAGGACTCTCAAACTATTGCAATTTCCTACATAGAAATCAAATAAATCCCTATGTAGGAAATGTATGGTATAATATATAGCCTGTCATGGTACATCTTCTCTTATTTACTTGGAATTTTAAGTTTCCTTGTCAGCATCATCCAATTTTAGAAACCTATTGTACCATGTAACATTTTCTTTCCACGATGGGTTGAATATCATCTTTATGGACAATCACGTCTTTGTTCTGAAACTTTTTCCTTCTGCAGCGATTCTCTCATGTGCATAAAATGTATGTGTTCATCCAGCCTATCATCTCTTTATAGTACTGTACTGTGGCAAAATCCTATTTTTTTCCTATACATTCCTTGCTGCTAGAACCATGGGAGACACAGCTCTTATTCCCTGTGCAGACAGAAAGCTTGTAAAAAGTTTATTACGTTTCATCTTTAGCTGTAGCACTAAGAGGTAACTAGTACGGCCTATAGCTCTAAGCACTCCAGACCTATTTTTAAAGTGGGGATAAAATGGATAGTGGAGTTCAGTTGACCTGGAGAAGAGGGGGAAAAAATGATAAAACTTTGAGTTCACTCTTCTACAGTTCCATATGGCTTGTTTTTCTTAGCCTTATGGTCCAATCCTATGGGCCTGCTGCATTACCAGGACTTGTGTTCCAACACCCAGTATGCTTTATGGCCATCTCAAAATACAGTACAACGTGCCATACAGTGCAGCGTGGCTGCTGACACAAGTGGTGAGCAGCAGTGGCCAGGCACCAGCAGCCACTGTGGGAACCCTGGCGCCAGGCGGTGGAACACAGTGGGGAGGGGAAAGAACTGGGCAGGAACTGCATGTGGGTGTGTCGAGAATGGGAAAGGGTCGTTATTGGTGGCAGCAGTTTCACCGATATCCTATCCCCCTTCCTGGCCTTGATCCACCTACCCACATCCACTCAAACTTGTCCCGGCAAAATCACTGGCGCAGGTCCGAGTAGACCCATAAGAGCACTGGAGGCTTGCCATGGGTAAGAACAAAGAACAAAGGGAACAAATGTTCCTATATCACAAGGAGTCATCCGGGGCTTGAAACTCCCCCACTGGATGCAACACACGTCCCGTTGGTGCAGCTGTATTGGCAGGGAGAGTTACGTTGGATTGGGCTGTTAATAAGGTTAATTGCTCTGACTTGTTTCACGTCCTCTCACTTGCAATTTTTTATAACTTGCAGTGTACTCTCTGACAGTGTTGGGGTCATTTTGTGCCCCAATGGCATTGAATGGGAAACTGAAACTGACTGGAACCTGATGCTCAGTGTTATGTTTGTATGTATGTACAGGAATATCAATAGTGTTGACCCTATTGTTTTTATGTTTGTTTATTTATTTATTTATTTATTTATTTATTTACAATATTTTTACCCCGCCTTTCTCCCCGAAGGGCTTACAACATGGGAAAGGAACACAATACAATAAATAATCACATTTAAAACAATAAAAACGATTCACAAAAACTAGTAAAAAACATCATCTAAAAATTAATAAAAACAGATCAAATTACAATTAAAACAGGAGCATAAAAAGCAGCAGCGTCCCAGCTGTACCAGCAGGATGTTAAAAAAAGACAGGGCTCAGAAGGCTTCCTTGAACAGGAAGGTTTTTAGGCCTCGCCAGAAAGTGGCCAAAGGAGGGAGCAGTTCGTAAATCAAAAGGGAGGGAATTCCATAAGGTTGGTGCCACTACTGAGAAGGCCCTATTTCTGGCCGCTGCCCCTCGCCCCTCCCTGGGCGACGGTACCCGCAAAAGGGCCTTCTCTGGTGACCTAAGGAAGGGGTGGGGAACCTTTTTGGGGTGGGGGGCCATTTTCCCATGGGGAAAATTGGCCGCGGGCCGCCCGTTAGGGCGACCGAAATTTTTGGGCCCCCCACCGCAAATTTGACCCCCCCGCGAATTTACAGCGCCCGCCCGCCGCTCGCGCAGCTCCCTCCCTCCCACCCACCCACCCACCCACCGCTTGCGTTCGCTCAGTTCCCAGCCAGCCAGCCAACCAGCCCGCCCCCCTCCCAGCCCGCCCGCCAGCCTGCCTGCCTCCCAGCCAGCCAGCCCTCCCAGAGCCCCCTCCCTCCACTCTCCAACTTACCGGGCTCCGGGCCGCCGCCACTGCCGCCTTCCCGCGCCGCCTCCATTTCAAAACGGCCTTTCTGTACGTGCGCAGATCGCCGCTGGGCTCAGCGGCGATCTGCGCAGGTACAAAAAGGCCGCTTTCAGAAGGAGTAGGTGCCGATGTGATGCGTCACCTCGGTGCCTCATCCTTTGAAAATCAGCCTTCCTGGACCTGCGCAGAGCGCAGCTGAGGCCAAGATTGCCCTCTTGGCCGGCATCGCGCTCTGCGCAGGTCCAGGAAGGGCGATTTTACAAGGAAGCGGCGCTGGAAGACGGCGGCAGCGGCAGGCGGTAGCGGAGCCTCCGGTCGCGGGCCGGACCGGATCGTCCCGCGTGCCGGATCCGGCCCGCGGGCCGGAGGTTCCCCACCCCTGACCTAAGGAGATGAGCCGGAATATATGGAAGTAGGCAGTCTCTCAGATATCCTGGCCCCAAGCTGTATAGGGCTTTAAAGGTCAAAACCAGCACTTTGAATTGGGCCTGGAAACGAATCGGCAGCCAGTGCAGCTGTTGAAGAAGTGGCCCGACAGAGTCGAACCGCCTATCCCTGTTATTCCATTCCATTTGCTGTTATTCCATTCCTATATGCTGCCAAAGAGAAAACTCTTAATGAAGAGTTGGGTGGTTTTTTTCCTCCTTTGCATCTGGTGTCATGCTCAAGGCAACACATACCAGTTTGCTATTTGAGGTATGCCTAACACTGGATTCATATAGTACACTTTTTTTGTTTGAGTGATGGTTTTAAACATCGGGAAGAGAATATCCACTAGGCTCAAATGAGAATCTACCAAGGGCCATTACAGCCTGCTTCTCCCATAATGCAAAACACATCTATCCCCAAGTTAAAAACCATCATATATGTCCTGAGCCCTTCATACTGAACTTCAGATTTCAACATTCTGACAGCTCTCACCACTGTCAGATTCCATGGCAACCCATCTAGGTGGTGAGGTAAATAGAGCAAAGCTCTGTCATCATCCAATTTGCTTGATTGCAAGCTTCTTAGCTTGATGTCACGTTTTAACAAAGATTTATAATATCCTAACTGCCAAAGGCCCAAGGGCTCACAAAAGTAAAGAGTGGGAGGAAGAAACAAAAGCGACTAATATAAATGTAACATTCCATTAAGATAATTAACATGAAATGTGAAGATTTTTATAAATTGGTTATCTCTTTTAATTATTTCTGATACATCTGTAATATCAATGCATGGTAAAGGATGGTTTAATTGGAAAATAAATGAGAGATCTCAATGTATTATTCTTCCTGTGTATATCAAGACAAACTTGTTAATTTTGTTCTTGCATGCATCAAGTGAAGACACAGCATTAAATATCAAAGTTCCTAACTCTTGTTTTTATAATTTAGAAAGACAAAATTAATCAAACATGTTAGTATACAAAAGAAACCTTGCCAAATTTTAATTTTGGTGGTTTAAATAACCATGGAGTGGTACAACTCTGGAAAATATAGCTGTTTCATTCATTCATTCATTCTTTCTTTCTTTCTTTCTTTCTTTCTTTCTTTCTTTCTTTCTTTCTTTCTTTCTTTCTTTCTTTTTCTTTCTTTCTTTCTTTCTTTCTTAAAACAAAAACCCACATACATACCTCCTTTGTCACTAGAGTCAGAACAAGTTCTACAATAAATAATCCATCTGCACAGAACAGCTTTTTGTAAATGACAATCTTTTCATGTTTTACACATCTTTATTTTCCCTAAAGAGAATAGCTTACTTAAAAATGAAGAGCATGATTACAAGATTAGTTTTTTCTTTCTTTCATGAGACTTTAAAAACCACTTAATAGCAGCATTATATCATCCCATCCACCTTTTGGAGGACAAATCTTTTTAAATATTAAACTAAAAGGAGAGGCATAGTTATATAGTTATTACAGTGGAAATGTAGGGTCATTTGCTCATTGAAAGCACAGAGGTACATGGACAAAACTAGAACTCAGTTACTCCATTTAGTACATTTTAAAGGAAGAAAGGAAACAAGATTTATCCTGGAAACACCAAGCTGAACTCACTAGCTCTTCAGTTATCCTTAATTTATCTTACAGATTTTCAAATTATGGGGATTAGCAGAAGCTGGCCATGCATCCCATCTCTCTCTGATCCATAGCCTCCATTAACACTCAGGTTGTAATACATAATAAGCACAGGGGCAATGCTAATCAATCTGATTCTAACCTACAGTACATCAGCGGTACCTACATCAGCGGTTACATCAGCGGTAACATAACATCTTCTGGTGGGAAATACACGTGTATGTTAGAAAAAGACCTTATTCAAAAAGTTGACAGGCAGATATATGTAAAGAAATGTGAATGTGAAGTCTTTTAATAGCCACATGTAGCACCAGAGATCATGAAAGGTCAAACTCTGCCATCAGCCTAAGCCTGGTACTTATGTTATTTCCAGCGCAATCCTGAGTAAGAATCCGGCTGGCGGCCCATTGACTGGTGGGTTGGAGGTCTACTCGGGGAAGGGGACGTTCATCCCCTTCCCCGGGTGTAAACCGGGGCCAGCCCGATGGGCCTCCTCGGATTTCCGCCAGCGAAATAGCTGGCAGAAGTAGAGGAGGCCGTGTAATGGCCTAGCCGGCCCGGCGGGGATGGGGATATGGCCCTCGCCCGCCGAACCACCCCCGCGCCCACCGGATCCCGACTCACCTCCTCCGACGGACGCGCCGAGGGAGGCCGGCCTCTGCTTCGGCCTCCCTTGCTCCCGAATAGTTGCGAACGTGCTTTACGGCACGTTCGCAACACTTTAGAACGGCGGAGTGCTCTCTCTGCCATTCTAAAGATTCCCAGGATTGCGCCATTCTTTTCAAAACGGTCAACCTTCTGGGAACTTCTGAGATTCTGCATATGTGCCATGAAACTGAGGTCAAAAACAAGACAAAGCATATTTCACATTCTAGACAGCCTAAGTTTATGTCTATTAAAGATGCCAACCTGATGCCATAAAAACACTGAACTAGTGCAACTCCATAAATGGAAATATATATTTTATCTGTCAAATATATCCTTATCTGTCAACTGCAACTCTGAATAAATTTGACTGGGAGAGCTACCTGCAATGAGAATGTGCTTCAGTGTTTCTTAGCACTTGTAGGGATCTTGGTGAGATTTCAATATTTACCTTCTGTCATTCCTCCTGTTTTACTGATTGTTTTAAAAGATTTTCTCTTTTATTGCTTGTTCTTGCAAGCTGGTCTGGTAACATTTGATGAAAGTCAATATATAGGTTTGTGTCATCATAAATAACCCTGCAGAAAGACCTGTATTTTGAACCGTATATTCCAGATGTGAGCAGTGGATTTCCAGCTTTCTTTTAGGAGTTTGGCCTGTAGCATTTCCTAAGAAAACCTATCTTTGTTGTTGTCAATTGCTTGCTTCAGCTTACCCATTTCAACCCAGTCTTTTTCATGTATGCTTATTTTGCTCAAAGCCACGCTGCATTATAGATTTTTTAGTCCTGGTGCAATTGCTAGCAGCACTTTCCATTGTCAACATTAGGAAACAGGTGTGAACTTTCAGTGAAGGTCTTCTAGGTTGTAATCCTATACACACTTACCTGAGAGTAAGCCCCACTGAATGCAATGGGATTTACTTCTGAGTAAACATGTACAGGATTGTGCTGTTAGTAACTTATGACCCAAGCCTACGGAAGACTAGCACCAGTGGAATGTGCGTTCCACTGGCACAGTTTGCCGCAAAGCAGCCGTAAAGGACTTTGCAGCAGTGGAAGCAGCTGGAAGGTCAGAGCTTTCCTGTGTGTGCTGACGGATGTCGAGAGGCCTGCCAGAGCAGGTAAGCCTAGTGCAGGGGGTGGAATGGGGGAGGGGTGGATTGGGTTGAGGGGTGGGTAGAATGAGGAGGAAATGAGGCGGGGGATGGGCGGATCAGGCTTGGGAGGGGGCGGTTTTGGTGGTGGTGGTGCACGATGAATCCAATCCCCCTTCCCAGGCCTGATCCACCTGCACAGAGCAACACAGACATGCACCAACGGTTGAGCAGGTCCTAGTTAACCCATAGCGGTTGCTGGGGCTTACCCCAGGGCAAGGGGACAAATAGCACCTCACCCTGAGGAAACCTCCAGCAGCCAAAAATCTCTCATATGATGCAGCAGAAGCCAATATGGTGGAGTCCAGGGAGGACTTCTTCAGGATGGGGTGGACGACTACCAGTTTTAAACAAGCTGGCCCCACCCCCTCACTAAATGATGAATTTATAACCCTCCTTGTCCACTTTGCCAATCCACCCTGGGCAGTTCTTATTAGCCATGCAGAACCAGAGTCAAGTGGGCATGCAGACAGCCTCACATTCCAGAGGATCCTATCCAAATCCTCAGTCTGTACAAGATGAAAAGTATCCATAACAACAGGGCAAACAGATGCAGAGGGGACATTGGTGGAAACTTGCAATACAGAATCCAAGTCATGATGGATGTGAGCAATTTTATCTGCAAAACGTCTAGCAAATGATTCACAGCAGGTCACGGAGCTGTCTTCAGGTCCACCCTGAAAACCAAAGTTCACCCTGAAGACCAAAACCCTGCCCTGTTCCAAAAGGCCCTGGACAAGTGGGAACAGCTCCATTGGATGACTTTCTGCAGGTGCAATGGTGCCAGAGAAGGATGCCATCTTCGTTGCCCACACTGCCACAGAGGAGAGCCTAAAATGGGCTCTAGCCTGTGCTCACTCTGGTTTGCTGCGAACATTCCTCACTGCTGCTCAAGATGTCTACCTAGGCATTCATTGGACACAGCTTCCTAGAAAACAAGGGAGCCAGCTTTTCTCTATCACAAGGCAGAGGACACTCAAGCTACCAACAAAAGCACATTCTCTGGTGATGCCCAAGCCCCCCCCCCCCCATCCATGACAGAGAAACCAAGAAAAGAGAGAAAAGCCACAATATTACAACAAGCTCAAAATTAAAAGTTTAAAACAGGGGTTCTCAACCTGTGGCACGCATACCACTAGGGGGTACACGAGAGGCTTCCCCTTATTAGCTAAGATCAGCTGATTGTCGGCGACCAGAGATTATTTTATTTTATTTTTTAAAAAATTGCCCCGCCCCCAAACTCCGAGCTCGGCCTCCCACTGCAGGGGGTATGGGAGAGGCTGTTTTTTTTAAATCTCCCTGGATCAGCTGAGTGTCGAGCCTGTGTTTTTAAATTCAAACCGCTCTGCAGTTTCACTTTAAAAGATTTTTTAAAAAAGAAGGAAGGGGGAAGCAGACAATTATCTAAGTTAGCCTTATGGTCATCAACAGGCTGTAAAGTACAGGAATATAAAGCACAGGAACCGATTTGTTCCCCACAGGGCCACCCCCACCTAGGCCCATGGCACCAGAGACCCGCCTTGCCCTATTCTTCAGAGAAAAAAATGCCATGTAAGAGAAGGTTTTTCTTTTAACACTTTACTGGACTCCTCCCTGGCACTTCAGAAATTTTCCAAAGGCTTCTTTTAGATTCTGCCATTGGAACGTTCTCAATGGGTATATATGAACTCATTCTCTCTGAGGAAGACCTATTGCATATCAATAGGTAGGCAGGATTTGCATATCAAGCATCTGCTTGGGTCTGACTGACCACAGCAGCAGACCAACCTTGTGGAGTTGTTGGAGGGTAACCCCAGAACATAAACAGAGAACATAAATAGAAATCTCTCAAACAGCCCAATCCTATCCCCTGCCAGCCCATAGCATGCAGCAGCGCTGTCAGAGCACCTGATGCTTGCTATGGGGGAGGGGTGACCAGATGACCTGGGAGAGGTAAGTAAAAATATTTTTTACTTATGTCTTTAGGCCGCCTGGCCTCCAATGGGTCATCTCAGACCTACACCAGCTATTTAGAAGGTGTAAGTCTGGGGAGAGTCAGGAGGGCATGTCGGGCTTGGAAGAGGAGGATAGAATCTTAGCATGTGCCATGATGACCAATGAGATTCTCCTCTTCCGCTCCACTTTCCACCCCCAAACTGCCCACAATCCTCCCCCAAATGCCCCCCCCACTGTCAACCTACCTGCTCCAGTGTGGGTTTGGCAGTCCGCTGCTGCTGATGCAGGGCTTCCCTGTTCCCGCACCATTGTTAGTAAGCCACCTGCCATCAGAGCAGCTCACACAACAGCAGCCAAGGCCTTACACTGGCAGACCATGAGATTTGTCAGTGTGAGGCCACCATAGGATTGGGCCATAAGAATTTTGCAAAGGTTCCTTGTGGGGTGAAAAATGAGGCCCAATCTAGTTCTAGGTCCAATCACACTTACAACCCCAATCCTATCCCCTGCCACCAGTGCCAGTGCAACCACACCAAAAAGGTGTGCACTACATCCTATGGTGTGTGTGTGTGTGTGTGTGTGTGTGTGTGTGTGTGTGTGTGTGTGTGTGTGTGTGTGAGAGAGAGAGAGAGAGAGAGAGAGAGAGAGAGAGAGAGAGAGAGAGAGAGATTGGACAGCCTGCAGGGGGTCAGTCAAAACATTTTGCCTCTGGCAGGCTGCCTAATCGCCAATGGGTTTCCCCAGACATAGACCACCTCTTTTTGGTGGCATATGACTGAGAATAGAAAAGATGCAGGGAGGATTTAAAAGGAGGGGATAAGATCCAGTGTGCACCCTTCCCTCTGAATCCACCCCTCCCACCTTCTCACCTCCCCCATTTCCTCCCCCCTCTCTGCCCAGAAACACCCCTTGTCTTCTCACTCCCTCCTCACTCATAGCCAACCCCCATTGCTGCCTTACCGCCAGGGGCTCCAGGGAGGCCAGTGTTGCCTGCCCACCACTGCACGGTATTTGAGGCAGCCTGACTGCTTGTATATTGCAACCACCATAAAGCATACGGCGCCACCAAAATGCATGTTCCGGCAGCGCAGTGGCTCAACAAGATTGGGCTGTTAGGCTGAGAATTCGTTAAGATAGTATTGTGGACAATGGGTTATGTATAAAAACTTTTGAGGTTTCTTGTTTAATTGCATATTTTCACATGTCATGGCTAATAAAAATGGATACACATTAAAATACATCCAGCTTCCATGATTTGTACCAGCTCTGCATTCTCACAGGAACATCTGTAGCCTGGGAAGGGTCTGCAGATAAAAGGGTGGTGCCATTACAATCAGACGCAGTCTTGGCTCCCAGTCATAACCCAGCATATTGAACCTGTTTAAAGCGGCACGCATTTCTGCATTGTATGCAATGCCAGGCCCAAGCGAGTCACATGCAAGCTGAGTCGAAAGAGATGGAAAATCTACGGAATGGCCTGTTCTATATGACAATGAAATGCGCTTTACAACACAGTTAAATAACAACAGCTGCAGATGCTATATTCTGGCCTACTCTTGCCACATAATCTTAGCTAACTATTGGTCACAGTTTTTAAAAGGTATGTAGTATTGTGATTATGCATTTGCTTTCTATTTGCTTGCTTTGTGATCATTTCCACAACTCCATCAGGCCCTTCTTCAAAAACCCATCTTTTCAGTGAAGGCTTTGGCACAAATCCCTAGTCCCCATACCCATAACTAAACCTGTGTAACTGACACTTAGCACAATCCTGTGTAACCTTGCACCAGTGTAACAGTAGATGCACCGGTGTAGTGCGTCTACTGTTACACCGGTGCAAGGTTACACAGGATTGCGCTAACACATTCTCCTCCCGTTTACCCTTGTCTCCAGCTCCATCCTCTTCCCACCCCCACCCCCCTGTGTCACATTTTAGATTGCAGGCTCCTTGGGGCAGGAGCCTGTCCTCTTATACAGTACTTTGAACTGTGCATGTTGATGGCAACATATAAATAAATATGAACATTGCCCCTTGCTTTGGGCATTTTTAGATAGAAACACAGGTAATAAGTACTATAAATAAAATTAGACTAAACAATAATAAGCATTTGTATAGTCCTTTCAGAATGTGCAGAGCTCTTCACCCATATTATGTTGCTGCCAGCCATACCAAATACAGATTGTTGACTTGTGCAAGTCTCCCGACTGAATACTAAAAGGACAAACATAGTGTTATAATAAAGTAGGAAATGAAACTTGATTACAAAAAGGACAAAAAGTGTTATGTAGCCAGTAATAGAAAATGTATACTTTGACTTGACTTGTTTGAAAAAGTTGGTCTGAGATGAGTCATAGCAGGGAGGGAGGAGTGTGTGTGTGTGTGTGTGTGTGTGTGTGTGTGTGTGTGTGTGTGTGTGTAAAAAAATCCAAAACCTTGTTCAATATACAGATGGTAATGATAGGAGGTGTTGGTTGTAAGAAATGAATTGATCAGGAAGATTTGCTTGACTGAATTTTGATGTTGTTTCCAGCAGCCCTCCTCACATGGTCTTGTTTATGCAAATTGACCCTCTTTTCAACTCAGGTCTGGCTTCAGAAAACCCCTGGCAGGACTGCACAAAAGCAGAGTTGTGCAGGAGCTAGCAGACCTGAAAAGGCCTGCTGAATAGAGCAATGGATGCAATATGCAGGCAGTTGGGCAAACAGAAGAGTCATTCTTTTCTGGGCACCAGTGGTGTGTGGAGAAGCAGCCTGCCCTCCAGGCAGAAAGAAAAGGCCCCAGGAAGGGGGTCGCTGCGGCTCTGTTCCTATGGAGAATAGAAAGAGCTAAAGAGAGGGGAGCTGGGAATGAAAGGCACATGGAGGCAGAAGCGAGGAGAGACTGCGTTCACTCTTTTGAGGGTCATTTGAAGGGTGGCAAGGCTGGAAAGGAGGGGCTGGGAGACGGAGAAAAAGGTGAACCTCCTTCAAAAACTGGAGGTAAAAAATGGGAGCTGGAGGAAAAAAAACTAATTGCTTCTTTTGTTTCTTCCTAATTGTCACATTAGGGCGGGGGGGGGGAGGGTAGCTTTTATTAATTTTTCTGCATGCTGAAGAAAACAAGGAAAACTGGTACTATCCCAGAAAGCAAATTTATAGCAATATGCAGAAGGCCATTTGACCCACTTAAGGTGTGGTGCACTGGTTGAGCTTGAGTACAAAGAGCTGGGTTCAAATTCCTGCTTAGCTTAATTTAGCTTAATTTCTGATTTCACTATCTCTCAGTCGGACTAACCTCAGATGTTGTGAGAATAAAAGAGGGGGAAGTAACCATGTGCACCACTTGGAGGAAGGATCATGGTATATAAATGTGCAAAATAAATAAATATATAGCCCATTGTTGGAACACTACTGCAGGATCCATTGGAGCCTTGCCGAATCAATCTGATTTTTAAAGATTGCCATACAGTTAACAAAGAAGCCATCTCATCTGCTAAGTGAAAATTTTGTCAGCCTGTTATCACATTGAATAAATGAATAATGCATTTTTTAATTTCAGGACTGCTGGGTCTCTGGCTTTAAACTGGGAGAGAACAAACCTAAAATGTTTTTTTCCCCCTGTAGTGGCATAAAAAAGATACCATGAACTGCCTATAAAAAGCTTCTTGAATGCAGAAGTTTGCAAAAGCTGGTCATTAATTCATCTTTAGATCCTATTCTTCTTAAAGCATAAAAATCTAAGAAAACCCAATAAATAGAAAATAGTACCCATCTGCATTTCAGTGACATATCTTCAATGTGCAAAATGCTATCTCCTTATCTCTTCACCGCCCTCCTCCCCATCACTGAACAGAGACTTTTGGTGGGTGGGTGGGTAGATGGGGGAGGTTAGAGGAATTTATTTGCTATCAGTCTGCACTTTGCATATCAATACAAAAATTAATAAACTAATTTCAGGCATATATGACATAGTCAATGCAGAAGGCCCATTGTTAGGAGAGGAAGAGTATATTCTTATCAGTGTCTTTAAACAGCTATTCATCATTTCTAAAGGGCAATTATTTGGAATCCATTAAACTAGAATTCATAATACCACTGTGTGCTGAATTTTAAATAGAAATCTGTATTTAGATGAAGGAATACATTAGTATAAGTCATTAGAGCACTGAAAAATCCATGACTTGTTCATTTTTCACTCTCCTTTTTTCCAGATGATACAAATCACCAAGAATATGAGCATTTCAATACAGGAAAAACACACACAAAAAAACAACCCCACAACACCCTTATATATATATATAAGAACTCAAAACATAAGCTGCATGCTTTTTCTTGTGCATGCAGTTATAGATAATGATGTGTTTCTCTTTTTTTAATCAGTAGGTTGCCGTTATTATAAATTATTGTGGAGAAAATGAAGCATCCCCGACAAACACCTTAGTAATCAGGGACAGAATAATGACTGATTGATTGATAACTACATCTATATTCAAATGCCAAGAATTTGTTTTAAAAATCTGGTTATCGAGAACGTTTTCTTAAGGGAACATAAAAAAAAAAACCCCAGACAATGATAAATATGCACAGCAGCACAGTTATTTCCTAGTTACAATTCTTCTGTGCTTTTTTGTTGTTGCAATAATTCAGATTGATTTCTTGGAAATAATTTGTGATCAGCAAGCAAAACTAATAACTACACTACAGAAATGCACAGTACAAATTAAGGAAGAAAGATGGTGGACCAATCAGTAAATTTCAACAATCCTTCATTCAGATGCCCAGAAACAGCTACAGCCAAACAGTAATTGATTGCCCTTGTAAGATGTATATTCAAAGTGTCAGGGTTATATGCTACATAAGACATGGCAATAATACTTAAGTAGATAGTCTAAACAAACAACTCTATGTATTATATAACTCACAGGTTGCTTTGTAATCATATGAATGTAATTACCCCTAGTAATTACATGCAGTAGTATCTAGAGGTTACTTATCATAGCCGGGCAGCCCAATCCTATCCTATGCTCTCAGCGATCCAGCTATGCCGGCACTGGCAATGCTGGATCCTAACCGCCAGAGTAGGCGGGGTTGGAGGTCTCCTCAATGTAAAGGAACTTTTGTTCCCTTACCCTGGGTAAAGCCCCAGCCTCCCAAACAGGTCTCGGATCCATGCCAGCTATTGAGCTGACGTAAGTCCGGGAGGTCTGTGTCGAGAGAAACGTGCCTGGAAGGAGGACAGGATATGGCGTGCACTGCCGCCGATCCTGCCCCTCTCCCGGGCTGGATTCGCCCACCCTCCACCTTGAAATGTCCCTGGAATGCCCTCCCCCTCGCCCCTATGCCGTGAATCCCAGCTGCAGTTTACCTGGGCCACAGGGGCCGGCAAGGCCTCTGTAGTGGCCTAGGGCCGGCGCAACTGCTTTATGGCAGCTTTTGCAACACTCCTGTGCCGGTGTAGAGGTCCTATGCCGACCTAGTGGCCAGATAGGATTGCGCCCAGAGTCTGCTTGTGCATGTGATGAATCTCAGCCTGTATGTGTTCCGATTCAAGCTGAAGTGAAATTTCAGAAAATGTAAAAATCCATTTGATTTTTCAAATGCTGATATCCAGATTTTGAAAAGGAAATTTGGCATCAAAATTCAAGTTTCAGCTGTTTTGATTGGCTTACAGCCCAATCCTATCCAGCACCGGTACAGCATGGGCACCAGGTCCATGCTGTATTCTGGGCTGGAGAGGAGCAGGCTGGGGGTTTACTTGGAATAAGGGGGCGTTCGTCCCCTTACCTCAAGTACTGCCCCAGCCTTCGCTATGGGGCTACTAGGGTCAGTGCCACCTAATTCAGCGGTGATGAACCGTGAAGCCCCGTGTTGGGCCTGGAGGCCTGGGAGGGTGGATAGGATATGGCATCCAATAAGGATGTCAATCCCACCCCTCCCAGGCCCAATCTGCCCCCTCTCCGCCCTCCCTGCCCCTGTTACGCATGCCCCCTTTCCCAGCCGCAGAGCCGTTCAGAACGGGACTTAGTTGCTCCACAATGCTGTCCTCTCTGGCCTCTTCAGCGAGTGGCCTTGGCGCCGGTGCTGCCTACTCACCGGGTGCCACAAACATGCTTTACCTCACATTTGCGACATCCTAGGCTGGTGCCAAGGCTGCAGAGCCGTCGAAGACTTAGATTGCTTCGTTAATGAATGAATGTAGGTTTTCTATCAAATACTGTCAAATAGTGTTTGCTATTGTGTTAGCATATGCCACCAAAATAGGTGGTGTGTGTCTGAGGAGACCCATAGGCGGCCCCAGGGCTTATGCGGACATAAGTAAAACCGCCTCCCATTTGCCCTTGGGTCACCCATACACTGGATGCAGTATATGCCTTTTTGGTGCATCGGTGCTGGTGGCGGAGGACAGGGTTGGGGCCAAAATGTCACAGCTACTACTGTTCTCATTTGTCTATTGTATTATCCAGTTCCCTAGGTAGTGAAATCAGGGTGGTCCAACTTACTAGAGCAGGCGGGCTGCATGGAACCAGAGGTAAGTGGCGACGAACCCAGAAGTACGTGACCACCACTTCCGGCGAGCCTTCAAATAGAGGTAAGGAGGTCAGAGCAGGCAGGAGGGCTTTGCCAAGTGCAGAAAAAGCTCTGTCTGCTGCTGCTCCGAGCCTCCTGCCATTGCTTGGAGGCTCACTGCAGCATGCCCCGCACTCCAGCTGACGACTGGAAAGGCGCTCAGGAGCTGAGCGCCTTTCCGATCATCAGTTGAAGTGTGGGGCATGCTAGAGCCTTTGCTTGGATCTGACTGAAGGAGGAAAGGGGGGGCTCTGAGTAGCAAGAGGGCTGCAGAAGAAGGCTCTGGGGGGCCACATGCGGGATCTCGTGTTTCCCGGTATCTCCTTTCTGTTCCTACAGCAGTTTCAGTTACAATCCATTGTTTCTTGAAGGAATGGTTATTTTCCTCCTGTGTATGATGTCACCAGTGACACCTGAGTATGATTTGTCTGTTGAATTGGGTGGAGGCAGCACGGAGCCCTGGTTAGCATACCCAAGGTGGGAAACGTTAGGTGTAAGATGGTAGGACCAGCGTAGAAGTCTTTGTCTGCACTTCACCTCAGGTCTGCCTTGCAGTCACACACAGCAATGTGCTGCAAGGCAGCTGAGGCCACTTTGAAATCTCCAGCATACCTTGAAACAGGATTGATAATATAGCTCTAACTGTCTGCACATTATCTTCTACACATTATCCAGCAATGCCATAAGTTATCTATAAGTTCTCTTTCGTTTTTTAAAAATGTTTTGACCTTTACACTTTCCCTCATTATTAACCAAGCTTTACTAAATTACACATGGCTTTGATTGGGTATGCAGAGTGCACCCGCGATGGGCTGCTTGTTTGGTTTCATGTGTTTCAAATACATTAAAGAGGCTGCCTTGATTGTTTGACTTCATGCTTTCCAAAAAGAACCTTGAATTTAATTAAATCAAGAGGGATCTTGGCTGGTACAGACAGATGTCTTAGGACTCAGAAGATTATTTCCATGGAAAATGTTTTTTTAGCATCTATGGTGGTATTTGTAACACCCTGGTAGTGGCAGCCACTCAGGGGCAGCCCACGGAATCTGCCACGGAATCTACTCCCAAATTCCCCCACTTAACTCAAATTTCACTGCCCATCCCCTCCAATGCACATGCATCACCCAGTCTACACCAGCACCATTTATCTCCCCTTCCCACCATTATCTCCTCCTCCCCACAGAAACATCCTCCTCTCCATCATCTCCCCTTCCCCTCCATCCCAGTAACCACAACCTTCTTCTCCTCTTCCACCCCAACCTGCTCTTGCAAATTCCTCCTCCTACCCGTCCCTCTCCGTCACAATCTCCTACTATTTTTTCCTTCCCCCACCTGCCCTTCAAGGTGATGCCCTCCCTGTCATTGCCATGATCTCCTATTCCTCCTCTGCCTGCTATGATTCCCTCCCTTACTCCTCCCCACCGCCACCACGATTCCCTCCCTCTCCCCTCAACTATCTCCTTCCTCTTCCCATGGTTTTTTTCCCCACCTATTGCAATTTCTTTCATTCCTTCCTCTCTTGCCACCACCACTCCTACCTCCACGGCTGCTGCAGTGGTGTCGCTGGAGACAGGGCAGCTTACCTGTTCCTTCCTCTTCAGTCTTCAGTGTGTCACTTTCTTTTAAATAGAGCAGAAAAAGTCAGGCAAAACAAGGAAGCCAGAGGAACAGGAAGAGGGTGCGCCCGCGCTTTTCCTCGTGACTTCCTCATTTCACACCACTCTGCTGCTCTGTTTCAAATCATAGAGCAGTGAAGTGAGGAGGAAAAGGTATGGGGACAAGTGGGAGCTAGGTAAGTCGATTCTGGAGGTGGCAGATGGGCACTGGGCGCCTGCCCCCTGTGCCCATCCAGTGCTTTAGGCAATCCACCTCATCTCGTTTCTACACTGGGGTGGCCCTGCAGCCACTAAGAGTCTGTGGTGTCAGGCTGCAAACCTACGCACACTTGCTAGGGAGTAAGTCCCCTTGAACATAGTGGGACTTACTTCTGAGTAAGCATAAACAAGATTGGGCTGTTTGATTCTGAACATTCATTCATTCATTTCTATCCTGACTTTCACTGTATAGTCCTAAGATATCTATCAAGCATATAAAAGCGTAAGAACAAACTCAACAGTTAAAAGCAAAGTAATTGGAGACTGAAGCAGTGGTTCCCAAACCAGGGGCCGCGACCCAAACAAAGGTCACATGGGGTGTCCTTGAGGGTCACGGGAAGGTTTTTTTAATCATTATTATTATTATTAACATGTACCACCTCCATGGGTCACCAGATTGAGAGAAAAACTGTATTTGACCAGTTACCAGGTGTTTGGTGCTTGCCGGAGTGGTAGCATGATAAGGAAAAGCCAAAAGGCAAGAGAACTGCTCCCCATACAGGAGGGAGCTGCTCAGGCATACAGGAGTTCTGGTGCATACACGGAGCCCCCCCATGCATGCACTGCACCTATCGGAGACTGTGGCTGTGCATCCCCCTTGCAGATGCATCGCAGTCGCTGTTACTGAACTGAATGGAACGTCACACTCAGTGAGAGTTTTGTGCGCACACCACTTCTCCACAACACTTTGGACTGCGGGTGTTGTGTAATGTCTTTTCAGATGATCTTTTCAGCTTGGCTTCTTATCAGCTAGCCTGCCAATCTGTTAGAGGTACTGGTGTCCCACCTCTCTGTAGCCTCTGCGTCCATTCAAAGAATGGTGAAAAGGGATTATTCCCCCCCCCCCAAAAAAAAACCTGGAATAAGACTTATAACCAGAGTTTAATTTGTGTCGAAGCTCAGCTCCAGCATCTGTTTTCAATGTCAGGACATCACCCTGGAATGTATGAGGTAAGAATTGATTAAGGTGCCCTTGGGCTGGCTTGGAGTGTTTTCCTCACTGTTGTGTTAATCAGAAATGGGCAGAAGGTAGGTTGGGATTCACTGGTGACTTGCAGTAATTCAATGAGGATTTCTGACTTCCAATTATGCTTGATAATAGAAACAAGAAACCGGTTTCTTATTTCTAAATTAGGTATATGAGAAGAAGCAACATTCAGAGGTAATTTTATCTGTAAACAGAACCTTGGGTCAAAGGTTAAAGCCAAGCTGGTGGAGTGTGTGAGAAAATGGGTACATTGTGTGGATCTTACTGCTGACAGACTATGCTAAGGGAGAAAGTGAAGTTTTGAAAGTCACAGGAAAGCACTCCAGCTACACAAAGATGACAGAACTGTGGAGGTTTGAATGTGGCAAGACTGCCTTGATGGCCCAGAAGACGTCACAAACCTGCAGTTCTGATTGGTCAACAGGTGAATCCTCATTTCCTGTTATTCCTGATTATTCAAAATGTCAAAATATATAGTTCCGGGTTATTCATAATTCCTTCCAAGAGTTCTTATTGGCTTATAACTAGGCTTACCAGAGTCCCGGAATCGAGGCGTGCGTCGGCCTAGAGAGGACCCGAGCCACTCCCAAGTGTGCAACATGGCAGCCCAACGGTGGTCGCGTCGTTGATTGAAAGTTCTGGAAGCCACACCCCATTGGGCTGCCGCGGTGCACACTTGGGAGCGGCTCGGGTCCTCTCTAGGCCGACGCACGCCTCGATTCCGGGACTCTGGTAAGCCTACTTATAACTGTGGACTCATCATCAGTAACTTTGAGAGAGTGCATCCTATGTTTGATCGCAGAGGCTGAGAGGGACAAAATAAAAAGAGCAGCACAGTCTGAGAGGATTGTTTTTGCTGCTGCTGCTGGGATTAGAGAAGCTGTGTTGTCAGGAAGATGAAGCACAAGATGCGACAACCAGGAGAGAAACTTGTGCCTGATCATCACTGAAGAAGCTGGAGAAAGAGTTTAAGGAAGCCTTTACAGAAGCTGTTTCTGAACAAAGCACCAGACACTGACTACTCAGTGGTAGTGTCTTCAGATTTGGGTAGTCCTCAGATAGGAGTGTGTGTGTCCTGAGGCCCGTCATGTGAGGACCTAAGGGAAGACTTCAGGAAGGATCTTCTAGTCCTGAGTCATCCTGAGGTGTAGAGCCTGCCTGCTTTCCAAGGAAGCCCTCCAGTGTGTGTGTGTGTGTGTGTGTGTGTGTGTGTGTGCGTGTGCGTGTGTGTGTGCGTGTGCGTGTGCATGGGCGTCGACAGGGGGAAGCGCGGGGGCGGGCCGCCGGGGGGGTGTCGCGCGCATAGGGGTGACGCGCGACCCCCCACTTACTGTTTGTCGGTGGAGCTGGGCCCGCCCGCCCTTGCGTCCGTTTGGCTCTGAAATGAGCCGAAAACGGTGCGCGCAGGTGTGTGTGTGTGTTCCGGGCATGTGCGTGACGTCACGCGCGGGGCCGGGGCCGCATCCTTAAGGGTGACGCGCACGCCCCACTCCCCGGTGACGCACGTCCTGGCGACGCGCCTGCGTGTGTGTGTGTGTGTGATTGGGGTGGAGACAGGAAGGGGGACTTGCTGATATAAATGGTTTAAACTTTAAGGAATTGAACTAGTCACAGGGTCTAGTCATTCTTGAGATTTGGTATTAGAGTAATGGAACAAATAAGCAAATAAAGCAATTTGTGGATTTTTTTTTAATAAATAAAGCTTGTTTTGTTGGTCCAATTTAATATGGGGTTGTGTGATTAGTCCCACATCTATGCTCTACCAAGTTACTTGAGCCAATATTTGTTTTCTTGTGCGTTGGTAACCACCTCTGAGTTCTTCCCGAACTCCTAGGCTCTTACCAGGGGGGGTCACCCACTTCCAACAGCTGTCTGGGTACCAGAATTTTGTATTTTAAGAGTTAGTCAACCCACACCGCAACCTTATGCATGGCTACTCGGTCCCATTATGTTCAATGGGGCTTACTCCCAGGAAAGTGTGCATATTATTGTAGCTGGACAGCACAATCCACTGTAGAAATCCGGCCGGCGGCCCAGGGCTGCCCGCAGGATCCTATCCCGGGCCACGCTACTGGGGCCTGGAGGTCTACGCGGGGAAGGGGATGTGTAAGCTGGGGAAGGCCCAATTGGATTGGGGCCTGCTGGGAACATATTGGAGTAGGGCAGAGGTGGATATCCTATGTTTCTCCCTGACCTCGACACGCCCCCCCCCCCAGGCTGGCGCAGATCTGAGTAGGCCCTTTGGGACCATGGCACGACAGAGTAGGTAAGTAGAACATTATTTTACTTACCTCTCTGTCACGTCATGGTCTCCAGCTGGCCCACAGCATTCAGCGGAGCCTGCACTGGTGCCGTTACATGCTATAGGCCGAGGATAGTTTTAAGCCATAAGACTAGAACTCAGCTAAAATAAGGCACAGTTTTTAAAGGTGGTGTAGACAATGTGAATATAGAGTGGTATGCAGTGAGTAGCTACAGTATCATGAACATCAGTAATTTGCACAGGCAGCAGTCTGCCAGAAAATGAAAGAGTGATAAAATCCCGCATTACTAGCTAATATATGATTTTCCCTGTGAAGCATGCCTATTGCAGATAGTCATGGTTAATTGTTACAGTGAATTAATATCATTGTCTCAGTGGATAACATCATCTGTTGCTGCTCTGCTATTGATAGAAAAGTCATTAGGGTTTCACAAAGGCATGATTAGCCCACGGCTCCTTCAAGATAAGAAACATGGTCAAATTCTTCTGTAGGGCCAACTGCTGTGGCAAGTTGCTGGAAAGAGCCTCACTGGAATTCTACAACCCAGTGTGTGGGTGTGAATTGGAGGGGTATTTTTAATGTCCTTCTGTTTGAATTGAATTACAGCAATCAAAAATTGGACACTGAAAATGTTCTGAAGCCATATTTAACATGTGGCATTTTCGAGAAAATCAAGGCTGGCTATGCCACTCCACAGTTTTCATCCGTCAGGACAGGACAGACACTTGTGAATCGTGTGTGTGTGTGTGTGTGTGTGTGTGTGTGCGCGCGTGGTGTGAGAGAGAGGGGGGGGGAGAGATGTTGGGTCTAATAATCAGGTCAGATTGGCTAGAGATCCTCCAGGGGGTTATCAGCTCACGCTGAAATGAGTCATACCTCACTTGCTCAAGTCATCTGGAACACTGTGTGTTCTGCTGGCACCTTTTATGGTGCACCTGCCCTCTGCTTGCTTATTCATTTATGTATTATCATTTTAAATATTTATTCTCTGTCATTTGTGCCAAAAAGAATCCAAGGTAACTTACAACCTTAAAAAAAACCATATAAACACATAAAATCAACCCAATCGGTAAATAAAATGTAGGAGTGAGAACCACAACACAGCCTTCAAAGTGTTGAGGGAGCACGAGGGAGCATCAAAATCATTTTGCAGTATGAATGCTGTTCTTGGACTACCAGGTGGCTAATTCTGTTTTAAACATTACTAGCATAGTTTTGAAGGGGAAAAAAAGCATCAATATATTATTCTCCCCAGAGATCTGAACAATTCTTGCTGTTTGTTGTTTGATTTCTTTGAAGGATGCTCATGTTGCTATACGTAATTCCTAAGCATTGCTTATTTACATTATATTTACAAAACTATTAGATGAAGTCATATGATCTACAGTGCTATATTTAAGATGATTCCTCAAATAAATCTTTCTCTGTATCACACACTGAAAACAGCAAACAGAACATGCTCCCCTAGTACTAAGGGTGCTGGAATTCTTCAGAGACATATTGTTTTAGAAATAGCTTCCAAATTCTAGAAAAAAGTAAATACAGGTGGGCCCCCATATCCACTGATTCGCTATCCACGGTTTCAGTTATCCACGGATTGTGGGGACCCCCCCAGGCTTTTATTTTTTCCCCAGTAAGCTTTGTTTCTTCCTTATTACAGGCAAGTAGAACAAGACTAAGTACTAGAGAGGCTCTGCAAGGTTAACAGAAACCTTGCAGAACCTCTCTAGGACTTAGTCTCGTTCTACTTGCCTGCAATGGAGGCTGCTTCTCTGTTTGTTTTAAGGAAGAAACAAAGCTTGCTGAAAGAAAAATAAGAGCTGGGAGGGGGGCAAGCATGCCTGCCTGCAGGGGAGGCAGGGTGGGGGGGCCCTCAGGAAACCATGGAGGGGGTGTTCGCTCTTATCCACGGTTTCAAGTATCCACAGAGGGGCCACGGAGGGCCCCAGCGGATATGGGGGCCCACCTGTAGTGGCTTAGGCAAGCCACACTTTCAGATAGGCTTCCATTTCATCAGAGGTAGGATACTGTGCACATGTTTTCTTTGCTAAGGTAAAATCATATGACCAGCAAAGAATGCCTCAAACTGAATTACAGTAATCCACAAATCTATCACATGATTCCTTGTTGAGATCCATTGTGAATATTCTCCTCCACCACCCACCACCCCACTTTAGGTTAATATTCACAGATGCCTAGTAGTGTAATGCTAAACCATTTAGTTTAGTGCTGCAATAAAAAGCCTCAGAGAGCCATGTACTCACATGTTCCCCTCTCCCTTGTGTGAGAGCAAAGTGAACTTTTCTTCTTTCACTTTAAAACAAACAGCAGTTTTGTGCTAGTTGGGTTCTGGCATAACGCAAAACATTGGTTTGTTTAGGTAAACTATGGTTTCATGTTACATCTGAACCCGAGCCTGCCAACAAACCATGATTTGTTTAGGCTTAACAAATCAGGATCTGATTTGATGCTGGTTTGCAAACCACAGTTTCTGCAAACTGTGATTTTCCATTATTTCTGAATTCACAGGCTATGGACAAACTACAGTTAGGCCCTCAAGAATGCTAGTGCACCATGGAGACAGGTAAATTATGAATGTAAGTAGCTAGTCTTTAGCAGATGAGAAACAAAAACAGACAAGCATCTTTAAGCTATGGTTCAGTAGTGTAGCTGGGTCTTCTAGCGCCCAGGGCAGTGACTAGTGAGAGCTCCCCACCCTGAGTGCCAGAAGACCCAGAAGTAATTGGCGGGAATGCCATCATTGCCAATTACTTCCGGGTTGTCCCCCCCTCCAGCTTCAGCTGTTCCTACTCTAGCGCTGAACAGCTGATCAGCGTTAGATTCGTGTGCTGATGTAGAGCGCTGAACATCTGTTACATTGCTAGGGTAGAGGGGGGCAGCTGGAGCTCAGGGGCTTGGGGGCAACCTACTGTCCCCCCAGCTCCAGCCACCTCCTCTATCCTAACGCTGTAACAGCTGATAGGTGCTGGGGATTTAAACCCAAGTGCCAATCAGATGTTCGGCACTAGATTAGTGCTTTGATGTATAGCGCTGAACAGCTGTTACAAAGCTAAGGTAGAGGGGGTGGCTGGAGCTGGGGTGCTGTGGGGGGTCTTGGGGGTGATCTACCTTCCCCCAGCTCCAGCCGCCCCCTACCCTAGTAACAGCTGTTCAGCACTATAAATCAAAGCACTAAACTAGTGCTGATCAGCTGATCGGCACTAGATTAGTGCTTTGATGTATAGCGCCCTGTTCAGTGGTACAGTAAAGGCTGGAGGCAGGGGGCTATGGGGGGCTGGGGTGCAACCACGAAGATGACCTTGCGAGCATCCTCTCAGGCAGCCCAGCAGAGCCTGGAGCGGTCCGCAATAGCCACTTCGCATTAGCTATGCTACTGCTATGGTTTGTCTAGTTTATGTCAGGATGCTAAAACCATGGTTTGAGTTCAACAATGGCTATCATAAACCATGGTTTTACACAGTAGCATAGCTAGAGGGGGGCTGCGGGTGGGATGATGCGTCATTGCCCGCCCACTGCCTCTGGAATGGCTTGGAATCGGGACCCATCCGCGGTCCCCTCTAGCTATGCTACTGGTTTTATGTTATCTCTGAACTCAACTGTCAACTTGAAGAAATGTGATTTGTTCTAACAATAGTTAGTCAAAGGAAATCCAGATCAAATTGTAGTTTGATAATGCTGGTTTGGATGATACTGCCTGCAGCTCTCAGAAGCTCATTTTCACAGTGCTAAAGGATGGTTTAACTGTTACATTATGTCTTAACTTGGCCATAATGTTGAAGTTGGAAAAAGTTACAAGGGTCATGATCCATTCTGTCCTGCACATGCTCACACGGAGCCCTGTGAGGATATATGGGCTCAATATTTCTAGTGAAGATATACTACTAGTAGTTCATATAATAATGATTACGTCTAAATGATAATTAAACATTGTCAGATAATTAATGTACATCAAGTGTACAGCATTGGTTTTGTTTAAACAAAAGTAACCTTGATTCCCAAACAGTGATTTTAAAATATCAATATTATCAATATTTTATAGCTGCTGAATCATTGACCGTACTGTAATTCATGATTAGGTCTTTGCCAATCAGAACAGAGGTATTATACATTTGATTCATTATACTATCTGCTATTCCTAAAACAAAACTACAGTTGCAATCCTGAACACATATGCATGGTCTATGCTGCTGGGTTCTGGGGCTTTAGGGGCCGGCTGGATCGGTCTTGCCAGTGCCCACCTGACTGACCTCTATACTGTTTTTGCCTTGCAGGATCAGAGTCCCCATAGATGGGATAAAAGTCTTCTGGTTGTCACGGATGTCCGATGTAACCTTTCTTTTGAAGCCTCCCAGATTTTCAGCTTTTTCATGCACAGCAGTGAGATTTAATAATAATACATCTTTTTCCCATCTTGCCAGAGACAGTAGCCCTTACTTATTTTATTTTACAAATCATTTTGTGTAATGGTAATAATATCCATGGAGCTGAACTTTTATGACTCAGAAATGGTCTCCTGCTTTGAAAATAAATGCCTTAATGTCGACATTTATTGTACAGCAGGAGACTAAAATGCAGTCACAACGTTCAATTTCATTGACATTAACTCTTAAATTGAATCACAACTGTGAGAGAGAACTCGAATGTAATGTGCTGACTTTGACACTACTAGGAACAAGATGGAATTTTAGTTCCATGTTTTCATTAAAAGAAAACGAAAATGGAAACTTCCCAAATGAGCCTCTTGAATCTTCTGTTGAAAGGTGTTGAGTGCTATGAACTTAACGTGGTCACCAGGCTTCAGAATAATGCACCTCTTCCTTTCCTGTGCATCTTTCATTCCTTTGTATACTCAAAGGCAAAATGACTGAGACGGAACTGTGTGTTACAGCCACACCTGCGTTACAAAAGTTAATGGGAAAGGAACTTGGATGAATTCTGCATCCAAGAAAGAAACAGGTACTGGCAAACAGCTCCTGGATGCTCAACTTAGTCCGCGTTATTCATTTTCAACAACCTTTCAACAAAAACAAAATGGTTGAAATAATTGTGATCATGGTGTGTAGTCCTAGGTTGGGTACTACTGCATTTCATTGCAGTCTTGTCTCTCATTGTCCAGGTACTAAATTTGTCAGTGAATGTTCTGTGAATTATGATAAATGTTTACTTCTAAAATAATGCCCAATTTGTGGAATGGAACTGGTGCGCCCATGAAACAAGGTAAGGATTGCAAGAACTGGGTACATTGTATGTAAAATGCATATAGGGGTGTGTTGTGCACTGCACATATTACATCACAGATTGGATGCAATAGCGGGCAAGCACATATGCATCCATGCCACCGTTCTGTTTGACCAATAACATGAACCTGTCCTAAGATGTATCTTTATGTGGCATTTTGTTGTACACATGGCTATTTTAAACATGTAGAGCCCCCCTCTTGTCTCCTCCATCTTAAGAGTTGTGGGAGCATCCCCAGGGCCACTTAGTGGGATGGTGACGATAACTTTTATCCGGATTAAGAGTGAGGTCTGCTGTTTTGCCTAGATGGTACAGAACGTTTTATGCCAATCTTGACTGGCACAGAGGAGCAGGGCTATGCTGGAAACTGCACTGCATTCTTCTGTTGATCAAGGCCATGAGTTTACATGTTGAAGCCTCTTGCTTGTTCATCAGAGAAGAAAATAATGACTGTCTGGCACTGTACTAGTTATTGCTCTGCTTCCACTGTAAGAGTGAAGTGTTGGCTGATACAGGACCTCGGCTTTCTGTGGGTTATTCAACTCTCATTCAGGTGTTCTGAGGTTCTCGGGATGCTGCGCTAGTGTGTTGGAGGGGCATTCCTTGGTTGAGTGAGTGCAGCTGGTTTTTGACTATCAACAGATGTATGTGCTGCTAAATATTATAACTCCTCCATAACATATCATGCAGTTCAGTCAACCAAAGCTGTCAGACCCAGTATGACAAAAGAATCCTGTCCAAATAAATTAACCTTAAGATGTGATATTCCTCATTTTACTTGGTATTATGCATATAGCAATAATTATCATCCACCCCATTCACTTAAGGAATATCAGTGCTTGAAGTTATACCTCTTTCATCCTTTATGCCCCATCTATCCTTTTCAATGTAAGTATTCTTAGTCATTATTTCAGAGAATGGCCTAACTAATTCTAATTATTAAGCCTCTGGGCATAATCCTTTAGAAATGAATATAGTCAACCCATGTCTCCTTTTTCATTCCCAGATACACACCAGCAGATGTAGATTGAACTGAAGCACTGAACAAGGGTGGGAATAATAAAGAAAAGTAAGCTGGACACATATCATGGGTTCCACTCCAGTCCAGGAATAGTTCAGATTAGTCCTGAAAATTTGTATTTGTTCCCTGATGGATCATATTTGACCTAATATATGACCTAATTTTAAATGGTGTCACAATTTGGTTAATGGAGTCTATATAGAACTACAGTTCTCCTAATGGTGCACAACTCTGAACCCCATTTCCAGGCCTGATCCGCTTGCATGGGTAAACACAGACTTGCACCAGTGACATTGCTGATGCAGGTCCGAGTTGACCCATAGTGGCTACTGGGACTTACCCCAGGGCAAGGGGGCAAATGAATCCTGTGGGGAAGTTTTATCTCCTGTAGGTCTCCTCAGGGTAAGGGGAAATTTGTTCCCTTGCCCTGGGGTAAGCCCCTGCAGTCGCTATGGGTCAAGTTGGACCTGTGCCAGCAATATACCCTCCCAGGCACACCCAACCCCCGCCCCATCTCCTCCCCGTTCCACCCACCACGCCCCATTCCACCCCCTGTGCCTGGCTTAGCTGCTGGTCCGACGGTGTGCGCAGCTTGCGAAGGCAGCTTGCAATGGTGGCCAGCACTGTACAGCTGCTGTTCAGCAGCCAGTGCCGGTGAAAAGCGCATTCCACTGCCACGGTAGCCCAATATGATCAGGCTGTTGATTAGTTTCTTAAACAGAAGTCACATCTCAGAGAAATTGAGATAGATCATCCTTGGCATTTCACACAGTCTTTCAGAATTACACCAATCAGCTTTTCAGTCACACTACTTTCTGTGATAACGGACAACAATGTTTTGCAGAGTCACAGATCCTTACACACCTAGATTCAAATGAAACTGGTTTTCACTGACCTGAAGTCAACTGCAGGTTCTGCAAATCTTACGGTCATGTCAACTCTTATTGGAATAAATAACATGAAGATCCATATGAAAAGTAGATAGCAAATCCAGATACCGAGTTTGAAATTTACTGGTTTACAGTATAGATCACTCCCTAGAATATGCAAATTTGATCTAATCCTATAGCCAGTTTGTGAAATTGCAAAATCCCAATCCAGTTCCTCATGGGCCAGATCTTCCCTAGTATAAACGATAAACACTTGGACTAGCAGAGAATGCCCTATCCTCCACCCCATAAACAAAACAGTTTCATATTGAAATGCATAGGAGTTTTTCTAGGGATTTCAGTTTAGATATTTGATAAGAAAATGGCCCTGATAAAATACAAATACAATACAATGTATATTTTTGCCTTGATGAAGCAAGACATCTTTCTGCCCATGCTTGTAATATTTTATAAAGTCAGCATTCACAAGTTGGACACCATGCAATGAGTTTAAGTTGAACCATATGGTTCTTTATGAAAGCAAGTCGCCTAGGATAAATCTAGCTGGCACTCACAACTTCAAAAGTGTTTCTTTGGGGAAAATCCTCAACATAATGCATATGCCCACCAGGCAACTCCTTAGACACCTACAATACTGGGTTATAAAATATGGCTTCCACATAAAGGCCCCCCTGTTTGGTGAACAAGAACTCAATATATGGAATGAGAAGTTGATTTCCTTCCTTGACATTTGTTAAAAATGAGCTACCATAGAATCCATCATAGAAACTATGTGGGTATTGTGTGGCGGCTATTGGTATTCCCAGACTTCAGCTGACAGGGTTTCGCCAAATTTAGATTTTAACAGAAGTATAGCTTTGGTCATGTATATTTTGTTAGAAGTTGATGGCACTTTCAGAAACATCAAGGTCCATGTTTTCATATCTTTATTTTGATTGGCAATAGTTGTTTCAAGCAGTTGCAAAAATCTAGTAAAGCCAGGTCCATGTAGACTGTTTCATATCCTAACCTTTCTGCAGAGTTTCATCACTGGAAAAAATTGGCATATTTGTTTTCTATGTGTCCTTTTTTCCTTTAGGGAGTCCCCACCTGCAGTCTGATACAGCCCAGGTACAGGTTTAAGCACAGGCTTCCTAGGCACAGGAAGACTGAGTTTCAGCTGAATATGTCACTGGCTGTGCTAGTGCCAATTGATTCATAAATATGGGGTGCCCAGAATATTTCCATTTGTAATTGTCATCTCTATAATTTGTGCTCTCTATAGCTGGGAAGTGGCCTTATCATTCTGCCTTTCCATTCTGAAAAGCATGCATAATAGACAACTTTTCTTCATTTCTCCGACCAACAAGTGCCCCTCTAGAACAAATTGGAACTTTGGACAATACCTCTGCACAGTTTGCTTTGTCTTTAATCATCCAGCTATATATTCCAGTAATTAGCCCCTACCTGGCTCTACTACTCTATGGATATATCGGTACACTCTTGGTAGCTTGCTGCTAGACTTAAATAACAAAAGGTTTGGTTTTTGAACAAATGTTTGCATAGCGATCCTTTGATGTTTCTCACCGACCCCATTATAAGGTAAAATGTCATCACATCACCTGTCATGACTTTCCAGGACCATAACAAACTACAGCTGACTCATTGTCTGGGAATTTGTAATAGACGCTGCCATTGTAAGAAAACTTCAGTACAGTACAGTACTAGAAAAACTTGTTACTTGGAACAAACATAGATCAGATGTTTGACACTCTTCCTCCCTCTCCTTTCCACCCTCCTTAGTTAATGGCATAACTACATTTAGGTTGAAGGTGAAGTGCATTTGCTCAGCCTTGGAAATGAGAGGCAGGAGACGGGCGGCTTTCATTATTATAAAAGCCAGTTTAAGTGAACTGTCGAGCTATATTGGTTTCCTTGGGGATTGACCATGACTGTGGGGACAGACTGGGGTTGAGTTGAAACTTGATGGGGGTCACCTCTCCCATCGTGGCAGCAATTACATAAAATGCTCTGCTCCACGGGAGAAAAGCTAATGAAGAGATGTGTATCATGAAGAGTTATACTTTGTCTACAGTGCAAGCAAGGCATGTCTCGCTGTGTGTGATGGTGGTGGTAGTGTGTGGAGAGGAAGGAGAGGAAGGAGAGGAAGGAGAGGAACCATTGCAAATGATAGAATCTATTCACATTCCTAAGCTACACAAAGTATCATGGTTTTTCTCTTAACCAGTGTATGGAACCATGCACTAACTGGTGCGTCTCAAAGGCAGTTTGCATGTGCACCCTGCTCACTGATTTTCTCCATGCTACTGTTCCCAGTGTCCATGGCTATTACACTAATCAGTGTAACGTGATCTGGCAGTACACAGGTATACACAGTATGCAGTAAATAGCATGCAATTTCTGAGATTTCAGAGACTCCGAAAATGCAGCCATGAGGCATGAATGGTTGCTTGTGTGATTCCATGTACATTCACATATAGCGGTGTCATGAACTAGTCCCCTGTCCCGAGTGAACCTCCTTTTCTTCCCCTAAGTGGCAGCTCTCTGTATACACTGAGTCTGACCTAGGGATCAGCCTGTCACGTTCTCCGTTATCTCCAAAGTTCTAAGTCATGCGTCACACATAGTTTGCCCTCCTCAGATATATGTATATTGGAGCCTCATGACTGCCTGGCATTGCCAGAAACACAAGAACTTTGACCAAAACCTTCCTGGACCCCTGCTGGGTCTAGGTCATACCTAGTCATGGATTCATACACTCGTCTGACTCAGGAGCAGACAATTTGAACAACTGTTAATTTCAAACCAACCTATCAGAGCTGAGGAGAGTCAGTCTCCCCAAAATGAGATAAAAGAGAGCTGACCAGTTGCTTTAGGAATGCTTTGTAAAATGACAGCCAAGCCATGGTGAAAACTGTGATGCTGTCCATCCAGGACAGAGTTAATTCTTAAACAGATCTTTCTCTCCAGTGCCAGGAGGGTGCTGTCTCGCTTGGTGTCGCCCTTGCCCGGCTGTCTTTGGCCGCTCCAAGCTGCTTCTTCGTGAAGCCACAAAAAATGGCTCAGAGCGACTGAAGACCGCCGAGGAAAGGCTGGAGCCCTTCCTCGGTGGTCTTCGGCTGCAGACACTCGCTGAGTCCAGAGGTGTTTCTACGGTAGGGGCGGTACCATAAGTTGTGCCCCATCCTAGTCCCCGTTTACAAACCGGAACAAGGAGGTCCCGCTCACCGTAGGAGCCATTCTGTGTGGCGAAGGCAATGGGCAGGAGACTCCCTGCCTGTCGCCTTCGCCATGCGGAATGGCTCTGACGGCAAGGGGGCAGGGCCTCCTTGTTCCAGTTTGTAAACGGGGACTAGGACGGGGCGCAACTTACAGTACCGCCCCTACCATAGAAACACCTCCGGCTGAGTCAGAAATAATTGGTGGTGATCACCATCAATTACTTCTGCGTCTGCGTACTCTGCAGGGTGACGCCAGAGTCACTGCATCGGTCAGCCAGTGATGTCACTGCCATCAGCGTAAGCCCCAGATTGGGCTGTTAAAATCATTTCAGGTTAAGATTCTAGAGATAGCCAGCCTTCCTGGTTTATTGCCCTCAATTCCATGATCTAGTTATGGACTTTTATTAGGTATATCTTTTTCAGAGCACAGTAGTCATGGGTGTCGACAGGGGGAAGCACGGGGGGCGGGCCGCGTGACCAAAGCGCGGGGGGCGGGTCACGTTTAGGGGTGACATGTGACCCCCCCACTTACAGTTTGGTGGCGGGGCTGGGCCCGCCCTCCCTCCCCTGTGTCCGTTTGGCTCCAAAATGAGCTGAAAACGGAGCGGGGAGGGTGCTCTGCTCCTGCGTGTGACGTCACGCGCGGGGGCGGAGCCTATCCCTTAAAGGCGACGCGCGCCCCCGCTCTGGGGTGTCGCGCATCATAGCGACGCGACTGACAGTAGTACATTCTCTATGTCACATGCTCCAGTCACACAGGACCCAGGTGTCCTTCCTAACGTAGCAGTAGCCATGATGTACCTTTGTTTATATGCATAAGTCATTACTTATTGAATGTGTCATTATTCTCTCATATGCTACCTTTTAAATAGATGTCTATTTGCCTCCCCTTTCTCTTATGAATTCAATTTCGTTTGCAAGGAGTGACTTCATTCCATTCTTTTTCAAAAGGAATGGTTTTTGAATACCATCTCTAAAATGGGTGTGTGTGTTTTTACGCTCTCTGTGTTGGCTATCCTGCTCCCTCTTGTCGTTGCACAATAACATACTTGCCTGACCTTTTGTATGGACTCGCTTCAGGCGCTGTACCCTGCCTTGCTCTTGCTTCATGTTCTTTTTCCAGTCCTGTGGCCTCGAGGTTTGGCAGTAGTCTGGCACTACCACAGCTCAGTCATGTGAGGCAAAGCTCTGAAAATGGTATTTTTAAAAATTGGCTGTGTGTGCTGACATATTATCTGTCAAATCATCTCTAAAACTGGGCAAGAACACCAAATCCACAAGCTGGTAATCAAGTGCTTTGATGTGGAAACAGAAATAGGATGTAAATTCAGGGCTAGGTGTTGTTTCTGAAGCAGCTAAATCAGATTACGGCTAGCAGGCTTTTCTTCAAACAAGATATGAGAAAGCATACAATTATTTAGGACTTGTTTTTTTGGTATGGTGTTTAAAGTGTGGTACTCCCCCCCCCCCCAATAAATTTATACCCTGGTACCTTGTTGTAAAAAGATACATCTTTTCCCTCAGTCACCTCTTCTGCCCTCTCCTTCCCTTTACAATAGGCTTTATATATAAACGATATGTTTTTGTAATACTGTATTTAGGATTTGTTTAATCTATTTTTAAAAAGATATTTAACTAAAACTTTGATGCACACTTCTGTCCAACATTTTTTAATGGGCAGGTCTTTTTAGATAAGTGGTTTTTAGGTACAAAAGCATTTTCACAGCCATAGGTTTTTCACACATCCTGTATCAAACAACCAAAGCTATTTGAACTAGACAAATACCACACAATCATCTGTATCCTAGTGGTGAACTTGGATGGTTGGATGCCCATTCGATGGAAAGCAGAATGGGGCCACTTCAAAAGTAGGTATTATTAGTTATTTGTATTGCAACACTAATGTGCTTTCCAATATAAGTCCCTGCCTTGAGGGACTCACAATCTACACAATGGGACCACAGAGGAAGGGGAGGGGAGTGATGCCAAGACAGATGGGGAAGAATATGCAATTATTTCATGTATACATTCTTAGGTTGGGTCTACATACTTAGGGGATTGCCAAAATACAGCTATGCCCTTGTTATTTGCGAGTTCTGCTTCTGCAGATCTCAGTATCTGTGGAAGCAGCACGCAAATAATGGGGTACAGGAGTCCAGCACCCAATGGGTCCATTACCACAGGGTCCTCTGGAGGCCTGTTCCATGCCTTATCAAAGCCATCCAGAGGCCTCCATGGGCCTCCAAAAGCCTCTCCAACGCCACCAGAAGTTACTTCCGGTCAAACCAGAAGTCACTTTCAGTCATGTCGGAGAGACTTTCAGAGGCCCACAGAGGCCTCTGGAGGGCTTTGGGCCACTGGAGGCTCCCCCCAGTAAGTAATGGACATATCGGGTGCTGGACCCCAGCATCCATGGTTCATGTTATTCGCAGGGCCACATGAAACGGAACCCCCATGGATAACAAGGGCCAACTGTACACAACAGCACATAAGAACATAAGAAAAGCCCTGCTGGATCAGGCCAAAAGCCCATCTCATGCAGCATCCTCTTTCCCACAGTGGACCACCAGTAGCACACTGCCTCATGTGCCCTCACGACATTTGGGTGCCGCCATCTTGGATCTTGCTAGATTTCGTGAGATCCAAGATGGCCGCACAGGTAAAACTTTTACACTTTTAAAATTGTGGAAGCAGCGGTAGCGGACCCGGAAAACCGGGATTGCCCTGGTTCCGGGCCCAGTGGCTGGGACCAGGCCAAGACCAGGCTCTGGAAACCAGTGCAGTTCTGGTTTTTCCAGGATGGATGGTAAGTCCAGAGGCGTAGTAATGTAGGGGGCCCTGATGTACAGGGCCCCAGGCACCGAGCTTCCGGGGGGCGCTCTCCTCGGACTAGAAGCTGGAGCGCGGCGCCCGCCCGCAGCCATAACGGGCAGGCGGCGCTCCAGCTTTTGAGTCCGAGGAGAGCGTCCTCGTTGTCTAGGCAACGCGCACAGCGCGCGCCCGCAGCCACAGGGTCTGGGTGCGCGCTGCGCGTTGCCTAGACGACGACGCTGTTGCTCACCTCGGACTCAAAGCTGGAGCGCGGTGCCTGCCCGCTGCGCTCCAGCTTTCAAGTCCGAGGTGAGCAACAGCGTCGTCTAGGCAACGTGCAGCGCGCACCCAAACCCTGTGACTGCGGGCGCGTGCTGTGCGTGTTGCCTAGACGACGAGGACGCTCTCCTCGGACTCAAAAGCTGGAGCGGCTGCGGGCGGGCGCCGCGCTCCAGCTTTTGAGCGTCGTTTGACGTCACGTGACGTCACACGTCACGTGACGTCGGGGGCGCTGCCTAGACGACGAGGACGCTCTCCTCGGACTCAAAAGCTGGAGCGGCTGCGGGCGGGCGCCGCGCTCCAGCTTTTGAGCGTCGTTTGACGTCACGTGACGTCACACGTCACGTGACGTCGGGGGGCGCTTGGCCAGCCCCCGCCCTCCTAGCCCCAGGCGGCAGGAGGGCTGAAGACGCCACTGGGTAAGTCTAACTACTACTCTATGTCTATTGGAACAGGGAAGCCACGTGCAACATTGTTCCACCATGTCTCAGCCAATACAGAGACAGTGGCATGCACTGGCGTCGTTGCAGGGGGGCAGTGCTCTAAGTTCCATCGTGGTCCGACCCTCCGTTACACCGGTGCATGAAGCGGCCCCGCCCCCTCGCCTTTGGAACCATTCAAGGCAGTGAAAGCAATGCGCAGGACACCCTGCGCATTGCTTTCACCGCCTTGAATGGCTCTGAAGGCGAGGGGGCGGGGCCGCTTTGTGCACCGGTGTAACGGAGGGTCGGACCGCGGCGGAACTTAGAGCTCCGCCCCCTGCAGCGATGCCATTGGTGGCATGATCATGGCAAGGAAGGGAGGAAGGTTATACTGTACTGGGATTCTCTGATTCAATCCAAGACAGGCATGGGGGGAATCCCACAAATATTGCCATTGCCCAGAAAGTACGGCTGTATCCCTGAGCCCTGACTGACTGAGGAAAGGGTAATTTTGTACTTTGTACATTATGTACTGACCATAATGATGTCTAAGCCTAGAACATACATGTGTAGTGTAGCACTAGTGCCACTTTCTAACTACTCCCTGAAACTCTTAACTGCTTCTTCCAAGTCCTCTGGAAGTTACTATAACACAGCAGTTCCCAAAGGTCTTGCTGCCGCAAACCACCTTGCGCTGCTGCTCCCTCATCGCTTCAGCCTGGGACAGCCTCCAGAGGCCTAGTCAGAAAGGCCTGCCTATGCAACCATTAGTTGTGTCGGCAAAACCAGAAGTGACATCCGAGTCACTTCTGGAGGCCATCCCCGGGCCAGAGCAATGTGGGCGTGGCTGGCTAAGGTGAGTCAGGCCCCGGAAGCCAAATGGAGGTAAGGACAGGCAGGTGGGCCCGAATGGCAATCCAGTTCCACCTCATGCAGGTTGCGACCCACACTTTGAGAAGCCCTGCATGACATATACAAAATGCTATGTAGAAAGAGACTAAGTTCCTAGAAGGAAGTGTTCCTCACTTGACTGAACATAATTATTCTCTTTGACCCTTCTTTCCCTGAACATGCCTCAGTCTAGTTGAGTTTTCTGTTAAATGTTTTCCCAAAAACAAAGATGCAGAGGGAAAAAAACAGTTTGGCAGGCCACACACCATTTGTAAGATATTACAGAAAGTTCATTCTGTGAAAGGGGATATTCTAAATTCACATGAGATCCTCTGACTGGTACAGGCTGCGTTGACATTTGCACCATGCTATAGAAAGAAATGTCTCCTCCAAAAATATGCTAACTATTCTCTCTTTTGTTTGCATTCTATTCAGTAGCTTACATAAATATTCAAAATTGACAAAGGAGGAACAAATCAAAATGGTTGACATTCTAACTCACGTTGCTGGCATTCCTTGAGGGATTTGAGTAAAATGCAAAACCACGATTCTTTCACATGTTGGTTCTGAAGAACATTTTTCTTCTGAGCAGAAGTAGTTGTGTTAATTCTTTTCCATGAGAAAAATAATATTCACTGTCTTGCCCATTATGAAAATGAGAGGAGCTTAGAGAAAGGAAGCATACTTTTCACATATTTTTAAATGAAATATGTGCATGCCAAGGGGCTGAGCATATACTGTATTTATTGCCCACTGCAAGTATTTTGTTTTTTAATAACATTATGGCTGGACTGCTACTAAGAGGGTCATACACACATGCAAAGTGCTCTTGTGCGCAGTGCTTCCATGCATACGCTGGAAGCCAGTGATGTGGAAAAATGATGTGGAGTCAAGTCTCAAGTCCTTTCCCAAAATTCTTGAGTCTCATTTCAAGTTCTATCGATTTTTAGAGACAAAAGAAGGGTGATGGAAGTGTGTGTGGGAGGGGTGGGAGGGTTGTAATCCCCCCTGATGTTCCTATCTGCACTGAGTCACTATGGGGCTTACGTTACCGGCCAGGGGCTCAGTGACGTCACTGCAGCGTGGCGGGGGGTGACTCACAGGGTGATGCGGCTGGAGGGGGTGACGCGCCAGGGGGGGTGACATGCTGGGAATCCTGGTGCGTCACACACCCCGGGACTCACCCCATCCTGGCACATCACCCCAGGAGCCAGCAGGTTGAGCCGCGTCTTCCTCGGCAGTTCGGCCGCTTCTAAATAGGCCAGCCGGCAAGGCTTCGAGTGGCATGTGCACATGTGTCACTCGAAGCCTTGCCGGCCTATTTAGAAGCTGCTGAGCTGCCGAGGAAGACGCGGCTCGGCCTGCCGGCTCCTGGGGTGACACACCGGGATGGGGTGAGTACTGGGGGGTGACGCACCTGGGGGTGGGTTGATGTGCCTGGGGTGGTGACAGTGGGGGTGGGGGTGACGTGCCGCCAAGCTGGCCGACCCCGCACGGGGTGATGTGCCAGCTCGTGATGCCGCTGCAGGGGATGATAGGGAGTTTAAAAAAAGGTTTTAAAAATCTTATTTTTACCTTTGGATACCTTTGCGCACCAAACTTCTGCACTTCTGCACCAAACGTCTGCACACTCCAGGAGACACTTCCTGGTTCCACAACTTCCTCCCCCCAGGCTTGCACTAGAATGCATTGTACAATGCATTCTGAGGCGACCTTAAGGGAAGAAAGGGAGAACCCTCCCTTTTTGTAAAAACTCAAGCATTAATTTTTGGCTGCACTGCAGCAGTGGCAGAACTTGGGTGGAGCGCATGGAGCTGGAGCTCCAGGCGCTCGGGTGGGCGGGGGGCGCGCTCGGGGCACTTACCGATGCAAAGCGCTGCGTTGTATCGGCCCTCCCTCCCTCCCTGGAGCCCATTCGGCTCCAAAATGAGCTCAAAATGGCCGGGATGCACGTCGACGTGACGCGAGGGGCGCATCGATGTGACGCGACGCAGGCCCCGCCCCCATGCGCTGGGCGATGGGAGGGCGCCCGTCATTTCTGCACTGCAGTACACATTGCACACTCAATTACATTTTGGACCATCATACACACACCCTTTCCTGACTTTCAGGAGCACCTTTTCCGGGGGGAGGTAAGAGGCTGTGGAATATGAAAGGGATACCAGAAACGCCTTGGTGCACATGTGTTTTGCTGCTTACAGCCCTTTCAATCTTGCTCTGTGCTTCTACTGTATAAAATCACCAGGTTGTTGGATAGAGAAACAACAATAGGCACAATCCATTGGGCAGTTCTCCTGTGCGAGACCCACTTCCAGGAGCTATGGAAGGAGCATAGCTGAAAGCAAGATAGTTGATTGGCAAGGATGTGGATGTGGATCAAGTCTCTGACTCCAAGTCTCGAGTCAAGTTCCAAGTCTCTGGGTCCAAGTCTCAAGTCAAGTCCCAAGTCTTTGCCCCCAAGTCCCGAGTCTTTGGTTGTGAGTTCCTATCGATTTAATGAGGAAAACAGGTTTAAACCTGAATAAAATTCAACGTGTCGCAAAAGGCTCCAAGTCTTGATTCGAGTCTTTTGAGTCTTTTACAATCGCCGAGTCAAGTCCGAGTCAAGTCATTGACGCGACTTGAGTCCGACTCGAGTCCGAGTCAACAGACTCAAGTCTACATCACTGTTGATTGGCTACAAAACTATACTGGGTTAACAATTCTTCTGCAGATTAATCCTTGGAATAGTTGGAGCTGTAATAGACTGTATGCATGTGCAGTAATAACATTGCCCATGTTTCTTGGTTGTATGCATCATTTCCACCTTTTTACCAAGTTCAAATTACTTTTTATATTCCCAGGCAGTGACAGCCTATCCTGTTACATGATAATGTCTATAATTCCTGCTCCGCTGTAAATCTAGGGTAGGAGGGTCAGTGGCACTTGCTGATTGAGGCTACCTAGGCGCTGGATAGGGAAAGGTCAGACTTCATGAACAGAATGTTATTACTTGGTTGTAAATGAAATCAACGCTGCCTCCATCTCTCTGTGAAAGGCTACAGTGCATCCCAGGCTGTGTGCAGAGACTGGAAGAGTCTGACAGGACACCTGTTCTGTGAGTGATAAGGGAGAACAATTTTTTTCACCTTGACAGCTCATTAATCCATTTCATGGCACCCACATGCATTGTGACCCAATCACTGTTTGCAAAAAGACTCATGTACAGTAGCAGGTCTTATTTCAGTGATATCTGGGCAATCTTTGAATGAATTTGACTCCAATTCATACATAAGTATCATAACGGGATTCACTGTCACATGTTGGCTCCATTCTCTGTTTACCCTATCAATGGCAATTTTTAGTTTTTGTTGCCAGCATTGCGGTATTATATCTGACAATAAGTGTTACACACACACACACACACACACACACACACACACACACACACACACACACACACACACACACACTTTATGCATTGTTAGTATTTATACATTTAACCGCATGTGAAATAGTCATTGACAAGATTGGATTTATATTTGTGTAATGGAGCCAATAAAGATTTGGCCTCTACATCATCACTCATGCTTTCCCCCTAAACTACAGTAATGTAATTCAGGTGGAAATTATGCACAGATACTTGCCCTGCCAGCAACGGCTTCCCCGTTTTCTTTGTGTACACATTGGGAGTGTGCAGGCCTGCAGTTCTGGATCAGAGTGACTCTGTGTCATTATCTGAAAGGAGGCACTATAGAGGAACCAGGCATACCTCTGTGACTCAGTCCTTGCCCCAACCCTTTGGGCCACTTATAAGAACCTACAACATCCCAATATGTATGGCTCATACATGTAAACTCCTCTCTCTCTCTCTCTCTCTCTCTCTCTCTCTCTCTCTCTCTCTCTCTCTCTCTCACACACACACACACACACACACACACACACAACGTAGTAGGCAGGAGGTTCCAGCAGAACCAACAGGCACAAACTGCCCCCGTTTAGTTTTTCACAATAATTGTGCATATGTATGTGCATGTACTTGTGCGCACACACAAAGAGCCCAATCTTAAGCAGTTCCCCCAGAGCCGATGCAGCCATGCCAACAGGGCACACACTGAATTCTGAGGTGGGGGGGGGTGGCAATCACAGAGACATTCTCAAGATAAGGGAATTTTTTTGCCTCTGCTTCCCCCAATGAGTCTCCTCAGTTCTATGCCAGCTATTTTGCTGGCATAAGTCCAAGGAGAGTAAGGAAGAGGGAATAAGGATAGGATCCTGGTACAAGTTGATGCCGCTGGGATCCCCCCTATCCCTCCCCCTTCCACCTTTCACCCTCCCCCTCCCCGCCTAGAAACTCACGTGTTCCTCCCTCTCCTTGCCCCATTCATTCCACCACCCACCCCCTGCTCTGACTTACCTGTGCTCCTATGCGTAACCAGTAGCAGCAGTGGGCTGCTGCTGCCGTTTCCAGCGGCGGCTCCAAAATGGCTGCCAGCGATGCACTATATGCACTGCTATAAAGAAATTTACAACAGTGGACCCACTGGCGTCGCTGGAGAGCTACATTCTGCAGCGTTCCGCCCCACCATTACGCTCCAGCATGAGGTGCCCTGCCCCTTTGTCATAGGAGCCCGTCAGTGGAGAGAAGGCAACTCGCAGGGACTCTCCTGCGCGTTGCTTTCTCTCCGCTGACGGGCTCCTACGATGAGGGGGCGGGGCGGCTCATACCAGAGAGTAATGGTGGGGCGGAAAGCTGCAGAACTTAGCTTTCCGCCCCACCTCCAGCGACGCCAGTGAGTGGACCTCTGTTTTGCTGTCATAAGGCAGCAGTTAGGATTCGGCTGAAAGTATCTAACAAATTTCCTCATTCTAGAAAGTGTAATTGAAAATGGATTCCTCCTGAACTATAGTAAGAAACATGTATATTCCTTGATACATATCTTGTTGTTGTTGTTCAGTCATTAAGTCGTGTCCGACCCTTCGTGATCCCATGAACCATATCCCGCCAGGCCTTCCTGTCCTCCACTATCTTCCTGAGTTCGCTCATTTTCATGTTTGTTGCATCGGTGATGCTGTCTAACCATCTCATCATTTGCCTTCCCCTTCTCCTTTTGCCTTCAATCTTTCCCAGCATCAGAGTCTTCTCCAGAGAGTCCTCTCTTCGCATTAGGTGGCCAAAATATTTGAGCTTCAGCCTCAGTACCTGTCCTTCCAGGGAACAGTCAGGGTTGATTTCATTTAGGATTGACTGGTTTGATCTCCTAGCAGTCCAAGGGACTCTCAGGAGTCTTCTCCAGCACCACAGTTCGAAAGCATCTATTCTTCGGCGCTCAGCCTTCCTTATGGTCCAACTCTCGCAACCATACATTGCTACTGGGAACACCATCGCCCTGACTATACGAACTTTTGTTGGCATGGTGATATCTCTTCTTTTTATTATGCTGTCTAAGTTTGCCATAGCTTTCCTTCCAAGGAGTAAGCGTCTTTTAATTTCATGGCTGCTGTCTCCGTCTGCAGTGATCTTGGAGCCCAAAAAAGTAAAATCTGTTACTGCTTCCATTTCTGCCCCTTCTATTTGCCAGGAATTGATGGGACCAGATGCCATGATCTTAGTTTTATTAATGTTGAGTTTCAAGCCAACTTTTGCACTCTCCTCTTTCACCCTCATCAAGAGGCTCTTTAGTTCTTCTTCACTTTCTGCCATTAGGGTGGTATCGTCTGCATATCTGAGGTTGTTGATATTTCTCCCGGCAATCTTGATTCCGGCTTGCGATTCATTCAGCCCTGCATTTCTCATAATGTACTCTGCATATAAGTTAAATATGCAGGGTGATAATATACAGCCTTGCCATACTCCCTTCCCAATTTTGAACCAGTTGGTTGTTCCATGGCTGGTCCGAACTGTTGCTTCTTGACCCGCATACAGGTTTCTCAGGAGACAGGTAAGGTGGTCTGGTACCCCCATCTCTTTAAGAATTTGCCACAGTTTGTTGTGATCCACACAATCAAAGGCTTTTGCGTAGTCAATGAAGCAGAAGTAGGTGGTTTTTTGGAACTCTTGGACTTTCTCCATGATCCAGCGCATGTTGGCAATTTGATCTCTAGTTCCTCTGCCTCTTCGAAACCCAGCTTGTACGTCCGGTAGTTCTCGGTCCACATACTGCTGAAGCCTAGCTTGTAGGATTTTGAGCATAACCTTGCTAGCATGTGAAATGAGTGCAATTGTACGGTAGTTTGAACACTCTTTGGCACTGCCCTTCTTTGGAATTGGAACGTAAACTGACCTTTTCCAATCCTTTGGCCACTGCTGAGTTTTCCAAATTTGTTGGCATATTGAGTGCAGCACTTTCACAGCATCATCATTTAGGATTTTAAGTAGCTCAGCTGGGATATTATCATCTCCGCTAGCTTTGTTGTTAGTAATGCTACCTAAGGCCCACTTGACTTCACTCTCTAGGATGTCCGGCTCTGGGTCAGTAACCACACCAGCGTGGTCATCAGGAACATTAAGATCTTTCTTGTATAGTTCTTCTGTGTATTCTTGCCATCTCTTCTTAATCTCTTCTGCTTCTGTTAGGTCCCTGCCTTTTTTATCCTTTATCATGCCCACCTTTGCACAAAACGTTCCCTTGATATCTCCAATTTTCTTGAAGAGATCTCTAGTCCTCCCCATTCTGTTGTTTTCCTTGATTTCCTTGCATTGTTCATTTAAGAAGGCCTTCTTATCTCTCCTTTCTGTTCTCTGGAAATCTGCATTCAGTTGTTTATATCTTTCCCTTTCACCCTTGCTTTTCGCATTCCTTCTTTCCACAGCTATTTGTAAAGCCTCATCTGACAGCCACTTTGCTTTCTTGCATTTCTTTTTCTTTGGGATGGTTTTAGTTGCTGCCTCCTGTACAATGTTACGAACTTCCGTCCATAGTTCTTCAGGCACTCTGTCTACCAGGTCTAATGCCCTAAATCTATTCTTCACCTCCACTGTATACTCATAAGGGATATGGTTTAGGTCATATCTGAGTGGTCTAGTGGTGTTCCCTACATTCTTCAGTTTAAGCCTGAATTTTGCAATAAGAAGCTCATGATCTGAGCCACAGTCAGCTCCAGGTCTTGTTTTTACTGACTGTATAGAGCTTCTCCATCTTTGGCTGCAAAGCACATAATCTATCTGGTTTCGGTATTGACCATCTGGTGATGTCCATGTGTAGAGTCGCCTCTTGTGTTGTTGGAAAAGAGTGTTTGCTATGACCAGCGTGTTCTCTTGACAGAACTCCGTTAGCCTTTGCCCTGCTTCATTTTGCGCTCCAAGGCCAAACTTGTCTGTTGTTCCGTTTATTTCTTGATTTCCTACTTTAGCATTCCAGTCTCCTATGATGTAAAGGACATCTTTTTTGGGTGCTAGTTCTAGAAGGTGTTGTAGGTCTTCATAGAACCGGTCAACTTCATCTTCTTCGGCATCAGTGGTTGGGGCATACACTTGGATTACTGTAATGTTGAATGGTTTGCCTTGGATTCGAACTGGAATCATTCTGTCGTTTTTGAGGTTGCACCCCAGTACTGCCTTTCCCACTCTTTTATTGACTATGAGGGCTACTCCATTTCTTCTAAGGGATTCATGTCCACAGTAGTAGATATGATGGTCACCTGACTTAAATTCGCCCATGCCCGTCCATTTTAGTTCGCTGATTCCCAAGATGTCAATGTTCAATCTTATCATCTCATTTTTGACCACATCCAGCTTGCCTTGATTCATAGACCTCACATATTCCATGTTCCTAAGCAGTATTGCTCCTTGCAGCATTGGATTTTCCTTTCAACCTCAGACACATCCACAGTTGGACGTCCTATTGGCTTTGGCCCAACCGCTTCATCCTTTCTGGGTCTACTTGGAATAGTCCTCCGCTCTTCCTCAGTAGCATATTGGACACCTTCCGACCTGAGGGGCTCATCTTCCGGCGTCATATCTTTTTTGCCTTTTGGTACTGTTCATGGGATTTTCTTGGCAAGGTTACTGGAGTGGGTTGCCATTTCCTTCTCCAGTGGATCACTTTTAGTCAGAACTCTCTGCTACGACCTGTCCGTCTTGGGTGTCCCTGCATGGCATAGCTCATGGCTTCATTGAGTTACGCAAGCCCCTTCGCCACGACAAGGCAATGATCCATGAAGGGGTGATACATATCTAGGCTTACCATATTTTTTGACCCTTCATCCGGGACACTCCCCCCACACACAATTAACTAAGTAACTAACCAGTTAATTAATTAATTAATTGAAGAAAAAAAAGTAAAAATAAAAAGAGGGCACGAAGTGCCCCTGAAAATTGTATTTATTTATTTATTTGTACAATTAAATAATTAATTAAATTTACTTAGCACATCGTCGCTGCTCCTCCTCTGTGCATCGTGCTGCTGCTCCTCCGCTTTGCTGCTGCTGCTCCGAGGGAGCCAGTGAGAGAGCCGGCGAGCCGGCAAGAGACTGCCCGGGCCACGTAAGCCTTGCCGAGGATCGCGCGGCCCGGGCTGGCTCTTGCTCGCCCGCTCTTGAGCCGGCTCCGAGCCTGCCTGGGCCGTGTGAGCCTCAGTGAGACTCGTGCGGCCTGGGCTGGCTCTCACCGGCCTACTCGCCACTTGCCGCTCGTCGCCGCCATGATGTTAGAAGAAGCTTACTTGGGCGCCAGCATCTCTTGGCTCGCGAAATCTCACGAGATCCAAGATGTCGGCGCCCAAATCTCATGAGGGCATGATGCCCTCACGAGATTTGGGTGCCAACATCTTAGATCTTGCGAGATTTCGCAAGCCAAGATGCCGGCACCCAGGTAAGTTTCTTTATTATGGAGGTGGCGCCGACGGAGGCTTCAATCCGGCCCGGATCATTCCGGGACAATTCCGGGAACCAAGGCCGGTTTCCAGGACTTTCCCAGAAATTCCGGGATGAATGGTAAGCCTACACATATCTAGTATGCACAATTTTACTATTTGTTTATCTTGATCATCGAATAACTGAACTTTTCCAAAATACCCTCTCTTTGTATTAAAATTCTATGACTGGAAACCAAGTCTGTGTGACCCAGAGTTTCCATTGTGGAGCTCAAAATGAAATATAACTATGCAGGCCTATTTAAACAGCATAGCTTATATATCAGCATAATTGGTCTCGCTTAACATGAATTCCATTGGCATTATTTCATCTAATAGAATTGAACTAAAATGCCTAAGGCATCATATTTGCTGATTTGTGTTTTTAACTCATCACCATATCCCTCAACCTCCCACACTATTTCTTGTAACATCTTCCTATCAAAGCTCTAACATTAACACTCTAGGTAATACCTCAGAGGGCTCAAGCAATCTTCCTCTTGTTAATTACTTTCTTCAGATATTCTCTTCCTTTATTTATTTGTTCTTTACAGAAGCATTGATGGTAACAGGGTAAAAGGCCATGAGAAAGAAGGTAGATAGGGCCACTTGGTGAGATGTCGTTATGTCTTTTATGTGTGAAAAATAGAGCATATAAAATATGAGAGAACAGACTTCATAGACATAAATGGAACTCTAATCAAATTTAACCTGAAGTGAAACTCAGTATCCCTCGGTATCCATGGGGATTCAATTCCCGGAACCCCTGTGGATACCCCAAACCACATTAAATCAAATCCATGGTGGGGGCAGGGGCGGGGGCGGCGCAACAGTATCTTATTTTTCAGCTGTGCCAGACCTGCCGCTGCTTCTCAACTCCTGTACACCTTCTAAGTACTCTAAACTGCTGCAAACAGAAAAAAAAATGCAGTGAAGTGTGACTTCCAGTTGCGACACAAAAACGGAAGTCACTTTTGATTGCTTTTTTAAATCTGTTTGCAACGGTTTGGACTACAGGTGGGCCCCCATATCCGCTGGGGATATGTTCCAGGCCCCTCCGTGGATACTTGAAACCGTGGACAAGAGCAAACCCCCCTTCCATGGTTTCCTGAGGGCCCCCCCACCCTGCCTCCACTGCAGGCAGGCATGCTTGCCCCCCCAGCTCTTATTTTTCTTTCAGCAAGCTTTGTTTCTTCCTTAAAACAAACAGAGAAGCAGCCTCCATTGCAGGCAAGTAGAACGAGACTAAGTCCTAGAGAGGCTCTGCAAGGTTTCTGTTAACCTTGCAGAGCCTCTCTAGTACTTAGTCTTGTTCTACTTGCCTGTAATAAGCAGCCAGAGGCTGCTTCTCCTGTTTCTTTAAGGAAGAAATGAAGCTTACTGGGAAAAAAATAAAAGCCTGGGGGGTCCCCACGATCCGTGGATAACTGAAACTGTGGATAGCGAATCAGTGGATATGGGGGCCCACCTGTACTTAGAAGAAGTACGGGAGTCAAGAAGCGGTAAGCAGGCCCAAAGCAGCTGAAAAATAAGGTACTGTAATGTCATTGTCCCTCGCCCCAATGTTACTGACTCTACTTCCGGGGTTAGCCATCCACATTGAGTCAAATCCATGGATGAGAAGGGCCCACTGTATATCTTTTCTATTATTATTATTATTATTATTATTATTATTATTATTATTATTATTATTATTATTATTATTATTCTATTCCGCCTTTCTCCCCATAGCCAACTTTCTCCACAAAGCGGGTCTATGTATATGGCTATATGAGCCAAGGAGACTTTGAAGATTGGTCCTGAGCCCCTCTTGACCAATCAGTTTATTTCAGGAGACACGCTGATCTCTACTCTAAATTCCTGTTCTACACTATACCTGCAAGCTGTAACCAACTAACTAACAAATACCGGAAAAAACCTACCAAATGCCAATCAAGTGAAGAGTACAATATTTCTAGCTGAGCCCCAAAGGTAGCTAGCCAATCTCAGATTGTATTTATGGGCAGGCCTGGCAGAAGCTTTTGGGCCACCTGAAATGGGGGTGGGGTGGGGTGGGGACTGCTGCTTCCAGTGCCATCTCAGCTGCAGCCCTCCAGCTGCTTGGCAGAGCAGCCAAGTAGCAGGGAGAGGCCGAGGGCGACAATTGCACCTCTTATCCTGCCCCTCACCTGCTGTTCTGTCACAGTCTCCCTTCCTCGGCACCAGTCCTGCTTAAAATAAACAGAACAGAGTAGAGCATGCTGGGGCTCCATTGAGGTCAAGAAGATGTGAGGGGTGTTTAAATTGTTTAAATATCACCACTCCTCTCCTGCTATAGGAGAAGTCTTAGAGCACAGCTCCCTCTGATCACCCTCAACTACACCCCCTGATTAACTCCCTCCCCTCCAGATACACCCCCTTTAATGAATTTTCGGCGATCCGGGGGGGGCGGCCCGCTGGGCTGCTGCTCCGGGTGCCCAGCAGGGGGCCCCCCGACCTGTCGGGCCGCTGCTCCGGGCGCCCGACGGGCCGCAATCGTTGCAGCCGGCTCGGGGACGTCTTCCCCGGCCGGCTGTCCTGGGCCTTCTGAGGAAGGCCCGCTGCGCCAAACGTTATTTATAGGGCAGCCCTTTTCCCTCAGGGACAGTCTGCGCATGCACAAAAAATGTTGTAAGTAACGTTTGGTGCAGCGGGCCTTCCTCAGAAGGCCCTGGCGCGTCGGCCATGGAAGACGTCAATGGAGCTGGCTCCCGGCCTCAGAAGGCCCCTCCGAGGCCGGGAGCCGGCTCCGAGAACGTCTTCGGAGGCGATGCGCGCAGGGGAGGTTGACGTGCGTCACACACGTACATGCGTGCGTGCGTCACCCCAATGTGCGTGTCACCCCATAGCGGCCCGCTATGGTCGCTTCACCATAGCGACGCCACTGGGTGCAGATTTTCACAAGTGTGCCCAGCAAAGGTGATGGGCAAAAACATGCAAAATAGAGTTACTGTATGAAGCTGCAGAAGATTTGTCTGGGTTTGGGGCTGTTCATAACCAATTACTTTCAACAGTGGTGAAGCAAATAGCTAAAGGGCATACAAGCTGTTGAATGTCATTAACCAGTCTCCTTTGATTATACAGCTATAGTCTTGATTGTGAGGACAATAACTGTGATCACTCTTAGGCATTAAATAAGAATGCATTTCTCTCACCCATTGCAGTTTCTTGTTTGTATTTTAAAGACTCATCTCAACTGACAGCTGATGCCGATTCATCCAACCTCTAACCTGTGTGCCTGCATCTATATACATCATCCTTTAACTTGTCTACAACCATTTATGTGTCAAGTTTTCCAAGAAGAAAGAACTTCAAAGTAGCTCAGAATGTCATTAGCAATTAGCTTGCTGTGGCATTCTTTTGTGTCACTTCGATCAGCTGGCTGTGTATTGCCTGAGTCATGTCAACCATCTTTATCACCTGGGTGTGTAAATTGTATGGAGGTATTGAAAGTTCAAAGCATCCACAATTCTCATGTGGACAGTCTGTGGTGTTTCCAAAGGGCATTTCAGACACATACAGTATGGGGCATATGTGTGAGACATACTGTACTTGACATAACAATGTAAGACAAATCATTTGGCGTGAGCACTCTGTCAGAATTTCAGGTTAATCATGTCAGTTCACTAAAGAACAGATTAGGCCCAGGCCAGGAACCAACATTGGTATGTTTTCTTTCATACTTGTTTGTGAAGAACAAGCCACAGAATGTTCTGCTTATATAACTTTTAAATGTTTGGATGATTTGTGCTGTCTTCTTATCTTTGGATAAAAAACTGATTTTTGCTGATTTTTCTGTCTCCTCGTATGGTCCCATTTAAACCTGATTAGAATGGTGTCATAAGCATATTGATGGCACACCACTCCAAATCCCTGGATGGTCTCTCACAGCAGTTTCATGTAGATATTAAACAGCATGGGGAATAAGATCGATCCCTGCAGCACCCCACACACCAACAGCCAGGGTGCCAAAGAGGCATCCCCCAGAACCAGAGGCATTTCTACGGAGACCTGCCCATTGCCTTCACCGCTTGGAATGGCTCCAACGGCGAGGGGGTGGGGCCTCCTCGTTCCTGGTTGTAAACAGGGACTAGAATGGGACGCAACTTACAGTACCACCCCTACCGTAAAAACGCCTCTGCCCAGAACCACCTTCTGGGATCTGTCAGTCAAGAAGTAGAGGAACCACTGCAAAGCAATCCTCCCAAGCTCCTGCTCAGACAACTGGCCCAGAAGGACCTGATGGTGTTGAAAGCCACCAAGAGGTCCAGCAGGATTAACAGGGATGCACGCCTCCTGTCTAGTCCTTGGTTCAAGTAATCAAGTTATACTGGTAATATACTAGGTCCCTGGTAATCCAACCAGTGTAACCAAGGCTGTCTCCATCCCAAAGTCTGGCCTGAAGCCAGATTGAAAGGGAACTGGATAATCCATTTCATCCAGGACCCTCTGGAGCTGCCACCATCCACATGATCAATTTGCCTAGAAAGGGGAGGTTCCAAACTAGCCAGAAATTATCCAACATGGCAGAGTCAAGGGAGGGCGTTTTCAAGACAGGATGCACCACTGCCATTTTTAACATTCCAGGCAGCATCCCCTCCTTAACAATGAATTAATCACCCTCCCTTCTCTCTCAGCCAGCTCCACCCAGGCTGATCTTATAAGCCAAGCTGGACAAGGGTCAAGTGGGCAGGCAGACAATCTCACACTCCAAAGGCTCCTGTCCACATCCTCAGGCTGTACAAACCAAAAAGAATCCAAAACAACAGGACCAATAGATGCCAAGGGCGCATCAACAGATACTGTCAATGTGGAATCCAAGTCATGGCAGACGCAAACAATTTTATCTGCAAAGTGCTTAGCAAATCCATCACGGCGAGCAGCTGTACATTCCTACTCATTCTCCTGAGAGTTCAGAAGGAGCAGTGGGTACTGGGCCATGTAAGGGGGCTAGGTGGGTGGTAAATCAGAAATTCTTCTCTGGCTTGGATTTTAATTATTTGGGGGCTCCTAATGTTTGCCTGCCTCTTTTTTTTTTTCAGAATTCCTAATGCATAATCAAGTCTGCAGGAACATCTTTCTGTATCAACAGATGGGGACATAGACACAGAAATGAAGGAACAGGATTCAAGTACACAGCCAGGAAAAAAAAATGTTATGCGTTTTGCACAGAAGCGACTGTAGCCCCATGCTAGCAAATAATATTGAAACCAAAAAATGAATAATGTGGACAATTAAGGTGAAATAGAGACTGGTTTGTTGCTTTGTGATCCAGTATTTTATTTTGTGCGATTTCAATTGTGTAGGTTGAAACTTGCAACTGAATGGACTGGATTTATTTGAATGCATCATTCCACTCATCAGCTGGGCTGATCCTTTGAGTCAACATTTTCATAAGAGTAGGTCACCTTGAGGTTTGTTACTAGCACTGAACAATGCACTACTGAAGCTCAGCAGTCTGCAGAGACGTTCAGCTCCAGAATATGACATTTGTTTCATTTGTATCCCAATAATTAATTGAGGGGTTTACGTATGAAAGTGAATCCAGGAGTGGCAAGCTGCACAAGAACAAGGTCATGTGTGACCCCAAAAAAATCCAAAAAGGTTTGAATTTTTAAATAATTTCCAGTTGAAAGTAAATGTCAAATTAATTGTCATTCCTGGTTGTTATTACTAAGTTAATTGACATGTAAACCAGATCACCTTCTCTCTCTCTCGCATTGTCACTAGAATTCTCCTTGCTCACCTCTTAAAAGATCATGGGCAGCCCGATCCTGCCTAACTATAGACTGGTGGGCTTAGCGCTCTGCCCATCTAGGGTGTCGTAAATGTGCTGGAGAGTAAGTATGGAGAGTATTACATCATGGAACTCCCCCGACTCCAGACGCCGCCGGTAAGTCCCACGCCGGTCGGAAGGAGGGCAGGACGGGGTGGCGAGGGAGGGGGGCCATTGGCCGACCCAGGCTGGGAGGGGACGGGGATATGGGTGATGATATCCTAAGCCCCTTCCTGGCCCGCGCCACTGCTTCCCTGAATGTACACCAGGTCCAGACCTGGCATACATCTGAGGAGGCCCATAGGCCCCGGGCTCACTTATACCTGGGAAAGGGGATGAATGTCCCCTTCTCATCCCGAGGTGCAGTAGGCTGTAAAATGCTGACCTGCACTTAACTGAGGCAATATGCCCAACTTATTTACACAGGATCTCAAAAGTTGCAGTTACTCTTCTAGGCATGCGTCAGAAGTAAGTCATTGCCGTCACTCCTCTGTGCACTGTTTCTCTCCCCTAAGGTAGAGGATGTCCTTTTGAGGGGTGATGGTTCAGGAAAGTACATCATAAGGGCAAGTCTGTGACCTTCAGTCTCTCAGGGTGCAGGATCTCTTCAAGCTCCTTATACCAACTTAGATCTGTAATGTACAGAATATCTAGGTCTGTAAAGTTTATCTGAGCTGCAGTTTAACAACAGTATTTTTATGTACAGAACACAGGGAGAACAGGTATTTAGCAGAACAAGCAATTTTAGAAAAGAAATCCAAAGGTAGGTAGAATCAAATTTTACCTCCTCTGGTCTAGCTCAGCATCAATGGTACTTTGCCGAGCTGGTTCTGATTGTTAATAAGTTAATGAGTGTCTTTGGCTTCTGCTTGTCTGTTGTTATGGATACAGTTCAGCTTGATTCAGCCTGAGGTTATGGTCCGGTTTCTTGGAGGTATGTGGTTGACCACCTGTCCCCTCAACCGTTGCCCTTCTTAGATGGCCAGGTGGCGGCTGTGGCTAGAAGATACTTTGTACAGCTTTTGCTAGCATCATTTCCCGGTGAAAACAGCTCTGGCCAGTGTAACATATTATTTAGTTCCTTTTAGGTTGGATTAAAAAGGTAAAGGTGACCCCTGACAATTAAGTCCAGTCGTGTCTGACTCTAGGGTGTGGTGCTCATCCACATTTCAAAGCCGAAGAGCCAGCGTTATCCAAAGACGCCTCCGTGGTCATGTGGCCGGCATGACTCTCCTTGCCGCAGCGCGTAGCATGCGGCTGGAAAACGGAGCACTGTTTACCTTCCTGCAAGCGGTACCTATTTATCTACTCACATTAACATGCTTTGGAACTGCTAGGTTGGCAGGAGCTGGCCAAGCAACGAAAGCTCACCCCGTCACGGATTCGAACTGCCGACCTTTCAATCGACAGCTCATGGTTCAGCGGTTTAACCCACTGCGCCACCCGCTGGCCATATATTACTTGGATTAGGTTGGATTACTGTACACTATATATGGGGCTGCCTTGAAAAGTGTTCTGGCTTAACTATCACTAATTACTGGATATATGGTATTCCCCGAATTTCACATTTCTAGGCCCAGGGGTTGGGGCTGGGCGGTGATGTCACCCCTTTTTTCTTTGACCCCCTTTTGACCCCTTTAGGGGTGAAATTACAAAAAAATGTGAAAACTGTTTCTAAAGATTATCCAAAGACACCCGCCTGCCAAAAAGGAACATTATAGCTCCACAAACACAGGAGATACGAAGGGTTCTATAATTGACCCCCGAATCTAGGTTCGCCCCTTTCCGGGGCATTTAGGGCAAAATCTCGAAATATGTTTTTCAGCATTTGGACGGGTAACTTTTGTAAGCCAAAACCAAGCAGATATTTCATCGGGCCTGAGAGATATCGAGGAATCCCTGAAAATGCATTGCACCCCTTTTCGCCCCCTTAGGGGCAGAATTTCTAAAACTCCCTTCTTAGTGGGTGCTTACGTCACGGAAGGAACGTGCTCCCCGAATTTCACGTGACTAGGCTCGGGTTGGTGATGAGTCAGCACTTGTTCGTTTATATAGAGAGATGTCAAAACACAGGGTAGAAATATTTTATATAAATAAATAGTTGATCAGTCAAGCTTGAGAAAGAAGTGTATCGACTTGGCAGGTGATATGGGCTGTGAAACAAAATCCTCGGATTAAAAATCCGCATGTTGCCGGGAAACTCCGTCGTTATAGATATAAAAAATTATTTCAAAAATAAATTTCTTTTTCAGAGATGTTAAAACATATTTTTGACGTTTCGCACATGTAACATTTGTGGCATCATCAGAAATCCCCTATAGTGTTCCTAAGACAGCTTAAAAGACTAGTGCAAGAGAAAACAGGAAGTGGGCACTCCCTATCTGACAAGAGAAACAATCAGTAACAGCTGATTGTAACCTCTAATCGGAGAAGGTGAAGCCACTCAAAGCCAAACATAAAGAAAATAACACTATAAATGCCAGTACAATTTAAAAACTCACTTCTAAATGAAACACAGAACACATGAAAGCACAACGAAAAATCCAACTTAACAGAAGCAAACAGAAAGCTGTCAAATAAAGAGGGAAACAGGAGAGAAAACAGCATTAAAATAAGGAATGTTAAAAGATTAATTAAGAGAACAGCAGCAACAACAACCAGGAAACCACCACTAATACTGAAAAAACATTGATCCCAGGAATTGAGACATAAAATAAAGGAAGTAAACATTGTTCTAACATAATTGTAAAGCTTCATACAGTAAACTAGCTGTTCTATTATACTTAATAACAGTTGTTGTGGAGGACATATATCCCATTGTCATGGTTACTATCTCCTATTATTTGTTATTTGGAGCTTTTTTAACACCGGTAACCAACTATCACTGACTTTTAATGATTCTTCCTTTTTGTTTACTGAATTTGTGTGTTTGTAAATTTCTATTGACTCTCTATGAAGTGTGGGTAAATATTGATCTGTTTTGACTATTAGTCTAGATTGATCAAATTCAATGTTATGACTGTGATTAATCGCATGTTCAGCTAACGACGATTTCTCTTTTTGGCCCAGCCTGAAATATCTCTCATGTTCTTTAAGTCTGGTATTGAAACTTCTCTTTGTTGTACCTATATAACATTTCCCACATGAACATGGTATTTTATAAACCCCAGAGTATGTCCAAGGGTGCAGCGGGTCTTTTGGATTCCTTAGGAGACTTCCTATTTTTGTAGTGGGGGTAAAATCAGTGGAATCTTTCCGGGAATTTCTGCTTTCAGGAAAATCTTGGGATCAGTTGTAAATTTAGAGATAGCTCAAGTAACAAAGTTGTCAGCTACAGGGCTTTCCTGTCACAGGGAGAAATGACCATAAACAAACAAACCCTGAAATAAAGTCACAATGCAGCTATTGTGTATGACTGCTGTTTTGAAGTTGATGCTTCAAAAGCATGTTAACATTTCTGCTGGATTATATTGATCTAAGCATGTCAAACAGAAACAGCTTATTCAAAATTGTATATTTAACTGCCCAATCCTATACTTCAGCTCAGATGTTGGAACTAGCAATCTGGTGACAGAGCGTGCTTTCCGGAATCATAAACGGAAGTGTGCATAGCTGCGCGCTTCTGGGTCACCACCACAGATGCCAAGGAGCACCCTGCACACAGCAGTGGCCAGGAGAGGACCCGCTGACTTTGGCAGGGTGAGCAGAACAGGGTGGGGCGCGTGGGGGGAGGATCAGGGTGGATTGAGGGAGAGAAGGTGGTGTGTTTGAGGTGGGAGGGGGTATATCCTGGCACAAGCAACTTGTGGAGCCTCCCGACATGCCCGCTTTGTCTCCTCAGACATGCGCCAACTATATAGCTAGCGCAGGTACAAGGAGACCCATTGGTGATCAAGGGGCTTACAGAGGGGTAAGGGAAAATATTTTCACACACACCGATAGCATGCAGTGCAGCTTGTTTTGTCGCTGTTAATTGTATATTTTGTATATTAATTGAATTCTATCTTCAGTTGTCATTGAAACTGCCTCAAGTATACAAAACCATATACTTGCGGCTGTTTCAGGCATGGACATCACAAATGACCACTACCAAAAGAGCCCCACAGCAGTTTTTGGAAAGACTAGATGAGAAACACAAATGTGCATCACCTAAATAGTCTTACCATTTTATCACCCTGCTGGAGCCTTGATTAGTGAGATATACACAACATGAATTCATTTCTGACCGACATTGGAAGATCTCGGATGTGCTCCTTTAAAACAGAATGAATATAACTTGAGAATAAAAAGAAAAAAAATCACTGCAGAAGATTAAAGACAGCCCTGTCACTTACAATTATTTCTGTTATTCTTATTTGTGTACCATTTGCATTATTACATGTATAAATTAGATAATTAGATGATAACATGAATGCAACAGACCAATAAATTAAATTACCCAACGCTTTTGTGTCTACTTTCCAGATATCCCTTTGTTATGCTTCATGCTGCTTGTAGAGCAGTATTCCTTTTCCCTGGACTTGTCCTCAGATGCAAATGATTACAATAATATTTAAAATGTGAACCAAAAGCTATGAATGTTATTTCAATTAAAAAGTCTGACTCCACACTATTGTTATGCTCCACAAGGGTAAATGACTATGGCCCGGTTCAGCTGATAATGAAAACCATAATTTAGGGATTATGGTGAATGAGATTGCTCAAGCCTCAGATGTGCACTCCCCTCCCTCTCTGCATGAAAGGAGAAGATTGAAAGTTTCCACTTTTGAACTGCAGCTCCTCATTACACCCAAATTCTGGGAACATTTGTTGTTGCTTTTAACTGTGGTTTGTTAACAAATCAAGATAATCAAACCATAGTTGAATCCTGGCTTGTTTCAACAAACCATGGTTTCCTCTGGCTAAGGGAAAAAATTGCCTCCCAAAGCTCAACAGCCAGTTTGCACTTGAGACAGGTCAACTCCTTTCAGACAGAGCTGGCCTCATCATGGAGCAAACTGAGGTAGTTGTCTCAGGTGGCAGATTATCAGGGGGTGGAGCAGTGAATTTGGGGATCCTCCTTGCCATCCATTTTCTCATTCACTTGGTTGCTGCTGTGGCCGCTGTCACTAAAGATCAGAGACACTCTAGCCCAGCTGTACTGACATTACTCACTTCTCCACTTCCTTTTCTGCTATTTGCCCACCTGCTGTCTGGAGGCAACATGCTGTTGTCACTGCTACACTGCTAAGTAAGGAGGTGGGGGATGAGGGATGGGGACAAGAGGGGTGGCATTTGGTACCTTGCTTTAGGTGCCAGAATACCTGGGACCACCTCTGCTTTCAGATAAGCCAAAATGGACCCAGAAAGTCAACTGCTCTGTCAATTTGGTATAGCTTATTGGGATTGTTATTCTGTTGTATCAGCAAAATGGTCATGTTTGCTTGTTTTCCCATTGAAGTGGGTTCCTGCTCCCAGATAGGGAGACCCAGCACAATAATGTGACAAGCACAGCTTTCTATGAGCGTGTGAAGAAGCAGTCTTGGTTCCACTATAAAAAGTGAATTAGAGGAATATATCTCCAGGCAAAAACAGCACTCAGTGGAAAGTCACTGGGAAATTAGACAAGTTGAGTCTAATTTGTGTGAGAGAGAGGAGGGAGGGGGACGAAGGCTTTTAATGTTTGGTCTTGGGTTAAATTCCCTTTAATAAGCAATGGGACTTGATCACCTGACCTGAGTCCCTAAGGCTGTGATCCTAAATGCATGTACATGGAATAAACACAGGTGTCTGTGTGGAATAATAACACGAATTGTTTTCTAGGGTAGCAGTCAGGACAATATTACCTAGTAATAGATTACTGATAACAGCACAGAAATGTAGCATCTCCTTATCTTGATGCATGAAGCCTGATCCTATGCATGGTGACTATAACTCCCAAAGGATTTTTTGGGTATTAATTCTCATATAAGTGCACATAGGATTGCAGTCTCAAAAAGACCCCTAGTGGCCCTGCTCTTGGATTTGCTGTGCCAACATTTAGGACTGGGATAAGAATGATATTCATTGCTGCAGAGGTGCAAGTCACAAATGTCAGTGATGTGCCTTTGTTGCAAACGGATACTGTATATCACTATCTGCCTGGGTACAGATAATAGATTCCAGCCTCCTGCCTCAATCCCAAATCTTTGCACTGGCATATCAGACTTTAATGCTAGAGACAGGTTCCTGCAGTAGAATGTCACTCTTTGTGACAGTTACCTGGTTGCCACATACAGCTCCCTTCCACCACCATTGAGTGAGGAATTACAGAGAGAGAGAGAGAGAGAGAGAGAGAGAGAGAGGGAGGGAGGGAGGGAGGGAGAGAGAGATCAATGCAGATGTGGCAAGTCATTGGACCATTGCACCATCTGGAAATAGAACCAAAAATGTCAAACTCAGTTCAAGTCATTTTCTCTGGACAGCTTATCCACAATCATTGAAGGGACTGAACAATGCAGGTTGAACACGGGGACACGAATACGACCCCTTCCTGAAGCACGATTCTGCCTTCTGATGTAACCAATGGCTTTCTCTGCTATTGCTCATGGCATCAGGTTTTACATGGGTTTCAGCTTGCATAGTGTAACAGCCTGGCCTCTGCTGACTGACTGCCGGAGCTTTGGAAGAGTGTGTGCAGAACATGGCATTAGTGTAGTGCTGACAGGTTCAGACTGCTGTTTTATTTTTGGAAAGTAGCCTACAGCTATTATGACTGGCTTTTTGACAGATACCGTGCAGTGCTATTTCAAGGGAGAATGAGCTCTAAAACTCAGGTAGCCAGAGGCTTTGGAATTATACTTAATTTTTTTAATGTGTTGTCAAGAAACAAGTATTAATTTAAAACTGGATTGACTCACCCCCATTTAAGGTGTGCTTGCCCACTTACTTTCCTGCACAGAATTCTAATGAAGACATATTTTGTGAGAAAGTTTTATACATGCAGTTCTTCCTTCCCATCTATGGTAATAGGCTCAGTTCTGGTTCATACTGTTGTTTTTTAATGAGGCATGATGGGGGGGGGGGAGCATCCTGTCAGGATCCATTGTCTTCAGTGACAGGTTGCCAGACCTCAAGATCTCACTTCCAGCCCGCTCCTTGCCCTATGGTTTAGAGACACTCATCACTCATTCACTCTCATGATGCCAGTACTAGGGCTGCTCCAAATGTTCCCTGTTGCACATTTTCTCTACAATATGGGGAACTGAGTAAGTGATTGTTTCCCAACTTGAGTTTCATTGGTTCACAGTCCTACTCAGCAGGTCTTTCAGTGCCATCCTTTAAAACTGCTTCTTGATGACTATGAGATCCCAGCCAATGAGGGAACACATAACCAGGTGATGACAACATGAAACCATGTAGCCAGTCAGACATAGCTATGCGGCAGTGCCACTGAGAGCAAATGAAGCCATCACATTGCCTTCACTCTGCTTGGAGGGATAAAGCCGGAGACAGACCAAGCCCGTGGTCCGGGTGGTGCATGCGTTGCTCCGGCTGCGTTGCCGCACTGGACGCACGCTAGGGGGCTGGATGGGATGTTACTATGTCCCACCAGATTGCAGCCGCAGCGAGGATCGAGCAGCAAGCGAGTGAGGGAGAGGGGGGGAGAGAAGGGGGGAGAGAAGAGGGAACTTCCCTCTTCTCTCCCCCTTCTCTCCCCCCTCTCTTTCGCTCACTCGCTGCTCGATCCTCGCTGCGGATCTCCCCTCAGGGAAGAGAAGAGGTCAGGACTATTGGGGACTGCACAAAAGAGAAACGCTTGTGTGTGTGTGTGTGTGTGTGTGTGTGTGTGTGTGTGTGTGTGTGTGTGTGTGTGTGTGTGGTTACTAAAGCCACAATATAAATGGCGATAGTTACTGCCATTTATATTGTAGCTTTAGTAAACACACACACACACACACACACACACACACAAGTACAGATGAGTTTCTCTCGGCAACTAGCGAGGGGGAGAGGGGACCAGCAGGGGGGAATCAGCAAATGACAAGACGCTCGAAGGTTTGAAAGGCGCGCTCGCTCGTAGTTACCCCAAGCGAGGAGAAAAATGGCTTCTTTATGAAAACATTCTGCCCCTCTTTCCCTTTGATTGACTTTTGCTTCCTTTCCTTTGATTGGCTCTGGCCGCTCTGTGTCCCGCCTCCAGGGGGCTGGGACACGGACGGAACGAGACAAACGTTGCCAGAGCTGGGCTTGGGGCAGCTGAAGCGTTTACGCGCCCGTGGCTGACGACGTCTGACGGCGGCTGCCAGGAGCAGAAACGGAGCCATGTCACACTGACCAAACGCGCCCGCAGCACGGACGCACCCCCGTGCCGCACGGAGCACGGGCTTGGTCTGTCTCCGACTTAAAGAAGGAATGCACTCTGCTGATGCAACCAGGCTGGGGCTCCCTTTCTTACTGCACTGTGATGGCAGAGGGATGGGAAAAAGGTTTCTGTAGCTATTGTAGCTGTTCTTGAATCTACCAGCCACAGTGGCTACTGAGAGGCTTCTTTCTACGTGCCTCATTTAAAGGCAAACATAGGATTCCAGGCCTCAGAATATTTGCTCAGAATGTTTGGATATAAAAGGCAAATTCCAAAATAACACCATTCTGTCTCAAGATATTCTATTCTTCTATTAATCCACACAATTTTAGCACCTGTATTTAAAATGCTGCTGAGAATACATCATGATCTTCCTATAGATTTGGCACATATCATTGCTAAGACCAGATTCTGAGAGGAAGCCTGTATATATGTAATGGTTACAAAGAAAGGTATATTGAGTCATCTTTCTTTCAGTACTGCACATGGTAAAAATCTCCCTTCTATCTAGCTCTGAAGATACAGGCACATTCTCAGAATTTCTTCCTGGTAACCATATTTGCACAGTGCCAGGCTATAGAACAATTTCATAAATATTGATTTTGTTAGAGAAGACCAATTAGGATACTACTCAGCTGTGTTACCTGTAAAAATTACAGGGCCTGATTGGAGCCCTACCTTTGCTGTGAGCAGGCAGCTATGGAGCGCTCGATGGTGATGTCATTGTCACCGCCAAACTCAGGAACGCCATGCAGGCTCCAATTCACGAGTTGCACGAGGCTCCAATTCTAGTTGCACAGAGGCACCCAGAGGCACTCTTTCGGCAGAACAACAGCAGAGAAGATATTTAACCTTACTCTACATGAGCAATTTTGTTTTGTCTTTGGTTCAAATTGCCTTTGCAGTGGGCAAGGAGATGGGATCCTAAATTCTCGATTGAAGAAATGTGCCCAATTGGCCAAAGCCTATTATAGCTCTCTGCCTGCCATCTTGTTTCCTGATTCTGTGTTGCACATAGATGCACCCCGAAAGCATTGATGTCAGCAGGGGAATTTCATGTTCTCCTTAATGCACATCTATGCCAATCCTGAGATCTTCAGAAGCTGAGATAATATGTCTGCGCTGAAGATGAAAACAGCTGCAACCTGCAATTGTAGGCAATTTAGGTGTAGTTCTCCTGCCCCTTGGCAAGCTGCCTGTGTCTCAATCTAACAAGCAAAGCTGTGTCCACTGGGACAGATTAACGCTGCTTTTGCTCATCTCTTTCCACCACTAGAGTCTAGGACAAGCTTTCATGAAGATAGCACACTAGTCTGTTTTCTATTTTCACAGTACAGATTAAAAGGGGAAGTAATGCACTAGGCACAGAGAAGGAAATAAAGAATGGTTTCAGTGATGTGTTACCTTTCCATTAAACCATTATGGAAAGTAAACCATTTTCTAAATCTTTCTCCTATGCAGCTTATGAAACAAGAGGGAAAAAGAACAGTCAAGAATGAGGTACTGTTCCAATTAAGAGTCTTGCCATAGTAATGGAAGAGCTACAGAAGGAAGTTTCTGGATTCCCACGAATTTCAGGAAGTGTCCTGAGATATGTCACTTCTGCAAGTCTTCATCCAATGGAGCATTTCGTTCATTGCATTTTCATTGACCTCTAATGAAAGAGATCCAGTGGCTCTGGTGGTTTTGTGGGCAGCTTATGAAGCATCCCGGTGCAAATAATTAAAAGTCTTCTCAAGCAATAATACTAGAAGGATGGAGAGTGAATGCTACATGCAGGAAGCAATCTTGTGGTCCTTTCTTCCAGTGTGTGGACAGTCTGGTAATGTTTTCCCTGGCCATAGTTTATTCATGTACATACATGGAGATTCAGGAAGTAACTTAAAATTGACTCTGCAAAAAATCTTTCTGGCTGACTGGAATGTTGCTGGATCCACTGCAACCACAGACAAAAATAGCAGAGACTTTTTAAAGGGGAGTTCTCTACATGCATCCCCAAAAGTCAGACAGGCTGCAGTCTGGGTCATCTTGACCCCAGGCATTTTGTGTGATGGGATACTCATTACAAACACAATACAAGTTCACATCAGAAGACATCATGTAATGGATTTGTTGCAATGCAATAATATTTGAAGTAAGCAGATATCACTTACCTTTTCCTACCATCCGTAGCTGAAAGGAAAGCCTGCCTCTGAGCCATTACAACATTGGTTCATCTGTTCTCATTCTGTTTTGACGTTACCTCTGATAACTCAGTCTAAATGAGGTATAGACAGGACTGGCGTAATTGAGGCTGACTAAGGGCAGGCGTTTGGCAGGAGGTGCCTACTTCCATCTGCCCACTTGCCTACGCTCCTCTTCCTTCTCCCATTCCTTGGATTAGAAATGGAAGAAGGGAATGGAATGGAAGAAGAATTGTGGAGGAGAGAAGAACAGTGGGCTAGAGTGTCAGAGATGCTCTAGTCCAGGGGTTCACAACCCCTTCCTGGCCGAGTACCACCTCTGGTGCCACTCTCCTGCTGTGTACCACCGGAAGTGACTGACGATGACATCATTGCCAGTTACTGCAGGGTTTTCAGGTTTTTGGGAGGCCAGAAATCGCAGGTAGGAGGCTCTGAGTGGGTGGGAGGTGGGAGGGTCCTTCTCAGTGTTCCAAAGAGGCTCAGCCAAAGGTAGGAGCCGCTCAGGAGTGAAAGCATGCCATTGAAAGCACCAGAAAGTATTAGGCTGACCTTGGGTATAAACTCCAAGGTATAATGTTTTATTGATCCAATTGCTCAGGGCAGTGATGCTAGATGAATCTCTCTCTCTCTCTCTCTCTCTCTCTCTCTCTCTCTCTCTCTCTCTCTCTCTCTCTCTCTCTCTCTCTCATGTCTTAGTGCATCTTGCTATAAAGTACCAAGATGCATATTAAAAGAAGCCTGAAGGAGGCTTCTTTGATATGCACTGCAAGGCAATTTGTAATATTTGGTTGTATCTAAATACTGCACAAGGTACTTGACTGTCTCACACAAATTCATGTCATTTTACAGTACCTCACAAACCAAAGGGAGGGACAGGGGGAAAAGGAAAAGGCAGGACAGAGGATGTTATGCCACTGGACTAATTGCTGATAGTTAAATATCCTGTATTTTTTTTTATCATGTGGGTGTGAAACACTGAGAACAAAGCCACGTTGACAAATGGGTGCCCATCCTTTTCCATTTCCAAATAAGTCATGTCAAAATATCCAGAATGGGATTCCCACCTGATAGCTAGGAAACAAATTTGGCACAGACGGTCTTCATGTGAAAGTTACAACTTAAAACAGAATTAAGAATGCTGGCATTTGACAATCTCCCCTCAGAGATAAACTAATGTTGAAGCTGAGATGACTTCAGGATCCAGTTGACATGCCCTGTTCTCAAGCTTTGCTCACTAAAGATTGGGCATCTTATTCCTCTGGGCTATGGTATAAAATGGAAGAGACTCAAAGACTCACTTCTGTAACAATACTCAGTTTTTTTTAACTAGCAAGGGCCCTCCCAACCCCAGCCTTGCTTCCTGAATTTTGATTTAAAAACCACCCAGGTCCTGATCTCAAGGTGGGAATTTGAAGAACCCTGTACCTCCAAATTCGAGTCCAATAATAATAAAAAGAGCTTGCAACTGCTTCAGTATGATGATGATAATTTATAATATAATGACGAAAAAAGTACCACAATTACAAACACAGGGCATGGTCCTGTCCAAATTAAGCACATCTATGACTATGTCCCATTGACTTCACTGAGTTTGTCTTTAAGCAGTATTTTTAGCCAAAATTGTGTGGGATAAAATCCATTTGATGTTCATCAGAGGTACACCAATCAGGTACATTAGAAGTACACATCTGTACATCCATATATATTAGCTACAAACAGCCCAATCCAATCTGGGGCTTAGGGCTGTGGATCTCACAATCCATGACTGTAAGTCTTTGTCTTGCATCAATGGCTGCACACAGGCCAACAGCTCACCCAGGCTGTGCTGGAGCAGGAAAGGTGGCAGCGGGGGCAGTTTGGGGGAGGCTTGGGGGCACTGGCGTCACTGCAGGGGGGGCGGAGCTGTAAGTTCCTCCGTGATCGGAGCCTCCCGGTACACGGAGGAACGAAGCGCCCCGCCCCCGCACCTTCCGACCCATTCAAAGCTGTGAAAACAACGCGCATTCACCGCTTTGACTGGGTCGGAAGGCGCGGGGGCGGAGCGCTTCGTTCCTCCGTGTACCGGGAGGCTCCGATCATGGAGGAACTTACAGCTCCGCCCCCCCCCTGCAGTGACGCCATTGCTTGGGGGAGGCATAGCTGGCATTGGTCTGAAGAGACCCACTGGCAGCAAGGTGGCTTATGGGACATTTGGCACTTTGCCCAGGCCATCTGGTTGCACCCCTCACCATAGGATGCAGCATGCATTTTGTTGGCACCCCCTGCATCGTGTAGGCTGGTGGGGGATAGGATTGGGGCAAAACTGTCTAAGTAAATCACCTGTTGCCTGGGCAATGTGAGTTAGGCCAAGTTCTCAGTGAATCGGTAAACCTGTGTTTGGGCAGTTCTAGAGGTAGGGGGCTCACAATCCTCCTCCATTTTTAAAAAAACCCCTCCAGATAAAACAGCAGACATCCAGGATAAAGGATCAAGCTTAGACTTCTCCCTGACACGTTGATTTTCCATGTGTAGGAATAGCTTTTGGTGAGCCCTCACCTGCAGTCTGGATTAGTACATTCCAGAGTCTTTTACCATCTCAGTGAGAATTAGGCCTCGGTTACTCACTTCATGAGTTTATCACTGTTGGACTGACAGAGCTTCAATGAGATGCAATGATGAAGAACCTCCTGTATTTCCCTGAGGGAAGAAATAAATCAGCCTCCCAATTGATCCGTTCCTTCTCACCAAATGGATTAGTGTATTGATTGGTAAATTGTGTTCTTTTTTTGGACTCAGTGCATTGTCTTCCATTCATTTTGTTACCTTCCATTGTGTTTTTTTTAAAACTGTATAACATCACAAGCCAGTGCAATGCAATATGTACTTGACCCAAATATTAATCAATGGCACAATGTCAGAAAAGTAAGTGATCATTGATCATGCTGGGCAACGTGTCTGCTTTTACACTAATGTATGTGCCTAGAAATACAATGTTTGTTAGGAAATAGTTCCAGAAAGTGGATCATCAGATAAGGACATAAAGACATCTGTGAGAAATTGAGCATATTAAATATAAGAATTATAGATATGCAAAACTGTGTTTATTTTTGGTAAAGAACAAAAATACAGGAAGGAAATGATAATTAAGTGACTGTAATTCAGCAAATGTTTCTATCTTGGCCTTATCCAAAGGAGGTGACTTTAGTCTGGATCAAGCAGACTATCGTTTTAGGTCTGGGATGGAAAAGAATTCACAGATACTGCATCAAAGTAGTCCTTTTGGAGGAAGTGACTTGATGGGACCTGTGTAAGTAGACTATGGTTTGCATTCCACTGCAATTGACAAATCACTTAATGACAGTCACGTGAAATGAATGCAACTATACACTAAACACTTATGAACTTGGAAAGTGTGGTGGCCTTGGAATGAACTGCATGTTGAACCACTCCAAAATGAGGCAATAGCATACAGATCTTGCTACTTTAAAAAAATGAGATGCATTAATCCTCACTTTTAGATTGCAATGATGACGAAAGGCTCACACATGTGTTATATTATCTGTTCCAATTATAGCCTGAAAACTCTTTGAAAACACAACAGATGAAAGCTGCTCCATCTTGCAAGTTGTGTGAACTCTTCATGTGGGCTTTGCTGATTTTCATGGGATCACATTCCCCTTCCTGCCACCCCCCCACCCCCCAGGAGGCTGTGATGGTATGGCAAAAATTGCCAGAACCATGTTATGATTTGTACATGATATGAATGTATATATGAGTGTACACACTGCCTTTCTCGAATTACATGGTCATTTGGGTCCTTTCCCTATAAAGGTTCGGACCAAAGTAACAGCCCAATCCTACCCTTCTCCCCCACTGGTACAGCCAATGGGGGAGGGCAGAACGGGAGGCTTGCTTCCCCCACATTTATTTATTTATTTATTTACATTATTTTTACCCCGCTATTCTCCCCAAAGGGACCCAAGGCGGCTTACAACAAAAAAGGAAATACAATACAACAAATACAGTAAAAAAGCCACATTTTAAAACAGTAAAAAACAGTTAACGAAATTAATACAACAACATCTAAAAATTTATTTTTAAAAGATCATCATTACAATTAAAACAAGAGCATAAAAAGCAGCAGCGTCCCAGCTGTACCAGCAGGATGTTAAAAAAAGGCAGGGCTCAGAAGGCTTCCTTGAACAGGAAGGTTTTTAGGCCTCGCCGGAAAGTGGCCAAGGAGGGAGCAGTTCATAAATCAAAAGGGAGGGAATTCCATAAGGTTGGTGCCACTACTGAGAAGGCCCTATTTCTGGCCGCCGCCCTTCGCACCTCCCTGGGCGACGGTACCCGCAAAAGGGCCTTCTCTGATGACCTAAGGAGACGAGCCAGACTATATAGAAGTAGGCAGTCTCTCAAATACCCTGGCCCCAAGCCGTATAGGGCTTTAAAGGTCAAAACTAGCACTTTGAATTGGGCCCGGAAACGAATCGGCAGCCAGTGCAGCTCTCAGAGGAGCGGCACAACAGAGTCAAACCGCCTACCTCCAGTGACCACACGGGTCGCCGCATTCTGCACTAATTGCAGTTTCCGAACCGTCTTCAAGGGCAGCCCCACATAGAGCGTGTTACAATAATCTAGTCGCGACGTCACCGTGGCATGGATCACCGTGGTCAGGTCTGCACGATCCAAGTACGGTTGCAGCTGGCGCACCAGCCAAAGCTGGGCAAAGGCCCCCCTGGCCACAGCCGCCACCTGGGAATTCAGGAGCAGCTGCGGATCCAGGCGGACCCCCAAGCTGCGGACCTGCTCCTTCAGAGGGAGTGCTCCTTCAGAGGACAATACTCTAGTACCTGCATCGTGGATTTCCGGACCAGGAGAACCTCTGTCTTGTCCGGGTTTAATTTCAGCTTATTAGCCCACATCCAGGTCCCAACCGCCTCCAGGCAGTGCTCCGGAACCTCAACAGCCACCCTGAAATCAGGTGGAAAGGAGAGATAGAGCTGGGTGTCATCAGCATATTGATAGCACCCAACTCCAAATCCCCGGATTACCTCTCACAGTGGTTTTATGTAGATGTTAAATAGCATGGGGGACAAGATGGAACCCTGTGGCACCCCACACCTCAAGGGTCAGGATGCCGAACAGCACCACCATCTGGGACCTATCTGACAAGTAGGAGCGGAACCACCACAGAACGGTGCCCCCAACCCCCAACTCGGCCAGTCGGCCCAGAAGGACACCATGGTCGATGGTGTCGAAAGCCGCTGAGAAGTCCAGCAGAACCAACAGGGACGCACTCCCCCTGTCCAGTCCTCTGCGTAGGTCATCCACCAAGGCGACCAAGGCTGTTTCCGTCCCAAAGCCCGGCCTGAAACCAGATTGAAAGGGATCTAGATAATCCACTTCATCAAGGACCCTCTAGAGTTGAGATGCCACCACCCGCTCAATTACCTTGCCCAAACACAGGAGGTTTGAGACTGGCCGGTAGTTGTCCATTATTGTGGAATCAAGGGAAGGCTTCTTCAGAAGGGGTTGAACCACTGCCCGCCTCAAAGCGAGCAGCAGCACCCCCTCCACCAGAGCAGAGTTGACCACTCTCCCCGTCCACTCGGTCAGCCCCTCCCAGGCAGATCTGATTAGCCAAGCAGGGCAAGGGTCAAGCAGGCAGGCAGTCGGCCTCACACTCCAAAGGAGCCTGTCCACATCCTCAGGCTGTACAAGCTGAAAAGAATCCCACAACCAGCGGCGTTGTTGGATGGGGGGCCCTGTGGCACAGCGCCAGCTTGGGGGGGTGCGGGTGCCGAGTCCGGGGCGCCCGACTTGGACTCGGACTCGGACTCGTCCGAGCCCGAGCTGGCTAACCGCTGGCCAACCGGTGGCCCCGCGCGCGCTCACCTTGGCCACGCGCGAGTCTGACTCCTTTTCAACTTGAAAAGGAGTCATGCGCGGCCGAGGTGACCATTTCAACCCGGCTGGCTGTTTCTGCACATGCGCAGAAACAGCCAGCCGGTCACTCCCAACCAGTGGAATCCTTCACTGCGTTCGAGAAAGAAAGCGCCAGAATTGTTTTGAAGTCTTGCGCCCTTGCTCGTCTCCAGGGCAATGTAACTCAAAGCAGAGAGAGGCGAGTCGCTCAAAATCCCCTTTTCCCAAATTTCGTTACGCATCCGGATCAACTCGCGTTCCGAGTGATGAAAAGGTGGCAAAATTGGGCCGCCCCGCTGCCTCTGTCGCAGTGCATCTATTAGTCAAGGGGGGGGGGATTCCAAGCCGCTTGAGTGGTGGTATATGTACGAATGGTGGTTATCATTCCTGATTAACTAACACGAATTGTAGTGTGTGTGTGTGTGTGTGTGTGTGTGTGTGTGTGTTCACCCATGGGTGACTGGACTAATACATACTCGGTGCAGTGCAGAGAACTAGGAGGCTGTTTTAGAATTTTTGTGGTGTTTGTTTGTTTCTTCCCCTCCCCGCCCCAAAGTGCCTGCAGGAAAGGGGTGTTTGCAACTCGAAGCTGCTGCTTGCACTGACTAAATATGTGTTGGGTGGGTAGTACGTGTTGTGTTGTTTTATTCTTCTGGCGGACGAGAAAATGAATATTCAGCGCTGGGCCTCGCTGCCCGCAGGGTTGAAAAGGAGGAAGTTAACTCAACATGATGCCCCGGATCGCGCGAGGTGAGCGGGTGCCCTGCGTGCCCACCCCCATTGCGCGCGCTCACCTCGGCGCGACGAAGGCAGCCAATAGGTAAGAGAGCAGCGCGGGGGGTGGGGGGAGAATTCTAGCGGCGCGGGGGTGGGGGTGGGATTCTAGCGCCCAGGGGGAATTCTAGCGCCCGGGGGTGGGAAATAAATAAATAAATAGTGGAATTGGCGCCCCCCAAATCGCGGAGCCGCCTTCGGCGTCGCCAAGGACTAAAGAGGAGGAGAAAGGGAGGGGCGCCAATTCCACGATGTGCCCCCTATAGATTTAGGGGTAGGAACGGCACTGCCCACAACACCAGACCAGCAGGTGCCAAGGGGACATCCTAGATATTGTCAATAAGGCATCCAAGTCATAGCGAATCAAATCAATTTTATCTGCGAAATGTTTAGCAAACATGTCACAGCGGGCCACCGTGTGTTCCTCCTGATCTATTGGAGGGACCTGATGGAGTAGGCCTCGTACCACACGGTACAGCTCCGCTGGACGATTGCCTGCAGATGCAATGGTAGCAGAGAAGAAATTTCTCTTTGCTGCTATCACCGCCACGGAGTAGGCTCTATAATGGACCCTACTCCGTGTCCGGTTGGACTCAGCACAGGTTTTCCGCCACCGTCGCTCAAGACATCTACCCCGTTGCTTCATCGTTTGCAGCTCCTCAGTAAACCAAGGAGCCGCTCTGAGTCTGTGGCGTGGCAAAGGTTGCTCAGGAGCGATCTCATCCACCGACCTGGCCATTTCCCCATTCCAGAGGTCAACCAGGGCCTCAGACGAGTCACCAGTCTTGGCAGTGGGAAAGTCCCCCAGAGCCCTCAGGAAACCTTCTGGATCCATCCGCCTCCGGGGGCGGACCATAGAATGCGGTCCCCCGCCTTTGCGGAGGATGGAAGCTACAACAAGCCTAAACCTTACCAGAAAATGATCTGTCCATGACAACAGAGTGATGTCAATGTCCTCCACATCCAGATCACCGCCCCCTTGTTCAGCTGTAAACACCAGGTCTAGTACATGTCCCGCCTCATGTGTTGGGGCCAAGAACTTCTGGGACAGGTCCATGGTTGTCATGGTGGCCATGAAGTCCTGAGCTGCACCAACCTCGGGGGCCTCGGCATGAACATTAAAGTCCTCCAGCACTAATAGGTGGGGGGACTCCAACGCCACCGCCGAGATCACACCTGTCAGCTCAGGCAGGGAGACTGTTGGGCAGCAAGGCGGGTGGTACACCAACAGAATCCCCATCCTGTCCAGTCCTCTCAACACAAAATGGAGACATTCAAACCCAGTGAACTGCTGAGCGGGGCACTTGGTAAGGGAGATGGATTCACGATAGACCATCGCAACCCCTCCTCCCCGTCCCTGCAACCATGGCTGCTGCACCACCTGGAAACCTGGGGGACAAAGCTGGGAGAGGCCTACCCCTCCCGCCTCATCCAGCCAGGTTTCCGTGATACATACCAGGTCGGCGTTCTCATCCAGGACCAAGTCCCAGATGAGGTTGGTTTTATTATTTACCGACCTGGCGTTCAAAAGCAGCAGCTTCAGATTCAGGGAGTCACTGCCAAGAGTACCAGTCATCCAAGAGTTGGGGGAAGGATCAGAAGGAGAGACAATCTGTCTATGATGGACCCTCCTTCTCCTGGAACGGCTTGTCTGACCCCCACCACCATATCTTCCCTGGCCCGTCACTGCCTTGATAGTGGCACCCTTCCCCTCCCTCAAGCTCCCTCCTAAGCTGAAACACATACTCACCCAGCAAGGCCACCTTCTGAGCCCGGATTTGAATCAGAAGCTGTAGTGTAGCTTTCCTTCCCCAGCCCTATACTGTGAACTATACACAAATTAAGTATGAGACAACACAGAAGCAGAATGAAGAAAACTATTTTGCCCATAGTTGCCTGGCAGCTGAAGGCACCAACGGTATTTTTAAACAATTAAAAGCCAATTTTAAACAAGTCTAAGGACACGAGGAACATTGGTTCAGCTCCGGATGCAGGTAGAGATCTGAACATTCTCCAAATGGGCTAATTGGTTTAGAAATGTTATTACTTAAATCTCCCGAGTATGCTAATGGGAGGCCTATGGAGTTTAAAAGCATATCAGGTTTCTAAAGGTGGTGCTTCTGGACAGCATTTCAAAACAGATGAAACGTATTTTATACCTTTTCTAGGAATGCGTTAGATTACTTTGCAAAGAGACTTGATGCCTTTAAGATATTCTGTGGCCCTTGGACTGTTTCAGGTGATACTGGTGATGGTACTCACCTGAGAGCCACCTGTGCATCGTCCCACTGTCCTGTAGTCAATTAACAGGACTTGTCCCCTCACAGTAACACGTGGTGGTGGTAGATGTGCTGTCCGCGTTGGGCACAAACAGGAGAAGAAGAGATGTCGTGAGGTCATTTCAGAGGATGTTACATCACAGCACTTGTTTACACAGGCAAGAGAAAAATAAACAAGGTATGAACAAATGCAAATGGTGTGTTGTGGTAGTTTTGTACAGACTATTCTAGAGCAGCTTCTTTCTATTCGTTCTGTTCATCAAATTCCTATATATAGGAGTATGTTTTTTGCTTCAATGAAAATCACGTTCAGAGTGTATCCAGATAACCATTTACCAAGTATAAGCAGGTTGCATCATACGCGCATTTTACTCGTGCGAGTTCAAATATATGTGCTCGGCAACAACAACAAAAAGAGAAACAACCATTTAAATAATGTGGACGATTCCACCCTCCGTTCCACTTACGGGCAGTCCAATTACGGGGCTGCACGGCCCATGCTGTATCCAGCACTGGCTAGAAGCAGGCTGGAGGTCTCCTCGGGGTTACATTTGTGCAAATATTTGTCCCCTTACTTGTGCAAACATTTGTCCCTTACCCCAGGTAAATCCCTAGCCACTGCAATGGGGCTATTCGGATCTGCGCCAGCAAAATCACTGGTGCAGAATCGAGCAACCTCATAAAAGCGGAGAAGACCTGGGAGGGGGCATAAGATATGGCACTAGCTGGTGCTGTCGATCCCACCCCCTCCCAGGCCTGGTCTGTCCCCATCCTCCCCCTCCCCCACCCCATTGTGCCCCCTCCCCCAGCCCCCACTCATAAGAACATAAGAAGAGCCCTGCTGGATCAGGCCAAAGGCCCATCTAGTCCAGCTTCCTATATCACACAGTGGCCCCACCCAGATGCCTCAGGGAGCACACAGCCAACAAGATAACCTGTTTCCTGCTGCCACTCCCCTGCACCTGGCACAGAGAAAACCTATTTCTAAAACCAGGAGGTTGCTTATGGCTTGTACCCTGTGATGGTCTTTTCCTCCATGAATCTGTCTAAACCCCTTTTAAAGGCATCCAGGCCAGGTGCCATCACCACATCCTGTGGCAAAGAGTTCCACAGATGAATTACACGCTGGGTAAAGAAATATTTTCTTTTATCCGTTCTAACTCTCCCTCCACTCAATTTTAGTGCATGTCCCCTGGTTCTGCTCGGAGCAGAACGTACCTGCTCCAGCGCACAGTCTGCAGGATCCAGTGCTGGCAGGATGGTGCGCAGACCTTGCTGCTGGTGCGCCTTGCTTGTGGGGTGCAGAGGCGTCGCTCCGGTAGGGGCGGGGCTGTAAGTATCGCTGCGGTCATAGTCTCTTTACCGAGCGAGGAGGAGGCAGCCCCGCCCCCTCACTGTCCGAGCCAGTCCCCTACGGAGAAAGCAGCAGGCAGGGTCTCTTCCCTGCCGGTTTCTCCGTAGGGGACTGGCTCGGACAGTGAGGGGGCGGGGCTGCCTCCTCCTCGCTCGGTAAAGAGACTATGACCGCAGCGATACTTACAGCCCCGCCCCTACCGGAGCGACGCTTCTGGTGGGGTGCCGCCAACATGCTTTACAGCATATTTGCGACACCCTACACTGGAACAGAGGCTGCTGCGCCAGCATTAGCAAAGAACAGGATTGTGCCATAAGTATATGCCCTGGAGTGAACGTGAGATGGGAGAATGAATCTGTTCCCTCGTCATCTCAGTTCCAAATAGTATGCATTTTTCGGATGTAAGGGTAATTTTGACTATATGTGATTTTCACCTTATGCTCTGACTTCAGAATGTAACCCTCGCCTAAGATGCAACCTGACTGTAGTATCTTAATCCCAGTAGCTATCCAACCATAAGGGGAGCCAGTTGTAGCATATGTCTATTATAGGAATATATTGTATTATATTGAACTACAAATTGTAACGCCTCCAACTAATAGGTTGTTCCACATCCTTAGTGCTAAAGCCCTGTGCAAACATGACCTAATGATGGAAACTCTTCACAGTTAGACAATGTGAGCAAGCCACTTCCCCATTGCCATGCTTGTATTCCTGCACTGGCCCCTCTCTCAGAAGAGCCCCTACACCACCACCACCCTGGGAGGGGGCTGCTGCCGCGACACCCCCACACACACACATAGATGCCACACGCCCTGTACCTGGGGTGTGTGACATCATCGTTGTGCGCCCTCTCTCCAAGGGGAGAGTGTTTGCCTGAAGAAGCAAGTGCTCTTCCTGTGGAGAGTGGAGTGTGGGGGTTGAACTTTGAATGCCTTGGCTAGGGTGTAGCTTCCCAGTGTGCTCACAACATTTTCTAACCATGGAGAGTCTCCATGGTTAGATAACATAGGGTTGCATAGGGCTTACATTTGCCTATCCTGTCTTCTTATTTTTCTTGGGGAAGTACCCAAAACAATTAAAATTTGTGCTGGAAGCCTGTAGTTTTGGATGACTTTACAAGTCTTAATTGGGGTCAGTTTGGATAATACTCTGATGAGCTCCCTCAGTCACATGTGGGAAGAGTGTAGGAATGTACATCTCTGGTTTCCCTACCCATCATGTTGCCCCTTATTCACATGGGGGGGGGCAAGGGAACCACTCCCTTTCCACACAATTAGGTGATGACAAGCAAGATGGGGGGAGACATACACACCCACAATATCTTCCCCCATGACTGGCCTAAAGTTTGTTACTTTTACAGCCCAATTCTACCTAAGCAATGCAGCGGCACGGTGCCTTTTTTTACTCCTAAAAAACCTTTAAAAAACCCAGAAAAAAATGGAAAAAAGCAAAAAAAAAACCCCAGAAACCTAGGATGTCTCCCGCCCCTCCAGAGGCCCTCTCTCGCCCCTCCAGAGGCCCTCCGCCCTTGCGCCCTGGGGCCCACCGCCCCAGGGCCCCACATCAGCTGACGCCCCTGGCGGCACCGGTGCGGCCTCTGCTGCATCCTGTGGGGGAATTTTGGCTGCTGGACGTCTCCTCGGAGTAATATCTGATAATTTATCCATGTAGGCAGATCAGGTCCAGGAAGGGGGTTGGGATTCAGCGGGCACCGCCACCGCCGAACCCGGTCCTGGGCCCGATCCGCCCCCTGCCCCATCTCCTTCCCATTCTGTCCTTCCCCCCCCCTTGTTCCACCCCTTGCTGCTCTGTTCCACCCCCTGAATTAGACTTACTTGCATCGGCGGGCCTCACGATGTACACTGGCACACATGGGAAGGCTCCGGCCTTCCCGCCAGTGTGCCTGCTGCTTGCGCTGCTGCAAAGTGCTTGATGGTTGCTTTGACGCTGATGACAGAACTGTGCTTCCGCCAGTGCTACTGTTAGTTAGGATTGGGCCGTAAGTAAGTGCTACAATATGTACATAGAATCAGTATCACAGGTTACCTTTCACAAAGAACGCTTCCATATACACGTAGGGAATAGAGAAGTATATTAAAATGGGATTAAAGGGAGTTAAAAGAATAAAACCCATTTTTATATGAAATATGAAATTATAGCGAGTGTCTGTCAGGGTTGTGGGTTTTTTTAAACTGTCATTCAATTTGCAAGAATGAAACAAGCCAATTAGAATATATTAAATTTCAAACTTGATTGATTTTTTTAAAAACTAAGCACTGCATTTGGTGTTTATTGCATTGCTCAGGAAATAGCAAGGAACAGTCGTTGAATCAAGGAACTGAATGAAATCTCCTCTGTCAATAGCAAAGCTAGGAAACAGCATTACTGCATTTCTGTATCCAGCATCATAAAATACTGACTGTGTAAAGAACACTGCACCATAAGTTCATAAAAACCGGGGGTTGGAATGTTTTGGCATGTATGTCAGGATAAGCCTAGAGGATAATGAGTAGTTTGAAAACTTAGAAGTCATAGCTATGAAACATAGAATAACAACAGCGCCATCAAAATGGACCATATATCACAAAATATTGGAAGAGATCATTTGAGTCTGTTGGGCAATCTGCTTTTCATTTCAAGCGTATCGCTGCTGTAAGCGAGCACATATCCAGGTATTACTCATGTGGGAAATAATAGCAAATATAGTGTAATCCATGGGGAAGAGAACCTTTGGACACAGATCCATGAAGGATACTGAATCCCTGTTCATTTAGAATGTAGAGTTGCAGTATGTAGGACAATCCATTTGGTGACTGCAACCTGAGAGATTCATAAGCCCAGTTCATGTATTACTGGAGCACTGTGAGAGTCCTTCTGCATGACTGAATATCACATAACTCTAGTCATATCTGCAGTAAGAAACAGTGTATGCTGGGTTCCTCCCTGCACCAATGTTCCAATGTTCCAAGAAGATGGAATGGTCCAAGAAGAAGATGTTCTGGTATGGAAATGGACATGTCATTTTCCTGACACGAACCCCTATGATTCCCATTAAGCTTTCACCATGTATTACCACCTTCTGCTGAGGGAATTGTCTCAGAACTTAATGACATGGTCCCTTGGGTCACTCCAGTCCATGTGACCAGTGGCGACACTAGGGGGCTTGCAGGGGTGCGGACCGCACCGGGTGATACCCTCAGGGGGGTGACACCACTAGTGGCCAAAATTGTGGAAACCTTGTATTTATTAATAATATCATCATGTTATATATCATTGGAAATATACTTTGGTGCAGAATGTAATGAAACAAACTGTTTTGAAATATCTGTATTCTATCAAATGTTATGGCCAAATAACCAGAAACAGAAAATACAACTGCCTTAAGTAACAAAAAGTGGATTTCCTTAACTCAAAACTAACCAATAAGTCTGATTGTTCCGAGAGCCAATGAGGTGTTGTTATGACACAGCATGGAACCAATAAGGTGTTAGTATGAGTCAGATCTTATTTCTATGTATCAGAGCTAATACTAGAACCCTTATTCAGTTGTGTGAGTGTCATCAAGTTGGCCACTGGTTTTTTGTTGGTTACTGATTTGTTGGATGACATTTACTGTTATATATTAAAATAAATAAAGATAATGGGGGTGACAGCATGAGTTACTGCACTAGGTGACACCAACCTTAGTGACATCACTGGGGTGACGCGATGAGCTCTTTCACTGGGTGACGCAAACTCTAGTGTTGCCTCTGCATGTGACTATAGGAATGGCCGGGAGTGGGGCTAAGTAGGGGCTTTCAAAGGAACTATGACTAAACTTTAGCTTAATCCAGTAAATTATCAACTATTCAGCAGCGCAACACGAGATTCCTGATGAGAATCACAGGGAATAGAAGCTGCCATGAGTCTTTTACCTCAGGAACATCTGAGGGCCTGTTGGATTGTCCCTCATCCAACATGCACATTCCAACATGAAAATCTAAATGCACAAACACTCAGCTCAGCTCTCATACACTTGCGTAACACATATATGTTTATTTGGGGGGGAGAGTCCATTTTTGAAGGCAGTAGACAAAGAATGATGCTGTTTAAAGTCAGGGCTCTGTTATGGCTTGCATGATTCATTTCCATTGGGTTAAGTTGTCACAATTCCAGCTTTTATTTAGTTTCTGATGCTGCGGAAAACAAGATTCACAACAGTGTGCCTGAAAAGGAGAATAAACTCTCTTTGGTTCTGGACTTTTAAAGGCAGAGGCAATATCCCATGTGTCACTGCGGGCTGTTTTTCAGGCTCTTTATGACAGTCCTGCTCTAGGTCAAAGGTCAGAGTTTCCCATTTTCCTTCTTCAATGTTATCATAACAGTGGTAAGAAAATATATGGATGAACAGCTCCTGATATCTATTTTTTCCCCTACTGATAAAAAAAAAATTGTGGCTACAGGCCAAAAAAGAAATGAAAAGCCATTTGCTCCATTCTTCCATTTTCCTGTCTCTGTAGCCACTTCCGTCCTCTTCTACTGAAGTAATCCATTTCCTCATGAAATATAAATGCAAAAAATAGAAACTAAAATGGCTTTTTTTTTTTGCAACAAAAACAGTGATAAAAGTACGATGGAAATGGAGGCTGTTAATCATTATGTTTCCTATTTATTTAAATATGTGGCACTTCACAATTCAAGGGCTCTAGTCTGATAAGATTGAAACAGTGTAATACTATTTTCAGGGTGATGAGGTGGGCATTAAAAGGGCGAGGGTTCAAAATTCTGCAATCCCATGAAATTTATTTATTTATTTAAAAAAAATTATATCCCGCCTTTTCCTATGCCGAAAGGCAAATGCCCAAGGCGGCGTACAACAAAGGTTAAAATACAATTCTCATCTCATCTATAAAAAGATAATAATGGAGACCCGTCTCAAATGGGCATGATCCTGCCAAAGTCATGTTTCTTACCCCAGATATCAATGAGAAAGTGAACAGTCTCATTGAGACTAAAACATGTTAAACTTTTGCCTGGATCATGTTCCAGATCATTGCACCTACACAGTGGAACATCCACTGGAACATCTGGGATGACAATGCACATCATCATCTGGGTTTGTGAATCTTGGTGATGACAGACGTCTCAGGTTCACGTTCTGATTTGTTGCAGTGGCATTGCTAGAGGGGGGCGGTACGGTAAGTCGTTCACAGTTCAACTCAGCGTTACATGGTGGCCCTACCCACTCGCCATCAGAGCCATTCCGAGCAGCGAAGGCAACGCACAGGGAGTCTCCTATGCGTTGCCTTCGCTGCTCGGAATGGCTCTAATGGCGAGTGGGTGGGGCCACCATGTAACGCTGAGTAGAACTGTGCATGACTTACAGGACCACTACCCCCTCTAGTTATGCCACTGGTTTGTTGTGCCTATGAATTCACCCTGAATCGTTTGCTAAATATCTTGGAAATTTATTATAGATCTGAATATACCAAATGCCATGGAGAGAGAGAGAGAGAGAGAGAGAGAGAGAGAGAGAGAGAGAGAGAGGCTGCGCTGTCCTGGGGCCATGGCTCTTTCAAAGGGAATCCCTGGCAAAAGGCAATGCTTTCCAGAGTAACCTTTTCAAAGAGAAACAATTTGCATTTGCTATCTCCACTTCCAGGTATACCTCTGGGCTTTCAATCCTCAGAGTCTTTTGCAACCTGGCTTCCTAGAACTGGAAAGTTTAAACACAAGATGGCTTTGTTGTTCATTTCTATAGAATTAACCCCACGTCTAAGACTTCATTCTAATTGAATGCAGATGTAGCCTAACCAAAGACAAGCCTCTGGCTTGTGTGTGAATAATTTTTGCCCTGCATCAGCAAGAATCACATGGAGTCCAAAATTAGCAACTTTCCTTCAAGCCCAAACTGGCAGTCTGCCACCAAGACGTTTTCTTTGTCTCTTCCCCCCCCCCATCTCACCCCAACAATGCATCTAAAATGATCACAAGAGGGTTTTTTTTCTCCCTCTCTGCACACCATGCCACTGGATTCATTGATACCTGAAGAGGAAGGAAGCAAGCAAGCATGTACTGTACCTAACAAACCTTTTGAAATTCAAAGATCTGAATGTTGAGGGGCATACATACACCATGCTTGTAAACTTTGAATGCTACCATGAGATCAGACTGTGGCTTCTGTTGTGTCTGCCTTGTGGCTGGCATGTTGACCTAAACATACTCAAACTAAAGAAAGCCGGCATCTGTACTCCAATAGTTGCTGAAACCTCCAGCCCTGAAGCTCTAATAGGCGTATATTTTTCCTTGGCTTCAGAAAGCGTAGGTCAAGGCATAGGAGCCTGCTTTGAAATGAATCTGCTTTCATGGGTCAGTCGAACATCTCATAAGAGCAAACTCATGCTCACTGTCAATGCTTTGTTTTTCTGCCTCAGATTTTCAGGCCTTGCCTTGCAGCAGTTATCAGACAGTAACACAGAGAGACTGGCTAATATAAGGCAATAACCCACAGGGGCTTGAATTTTCCTTGGAGGTTTTCATTCCTCCCCTTTCCTTCTGAGCGATGGCAGCTTTTGGGTGATCAGAAGTGCCTCATATCATTGAAAATACTTCATCAAATGTGAGGAGAAGCATATAGGTCACTAGTTCTTCAGACACTTAGCCATGTGTGAAACCCACACAGGAGGAATTCCATGTGTCGTTCCATCTCCCTGGCTATAAAGAAAGAGTTTCTGGGCAGCCCAGTTTGTCATTTGGAATTGTGGAATTGTGACTGGCTTAAGCCTCTAGCAATTCATGAAATAATATATAGCTCCCTTTATGTTCAGATTTCAAATGTTTTGGGGCAATGAACAGTATTTGCAGTTGCACTGACTCATGGATTTCATAGCTCACAGATTGCTGAAGTAGTTAGTGGTTCTTACAAATACATGATCTGTTTGTGATTGCAATGCATTGTGGATATTTGTTAATATTATAGGATTTGTTTGGTAATGTTGTATGATTTGGTTGGTGGCAGTAGTGTAGTCAGAGGGGGGCGGTGCAGTAAGTGCTGCACGGCGTTACATGGCAGTGCAAAGTGCCTACTTACTTACTTAAAAACTCCTACTTACCATTGCAGCCAGTCTGGCAGCGAAGGCAGCATTGCCTTTGCGGCCGAACTGGCTCCGACGGCGAGTGGGAGGGGCCATTTTGCACATCTGTGTAATGCCATGCAGCGCTTACTGTGCCGTAGCGCCCCCCCCCCCCAGCTATGCTACTGATTGATGGGATTACAGAAGATAGTTGAGCTGAATGTAAGGAATGCCCTGAAGAAAGGCAAGAGTCATTTTGCTTGGGACGCTCTCATGTTCAGCACAAGAGCCCAGCTATTTAAGCTACACAGCCTTCATCCTTTTGTCAGTCCTAGTCATACATTGCCTTATATTACATATATTATATATTATAGTCCTATTCATACATTGCCTTATTAGCCATATTTATTTATTTATTTATTTAAAGAAGCACTGAGTTTAGCAATGCAAAGTCAACTGAGTTGAACTTTAATTGGCTCTTACTGGCCTACGAAGCTATAACATGCCTTTTCTCTTTATAGGTAGTTGTCAGTAAAGAGAAGAGACTCCTTAATTTTGTTTTTACAAGCCCTCAATAAAAGCTGGAAAACTAAAACACAGAGAGTGAGTTTAGGAGGGAAGGACCCATGGTTTTACAATTTGCCTTTGCCATGCACATAGCCCTGTTACTACAAGGCCAAAGGGAGTCATAAATAACTCTCATAAACACAAGAAGAAATCATTCAAGAATAATTTCGTTTCTGTCTATATTTAAATTCAAAACTAATGTTCCAGGAAGAAGTTCTGATGACTCTGTGCGAGCATCGAGAAAGGTAGTTGCAACAGCCAGAGTAAGCTACCGTGAAAAGAGAGAGAGAGAGAGAGAGAGAGAGAGAGAGAGAGAGAGAGAGATGCATTTCAATGCTGCAACTGCTTGTACAACATAGATTATGTGTTCCTGTGACATTGATCCAGTGTGCCCTTGATGTATGTTTATCCATCTGCTATTGTGTGGATATTGTGTATGATGGTACTAAGAACTAGGAACTTAAGAGCCAATGCATTTTTAAAAAAATCCAAATAACTAATGAAGCTACCCGTACCTGCATTTGAGGGGGAAAAAATCCTGACGTGGCAGATCATTTTTATTTGCTACTTCTTATGCAGACTGATCCTATGGATATTTATTCAGATGTCAGTCCCACTTAGCTTAACGATTGCAGTCTGAGTGCCTCTTCTTTTCATATAAGCAACCCATTACATTCATTCCCCACAAAACGTTTGCGAGGAAAAACAATTTAAACTTGGAAACAAGCTGGGCTGTTACCGGCACAGATATCGGTGCAGAATTATTGATGCAGGAGACTACAACATAGTAGCTACATTTTCAAAAACCCAGGCAGATTCTTGCCAATGACAAGGTCACTGCCACACCTTTGATTAAATGAAGAGGCCTACTAAAGCAGCCTACACATTTGATAGCTGAAAGATGTTTCTAATGAGTAGGCTAAGGAGAGGGATAGGGAAGCTAAGGCAGCAGTATACAAATCCGGGGGGGGGGGGGGGAATCATCTTCTTCAAGCCCACCATTTCCCTAGTTCTGCTATAGTCCATTGGTTTCATCCAGCCTGCCACGATTTTCCTTTCAGCAGTGGTGCATCATGCTGCCACCTGGTGGTGATTAGGAATCACCGGTGAGAAGGGGGAATGCTTTCCCAGGGGAGTGATGCAACTCTGCCTGCACAGTTCCCTAAAGCTGCTGGACAGAAATAAAAAAAATAGATGAATACATACAGAAATCATGAACAATGTTTCCCCCCCCCCCTTGAACTGTTTTTACTTGCTCAGAGTCCTTGGGATAAGATGGGCTAGAAATATAACGATATAAATGCTATGAAGACACCCCACTAGCTTCCCCAGCAACATGTCAGAACAGCAGTGGGAAGGTGACTTCACAATGGTTAGCAATTTCTCTATGATCAGTTGCCACACAGAAAGTTTTATCGCTGTCACACTGCGTGAAATATGCAGTTAGAATCAATTACTCCTACTTAACATATGCGCAAAATGTCTTATAATGCCTGCATGAAACCCATGCTGGAAGCACTCCTGTGAAGGCTAACTGAAGCCTTTCTAACATACTCTGACCTGGAATTTCTGTAAAACGTCAACTGCTAAAACACTGGCTTCATTTTGATGTTTTTATAAAAGTTTCAACATCCAATAATTTTCCTCAGACCTTCAAGACTGACTGTTTAAAAATAGCCAGACAGTCTGTGTTTGAAAGCTATACAAAGCCTTGTTCTGATTAGACTTTATAAAGCAGATGTTTGTTTATGGGCTTCGCTTTCAGGACTGACTCTTTTCCACACAGATTAATTGCCCACATCTCCCCACTCCCCCACTGAGAGCCAATTATACATTTTTCATTTATATGCACATTGCTCTATGACACGCTTGTATGAAATTTAAAGATTTTTTTTTAATTTAAAGAATTTTTACCCCGCTTTTCTCCTGATAAGGGCAATCAAGGCGGCTTGATTGGGTACATATCCTGGAAACTAATCTCCAAGCTGTTGCTTCCTTTTATGAGTAGCAGGATTTTTTAAAAAACAAACTTTGATTCACTCACTCTCCTACTATAAAATATACAGCGGCATCGCTTACCTTTGAGGCACCCGGTGTGGGACCCAGAAGAAATTGCTGAACAGGAAGTAATTCACAGTGACGTGATGACATCATCACATCCCTGCAAATTACTTCTGGTTCAGCAAGACGAAGACATGAAGGTAGGTGAATTTGCTGCAAGCTCGGAGCGGCTGCCGCAGCCTTTCAGAAACCTTCCCTGCAGCCTTACTCAGCTGTATTTGGCGGCTCAGCTTCAGTTTGGCGGTGGAGGCACCGAAGACAGGCGAGCCAAGGGGGTGTCACCCCTCGCCAAGGGGATGTCACCCCTCACCAAGGGGATGTCACCCCTCCCTAAAGCCTTCAGGAAGGGGTGACACCCTTGCTAGGCTGTTTTCAGCCTCTTCGAGTCGCTTCTTTGAAGGTGCTGCACCCTCTATGGACAGTGTGATGTCCACTCTGTCTTGGTGCCCTGGGCAGTGCCCCCCCCCCAGCTACGCCACTGGGTCCAATAAGGTCTCCAATAGTAGAGGGCTATATTACTGGGATCCCTGGGTGTGATGGTGAATGGGGAAGAAATTGTGATGAGCTGAACCCTTGTAAGACACCAACACATCTCCTTCGATGATGATGCACTTCCACGTTTGGTTTTAAAGGGAGACGTATGTAGTTTCCACAGCAGGTAGGACAATATCGGGAATATTTTCTGACCCTCCAAAAAAAGACTGAATGTGACATTTCATCAATTGATTCCATGAAGGCTTTAGGCTGACTTGCCATCCCCTTTGTTGCAAAAGATCCAACATTATCCATGCCCTTAAATGTATACCACCCAACGAAAGCTTCATATTTCTTTGATCGCAGCTTCACAGAGCATTTATGAATTGAAATCTTCTCTGATCCTTGTTTTCAGAGCAAGGTGACTGACTTTGGCAAAGCAGAACCACAGACAACTAATGAAGCAAACACATCAGAACTGAAAGCGCTTTAAGCGTATGAGGCTGCCCTGTGGTGGGTCAGACCATTGGTTCCTCTTGCTCAGTACTGTCTTACTGGCTGGCAGTGGCTCTCTAGAATGCCAGGCAGGGACATTTCCCAACCCTACTTGGTGATGCCAGGGATGGAATCTGCGATCTTCTGCATACAAAGATCTTCTGGGATATTCTGCATATGCTCTTCTGCTGAACTATTGCTCCTCTGCCCCAAAGGATTCGAATTGGCTTGGTTTTGATAATGTTTATATCTAGGAAAACCATAGTAGACTTCCCAAGAAACATGATAAACCAGGGTTTCTCAACCAGTGGTACTTGTACCACCAGTGGTAGTTCAGCCGACTGCTGGTGGTACTCGAACTGCTGGAACCCTGTCCTGACGCGGCGCTGTCAGTGCTGCGTTTTCACTCCCGAGAAGCTCCTGCCTTTGGCTGAGCCTCTCAGGAATGCTGAGAAGGGCCCTCCCACCCGCCCAGAGCCTCCTACATGCATTTTCTGGCCTCCAAAACCCGAATACTCAGAAGTAACTGGTGATGATGTTATCACCAGTCATTTCTGGTGGTACTCAGCAGGAGAGTGGCGCCGGAGATGGTACTCGGCTGGGAAGAGGTTGAGAACCCCTGTGATAAACAAAGCACAAGGACTGAAACTAGAAGATGAGATCGTATTGAACACATAATTACCAACAGTTTCATGAAGCTCCAGGTCTAAAACCTGGAGAACAGTTATTATTCTTTCTACACAGTCATCAGTTTTCCTTCAAATTCTCACATGAATAGTAGGAAAACTTGTTTTTCTTTGGTGTATCCCAAAGCCAATCTTATTCTTTTATTGATGAACTTTTCAACAGCAACTGCACCAAGATACATTCACTTTGTGGCGAAGCAACTGTGGTGCTTCACTGATTATTCCTCTGTACATTCCAAACTCTTCAAGATGGAAGGCTTCTTTCAGCAAGTGCCCTTGAACTGTGATGCGGATAAAACCTCATTTCCCTGTGTTAATGCTGTACTGCTCTGTCGAAGTCAATCCAATGGGGCTGGAGCTCAGTGGCAGATCAGCTGCTTTGCATACAGAAGATCTCAGGTTCAATCTCTGGCATCTCTAGGTAGGGTTGGAAAAAGATCCCTGAACAGCTTCTGCCACTCAGTGTAGATAATACTGACCTAGATGGACCCATGATCTCACTTGGTTTAAGGGAGCTGTATACATTATGTCTTATGACAGCAAAACTTCCATCCTTCAGGAAGTTCCATATGACAGGATCAGTAATAGAGAGTCCCAGCATATCTGCTCATAGATCTGTGCCCATCTCCGAAGATTCTCTTGATAATGAGCATGAAAAGTATTTGAACATTGCCTCTGTGGAAGTGAGGTGGAATTCCAATTACTTGTTCTGGTCACTGTACCACTGAATGTATATAATATTATGACTTTTTAGAAACATAACATAACAAAGAAATCATTATGATGGATGCCATGTCATCTATGTGATGCAAACAATCAGATCCAAGTAAAAAAAATGTTGGTAGAATATATAACATGTGTCTGTACACGAGACAACTGTCCTCTGACTGTCGCCTCCTGTCCCAGTTCTTTCCTTTGAGTTATTTATTATTTTATTTATTTTTCACATTTTTATACCGCCCTTCCTCCAAGGAGCTCAGAGTGGTGTACATATTTCCTCCCCTCCTTTTTTTTTGTCCTCACAACAACCCTGTGAGGTAGGTGGGGCTGAGAGATAGTGACTGGCCCAAGGTCACCCAGGAAGCTTCATGGCTGAGCGGGGATTTGAACCTGGATCTTCCAGGTCTAAGTCCGACTCCCAAACCACTACACCATCCTGGCTCCCACCATCCCACCCCCACCATCCTGGCTTGAGTTCTGTTTCTCCTGTGCAAAACAATCAAAATGCATTGAGAGTGTCTGGGCAGAGAGAAATCAGGATTAAGAAAAATGATACTGATTCACAGCCCAATCGTATCTGGGATTGGGCTGTCAGGGGGAGGGCTTTAGGATAGCGGCAAGAGTCTTCCGCTGTTGTGAAATGACTGGTGATGGTGGCGCAGTGCTCCGTCGGCGACCATTCTGCAAGCAGTGTCACAAGAGGCTGCAGAACCACTACCGGACTCCACTGCACCCACTGAACCCAGTAAGTCAGTGGTGGGAGCAGGGGTGGGCGGGGAGGGGGAGAGAGTGGAAGAAGGGGAGGGTGTGAATAACTGAGAGGAGGGGGAGGAACTGGGGGTGGGAGGCTGTGAAGGGTGCGCACTGGATCATATCCCCTCCATTCCAAACCTCCCCGCCCCTTTCCTCTCCCCAGACATACGCCAATGAAAGAGGTCGTGTATGTTTGAGGAGACCAAGAGGGGGGGCCCAGTGCTTACTTGGAGGTCAGTAAAATGTTTTTACTTACCTCCTGTTTGCCCGCGGGTCATCCCTCCCCCCTGCTGGATGCAGGGTGCACCTTTTTTTGGCATGAGTGCATCAGTGCTACTGGCGGAGGATAGGATTGGGTCCTCAGTCATTTTCCTTGAAAGATAAATTATTCTCTGCACTACCTTATCTATTTGGTGTGTGTGTGAAAGAGAAACAAAGAGAAAGTGTGCGATTTCCACAATCTCAAATTACGTTTCCATTATTTTCTTTGCGGTGTTGCTACACAACCTGATGCATTTTACTGTCAAGAAAGTGTTCTTGAAATTGACCATCAAATTTTGTTCCTCTTTATTTACAGTTGATGCTATTATGTTCAATTATCATCATTATAGATATCAGCTGTGTACCTTTCTAAAGAATTCGTGTACCTCCTTCAAGTACTTATATAATTAGCGTCCCACTTCAGAAAGCGTTCATTCTGTGAAACCTACCTTAGCAGAGCAGCTTGCCTTTTCTGTTACTTCTTTTCAACCTCTATTGACCTTTTCATACCATTATCTTGGAAAACCTCTTATATAGTGCTTCTACAAATAAAAACAATGTCCTATCACACATGAGATATAGGCAGAGCCTTTGGCAAAAGACCATTTGTTTTTCAGCTTCTGGTGGTATAATGAATCTGAAGTCCAAGCTATGTGGTGGTGTTGTTTTTGTTACCTAGCTTAAATAATATTGTCAACACAGACTGGTAGTGACTCTCCAAGGTTTCAGGCAGGAATTTTTCTCTCCTTACCTGGATATGCTGGGGATTGAACACAGTGGCGTTGCTAGCCCCTCCCCCCCACTGCCCAGAGCTGGATGATGTCACACCTTGTCATGCTACCCCTCCTGCATTGTGCTGCCCTCTCCTCGCTTCCGCCCCCCTCACGTCCAGAAAGGCTCCATTTGGAGCCTAACGGAAGCAAGGGCAGGCGGGAGGGCCCTGCTCACCCTGGGAGCCGCTGCAGCCACTCCCCGCAAGGACACCACGCATGCCGCCCATGCCAGTAGCCCCCCGCCCTATGGCAGTGATGCTACTGATTGTATCTGGGTCTTTCTGCATTTGAAGCACGTACTCTACCACTGAGCCACACAACCCTCCTCTGGGTAACTGAGAGTAATTGGTCAGGAAAGCTGCTGCAAACAACCAGCAAGACCGCCCTCCCTCCCATCCCTCTCTCAGTGTTGCCACACGCTCATGACTACCCACCATTGGGAGCACCTACTTTCTTCTTTCTTCAGCAGACAGGAAGAAAGACATTGCTGTGACTTTCTTGTTCTTCCTGACTGTTACAGGAAGTGAGGTGCTGCTGGAGGGCGAGGAGCTGTATACCCAGATGGCGGCTCAGACTGAGGCCTGGAAGGGAGCTCTTTATGGACACAGCAGTGGCAGCTGTCACAGCCACAACCTGCTAGAGTCACCTGGAAGTTTCTAACCATGTGAAGGTTCTTTTGTGGACTTTCACTCAACCCCCACGACTTAGTTCCAGAATGGAAAATACATTTCGGGTCATTTCGGGAAATACATTTCGGGAAATATTTTTCTTAGGATAGCTGCATTATGTTCCCAATTTAACGTTACTTTACAGAATTGCCCCTCTCTTGCCCCATCTGGCTACTAGTTCTTTTACTGACTCTCTGTGCCTTCCCTAAAGGGCAGTATGTATGTTTTACAGCACAATCCTGCTCTTTTTGCGGGCGGTGGAACAAGTGTTCCGCCGCCTGCACTAGTCACAAACGTGCCGTAAAGCATGTTTGTGACTACTTTAGAGCTGGGAAGGCTAGCACAAGGCCAGCCTTCCCAGTTCTGCTGCCCGAGGACTCAGCCAGCCGCCGGACCCAGGTAAGTCTGGATCCAGTGGGAGTGGGGGGAGGGTCGGTGGGCGGGGGAGGGATGGCGGAGCCGGGAGGGCGGTCATAGGCCCAGCCACCCTGGGCAGGGGCAGGGGCATGGCTCCCGCCATATCCCAGTCCCCCACCGGGCGGCTAGGCTGTTACACGACCTCCTCCGACTTCCACCAGCAAAATAGCTGGCAGAAATCCGAGGAGGCCTATCAGCCCCAGCCGCCATTACACTCGGGGAAGGGGACGAGCGTCCCCTTCCCCGAGTAGACTTTCCACTGCAAGCTGCCTGTTGCAGGCTGCCTGCAGTGGAGCACGGGATCGGGCGGATGGCCTCGGCCTTATGCAGGATTGGGCTGCCCGTTGTGTGCAGGATCTTTGCTCTTTGCATTACTAAATCGTTTCGTTTCCTACAGGCATTGCCAGCAGCATCCACTTTGGTTACCAACTCTCTGTTTTAGGCATCATTAATTGAACCTGGCAGAAACTGACCTTCTGGAGCTGTCTGGTGTGAATGGCCCTGAGGTCCTACCTTGGTGCAAGAAGCCAGTCAGGTCCCTCCCATCACCATAGTTCTACAGATACCTATTATTAATACTGTGCTTCCTCAAAGGAGTTCAAGAGTTCCTCAAAGGGAGACATTTTAGCCTCAGCCTTGAGCTTAGGCTGAGCAACGGCAGCTTCTTCAAAGGAGTTCAGACAGAGTGGTGTTTCATTCTTTGAGTTTAGGCACATATAAAGCAACTTGCTTGGAGATACCCAATGTCACATGTTCTTATAGAAGTGGTAAAACAGACAGACATGCAGTTGAGATCCTTTTGTCGTTGAGATATGACATGGTGTTAATTCAATTCAAGATTTGCTGATATCTGTGGTACTACATGCTTATGAACAAGCACATGTAGGTTGCATCTCAAGAAAGTAATCGGATGTTTAAACATAGATAGATAGATAGATAGATAGATAGATAGATAGATAGATAGATAGATAGATAGATAGATAGATAGATAGATAGATAGATAGATAGATAGATGATACTCCTAATAGGCAGACAGTAGTCAGGGTCAGTGTGAAGCTAAAGCTTTTGTTAGCCCATGATTCCTTCCTTCCTTCCTTCCTTCCTTCCTTCCTTCCTTCCTTCCTTCCTTCCTTCCTTCCTTCCTTCCTTCCTTCCTTCCTTCCTTCCTTCCCTCTAATCTTTGTTAAATTGCCTTGTCTCTAGCTTCCGAGCTTAAGCTACTGTACCCCTGCTGCTTTAACTCCCTGTCTCTTAAAGATTTAGTGTAGTGCACACAGCCAGGAGATGAAATTTGCACATATCTGCTGTACAGGATCTTGACGTTTATTGCTTGAATGCAAAACGGGGGAAAGGGGTGGGCTGTGGTAGGGGGAGAGGTAGTAAATCCCTTGTCATGGTTAGTAACTCATCATTGCTAATGTACCTGGAGGGAAATTGTTATCACGTTTCCATGTTAAAGCTTCAAAAATAACTTTGATTTGAATATACTGTTTGAAGGCTTGGCAGTTGCATCACTCTGCTTGGTAGCATCATATATCAGCTGAAAAACACCAGTTTGTTAGATGCTGAGCTAACAACTGGGTTCAACTTGCCTTGCTTAGCCAGGCTTTGAGGGAAGTACCAAAAAGAAGTCCTTGCCCTCGCCCAGTTATCCTTGAGCCTCAAACGTGTTTGACTCTTGTTGAAACAATCTCCCTTATAGAAACTGTTTGCTGTTACCGTACTGTGTCAAGAGAACCATGTAGAAAACTCATAGCCCAATCCTATCCCCACCCCCGCTATAGCATGTATAGGAATAGCGATGTATGCTATTGTGTGTGGGGGGGCTGATTGGGAGGCTTGGGAGGGGGAAGGGAAAATATTTTCCTTTACCTCTCCATAAGCCCATCTATTGCCTATGGGTCTCCTCAGACCTGCACCAGCTATATAGCTAGTGTAAGTCCAAGGAGAAAAAGGGTGGGGACTCCAGAGCATCCCAGTGCATGTTGCTAGTGCTGAGATACACCCTCTCCTACCTCTGACACACCCACTTCCTCCCCACCCTCCCCCCAGTCCATTGCACACAGGGTGCCACTCTGGCAGCAGCCCGGAAAAGCACATGCGTCCGCTAATGCGACAGCATTTATGATGCCGCAAAGCATGTTCTGCTGCCCAAGCTCTAGTTCTGGCAGCGGAACCTGCCAATAGGATTGGGCTGTCAATGAGTTTTTAGCTATTCCCTGGTCTTGTGAAAGAAATCCTTATAATATCCAGCCATTTTACATACCTGCCCCTCTCAGATTTTAGAATGTCATTTTTCATTGATGACACCCCCTTTTTATTGATATTCTTTCAGATGGAAAACTCCCATCTTTGCAGGGCTTGTTCAAAGTATTTAAGGGCTGTGATTCATAAACTATGATGCATTGTAAGGACCAATATCCTAGATTGCTTAATCTTTGCAGATCACCACACATTTTTAGCGATGTGCAAGCAGTGATGTGTCCTTTTCCTTCCTTGGCCAGCATGACTGGAAAATTCCCAGATGTCCCAGCCTCTGATGCTATATTGGGAGTGGCCTCCAAGAATTTGATATTGGCACCAATCAGGGCACGAAGGGTACACACCACTGCTGTATCTACTCCATCATCGCTCAATAAACATCCTGGGGCTTACCAGATGGTGACGGGAGCAGTGGCAGCAGCGGATAGGGTGAGCAGCTACAACTGGGAGGGGGGCTGATAGTCATGGCTGTGGGTCCTTGGCGCACACCTGGCCAGGCCCACCTGTGGCACCATCCCTGCTTAATGTCTAAAATGCCACATACCAGAACTCAGGCTTTCTGGGAATCTCAGCTCAGAGCCTTCCAGTCAATTCTTAAATGAGTTTATTGTTGTTGCCCCGTGTTGGAAAAGGGCATTCTACATATGTTCAAAAGAAGGGATGCGCAAAAAAAGGAATAAATGTTTGTTTTGGATTTCACTTAATCACTTCATTTGGTGAACTGATTTGTTTCATTGGCTCATTTCAAAAATTTGCTTCGCTTCACGCTTGATTTTGATGCATGCTTCATTTCAATTTTGGTTCATTTTTTAATCATTTTCCATTTCTTTCAATGGGCAAAATTAAATTTTCACTGCAACTTTTTAAATTACTTTTCAGAGTTGGATAACATTTAGAGGGATGGAGGCCATCCATAAAGGGACAAAGCCAGCTACATTTCATCCAAATAAGTACTGGGGGGGGGGTTCATTCTAGGCACAACAGAAGTTTGATAATTTGAAAAGGTTTACTGGTCCTGCTGTTTGTGCATGAAACTTTGCATGAAACTCACAAGTAATGTAGATAAGTCACTAGGCAAGATCCTTCCTAAACTGCAAAAATATAGATGCAAGAGTTCTGGAATTATTCATAAGCACCAAATTAGAAACATGGGTTTATTATTATTTTGTTTTGTGCCCAGTTTGCACCAAATTCACACAGCTGACTCTAAGAAAGTGCTCTGAAAAAATTCAGAAAGAGAGTTGCAGGAGTTCCCAAGGAAATGTAATATTTCTGGGTACAGTATTGTAGTTCTGAGTCAAAATAACTCAGTACTCAGTACTGAGTCAAAATAACCTCATACAGGCACAGAGATAGGGGTTGGGGTGGGATGGGGTGGGCTGAACCAGCAATTGAGAGAATTGTCTCCCAGAGAGGCAAAATTCTAATGAATCACACCCTCAAGAAACTAGGTGATTTGGATAGGTAAAGGTAAAGGTATCCCCTGCTCAAAAGCCAGTCGTATCCGACTCTAGGGTGTGGTGCTCATCTACCTTTCTAAGGCCGAAGAGCCAGCGCTGTCCGAAGACGCTTCCATGGTCATGTGGCTGGCATGATTAACGGAACGCTGTTACCTTCCCATCGCAGCGGTACCTATTTATCTACTTGCAATTTCTTGCTTTTTTGGATAGGAGGAATGAATAATTTAGAAACAATGGAATGGGAAAGATTGTATTGATTTAAAGAATACTTCCCAAAGAGTATTCAGGGCAGATGAAATTGGTAGTCCAAACACCTATCAGTTTTCCGATTTTCATACTGATTCTGTTGGGAGTGTGATTTTCCCAAATCAAATGCAAACCCTTATTCAAAACCACTCTATTATTACTTCACCTGGCCTATGGCTGAGGCATGGCTCTGAAAACAGGTACCAGAGCTCAGCCCAGGCTCCAAATGGGCTCCAGTTCAGATGGACATGTCAATTCTGGAACTGACATGGGTCTGTTGTCAAAAACAGTGGGCATCCATCAATTAGAAGAGCCTGTTAAATGTAGCTGTGTTATTTAAAAAATGCCTTTAAAAATAAACAAATGGGTTGGACCAAAACCCTATCACTCAGGAGACATAAAATCAATAGTAATTCTTTTGCAGGATTGTCATCTGCTCTCTAAGCTATGAACGGCAAGAGGTAAATCACAGGAATCCCTGCATGCACAGACCAGCCCCATTATACCCTAGCAGGGCCTCATGCTGGAATCACTTCATCTATTCTTAAATGGTTGCAAAAGCAGGGGGGCATGTGGAAGAGAGAAATCCCAGGATGCAGCAGATTTTCAAACAGTCCCATCTGTGTGATATTCCTGGCCACAGGCCTCTATTTTCCTCCCTGACAGAGGTAACTAAATCTCCTTGATGCTCCCCATGCCACGGGACAGATTATTTGCATTAGACTTAATCTTCGGGTAGCTCTGCATGTGTCTGAGGCATGGAGAGAAAACTATAGGGTGATGCTAAGGCTTTTCAACAAGCCGGCTGTAAAGCATGATTTAAACATTAGCATAATTCAAAGTGGTAGGTTGAATGTTCAGAGCCGTAATCCTTTCCCTGCGCTCTGTGAATGGGCGAGCTTTTTACTCGACACGACTGAAGATGAACTACCCTGCTCAACGTTTCTTCTGCTTGCCACAGAGCCGTTTGAATAATGAAGGACAGCCTCTGACTTTGTTCTTGGCAAGGCATTTTTCTTTTCTTTTTTTTCTTCACAAATCCCACCTTCTGCCCCTCCGTGCTCATTTTGCTGAGGAAAACGCAAAATAAATAAAGGTCAATTGTTAAAGTTTTAAGAATGAGACGATATTGTCTAAAGGAAAACGAAAAACTGAACATGACATGAACATGGGGAGACAAACAAAAATGTTGTGTTTATAAAACATTACAATGACAACAACTTGAAGTCATTCTCAAATATAGATACGAAGGCAGTGATATTCAATATACATGTTAATTTCAGAAGAATTTGGCTGTTCTAATTTGTCTGATGGAAGACTAACTGAAAGACAATAAGAATTGCCCTGCTGGATCAGGCCAAAGGCCCATCTAGTCCAGCTTCCTGTATCACACAGTGGCCACACCAGATGCCTCCGGGAGCACACGAGACAACAAGATATCTGTATCCTGTCGCCACTCCCTTGCACCTGGCCAGAGGCGTAACCGCCTCCCTTGGCGCCCAGAGCACGGGGGGGGTAGGCGCCCCTATAAGTAAATAGCGTGCCGCGGCCAACAGCGTGCCGCGGGCGGAGCGGCGGGGCGTCCTTAGGGCAATGGCGCCCGGAGCCGGTGCTCCGCTTGCTCCGCCCTAGATTCGTCTCTGCACCTGGCATTAAGAGATAGCCGTTACTAAAACCAGGAGGTTGCTTATCCCCATCATGGCTTGTAACCTGTGATGGACCTTTCCTCCGTAAATCTGTCCAATCCCCTTTTAAAGGCATCCAGGCCAGGTGCCGTCACCACATCCTGTGGCAAGGAGTTCCACAGACGAATTACACGCTGGGTAAAGAAATATTTTCTTTTGTCTGTTCTCAATCTCAGAGTGTTTTGGAACTATAAAAGTTGTCACAGGCTGGCTTCATGCAGTACTGCCCATGATGCAATTCCATGTCAACAATGATGGGGAAAGGGTTGGTGAACACTTGGGAGGAAGTAGCAGAGTGAGGGTTTGATAGTCAGTGAGGGTACTGGGACTGGCAGTGACATGAGCTGGAGTGTGAATGGTGACAGGAAGATGCTATGACATTTCTCAGGGTTCTTCAAAAAGTCTCCACTTTCCAAATTAGCTGGCAGGGCCAGCCCTACCATGAAGTAGGACAAAGCAGCTTGCTTTAGATGGCAAATTGTAGGATAGTTAAAAGGGGCAGTGTACAGTCAGCCCACCCAGCACTCCCCTGTGCATGACTGACACGCATGGTAAAATGGAAGGAAGGCAAAGAGATTTGAAAGAAGGAAAATAGTAGATTTTCTAGCATGCATAGAGGGGTGGTTTGGACGTCTCTCCTTGTCACGTGATTAGGAAAACAAGAAAACAGAAACAAGGGGAGGAGCCAAGATATGCATGCACCATGAACATACATGTCTGCAATCACATGGGACCAGTTCAGGTGGGTCATCTGAACTGGCCCTTTTGTAAAACTTTGGGACTCTGCAAATTGGGGTGAGCGGTCAGAGTGAGAATTCCATTCAGAGTGCGGCAGAAAGCATTGGGCTCACTCAGATTTAGCTTTATTATGCCACCATGATATGATTGACTATGATTGACAATTTTGCACCAGTGACCAGGTGCAAAATTGTGCAAAAAGGCTTATTTTGGGGGGAAGGGTTTTGGAGAACGTTTTGGACCCCCATTCTCTTTTTCACACCTGTTTGTGCAAGAAAATTAGTCTCCAAGTTAATTTTGTATGAACTTTTGTCTTGCTTCTTTTGAACCACGAGGACCTTCAGAGGTGCTGTGGACCTGTACCCCCTGTGTCTTAGTACTAATTGAGAAGACCTGGACAGTTCTCTTCACTTATCAAAACTCATATCTGAGAACCCTTAAAATCTCTCTCTCTCTCTCTCTCTCTCTCTCTCTCTCTCTCTCTCTCTCTCACACACACACACACACACACACACACACACACACACACAAACAAACCCCAGTGGTGTAGCTAAGGAGGGGACAGGGTGCTGTGTCTCTTCTAGCACTCCCCGGCACCCCCTGCGTATCTTGCGCCGAATATCTGATCGGCGATATGCAACTGCATAGTGCCAACCAGCTGTTTGGCGCTAGATAAGTGCCTGGGGGGGGGCTCCAGGTGGGTGCCAGAATTCTCTTCTAGAACCCCCTGGAACTCCCCCTGTTCCCACAACCCAAACCCCCCCCCCGGAGCCTCCAGAGGTCCATTCTCCTTTGCAGAGGCCTCTCCAATTAGATTTAAAGTGACTTCTGGTCAAACAGGAAGTCACTAATCACATCAGAGAGACTTGCAGAGGCTGCAGAGACATTTACAGGGCCTGTGCAAAAGTGAACGAACCTCCAGAGGCCCCCTTGGGTGAGTAATTTGCGATCGGTGCTGGACCCCAGTATCTGCAGGGCGTGGATACTGGGGTCCAGCTACCGCGCCTGTCTTTTCTTGCTTTTTTAAAAACAACACACACACCCCCAGAGTGATGTCACTCCCAGGGATGCCAGGGACCCTAGCTATGCCACTCACTCACTCACTCACTCACTCACTCACTCACTCACTCACTCACTCACTCACTCACTCACTCACTCTCTCTCTCTCTCTTTCTCTCTCTCTCTCTCTCACACACACACACACACACACACACACACAACCTTTACATATTTAATATGTATCCAGTTTTTTTCTGAAGTACTCCATGTGCTTTACCTATATTATCTCAGTTGCTCTTATAATAACCTTGTAAGGTAGGTCAGTATTATTAACTACAGAGTTTGACATTTGCACAAGTGACTCATTGGCTCATCCAATGGCTTCATGGGTGAAGCTGACCTGACATTTGAACTGGAACTTTACCAGCTCATAGCTTATATTCTTACCCCAGACAATACACCAACTGTCCAACTGACCATCCAGCTGAAATATTCCAACTCAACGAATCTCTCATGACTCCAATAAAAGGTTTAGACTGAAATGGTTTTAAAGAGTCATAAAATTACCCGCAGGGAAAATGGGGGAGGGGGGCATTTTGATGCAAATACTGTCAAGAACATCAATTATAGTGATATGCCCATGGTTCGCTAGTCCCTTGAATTATTGTTGAGGATTGCTGTGTGCTCGTAATTGGGTCATGATGATGAAAACACTTTTTCATGTGCAAGGCTGTTACAGCTGGCATAAAATCAAATATTTAGTTACCTGTCCTCCATTATATACAGAAACATAGGATATTTATGATGCAATGAAATATTTAGCCAGCACATTGGAATGCTTACACCCTAGCATTAGAATTAGAAAATATGATGAAAATGCACCTCACATCCAGAAAATGTATATTTTATATAAATATATGTGCGCTGAAATATTCATACAGCCGGGTGAACTCTTGGCATTGTCTCCACTCTGCATGCTTCTGGATATTTCATATGAAAGTGCACTTGTTACCCAGAGAGGTATAGAAGCCCATCTCAAATACCCACTCTCACCCACTGAGCTGACTCATCCGATCAACCATATTTCTGCTTAACTTCACCCCTCTGGAGTATTCTGCCTCTCTCAGGTCACTAAAGAATGACAGCTGCAGGGATCTGATAAACTGTTTTGTTCACAATCACAGCTAGGGCTTGGCTAAGCTTTAGCACATAAAAGGAGCAGATTTTTGGTGCATATTCATAAGGGGAAAATAGGAAAAGGGAGCTTTCTGACATAGCTCAGTCACATTAGCATGTCAGTGTGGGGTCTGGACTGATCTTGCTTCATACTACATCCTTTGCATGTCTTATATAGTTGGTTTTCAGAGACACAAAAGCGCTACATATACATTGGAACATAAGGCATCCCAAATTCCATTTTGTCTGTTCTTCTCTTTGCCTGTGAACAGAATGTTCATGAAAAGACAGCAGACAAAAATGAAGTAAAATGGAACAGGGGAGAGGGTAGGCAGGAGATGGGGCAGGGAGGAGGGCAGATCAGGCCCAGGGAGGGGGCAGGTTCTGTGGCAGTGGTGCCCACCGAATCCTAACCCCCTTCCCAGACTTGATCTGCCTTCACAGACTTGAATCCGCTTCACAGACTTGTGCTGCTATAGAGCTGGTGCAGGTCTAAGTTGACCCATGGCAGCTGCTGGGGCTTACCATGGAGCAAGGGAACAAATGTTCCCTTATCCCAAGGAGGTCTCAACTTGCTGAAACTCCCCTGCAGGATACAGCGGAGGCCGCGTTGGCGCGGCTGCATCACTGTGCAGGGAGTTAGATAGGATTGGGCTAATGATATGGAGTAAGGTGGGCAGTGACATGCCCAGGTTTGAACACCAAATTATTCAGGATGGTGAAAATCCAAACAGATTGTGGAGATCTCCCAAAAGACATTTCCAGGCTGGATGAATGTGCAGCAGCATGGCAAATGTTCAACATAAATAGCGTAAAGTGGTGAGTATTGGGGCATAACTTCACACATATACACTGGGAACTGAACTGATGGTGACTAACGAGGAAGGAGAGTTTAGGGGGTGGAGCTAAAGCTCAGTTGTAGAGGAATGCATGCAGAAGGACTCAGTTTCCCAGCTGGGACTGGGAAAGAGTCTGAAATTCTTTGAGTCCCTTGTCTGCAACCCTGGAGAGCTGCTGTGTAGACAACACTGGGCTAGATGGACCAATGGTATCAGGCAGCTCCAAGTGCATGTTCAGAGTGTGGGGCCATGGTGGACAGCTCAAGTTAAATGCCAGCTCAAGTTAAATGTCAGCTCAGTGTGCGGCAGCTGTGGAAAAGGCTCATTCCATGGTAAGCATGGTAAGGAAAGGGTTAGAAAAAAATTCAAAATGCCAGTATTGTAATGCCCTTACACAAATCCATGGTGCAGCTGCTTTGGGGATACTTGAAGTACAGTTCCAGTTGCCTCATCTAAAAAAAGATATCATAGAGGTGACAAAGGTGCCACAAAAAACAATCAAAATGGTCTGGGGGTAGAGACAGTTGTATCTAAATTGTGTGGTGAAGGGAAGATTGGACATTACACACACACACACACACACACACACACGCATGCAGTTATATAGTGCAAGGAGAGGTGAAACATCACAGAACAATAGATCCCATTTAGATTTATGGCACAATACTGTGTAAGATGCGGCAGCCGGCCTAAAGGGCTGGCCGCCACATCCTGTGCAGTTCGTCCCCTTCCCTGGGTGCAAGCCAGTCGAGGTCCTATGAGCCTCCTCGGGTGTACGCCAACTACGAAGCTGACATACATCCGAGGTGGGGGAGTAAGGCCGGCCAGGCCCAGGAATGGGCCAAGGATATCGGCAGAGCACAACGCCAATATCCCTGCCCTCCCCCAGCCCAGGCCGGTCCTGGCTACCCGTTCTGCATTCCCTCTGCCCTTGCACTGACTGGTGCAGGATGTGCCTCCACCAGTGCCGGGTCTGGAAGACGGTGGAGTGAGGGCTGCTGGCCTTTATGCATGTTTGCAATGGCTTAGATCGGCGGAGCGCATGCTCCGTCACTCTACCATTAGAGAGGATCGCGCTGTTAAGAGTATGAAGTGACACCGATTGGGGGAGGGGATTTTACAATATTATACCCTGATAAGTGTGGGAAGTTTTAGACAAGGTATGAGAATCCTAGAGAGTGAAGTCAAGTGGGCCTTAGGTAGCATCACTAACAACAAAGCTAGTGGAGATGATAATATCCCAGCTGAGCTACTTAAAATCCTAAATGATGATGCTGTGAAAGTGCTGCACTCAATATGCCAACAAATTTGGAAAACTCAGCAGTGGCCAAAGGATTGGAAAAGGTCAGTTTACGTTCCAATTCCAAAAGAAGGGCAGTGCCAAAGAGTGCTCAAACTATCACACAATTGCACTCATTTCACATGCTAGCAAGGTTATGCTCAAAATCCTACAAGCTAGGCTTCAGCAGTACGTGGACCGAGAACTACCGGACGTACAAGCTGGGTTTCGAAGAGGCAGAGGAACTAGAGATCAAATTGCCAACATGCGCTGGATCATGGAGAAAGCCTGAGAGTTCCAAAAAACCACCTACTTCTGCTTCATTGACTACGCAAAAGCCTTTGATTGTGTGGATCACAACAAACTGTGGCAAATTCTTAAAGAGATGGTGGTACCAGACCACCTTACCTGTCTCCTGAGAAACCTGTATGCGGGTCAAGAAGCAACAGTTCGGACCGGCCATGGAACAACCGACTGGTTCAAAATTGGGAAGGGAGTAACGGCAAGGCTGTATATTGTCACCCTGCCTATTTAACTTATATGCAGAGTACATTATGAGAAATGCAGGGCTGAATGAATCGCAAGCCGGAATCAAGATTGCCTGGAGAAATATCAACAACCTCAGATATGCAGACAATACCACCCTAATGGCAGAAAGTGAAGAAGAACTAAAGAGCCTCTTGATGAGGGTGAAAGAGGAGAGTGCAAAAGTTGGCTTGAAACTCAACATTAATAAAACGAAGATCATGGCATCTGGGCCCATAAATTCCTGGCAAATAGAAGGGGCAGAAATGGAAGCAGTAACAGATTTTACTTTTCTGGGTTCCAAGATCACTGCAGACGGAGACAGCAGCCATGAAATTAAAAGACGCTTACTCCTTGGAAGGAAAGCTATGGCAGACTTAGACAGCATAATAAAAAGCAGATATATCACCATGCCAACAAAAGTTCACATAGTCAGGGCGATGGTGTTTCCAGTAGCAATGTATGGTTGCGAGAGTTGGACCATAAGGAAGGCTGAGCGCCGAAGAATAGATGCTTTCGAACTGTGGTGCTGGAGAAGACTCCTGAGAGTCCCTTGGACTGCTAGGAGATCAAATCAGTCAATCCTAAATGAAATCAACCCTGACTGTTCCCTGGAAGGACAGGTACTAAGGCTGAAACTCAAATATTTTGGCCACCTAATGCGAAGAGAGGACTCTCTGGAGAAGACTCTGATGCTGGGAAAAATTGAAGGCAAAAGGAGAAGGGGAAGGCAAAGGATGAGATGGTTAGACAGCATCACCGATGCAACGAACATGAAAATGAGCGAACTCAGGAAGATAGTGGAGGACAGGAAGGCCTGGCGGGATATGGTTCATGGGATCACGAAGGGTCGGACACGACTTAACGACTGAACAACAACAATGAGAATTTAAAACATATTGTAAGAAACTTGACTGGCTTCTCTATCCAGCTTTTTTCAGACCATTTATTACACCTAAAGGGTGTTTTCAACATGCCTGCTGTTTCCTCCCCCGAAGCATTTCCTGGTAGCAAGTGATTAGCCCAATTCTAACCAGAATTCACCGCTTTCAATGGCACAGTGCTAGCCAGAATATGCAGCTGAAAACACAGTGCAGAGAGCTGTACTTTTCCACCCAGACCTTTGAATGTTTTTATGGATAATAAACCTTCTTTCTTTTTTATATTTACACTAAGGATACAGTGTTATAATGAAATAGTGTTATAGGAAGCAATGTTATAGGAGGTATTTTTAGATATAAGCTGCAGAAAAAATGCAAAATTCATCAGAACTAGTTTCAGCTAGTAAAGACATGAAGCTCTCAAGAGTCTTGGGAGTTTCCTGTTCCAACTAGTTCAAACGTGAAGCTCTTCAGAGATTCTCAGTCTGACTAGTAAGAACTAGAAAGTGTTGTACCAAAACATCCAGTGCTTTCGCGTTCTGACTAGTTAGAACTAGACTCTTCAAAGATACTTTGGAGCTTCACGTTCCGACTGGTTAGAACGCAAATCTCCCAAGACACGTTTTTACTAGTTGGAACACATAGTGAATCTTCCTGCTTCAATAACCAACCTCTTCTGAGGACACCAATATGGGCCATTTCAGGTCATCGCAGATGAATTTATCTACAAAAAGGAGAATTAATAGCCATCATATGTTTAATATTTTTGTGCCAATATTAAATGTACATTAAACTGTTTAGAAAGAGCTATCGAGAATTGAATGTTTACTGCTTGCAGGTCATAATCTGCAGACCAGGAAGTAACTGTCAAAATATTTGAGTTTGTTCTGAATGATCTTATACAAAATATACACTTTCCACTCTACAATAGATGTTTTTCAGGATAACGTTTTTTATGAGTCATAATTTTATATGTTGTTGCATGTACGTTTCAGTACTTAATGGAAGTTACCTGGCTGAACATTTTCATCTGTATGAAAAGCAGATGTCTTCCTTTGATGACCCCATTATGCTGTGCAAAGAATATCTACTTACACAACAGCTGTCCTAGAAGGGTTGTGGAGACAAAATATCAAGGTCATGATACTAATTACATGCCCTGAAACTATGTTCTGCCAGAACAAAGATATAACTTGATAAACTGAATCCCTTTGACTCATTGCTCAACACCTCTAACATTTGTGTACATCAAATACTTTGGAAAGTTTAAGTATGATGATGATATCCATTAAAAATGGACATCTTGCTATGCCTTCTACTGAAAGAAACTTCTTTAGATGAGCTCTGAAAAGAGAGAAAACTCCATTTAAAAAATAACCAAATATCTATGAACAAATACTACCCAGTAGGCATTTGTATAACAATTTGCCCCAATACAAAAGGAAGAAAATGCACGCGTAAATGGGATCTGCACATATGTTTCTTTAGGCAGACGGTTCACCGTCTAATGTTCTTTATATTCACTCAATCATGGCCCAATCCAAACTAAAGGATGGGTGGGCAGAACACGCTTTATGAACATGCATAGGGAGCCAGCACGGTAGCGCGAAGGCCAGAGCCTTCCCACCCCGCCGGTAGAGCAATGGAGGCCCGCCAGAGCAGGTAAGCCTAGTGCGGGGGTGGAACGAGGCGGAGGGAGGGTAGGGAGGGGGATTGAACGGGGCAGGGGAGAATGGAACGGAGAGGTGGTGGGTTGGGGGTGGGTGGATTGGGCCTGGTAGCATCAGTGCATGCCAAATTCCGATCCCCTTCCCGGGTCTAATCTGCCTTCATGGATCAATGCAGACTTGCGCCAGCAATATCACTGGTGCAGGTCCGCGTTGACCCATTGCGGCTGCTGTGACTGAGCTCATCCCACAATAGTCTCCACGTTGTCCTATGAGTAGGCATACCATATTTTCCCAGTTCTAAACCAGGACCCCCCCAACAATTAATTAATTAATTAAAATTAAATCAAATTAAATTTTTGTGGGCGCAAAGTGCTCATTTGCCACCCAAAGGGTGCCCAAATTATTTATTTATTTACAGCTTAATTAATTAATGTATTTACTTGCCTGTCCCGCCGCCACCATTGCCGCCATTCTGCCGCCGCCACCATTACCACTGCCGCCATTGTCATGGTCGTCATCGCCACCAGCCGCCATTTTCTCTTCTTCGTCATCTCCGCCTCTGCCGCTGGAGCCTGGCCGGCTGCATCTGAGCTGGCCAGGACTCCTGCCCCCTCAAGCCACCGCCGCCGCTTTTAAACTTACCCTTTTTCCGGCAGTACCATCTTGGATATCGTGAAATATCGCAAGATCCAAAATGGCGCAGCCAGAAAAAAAGGTAATTTTTTTAATTTTTAAAAGTGGCGATGGCTTCACCAGGCCCGGAAAGCCCGGGACTGACCCAGGACTGGAAACCGGAACACAGGACAGTCCCAGGTTTTCTGGGATGGATGGTATGCCTACCTATGAGGGTTTTGGCTATAAAAAAACCTGGGACACAGACCCGTCATGCCTGTTTCCCCCATTCCTTCTGCTGCTATTCACTTGTGTGCTGTATTGTCTCTCTGTTACTATTTCTGCCGCTGTTTGTAGATTGCTCAGTAACCCGCTGGTACTCCCATTCCCACTGCTACCCAAGAACTGCTATATCAGCAGGCACCTAGGATAGGCACCAGACTGCTCCCTTCTTTTCCAGTATTTTTTCCTTCTTTCCCACACTCTTCCCCCAAGCGCCCCTCAAGCATCTGTTGAACCACCCTCCAATAAACCTTCCCTGGGAAAGCAACCTCAGCTTCCTTGCTTTGCTTCCCTCCTTGAAACAAGTTAAGGCTACTGCCTAGCCCTCCTGGGTCTGCCTATGAAACCCTTTTCTCCCATATTTGAACCCAAATATCCCTGTGCCTTGGCAAACTGTCCTTTTGCGTGGCCTTATGGACTGGCCATCTATGATAGAGAACGACGGTTTCATTATTTGAAAAATAGATTTTATGTTTACATGTCATTTTTGCATATTTATCCACCACACCTTATTGTATCTAACTAAGTGGTAAGGATTTTGGGGATAGAACTATTACCATTTAGAAAAAAAAGTGCTATAAGCCATTTTGAGCTCATGGAATAAAGCAGGATATAAAACATTTTTTTAAGGCCATACATCTGAATAGCAGAATCCTAGGCATGTCAACTCAGATACAAGCCCATTGATTCCAATGAGACTTACTCCCAGATATGTATGCATAGGATTGTAGCCCAAATGTATGTACACATTACAATAAATGTGTGACTTAGTCCTGCATGCTTGTAGTTTTTCTTAAGTTAAAAAGCAGCCTATAAAGAGCCCAATCACGATCAGGACCACAATGCACTGGAGAGTGGGCATTAAATCCCTTCCCACTGTGCCATGGTCCCAATGAAAATTATGTCCCTGAAGCTCCTATAATTCCTGGGATGGAGGCTTCCACTGGCAACAAGAATAGCAGTTTCAGGGGCATGATTTTCATTGGAACTACAGTACTCCCCCCATATCCACTGGGAATATGTTCCAGGCCCCTCCGTGGATACTTGACACCATGGATAGGAGCGAACACCCCCTCCATGGTTTCCTGAGGGCCCCCCCACCCTGCCTCCCCTGCAGGTAGGCGTGCGCCCCCCCCAGCTCTTATTTTTCTTTCAGCAAGCTTTGTTTCTTCCTTAAAACAAACAGAGAAGCAGCCTCCATTGCAGGCAAGTAGAACGAGACTAAGTCCTAGAGAGGCTCTGTGAGGTTTCTGTTAACCTTGTGGGGCCTCTCTAGGACTTAGTCTTGTTCTACTTGCCTGCAATAAGCAGCCAGAGGTTGCTTCTCCTGTTTGTTTAAGGAAGAAATGAAGCTTACTGGGAAAAAAGTAAAAGTCTGGGGGGGGGGTCCCCACAATCCGTGGATAACTAAAACCGTGGATAGCAGATGAGTGGATATGGGGGCCCACCTGTACAGTGTAGTGGGAAAGGATTAAATAGCCCGACCCTACACGCTGCGATCCCAATCCTGATCTTTCGGCAGCTGTTTAACTTCAAAGAAACAACAAGGCAGGGTCAAAACATGCATCAAATAACACAACATAACATGCATTCAAATGTAACCACTCATTCCCCACTACACGGAGAATGAGAGCTTCATGACATACTACCTGCCTGCTTTACAACAGAGACTTTCCTTTCCTTACGCTAAATCTCCCCGTGTTGCACATTGTGCATTTGAATGCAACCCAAGCAGATGACAGCAACAAAGAATGCAATTTTTAAAGTTTGAAAATGAGACCACTCCTCAAATGAAAGAGGCCGAGGAAATCACTCCTCAGGGAATGGAATGTTGCTTGCTTGTTTTGCTTTGGTGAAAAATCTTCCCGGGTGTGAGCACTTTTTCAGCTGAAGGTTACATTAACATTACACAGAGAGAGATTCGACTAATTAACAAATTATCAGTTTGTGGAGTTTGTCACCCATGCAGCAACATGCACACAAAGCAGTTCTTTGTGATCCAGCAGCTGTCCTCTTCTCAGTTCACAGCTTCATTAATCATGTGCACTGCACGCTATTGTCGAAATTGCAGTGCCATTGGAGACGGGGAAAACATTGGGAGAGAAATGTTGCTTACTGTCCGGGAACAGGCTTGGATTACCAATGGCCATGGGGACAGAAAAGCACTTTATTGAAGCAGTACTAAGAGGATAATTAAAAGACAAAGTATTCTAATGCTCCCACTGAAATGCTTATGGGTTGCTTTTTGTATTTGGACTAAGCTTCGATATGAGCTCCAATCCTGAGAACTGCAGATTGGACTTGCAATAGAAAATGTGTTCATGCACAATGGCCTGACTCAGTATATGGCAGCCTTCTATGCTCCTAGAAGTGAGTATGTTTTTGCCCATGGATTTCATGGGCTTGTGTTTTCCATAACTGTGCATGGGATGAAGGTGTCTGTTTCCGTATACACTGCTATATCTAGTCTAAAACAGTGGTATATGCGGAAGCTTGACAAAATTAGATTTATCCATAATTATGTAGGTCTGGTTCATCAGTTGATGACTGCAGTGTCAAGTGATGTCATGCATGTGTGAATGAGCCATCACAGATCAAGCTCCAGAGATAGGATTTGCCTATCATCTTAAACAGAAACAATGGAGTCAGTTCACATATTCAGCCATCAGTCATAAGATGTATAGTAATAGAAAAATCAAGTGATGTGTGAAACAGCCCTTTGTTCAGACCTGAATCTGCAGTAGCTACTTCTGTGATTGTGTATGAATAACAACAACTGCGCTTCCAGGAGTTTTCAGCATTAGACAAAAGTAGACAGATAAAATACTAAGGCTGATAATAGAGTCTAATATCAAGTGACTCCACATAAGTGAAGCACTCATGGAGGTCTAAAATCATTCACTCTCTCATGTATGTTTATGAACCTAATTTGAAGGCACATCTTCCCCATTTAATGGTAATGATGGCACACATTCTTTAAATCCTTCCAATCTCACAACATGCATATTTTAATAATATGTTCTTTTGTCCAATGTACCCTGTGCATAATTGGAAACATAACTTTCACGCGCAATTCCCTTGCTGAGTGTTTGAGGAGATTTAAAATCTTTTTCCTACTGAATATTTTTTATACAATTCCCATTTCGTTTCTTTCCTTGATCTTTAATTTCCAAGATGGATGTTTTGACTTACAATGCTCAACTCAATCAAATCAAAAACATTCCTTTTTGAAAAGTCACACCTGAATGCACCCTGCAAGATAAGTTGAACTTTTCGGGCTTAGAAAAAATAGGGCTTTTTGTTTCTAAGTTGTCTTAAAAATCAAACATCCTCAAATGTGTTGCCATTAATTTGCCATGTTTTAGTACTGCATCAAATGCCCTCTGTGGTTTAGACAAAAAGGGCAATAATCTGGCCCTAATGAATCTGGGGATTTCTAATTATAAATAATGAGCACAAATAAGTGTTGGCATTAAGGTGGGTGGGATTTGTGTGTGGAAAGTGGGTTGTATATTGCAAACGTCCATGGTAGTGAGGGGAAGCAACGGAGGCCTCCCAGAGCAGGTAAGCCCAGCGTGGGGACGGAATCGAGGTAGGGCAGGGAGGGGTTGAATGGGGTAGGGGGAGGGCAGAATGGGGAGAAGATGAGGCAGGGGTGGGCAGATCAGGCCCAAGGGGGGGGAGGTTCGGCAGCTATGCACACCAAATCCTGAGCCCCTTCCTGGGCCTGATTCACCTGCATGGATCAACGTGGACTTGTGCCAGTGATATTGCTGGCACCAGTAGTGTAGCAACTGTGAAGTGGTTGGTGCAGGCCACTCTGGCTCCAGTGCCTGAGGGGGCGCTCACGGATTGCCCCCAGCCCCCCATTGCCCCCTCCAGCTCCAGCCGCCCCCTCTACTGTAGTGCTGAACAGCACTACACATCAAAGCACTAATCTAGCGCCAACAGCTGACTGGCACTGAGGTTTAAATCCCCAGGGCCGATCAGCTGTGGCTTTTTTCCATGGACTACGATGGGGTGTTTCTGCCTCACCTGCCACACCCGCACTGCACGGCCCTGATAAATACATGCAGAGATGCATACACTTCAGGCTGCTTAAGGCCCCTAACAGATCCCCTATGGGAACATATGGGGTTGCTGGTGGGTTTGCAACCCAGCACAGATGACATGGAGCCTTCTGAGACACTGAACTCGGTCCATAATGTCTAACAACAGTACAACACAAACTTACACATGTCTACTTAAAGTCCAACCGAGCTCAGTGGGACTTACTCCTATATAAGTGTGCATAAGATTGCAGCCTATGCCTCCATTTTTTATGGGGCCAAAAATGATCATGCAAGGGTTGCCTTTTAGAAACAACGTGAATTCATATTTGTAGGTATTTTATGTAACCCGGATTCAGATCATAGGGATTTTACTGTGTGAAACATTTCCGTGAATTTAAATTAACGTCACTGAATGGAGTCTAATTTTTCTTTGGACATCAATTCTTGGGTGCAAAGAGCACAGCAAACATTTTCTGTTATTGTTCAGCCCAAGATAGAAAGGCCTTGAAGAAAAACAAAAGGATCTTCATTTACTTCCAAGCCCAAGCTAGTTCATTAAGTTTCAATAAATACACAGGAATACAATGTGCAAGGATTATCTGTGGTCCTAATTTAAAGTAGCCTGATTCTTTCTCTCTTTTCTTTTTGGTGCAGTGCCAAGTCAATTTTATCAATTGTCGTTCTAGAAAGAGAATGAAACTACATATTGCAGCAAAGCATACCATCAGTTATCCACCTTCCATCCACTCAGAGCATGTTTTTATTTCAAGTATTCTTTTTACCCATTCTTATTTCTAGGATCTCAATGTACTCATCAGCATTCACTCTGTAAGATGAGGTTTACTCTGCTTCTAAAGCCTCCAAATTAACCTTTCAGAAAAATCTGACATTTCCTGAGTCACCCGGCAACTAAGGCCTTTTCTATCAAAGCAGACAGTCTCTTCTTAAATCACTTACATGTGTCAATAATAACTTCTTTCTTCACTGGAGACCCAGATGAGGACAGGACAGGGCCCCAGCGTTGCTAGACTAAGGGGTTATGTTTTCTAAACTACCCCTGTACAGTTGGAATTCCGAGAAAGAATAAGAACAAGTGTTGTTAGAGGCTCAGAATTCAACACTTTGGGTTCATTCAAACCCACAGAATAAACAAAGAATGCATCCAGCCTCACATTGACATGAAGGTGATTTCAGTGTTGATAACATTTCTAAACTAAAACACGGACATTAAGAACTCCAGAGTGTGTGACTTTTATGAGGCCTTTCAATGCTCTTGGTGTTTCCATTCCCGCTGAGCCAGCACCTGTTTGCACTTTCTCATTCCAGACAGGCAGACACCCTCATTTAAGATGATAATATTTTATTACATGTGCCCTGTGTGTTGGCCAAGTGAGTTCACATTGTTGAACATTTGCCTCAAACTGAGGTATCAGGTACTGGCTACGCAGCTCTTATGGAACTGATTCCATTCCAGTTGTCTCACAGGGTCCATAGTCTTCATGAAGCAGTTAACTTATCATATACCTTCTCTGAAGGTATATTAAAATTATTATTATTATTATTATTATTATTATTATTATTATTATTAAACAGTATATTTAGACAACCCCAATTAATGCAGCTTGGTTTCCAAAGGAGCATTGGCACATCTCACAAACAGAAAGAGCAGAGGCAGAGTGTCTGGATAGTTAAAGCCCCATCCTACTAACCATGGCTGTAGGAGATCGAGGCCATGATTCTTAAACATACTTGCACTGAGGACCAGTGTTCTGTGCTCGCTGCTTATTCTTTGCAGGCCACTACATTTTCTCAGCTTACAGTTAATCTGTGGAAGGTTAAGATACTTCTGAATTAAAATTTAGCTTCTACATTTGTCTATAATCCAACACCTGTGTGCCTAAAGAGGGGTTTCCTTTGAAGTTTCCACTGTAGTCACTTGCAGTGCTGAAGAGGCAAGCTGGCTTTCAGTTTAAAATTTACACTTAAAACTGAAAAGTGGGTTGCCTTTTCAGCATAAGAAGTGTCAAAGTTATATTTGGCACTTTCTGGTACTACTGGTACCAGAATGGTAGAAGCGTCAAAGTTATATTTGGCACTTTCTGGTACTACTTGTGTTGTGTTCTTGTGGACCACCTGAATGTAGAACAGTTTAAGAACCCTTGGCTTAAGTAATGTGTACAGGTTTATACGACGCGGCCAGCAGGTGGCGCAGTGGGTTAAACCGCTGAACCATGAGCTGTCGATCAAAAGGTCGGCAGTTCGAATCCGCAACGGGGTGAGCTCTTGTTGCTTGGCCAGCTCCTGCCAACCTAGCAGTTCCAAAGCATGTTAATGCGAGTAGATAAATAGGTACCGCTTGCGGGAAGGTAAACAGCGCTCCGTGTTCCAGCCGCATGCTACGTGCTGCGGCAAGGAGAGTCATGCCAGCCACATGACCATGGAGGCGTCTTCGGACAACGCTGGCTCTTCGGCTTTGAAATGGGGATTAGCACCACACCCTAGAGTCGGACACGACTGGACTTAATTGTCAGGGGATACCTTTACCTTACAGGTTTATACGCCTTGTTGTTGCTTTTTGGTTTTTAAAAAAGAAAATTGACAGATGTTGACAGTTTTACAAGTTTGACAAATATGTCTAACATACTTGACACTCAAAACTATAAGGAAGTGTGACACATTTTGGTCATTGAAATAACAGCAGTTTGCAAGAACCCGTTGCTTCTATAACAGCCCAATCCTCCGGCGGGCGGTCCAGGGCCGCCAGTTGGATCCTATGCCCATTCCGGGCCACTCTGTAGCGGCCCGGAGGTCTACTTGGGGAAAGGGGACATTCATCCCCTGGGAAAGGCTGGGAAAGGCCCAATCAGATGCGTCACTAGGACATGCGTCACCCCAAAGCAGGGGGGCGCGCATCACACTAGTGATGCTCCGACCATCGGAGGGGGGGCAACCCGGCTGCAACCTGCCCCGGGTGCCCCCCCCCGCCCCGTGTCGCCCTCCGGACGCTCCGAGGCCGGCTCCCGGGCCTTCTGAAAGAAGGCCCATGCACTGCATCAATACGGGTATTTTTACAATTTTTGCGCACGCGCAGAGACCATTTTGAGAGCAAGGGCCTGCACTCTTGCCCTCAAAACGGTCTGCGCATGCGTGAAAATTGTAAAAATACCCGTATTGACGCATTGGGCCTTCTTTCAGCATCCGGAGGGTGACGTGCGTCACGGAGGTGACACGCGCGAGGGTACATGCGTCAGCCCGTTGCGCGTGTCACCCCCTGGTGGCCCGCCCCCCCCGCCACGCTCCAGCGATGCCACTGGGCCCAATGAGCCTCCTCAGATTTCTGCCAGCTAAATAGCTGGCGGAAGTAAGAGGAGGCCATGTAATGGCCGAGCTGGCCCAGTGGGATACGGGGATACGGTGGATGCTCGGTCAATGGCTCGGTCAATGGCCCCCCTCCCTCTACGCCTAGACTGCCCATGCGGCCGCCGGGTGATCTCTTACCTTCCTCTGGCGGCCGCATGGACGTTCCGGTGGTGGAGTGAGGGCAGCCAGCCTTGCGCTGGCCGCCCTTACACCCTAGTCATCATGAACGTGCCTTATGGCATGATTGCGACGGCTTCCGGCAGTGGAACGCTTGCTCCACCGCCGGTTTTTTTTGCGCAGGATTGCACTCTGAATCTCACAGCATCAACATGTAAGTAACAAGAAAAACGGTTCTACACTTGATGCCTTCTTACTACTTCCCGCTCCACATTCTCCTCTTCTATCAAATGAGGCATTAAATGCTAGATGGGCTGTGTAGCTCCCAGTAAGAATGCCTACGTGAGACAATTGGAAAACTTGCTCCATACAAAATATGAATACATATACCTAAAAACAGCAAAGCTGATCAAATATTTTTCCTCTTCCAGATAGACATTTCCCCCCAGCTGCAATTTTTCAGCTTGAATCATTTTGAAATGGCAGTGAAATTCAACTCTAGGTTACAGTTTCTGACCTCTTCTTTTCTCTACCGTGAATTTACAGAGAGGCTTTTGGCAAATCACTCTTTCACAGCTTCATTTTCTAGTCTGTAAAATGGGAACAACAGGAACCTATTTTTACTTTTACATACACACTGATGTATATGTAAGTACTTTTTAACTTGTTCATAAATGATCAGTGAAAAAGCCATATTTGCAGATGACACCGAACTTTTCAGGGTCAGGTGGTAAAAAAAAAAACCCAACAAAAAGTATGGTAAAGAGCTCCTAAAAGGGTCTCTCCAAACTGGGTGAATGGGCAAGTCCAGGTTTTAAGGCAGTCTTCCTGCAAATACCAGTTGCAGGGGAGCCATAGGGGAAGAAAAGTGTGTCTTATCTCCTGCTTGTGAACTTTCTAGTCACATCTGATGGGTCACAGTGGGAAACAGGATGCTGAAGGAGATGGGCCGTTGCCCTGATCCAACAGAGCTCTTCTTGTGTTATTGTGTAAACTACCAAAAATAAAAACCGTAGGAAGCTAATGCCCTCAGGCAGCAAAGTTTGGCACTAAAGTCTCAGTGTTAGGGACTTTGTGGTCCCATTGCACAGACACTGAAAACTGACCCTGATACCAACACCAAAGCATCAGTAAGTCATTAACGCAACCAGTCCAGTTCTGAGATGGGTGTCCAGGGGGTAGGGAGAAGCAGAGAGGGTGGGCAGGTCGTATACTAGGTAGAAGATCTTTGGTTCTGTCCCAGCTTGTCTTGTACAGGATCCTGTTGAAGCTGCAGGAACACTACCCTTTGCAGGTGGGGGGGGGGGGATGATCCTCATACCAGCAATCCATTTAAGGGGACTTCAAGACATTGGCTTTTTCCAGCTTCAGGACATTGGCCTTTTGGGGTAGGGTTTTGGGTGGGTGGATGATTGGCATCATGCTCAGTGTAGCAGGCACCCACCACAATTTTGCAAAAATTACGAAGAGCCCCTGCTGCCCACTTCTCGTCCAAACGCCGAGAGGGATGCAAACCCAGCAATGCTAGCTCCTCACCTCCAGGACATGAGGCAGGCAGCCACTACACTTGCATAGTACTAGTTCATGTAATCACTACGGTACTCATATATCACACACACACACACACACACACACACACACACACACACACACACACACACACACACACACACACACACACCTTCTTACTTTTTGAAAGAAATAGATACATGTTTTTATTCTTGATTTTGGTAAGCAGGGAAAGCCAGCTAAAATGCTAACAATTGTTCCATCCAAAGTCTGTCAGAATGGTGCTTTTTGACACCTTTTATTTAATTGTTTCCCCTTTTTAACCTCTATTATTAAAAAAGCAGAACACTATCCTGCAAAATGGCACTGTGGGGCGGTGGCAGACTGGAGGGGAGAAGGGTTTTTCTCCAGTACAGTATTCATTTTGCGAAGTCTTTTGTTCTTTTAAGCCTGGACTTTAAATTTGTAAGATAAAATGTCTCGCTGCATTATTAAGAGTCTACTGATTTGTTCTTGTTTCTTCTCATTATTAGTCTGTTAGGATCCTTTCCAGTGAGTTAAGGGACATACTGAGCATGACCAGGAAGTCTTTACATTTTGTCTGCCGTCACTTTTGCCCATTCTGCATGCTTTCCTTTCCTGTGGTATTCCAACTGCACTTTTCAAATGCGAATAGAATATACATTTATGATTTATTTTCTGTTTCTTTAATACAAAGAGGCTAGAGCAGAATAGAAAATTCTGTGTCACGTTCCCCAAACAAAATAATTGCTAATGCAACTATTTCTGTCCCCATTTACTTTCAGCTGCCCCAAAGCCATTATGTCAGCACCATATTTTTGGCAGACACCTGCCGCCCGCACTGTCAGTTATACAATCGTGGCAATTATGTTTCTGGGCTTGTATTGTGTAGCCTGATAGAAAGCCAGCACCGTGATTGAGTGTATGGATTGGGTGCCAAAAAGTTTGCTTCTTTATTGTGCTTTCTGGAGTGGAAGCAGACACTAACGCAAGAGACAAAGAAGTCACGGTCGGATTTAGTCCTTGGAGCAAAATTCATATCAGAGACTCCTGGACACTTTGAGACAGAAGCCTTCCACAGTTTGTGTAAAAAGAAGATAAAATTCCCTGTGGAAACGATTATACGTAGAATCCAGCTGAGCTATGCACCAATCTCCCTTTGATTTCAATGGGGAAGTTAGGCACATGCTACTACGAACTGGCACCCACCACCTATAGTGGTGGGGCGACCCTAGTTGTGTGTTTTAAACTTAGGTCAAGGGCAGGTCAAAATGAAGCCTGTGAGCCAGACTCAAAGAACCTCTTTCTTTCCTGTTGCCTCTAATATCTCTCCCCCCTTATTATGAGCAAAGTCTGAATAGAGACCAGTTTGCTAATTTCCCCAAAGCAGCTGTAATGTCCGGATCACACCCAAAGTGGTGTGGTGATCATAAACACTTCAGCTGTGGAAAAGCTCTATGCAAGCCATAAACAAGGTGGGAGAAGGGTTTAACCATTTCTGGCTTCCTTCTTTCCTTTGTCTAAGCCAGTGGTTCCCAAACTTTTTAGCAACCGGATCCACTTTTTAAAATTACACTCTATCAGGACTCACCTAGCTTTATGAGGTTTAAAAAAAAAGGTGATCTAGAAAGAAATAATATATTTATTTACAAGTAATATTTTATTATTTATTTGCAAAAAAACCTCAATCCATTTCTGGTAAAATGAGGCAGCCCTCATGAATAGCCTCATGGCTTGAGGGGCTTAGTTATGTGACCCAGCCTTCACCTGCCCCCACTACCTGTCATTGACGGACTGAAAAAAAAAACACCAGAAAAAAGACACACAAATATTTATCTCCTTATATTTACCCAAGCTTGCAAACTGCAGGAGCTCAGCTCATTGAAGGGCAATTAGTAGCTATCTGATTTTTGAATAGCCTCAGGGCTTTAGTCAATTACTTATCTGATCTTTCCATCATCTGGGACCCACCAGAAATCAGTTCGCGACCCACCAAGTGGGTCCTGACCCACAGTTTGAGAAACACTGGTCTAAGCACTCTCTTATGTATGTTTTAAAACCATCTCATTCACTGGCGTCACTACAGGGGGGGGCGGAGCTGTAAGTTCTTCCGTGATCGGAGCCTCCGTTACATGGAAGAACGAAGCGCTCCGCCCCCGCGCCTTCCGACCCATTCAAAACGGTGAAAACAACGCGCATTCACCGCTTTGACTGGGTCGGAAGGCGCAGGAGTGGGGCGCTTCGTTCTTCCGTGTAACGGAGGCTCCGATCACGGAAGAACTTACAGCTCCCCCCCCCCCCGTAGTGACGCCAGTGATCTCATTCTCATACCTTTCAGGCCTGATTCAACTTAAGTATTACTTAACAAACATTTTATAGGCTGTTGGGGCCCCTACAACATGCTCTCCTCCTGTCTTTTTGCTAAGCATCTGCTTGATGAAGAGTTCTGTATATCTCAAAAGCTTGCTTTTTGATACTTTAGTTAGAACAAACTTGCGTCCTAATTTATCTGGACCTATTGGTGGCGTGGCGGATCTTGCAATCCACCACCAGAAGTCCCAGGCTGATGGCTGATCGACTTCATTCAACATTGCAATTCACAACTTGTGCAGGCTTGCTCCATTCAGTGTCTCTACACTGGGGAAAAAAGGTTAAGCTGTGAGAATCTTTTGATGTCTCCACAGCAGACAGTGCTGCCATAGCTTATGAAGGTGACCTATTGAGCAGAAAGCAGACTGATTTCTGAGAACCTGTTACAAAGAGAGAAAGTCCCTGTTTGCTCTATAAATTAAATAACTAATTAAATTAAGCAGAAAAATTAATTAAAGTTTTTCAAGCCAAATGCAGTCTGAATATTCAGCCCATATTCATCTATATCTCTGAATATCCTCATGTCTGATCAAAAGATAACAAGCTGAGATTCATGATTAAACCAATAAAATATATCTAGGGAGAGGGAATAAGAATGTTGAAAGCACACAAAAAGCAACATAGCCACAAGTGTCTGCTTTTGCATGATACATTGTTGACATTGTTTCAGCCAACCCATTTTCAAGTCAGGAAGCATCCCACAAATATTTTTGTAGAATTATGGAAAAGAGCAGGAATTCCTATTACAGCAAAGGTTTGATAATACTAATCTAGTTGGAGACATGACTGCCATTCCAATAATCAAATAAATTAATGGCCCAATCCCATTCCCCACCAGTCCATAGCATGCAGACGCACCAATGGAGCACGTGTCCCATGCTAGGGGGGGACAGGCCCAGACAGCCAGCGAAAGGTAAGTAAATTTTTTTAAAGAAACAGGAAATATTGATGACTGACAGCCATGTATATTTTAAGACGAAATAAAGAGCTTTAAAATTGTACCGGCTGTCTGGTGATTTTCTTACAAGAGTAAATCCTTGAGATATACACAGGAGAGGTTCCCAGGTACAGGCAAATAAAAAGTCTTTAGGTCTTTTTTGCTGACGTTTCTTCCCTCCCTCGAGACTTTGTCAAAGTGACACAGCTGGCAGGCTGTTAGATGACAAATGTCCTAGTAGAAATACAGCAGTCTTTTAAGCAGAAAACCGCTGAAAAGCGCGGGAAAAGTTAATTGAAAGCGGAACCGCTGGTTTCCCCATTGACCGCAAGTAACCTTTCGTTCGTCTGTCTCCTTAATAATTGCGGTCGTGCTTTACTTAACATCGGAAGCCAGATTTTATTGGTAAATGACAATTCTTGTTGCCTGTTCATTAAATATCCAGATTTCTTTTGAGAGATAGAAATCGCCTCCAGATTTAGTCTTTGTTTAAGTTTCGGTTCATTAAACACGGAGCGAGTCTGATTGCACCCGATTTTAAGTAAAGCACTTCCCTATCTCTAGCTGACTGAAAGTGGTAGCATGGTGGGAAAGCACAACCAACCTGAGCAACAAAAGGAGGGGGGGAGGAACTATGGACACCACTCTGAGCTCCTTGGAGGAAGGGAGGGTGGTATAAAAATGTGAAAAATAAATAGAACAAACACCACATATGCGATAGTCTTCATTAGCACCTGTTTTCTGAAATGAAGCGTATACAAAGAATATCCACAGGCCTATTTTGACACAGGACTTGCTGAAAAATCCATTGTCCAATTTGGCTCATGTTCCCAATACTACTCTCTCCTATATTGCCCCTGCTTTCTGATTAAGGTTCGCTCACTGCTGTATCTCACAGCATTATTAACCAAGTGACATATCTTCTTAAATCAAACGCCGACTCTGTCTTCCTGGCTGATCTAAATGCATTGTTCACAGACAGAGATGTTTTATCTGCCTTATCGAAATCCAGACGCTTAGACGTCATCATCTGTGTAAAGCAGATCCTGTGCTTTTAAGAAACTGATGCAAAACTAAACGGAATTAAATGTCAAAACAGAATCCACTCCTCGCCTCACTCCCCCTCTTGTTTCAGAAGTCCTGCCTGGAATCCACAACTTGCTGACAAATGTGACAAGTAAATGCAACCACATGGCATTTGCCAGCTTCTGTGCTAAAATATTACCAGCAAAATCAACCTTTTTCTAAAAGCCAATGGCAATTTTTTTTTCAAGGCTTTACAGTCATGTTTCAAGCTCTCATGTCTTTGTATGAAGGTTAAAGGTTGTTCCCAGTGCCCTGTATGTACTGCACTGCACTGCATTCACATCAGTGGACAGGATACATCTGTACATCCAGCTCTTTGCCAATGCAAAACTGCCTTCTCCATTGAAGCCTTTGGAGATGGCACAGCTCCATATGCACCACAGCATGACTGCAGCATGTGCACTAACGTGTTAGAAAGCTTGTGGGTGCGTGTCAGGGACTTACAAATCCTGATCTCTCCATGGCTAGCTGTCATTCTCTGAGCCAAAGTTTTAAAAAATCCTGGATTTAAAATATAATTTCAGAGGTGTTTCGTGTTTGAAAAATATATTCCAAAATGAAAGTGGGCAAATCCACAATACCACTTATTGGTTTTAACATGTTAACTATATCCATAGTGACGTCCTTGGCGCACAACTTTCCCCCATACCGTTCTACTGTATCTAAGCCTCAGTAGACAATACTGAAATGAATGCATATTCTTCACCTATGTAGCCATGCTTCCATTTCCCTCCCCTTCTTCCATTGTCTTCCCTGTGTTGAACTCTAGGGTATAAGCCCTTCAGGTCGGGGACCTATTCCCTTGTGCTTTGTAGAGCACCATGCACAGTGATGGCATCATCATCATTACAGTATATGGTGTTACAGTCCACCAGTTGTTTGGATTAGGGGTTTTGGGTGCTCACTAATTTGAACTCTACCCAAGACTTAAAGAACTGGTAATAATACCGTAATAGCTCTCACAGACGCAAGGCAGTTTACATAGGCAAGCTGATCATAAACCCCATTTTTTCCAATGGGGTTTTTACAAGTATTGTTCTATGAGAGAAACTCATAGAACCCTCAATTTCTCCAGATTTTTCCCAAGTGCGGCCATTGTGCACTTCACCCATCCTGGCTGTGCTCTTGTGCTTTCAAGCTTTCACAGGCAGCTGCAAATAGTCTCTTGCCAGCTGACTCCTCCGTATTCCACACATTCCACACTCTTTCAAGTACCTACGTGAAATCCATCAGCAGCTTCTGATCACCCTTCCAAGGCCGATCTCAGGCTGATCCTGCTTAGCTTCTTCAGGCAAGGTGACAGCTCAACCTCCAGCCTCTCTCTCTCTCTCTCTCTCTGTGTAGTTATATACTTAGATACCCCAAATCCTAGAAATTGTAGTTTAGTTGGGTGAAAGCTCCCATTTCCCTGCTTCTGAAGTTTCTGCTCCCTGAAGCTCTGCTTCAAGCTACAATTCCCAAGTCTATTTAAATCTGTAATGTAGCTATGCCCAGTATTCCTCTTCTGAAATACTTAATTGTTCTGCTGGGTTTTATACAGTATTACTGTTATTTTACAGGATTTTTCCAAAATACATAGGTTATGAAGGAAACAAACTATTTTTAACACAGCTTACACGATGCATCTTTCTGGGCCTCAGTGAGTTTTTCCCACCCCCTGAGATGCTAGAGGTCTAGTGTGCACAGCCTTCAGGTGTATCTTCCTTCAAACGATATTGCCTGGGGCTGAAAAACCACACTGACCTGAACAAGTACAACAACTATGTATCTTTTCAAGATTTGTGCAGGAAGACTTTCCAGAGCATGCAGAAAATCTGCAAAGGTCTAGACCCCTCTTAACTAAGGGAAAAACAAAAGCTTGTCAACACCTTTTTTAATCCAAGAAACAATTAAAGCTTCTATGAAGAAACTGGAAGGAAACCAGCCAAAAATGTGTGCTAATGTACTCACTGGGGTTCTTCCTTTTAAAGACTTGAAAACGCTCCAGTCGAGTAGCACTTCTCGCTAGCCGTAGTGCCCTCTCCTTGCCAGAACTGTGCACAATCTGTTATGTCCTCTCGCTGCATGGGACATAATAACAGACTGTGTATTACTTATTACATTCAAACTAGCATTGTGTCAGGCAGGATTTGGAGGCGGGGCTCCTTCACTCTTCCCCTACTACTCATTGATTCTCCCCTACAAATTCCATAACGCATCTGGGGACACACACATGACAGCCTTGTGCGTGTGAGTTGTATTCAGACACAGTGAATTAGCTGTGCATTTCTCCTTAGAAGAACCCAACCTCCGGACTTCTTCCTCTCTTTTCCCAATATCCTCCTGTGTCCCACAGTGGCCAGCCACACAGGCTTCTGGAAAGTCTTCAACACAGGGCATGAAGGCAGCAGCCTCTCCTGGCAATCAGCGGCCGACTGCTTCTGAACCTGGAAGTCACATCCAGCGGTCATGTCTACTAGCCAGTGTTAGGAGCAAAAGGGCAGGTCTGGCGCCAACTTCGCACTGCAGTCCCTTTCTACCATAACAGCTAATGTAGCCTCCCTTCCTTGACACAGCGGCCTCATCCTCTCCGGGCAGGGGTCAGGGATTAAGGAAGCCAGGACTCTATAGACGCTGCATGTCAGGGACGCATTGCCTCCTATGATCTCTGGTACTCATGCTCCCTGCTCGTGGATCAATGTGAACCAGAGACAAAAATGGGGAGCTGGTTTTCTAGAAACATGGGGCAATAGAAATAGGGGTCACTGGGGAGAATAGAAAGAAACAAGGGGAACATTCCAGGCCCTGAAAGAGCACTGGAAACGAGCTGTGCTGCCATGCAGGGCTCCAACAGGGCACATGACCATTCTTTTGGCGCTCTTTTGTCCCCATCCCCACAATGATGGACAACAGGGCATTCAGTGGTGCCCCCCTGTTACCCGATTAGTGTCTCCACCATTCCTGAAGGTGTGTGCTTGCTCCCTGGTGTAGGCTACGATCTTTCAATTGGATGACCACATACCCCAAACAGTTCAGAAGGATTGGTAGCCAGAAAACATTTTGTGGGTTACACACTGCACCTGTTCATTTGGAGTTCAGGCAAAACAGGCAGCCAGCCTCTGGGCAGAATCGCCAACTTCTGTCTGTTTTAAATATAGCCATTGGCCTGAACCTCACCGCTGAGCTTGCTTTTGTGGCAGTCACCAATGGAAATCGAAATGTGCTGGAGTTATTCTCTTCATTCCCGCTTCTAATGTATTTCTCAGCCTTGTTGTTTCTGGCTCAAAATATTTCCCTTTTTTGCACTGTGGGACAGTTCAAAGTTTGCAGGCCATTGTCCCTCCCACTCTTGATGTCACAAATAATTAGACCCAACATATGTTCTTTTATCATTAGAATATAAGGAAATGCTCTAAGCGTTATTGTAGGCTGTTGTCTTTTCCCCAGTGCAGACTCCTACTCTCACATTAGTGCCATTGAAATTGTGGAGGAAGGCCGAAAACACAGGAACTTTGTTCCCATTCTGTTCTGCACTGTAAATGCTAAAACCTACACAGTCCTTCCCCCAGGAGATCAAAGTCTAAAAGCACATAAAACCTTCAGTGAAAGGAAACAAGAAACCCTCCAAGCAGAAAAGCATCACAACAATGTGTGATCCTATTTTGCTTGCATTGTACTTGCTTGCGTTATTCCTTTTTCTTCTCAGCAATATCTCGTTGTAACTCTAATCGGCTACTATTTTCTCTGCAAAACTCACCTGGGAACTCTTACAAGATCGCTTTTGGCTATGAATCTGGAAAGTCTTTGCATTTTCCCTGTTAAAATGATTAGTGTTTAAAATGAATGTGATCATCTACTGAATTAAAGAACCACCAAACCCCACTCTCATTACATGATCTCATACAGGCCTGGCTTCCAAAATGCCCCCTGAGAGTTTTGTAAAAATGGTTCGTCCCATTGTTTAAAAGCAATCTCTGTCCAAGAGAGGAAATGTGGCTGACATTATCACTTAAAAGCAACTATTGATGCCAAGACTATATGAGAGTGAATAGGAGGGACTTTAATTTTTTGAAACAACAACTCTGTTTTGTTGCAACAGCAGCAACAAAATCACCCACTACTTCTGACATAGATGTCAGCACTAATTTGCTAGGGGCCCTGGGGCAAAGTAGTGTGTTTGGGCTCCCATGGCACCCCCTGGAGCATTGGACACTACCACTGTAACTGGTACTTAGGGGTCAAAGTTGACTGGGCCAAGTTGACTCCTTGTTTCGTGTGGGCCCTCAGCCAATGCCTGTCCTGGCCGACCTCTAACGCTACCCCTCATCATAGATTGCAATACAGACCTTATCAGGTCTGTGTGTACGTGCTGTCATTTTTTTTTCAGATCTACAGAAACACCACAGTGTGTGAGATTCAGCTTCCTAAGAATCTCAGCTTTGATTTTTAATGGAATCAAGTTTCTAGCCCATATTGCTGCAGAGTTATTCATGAAAGCATATACTGTACTTTATGTGATAACTTACAAAATCTCAGAAGCCAGAGGAATTTCTGAATAAGACTTCCAGAACAGGGCTACTCTGATTTCCAAACCATTAAAGTAAATCTGTATCATATAAGATAAAAAAAAAATCTTTTGGTTGAGAGCTTGTGTAGTGTGGTCTTAGAGGGATGGACCAGTGGCATAGCTAGACCGAGGCAGAGGCAAGTAGTTCTGCAAGACTCCATTACACCAGAGTCAGTGGCCCCTCCCCCTCCCCATCAGAGCCATTCCGGCAGCACGGGGGAGTGTCCTCCGCATTGCTGTCGCTGCCGGAATGGCTTCAACGGAGGGGGAAGGGGCCACTGACTCCAGTGTAACGGAGTCTTCCAGAACTACTTGCCTCCGCCCTGATCTAGCTACACCACTGTGATGGACTTAGATGGGAGAGATCTGGGTTCAAATCCTCACTCAGCCCTGTCAGTTATCTCAGCCTAACCTAACTCAAAGGGTTGTTGTGAAGAGAAAGGAGGGCATTATGCTGCCCTTGAGGCTTTTGGAGGAATGGGGGAGATAAAAAGTAATAAAAGAAACTCATAGTAGCTGCTTTTCATCTTCTGACGATGCCATGGATATCAGTGGTGAAACGTTAAGATTGCTTTAACTATTTTATAATTAAAACTTTTAATAAATGACAGACAATTCTCGGGAAAATGTATGTTTTAACTCGAAAATAAAGAAATTATCTATATATATATTTAATTTTATTAGTAAACTACTAAACAAAACAAAATAAAACAAAACAATACAACATATTACGAAAGATTATAGCAATTTGCTATAATCTTTCGCACTTGCTGAAAATAAAGAAATTATCAACTTGTATATATTCTGCAAAAGGTGTTCATCAATACTTGCTAATAAGGCAGCTGGATCTTTTCATATCTACCTAAGTAGACCCTGCTTGTTCCCCTTTGCAAAGAAGAGCCTGGGGTTGGGTGTTTAAGAGCCTTCTGTATGGGAAGCAGAATGGGAGAGCACAGGAAATGGCATACAGCACTTTGAGTAAACAGGTTCCGTTATTCTATACTCACTTTCCTGGGAGAAAGCCCCACTGAACACAATGGAACTTACTTCTGAGTAGACATGCATAGTCTTTGCAACATAGGAAGCCGCCTTACACCTTAGGCCTACTTGGCTTAGTCTAGCCTGCATTGATTAACAGTGGCTTAACTGGGTTTCAGAGAGGGGTCCTTCACCTGTTTGGATCCTATTTGCAGAGGATCAGGATTGAACCTAGGATCTTCAGAAATTGCAAAGCATACACTCAGTCGCTACCACTCTACCACTAACCACAGCCCTCTCTGTGACTATGTGACATTTGGTTTTCTTTACATCCAGGGATCACCTACAGAAGAACCATCTGTCTATATGCATCAAATGAAGAGGCTTAGGTGTTGTTGCTGCTGTTATATGCAAAGTATTTATTGTGTAATGGATTTTTAGCAAACCCATCTGAGATCTCTCACTGCTGTAGTGATACATCAGATCTATAAACTGTTTACTAACAGCCATTGGAGATGAGAGCTATTAACTTGTCTGAGCAAACAACCGTTCAAAGTCTCTCTGCTCAAGAAAGCAAATGAGTTTTGATTTTTTTGCAATCGTCTTCTCAACTGAAGTCACCCAACCCACTGCACATTTATTTGTGGTACATTTTTTCAGGACAGTACATTTTCTCAAAATCTGCCTCCATGATGTCAACACCGAGTCGATTCACAGTCATGCATATTCCAATGTTGGTTATGCATGCAGCATAAAATGCTATCAAATACCAAAGAATATAGGCACTGAAATGTGGAATGCCAAATACTAAATGCTCCTGCAGGCAGAGAATGCACACAGGATTGAATGCTCATTTGGACATGAGGGCATTCAGTCCCTCCACTCAAGCACAAACCACAGGTGTGCCAGCAATTTCCATCAGCATTCCAGCCAACCACCGTCTTGTTCTGCATACATGTGTTTGTAAGGCCCAAACATCAAGCACAATAGGTAAAGGTAAAGGTACCCCCTGCTCGAAAGCCAGTCGTGTCCGACTCGAGGGTGCGGTGCTCATCTCCGTTTCTAAGGCCGAAGAGACAGCGCTGTCCGAAGATGCTTCTGTAGTCATGTAGCTGGCATGACTAATGGAACGTTGTCACTTTCCAGCCACAGCAGTACCTATTTACCTACTTGCAATTTCTTGCTTTCGAACTGCTAGGTTGGCAGGAGCTGGGACTGGAGACAGGAGCTCACTCCGTCACGTGGCACTCGGGTCTTGAACTGCTGTCCTACCGACCTTTCAGTCTGCAGTTCAGCGTCTTAACCACTAAGCCACTGCAGCCCCATCAAACACAATACCATAAACAAAATGTGGGATGTCAAACTGACTTCTTTTAAAATCCAGGAGTGAGAAGTAGGGTTAGATGTGGGTTAGCAAATTGAGTTAACCTCTCCCTGAAACTAAGTAGGAGGTACTGTGTCACCTAATGAGCAACAACTGCTTTGGGCTCTGAGGATTTTTGCTGCACAAATACCACAGCTACATACCATAGAACCATGCTATTATTCCGTCATGCTTATTCGCAGAACAGGTGGCAGAAGCCTGAACCTGAATGTTTTGTGTATTGATCCACAGAGGGAGGTGTGCTATCAACAGCACTGAATGGGGCTTTGATTATTTTCATTCCAAAGCAGATGGTAGGGAAGGAATTGTTGGTTCTATGTGGTTTGTGCAGATCTCTCCGTGGGTGTGTGTTTATATTTCTCTTTACTTAAAGAGCCTTAACTGCTTTCAGTTATCATTTACATTTATGCAGCTTTAGGTGACAAATAATACCAACACAGTTCCATTTTTCCATACTTCATACTTCACTATAGTTCCATACTTCACTATAGTACTTCATACTTCATACTTCAGTTCCATACTTCACTATAGTTCTATGGATGCACACCAGACCCACCTGGAGGTAATACCGGAAGGATTCATCCCAGTACATACAATAAATTACTGTACAATGTTTCTCTCAATGTTCAAGACATTTTTCAGATGACAGTCAGAACCATTAAAAAACCTGAGTAGATGGTTCCAAAATGCTAAGTCAGGAAATACCACAGTATATGGTATTAAACACCTTTTAGTGGTGCTAGATGATGTCATAAGTTGCATCCTGAATGTTGTGATTTCATGGAGTTAATACTGTATATACACATAGGCCGTGAATCCCACCAGGTCAGCAGTGAACTTTGAGCAGTGAGCAGAGTTACTCGGACGTTTCCGGAAAGCTTGCCGTCGCATATAGCGTCTATAAGGCTCACGCAGGCACTGTACGCGACTGCAAGCTCTCCGGAAACGTCCAAGTAACTCGGACGTTTCCGGAGAGCTTGTAGGTGCGTACAGCGTCTGTGAGGCTCGCGTCTGTGCAGGAACGCAGGAGCTGCTGAGCGGGGGCAGTCCCAGCTGGGCCGCGATGCAGCCGGCCCGTGGGACGAAGAGTGGCGGTGGACAGCAAGAACAGCAACAAGTGGACAGCAACAACAACGCGGTAAGCGGCCAAGTGCCGCGAAAAATGTTTAAAGTTTTTTTACTCAAACTTCACAGCTAAAACGAAGGTGTGCATTATACACTGGTGCGTGTTATACGCCAATAAATATGGTAAGTCCAATTGAAACCAGTGGAATCAGTTAATTCCCGTTAATTTCAGACTTACAGCAGAATCCTATGCATATCTACTGAGAAATAGTCCCATTGTGTTCCGTGGGGCTTATTCTCAGGAAAGTGCATATAGTACTGTACAGTATAGGATTTCAGCTTTAGTCATTATTAACTTTAGCTGAATCAGAGTTAACATGGATTTCCCACAGAGAATGTTTCAGAGGCATGGCATCAGAATGACCTTCTTCACACAAAGCAGACACTTAGGCTGGAAAAACACACACCCTTGATTGAATCAATCTAAAAACATAATTTCCTTCCTTACGTAATACAGATATTTTCATTTCATTTTCCCTCCTGCAAATATCATTGCCTTCTTCACACCAACACTTTCGGTCCCAAAATACATCTTTTAAAACAATGTGTAATGAGTCCCCAGATAAGTTTCAATTTTTACCAGTTGTGGAAAGCTTTATGTAATTTTCACTAAGATTATTGGCTCTGTAGTTCAGCTATTTGAGGAGGAAGAAAAGCCACCACAGTCTGTAGTACATCCTGACGTGACAAAAGTTCATTGTTATCTTTCCACACCATCTCTTCCCTTTTTATTCTTAGGTTTAAATAAAGATATCAGAAATGGAGGTTGTTTATGGCTTGTGTAAAAATGGCTGCCAAGTTGCCTGCATTAGTTGGGAGACTGAAGTGGAACCGGGGGAGGGGGAGAGAAAATTCCCCCCTCCCTGTGATTCTTCTTCACACTCTTAAAATTATGGCAGTGAGTGCAAAGCACTGGCGTCACTGCAGGGGGGCGGAGCTCTAAGTTCTGCCGCGATCCGACCCTCCGTTACACGGGTGAACCAAGCGGCCCCGCCCCCTCACCTTCGGAACCATTCAAGGCGGTGAAAACAACACATAAGACTCCCTGCGTGTTGCTTTCACTGCCCTGAAAGGCTCCAAAGGCAAGAGGGTGGGGCCGCTTCGTTCACCCGTGTAACGGAGGGTCGGATCGTGGCGGAACTTAGAGCTCCGCCCCCCTGCAGTGACGCCAGTGGTGCAAAGTTTAACAGTGGGTCAGATATACCAGCATAAAAAATAATACTATATGTTCATAACTAATTCATGAAAGAAAGAAAGAAAGAAAGAAAGAAAGAAAGAAAGAAAGAAAGAAAGAAAGAAAGAAAGAAAGAAAGAAAGAAAGAAAGAAAGTTTAAAAATGCAGTTTGTCATCATTCTGGGCCATATTTTGCTACTGCATATTTTAATTGCATCTAGTTAATACACGTACTGTTTTCATGAACATGCCAGATGCCAGACAGATGGAGAATATGTTGCATTTATCCCAGAATATTTTTATTTAGAAATTGCTACATCAAATGAGAAAAACATGAGTCTGCTTTTGAGAAATCTTGATAAGTCATAAGAGCTGAAAAGCACTCTTGTTCACGAATGCTTTCCTCCCTTTCCCTCCTCTCTTCTTTTCCTAATCCTTTAGCATTTTTGCCATCGCAATTTTAGGCTTTTCCCTTTCATTCATGGGGACTTAAAATGTACACTTTTGGAACCTGAAAACTGTGATTCTCAGGATTTTCAGTCATGAATGAAGTAGACGGCAAAGAGAGTTTAAGGTTTAGAGCAAAAGGAGCAAATGACATACAAAGAGGAGCAACACATCAAATAATATATAACCCAAGACAAAGACCACTGACCAGCAGCCCATTCCTGTGTAAGGATACCCAGCTGGCCTAAAGGTCCGGCCGCGGGATCCTGTGGCCATCCCGGGAGCACCTTGGGGGAAGGAGACACTCGTCCCCTTCACCGGGTGCAAGGTGGCCCTGGCTCTATGGGCCTACTAGAATGTATGTCAGCTCTGAAGCTGGCATACTTTCGAGGCCGGGATGTAACACCGAACCGGGCTGGGGAAGGGCTGAGGATATTGGCAGAGCTTGCCACCGATATACCCGCCCTCTCCCCACCCAGTTCAGCCAATGGTCACCCTCCCTTGCCACCCAGTCCGCCCTCCCCCCACCCCTGCACAGGCCGGTGCAGGGCTTACCTTGCCCAGCAGGTGCGGGGATGGTCCACCAGGGGAGTGAGAGCTGCCGGCCTTCGCGCTGCCGGCCCTTACTCCAAAGTAGTCACAAACGCACTTTATGGTGTGTTTGTGACAGCTTAGAGCAGCGGACATGCGCTCGCTGCTCTAAGTTTATGGTGGATTGCGCCGTCAGTCTGCTCTGTACAGTTGGTTATGCAGGTTGCGGGTCCTCCCTGTGCCACATGTGACATAGACAGGAAAGAGTCTGGTATTCTTGTCCAAGAGGGAAAATATTCACAGATCCCATTACAGCCTCAAGTCATGTACCTCTGTCTGCTTCTCCAGTACTGTACTGCCATCCCAACAAAGAAGAGGCAAAAATATTCCAAGGTACACATGCATGTGTGTGTACAGTATGTATAAATTTAGTGCAACCTACAAAGCCATTGCTTCATACTTTGGACTCGACTTGTGGCACACTTGCCAAAAAGGTTGGCAATCACTGCAGGATATCGAAGAAAAAATGAGCAAACCTACTTAAATGTTTACGCTTTGCTACAAATAGCTATAAAATTGCATACTGTTAAAACAGCACCATTATGAATAAAACAGAGAAGCCAGGTAGCAATCATCTTGTGAAAGAGTAATACAGTGAAGATAAATAGACACTCAGACTGCCAGATTGCAATGTGATGTGTTATTGAAGATTTTTCCTGAGCTGCAGAGTTTTAAACCAGTTATACATTTTTATTTTTATTTTTAATCCAAAATCACTGAGTTTATTCTAACCACCTGCACCATGAATCCTTGCCCAACTAATTTCCTTTCTGAATGCCAGCATATTGCCACACTTCTCAGCATGGTTAAGTTGTCGTTACAAAGGCAGCATTTCCAGGACTGAAAGGAAATGGTGATGCTCTTAAAAAGTGGAGGGAAGTAGCTGGTTTTTGAGCAAGATGTATTTGAAAGTGACTGTGTTAGATATCCACAGAGTGAAGCATTATAATGGTGTGAAGAAACAATCATGGAATTGGCATTCTCAAAACAGGAAGAACTTTCAAACCCCAGTACCCCAATACCCTTAGTCAGAGCCCCTTGTGAGTTGAGATGCACCGATGAAGCCTTTACTTCAATGGATAGACTAACCCATTGCTGTTCTCTCTATTAAAGTAAGTCCTTGTGTACAGCAAACCTCCATATAAACATTGGAGCTCCTATTACTTTAGCAGATTGCTGGAGTGGAGGGGAATGCAGAGGTAGAATATTATACCTGGAACAGCTACTAATTTTGTTCTGGTCACAAAACCTGAGCATTTTACAGAGCTTAGAATTTTAATGGAGGTTGGCTGGGGTCACATGGTAGACTGGATGGAGAGTTGAGAGGACGATGGGGGTTTGCAGGACTCTTCCAAAGCTTTGGAATGCCACTCCTTCACAGACAAAGATTGAAGCTGGGTTTCTCCTGGAAGTGATTCGGACATTAAGGGCGCAATCCTTAATAGTGCTGGGCCAGTGTAGCATGTCCTGTTGCAAAAGCTGCTGTAAGGCTGTAAAAACATGGTGGTGGTGGTGGTATAGCTCTAGCGTATTCCTAAATAAATAAATCTAGTTGGGTAACCTTCCTTAAGTATTGGTTGGTTGCCATTGAGTTCTGGCAGGATTAGCCCCTTTGGCCATTGGTGACAACTGGTCTGCTTTTACAAGGGTTTTCTGCATGTGCCTCCTTGGGCTGTATTAGCTATTTTGTTTCCTTCTGACCCTGGGGAAGGATATAAAAAGGGGCCAGAAAGGAAGTTCGATTGTCTTCTTCTTTCTGACTGTTGCTATTACGTGAGACCTGGAGTGCTGTAGAGGCGACTCAGTTGGTAGTTGCTAAAAAGATTCAGTTAGATTTTATTGTGTGTTATTCCTAAATGTCTTTTTGGTTTTATTTGGTTGAGGGTAATTGCCCTCCTTATGGGATCCTTTTGTTTGAATAAATATCTTTTTAAAAAAAATTTGTGTGTGTGTGCTGTGTGTATTTTTCTAGGGGAGGACCGAACTTTTATATGCTGAACTAAATCAAGTGCTTAGACCAATTTGGCCATGGTGGGGAGGGGAAGAAAAGGAGTTTAGAGGTGTCCCACCTGGAGCTGTTGAATTATTAATTGGGACATCTTTACACAAAGGCAGTTGCGCCAGCTCCCAGAATGTGGATCCTTGCTGTGGGCGTTGAGGAGCACGTAAGTCTGTGCCACTCGGTGCAGAGGCATTCTGGGGCAGAGAGAAGGATGTGGGGAGGGGTATTCTGGGGAGAGGCATTCTGGGGCAGGGGGAGGTAGAGAGGGATGTGCTGGGAGAGGGCAACGATGGGGGTGGACCGGACCAGGGACGGGGCAGGATCGGCAGCAGTGGTGCATGCTGAATCCTGTCCCCCTACCCTGGCCAGTTTGCCCTACATGGGGCTCCTGAATTTGTTCCAGTGAAAAAGCTGGTGCAGATCTAAGGTGACCTGTTTGGGTGGCTGGGGCTTTACTTGGGGTAAGGGAACGAATGTTCACTTCCCCCGAGGTGACCTCCCATCTGCCTCTTTGTGCCTGGGATGCAGCATTGGCAGCACTGGCCTCTCTGTAGCACTGGGTGTAAAGTTAGGCTGGATTGGGCTGCCTGAGTACAAGCAAGGCTCAGAGGTAGTTCAAGTCTCTTGTGTGAAAACACCTGGAGTCACTCATGCACCTGTTTCCTTTTGTGTATTACAGTGGTAAAATGGCCCTTATGAGAGTTTTATCCAGTGTTATTAGTATCATAGCAAAAAGCTGAAGTGTAATTCATTCCTTCTAAGCAGAAATGCACAGCATTCCACAAAATTTATGGCTCATCGTCATCACCTTTTTTTTTTTGCTTCCCGCCTTCCCAACTGTGCACCTCCTCCTCACACATTGATTGATTTGCACTGTATATTATTCATTCTCTTCTTCCTTTGTTCTGCCTAATTATGTAGCTGCCAATCTCAAAACATGCAAAAGAGGTAAATTTGAAAACATTCTTGGTTTTTATATTATACTATTGAGAGAATTGCTATTTTTCCTCTTGCAAAAGAGAGACAGCTCTAAATTAACTTTTTGCAGACAAAAAAAAATGGGTGACTCTTTAATAGGAAAGAAAAGAAGTGACAGGTATATAATTATTTGAGTATTCCTACTTTTGTTACTTTTCCTCCCTCCTGCCAGTCTTTTTACCCTCCCCAGCCTTATTTTAACAAAGTTCAGGACCCCCTTCACATGAGAACAGTCTGCACAGTTCGAACAGAGCTATAGTGAAATTTCTGGGCAAACAATTCCAGGATAGTGCAAAAGCTATTCAAATGCCACCATCATAGAGGAGTCGTTTTAACCAATTTCAAGCCAACACGACTTTGGTTGTGTAAATGAGTACCCTTTGAAGACAAGGAGTGGTCACTTCCTACTGCAATGCCCCCAGCACCCAGGATAGGGAAAATGTGGCATAAGAATGAACCGCATCATCTCTGCCACATAGTGCTGGATTATACATGGAACCAGAGCAGGCCATGCTGACGTGACATTGCTCCCATTCTAGAATCCATTGCCTTCGCCGCACTGAATGGCTCCGATGGTGAGATGGCAGGGCCTCCTCTTACCAGGGAGTAAACGGGGACTAGGACGGCACGGAACTTACAGTACCGCCCCCACCGTAGTGAAGTCTCTGCTTCTCTGTCCTCCTCCTCTTCAATCCAGAGGAGGAGGATGAGTAGAGGCAAGTGGGTGGAGAGAGATGGGCATTCCCCCCCACCAATCTGCTGCCTGAAGCAACCGCTTCAGTTGGCCTCAAGATAGACTGGTTCTGTTGTGATGTGCTACTTGTAAGAGAGGTGGTGACACGTGAGCAGAGCTGGATCAGTGTATATTAACCAAGGTTACAATCCTGTACACACTTACCAGGGAGTAATCTCCATTGAACATAGTATGACCTACTTCTAAGTAGATATGGCTAGGATTGTGCTGCAAGAGTGTAAGTGATCTGTTACAACAGTAGATGGGAATGTAATCTATTTTGGTGGTTGGTTAGAAATTGTTGAGCATTTCTCAGTTTTCCTGATCTGAATAACCTTGCCTTCAACTTCCTGTTCCTGTTTTTCTGCTAGCTCTCTCATATGTGAGTATAACAGACAAGGACAATTATCCTGCACTGGTTTTGAGGCATGACTATTAAACTGCATTTTGTTTTATTTTTTTAATACACATTTGACAATAGTTCATATTGATTTTGCAAGGAAATGAATTAAGCTAAATCAATAAAAACTCAGTTTAAATTGCATTTAGAGTGTCAACAAAGAGTTTAAGCTTGGTAATTTTGAATACATACAACAATTTAGCATGGATCTCTTATACATAAAGTAGAAGCTCTCACGGGAAGGTTACTGTACTTTGGCAAAAAACATTGCATAGTGTTGTACTAGAGTCAGGCTTATCCTTACTTCAGTGTTGTTATTCTGAAGTCCATGTCTGCAGTGCTACAACAACAGAATAGGTCTCCTTACCTGTAGAGCTGTGTGTGTTTTGCTCATTTGGGTATTCAAAGCATGGAATGTAGCTCTAAAATACAAATCCTAAGCACTCTTGTTATTTTAAAATGTAGACGTTATGATCATGGGGAAAAACTTGAAAGTGTGAAAAATTCACTTAGTTAGGCTGAATAAAGATCCCAACTAGAAGGTTTTGTATGATCAAGAGCAGGACTTTGTAAGAGGGGGAGAGTAAATGTGTGGGTCACAGGCAACATGCAGCTCCAAGTGTTTGGGGTGTGCCAGTGTCCTGAGAATGACCCACATTTGAAGATCCAGTTTCTAAATAAGGCTGAATGTTGGAGGTACAAGTGCACCTCATTCACCAAGTGCAATTTTACCGGCAATCTTCAAAAATCGTCAATTACACATTGCACAGATATTCTAATGAAGTGATGGTAGACTTTTGACCTAGGAAGACCTTGATGTTAAAGATAATAACAACTTTTCCACAATTGAAAAGTTAATTGGCATTTTAGGGTTTAAAAAACATCATCGCGATTCAGAGCTTGCCACATGATAGTGGCATAATTCAAGGCGGTGTACATGGGCAGGCTTTCTAAACCCCAAGGGGTTTTTACAATATAATAACGTTCTAATCTTTCGTAGAACCCTTCATTCTAGATGTTGCTTTCACAGTTCAGCTCTCTCTCTCTCTTTTTCTCTGGCGTTCGCCTCACCATGCTTCAGCTGACAGGCAACCTTGATTGCTACTCAAGTGCTGCAGCTGCAGTTCCACACCCCCACAGAGGCTCTGCAACTTATCAGCTCGGCATGCTGGCAGCTCTCCGACAGACACAGACACTTACGGCCGTCTTGAACTGCCGTCCTTCAGATCTTCAGGCATTTATGAGATGATCACTCTACCAACTGAGCCAGACGTCCTGCCCGTTGTATCCCAGAGTTGCTGTTCTGGAGGATAAACAGTCCACAAGAGTTAAGGTGCTCCAGGCTGTCCCATGCAGGGATGTGCCAGTGGTGGGAGATAGGACTGGGCAGTGATTCTGCTAACATGCACAGCAACATATACCTTGTCACCTCCTCTTTGGTTAGCTCCACACCACTCTGGTAACATCTACATCTTCCATTTGGTGTGTAGGAGTGCATAGTCACTCCCACTCCTTCGTACCAGCAAAAGAGTAAGTTCCCTTTTGGTGTGAAACTTTCCCATTATTCATGTTCCCTGGATGAAGAACCTGTGTGCTTGAAATATGTTGGGACCTTTCCTAAATTCAGAGATTTTCTCCATTTTCACCTTGAAGCAATGGACCGAAACAGCAGGAGAAATCCCACCGCAGATGTACCCCTTTCTATGCTCAGTTATGTTGGGAAAAGCTGCTACAATGCCACCTGGATTAGCAAAAGGTGCATAAAGAAACTGGCATGTGAGTTCTCTCTACTGTATTTCGTCCCTTCACTTCTCATGAACAGGTGGATACAAATTCTGGGTAACGGGAATACTTTTGTGTGTTTTGCTGCAGAGAATTTTGGTGAATAGATATATGCAAATATAATGAGATACTGCTCCAATTCTATGCACATTTACTTGAGAGTAAGTCCCATTAATCTCAGTGGATTTACTTTTCAGTTCACACAAACAGGCTGTACATCTGACACGGCTTTTAGCATAAGGCTAACATGAAGGCTGCTCATTTTCCTTGATGTTCAGTAACATGGTGGGCAGTCGGATTTGTGGAGCTGCCAGTAGCCAAATCCTGTCATTTCTAATCAGATAAGCTCTGAAATTAGTAAAAACCGACTGCTCACTGACACTGTCTGAAGTCTTGCTTTTATCTTTGAATGCAGATATTGTTGCCCTACAGGCAACTCACCTCATGCCAAATGGGGGTGAACAAATCATGGCTGCTGCTCAATAACCAATCCCATTTCCTACCGCTGTCAATCTGGTATCAGATGGGGGAAAGCTAATGCTGGAAAATGTTTAGTGTGCTCTAATGGCAATTGTTGTTTATTAGACAGTCACTGTTCTGACAGCATAGATTAATTTGTGGGGACAATGTAAAAAGTGAGAGCAATCCTGCAATGGAGTTTCAAAAACTCCTTCTAAAAGGCAGTTCTAACAGTCACAAAATCATTGAAGGCCCAATCCTATTCTTATCTGCCGTCGTCGCGCATCGTCCTCCACTGGCACTGACTGCCGTAAAGCAGTCAGTGCCAGTCGCAAAAGGCGCTCCGACAGCACGCTACAAGCATGCTGCTGAGAGCATCAGCGGGAAGGTCTGTGCCTTCCTGCCCGCTCCAGCGGATTCCCCGACTCTCGCAGGAGGAGGTAAGATGTCAGGGGAGGCAGAAGGGGTGGGGGAGAGTGGAACGGGGCGGGACGAAATGGGGGTGGGGAGGCAGCAGGAGGGTTGGATCTGTCATGGAAGGCGCACACCAGATCCTATTTCCTCCCTGCCCCATAAGAACATAAGAAGAGCCCTGCTGGATCAGGCCAAAGGCCCATCTAGTCCAGCTTCCTGTATCACACAGTGCCCCCACCAGATGCCTCAGGGAGCACACAGCCAACAAGATAACCTGTTTCCTGCTGCCACTCCCCTGCACCTGGCACAGAGAAAACCTACTTCCAAAGCCAGGAGGTTGCTTATGGCTTGTAACCTGTGATGGTATTTTCCTCCATGAATCTGTCCAAACCCCTTTTAAAGGCATCTAGGCCAGGTGCCATCACCACATCCTGTGGCAAGGAGTTCCACATATGAATTACACTCTTGGTAAAGAAATATTTTCTTTTGTCCGTTCTAACTCTCCCTCCACTCAATTTTAGTGCATGTGCCCTGGTTCTGGTGTTGTGTGAGAGGGAGAAGAATTTCCCTCTATCCACTCTCTCCATCCCATGCATAATTTTATATGTCTCAATCATGTTCCCCCTCAGGCGCCTTTTTTCTAGACCCCCTTTCTCTTCTCGGACTTCCGCTCGCAAAATCACTAGCGCAGGTCCAAGGAGACCCATTGCAGGTTGGGAGGCTTATGTGGGAGTAAGGGGATATAAAATCCCCTTTTCCTGCTGAAGCCTTTCGGTTCGCCTGCCTGCCCGCCCCCATAAAATGCAGCAGTCATCATTTTGGCACCACTGAGATGATGGAGGGAAGAAAGGAAAGGATTAGGTAGTGAGTTTCTCATTAGGTAGTGAGTTTCTCATTTATTTTAACCCAGCTGCAAACTACTGGCAGTCGGGTCCTATAAAACCATTTCATATATTGAATCACAAACTGTTTTGTAGTTTTTGCCACAACAGGTAAAGTAGCATGACACCTGACAAGTGTGGCCCAATCATCCAAGTCTACAGCATTTGCTCTTAAAAACACTTTGCCTGCCCAAAGCAGAGGGATATGGTTGTGCCAACAATCATGTGCACAAGCCCATAGCTACTCCCACTTTACAGGTGCCACACAGTTACTGCCCTGGCAGAGTCATGGGGCAGGTAGTGGCATAACTGATCTAATGGTGTGTGCTGTGCAGCAGGCACTGAAGTTGTAGTCCGTGTCAGGATTAAAACGAGTGCTCAGCTCAATGTAGGGTCTCTTTCCCCTTTTGTATTACACAACACTGAGTCAAATCTTGAACATTTTCACTTGTACTTATTGAGGCCAACCTCAGTGTGAATTCTGTGGGAGTCTCCCTTCCCTCCACCACCAGCAAATTCCAGGTTTGTTTGATTATGTTTCCAGTAGGAACTTGGCATATAATTTTCACATTTTTCCAAAGTTCAATGAAATTCACAACCGTAGCTCTTTCCTACGTCATGTTCCACTTTTTGATACCTGCTAATTTGCACAACTTAAAAGATGACACATTTCCTTTGTGGTACATTACTCATTAGAGCACTGACAGATCCTGCCATCATTAACAAAAGGTTTAATTTAAAGCAATATAAACAGCACTGTACAGCAGAAGTAGAAGAAGTGGCAATTAAAATGCATCTGCTATGATGGAATGAACTTTAACAAAGATCCTAATGATCATATTAGAAGTCATGCATGAAGTTCTATTTTTGATGCATGGCATAATCATAAAAAGAAAAACTCACTTTAACATAAATATGAAGCATGGCATTTGTGAACCAGATAGAATCGTGACACTGCAGACATTTTGCCATAATGAGGAGAGAGAGAAAGAGAGGGGAAATTCTCCCTCGCTGCCTATGCATAATTTGAATCAATTTAGCTTAAATTTGCTTGCTTTCTTCTACTGAAGGTCACTCTATTGTAAAGTGATTTTTGTAATTGTTGTCATTCTATATCACTTATGTCACATTTAGGCAAGATTAATTTTGAGAGTATCACTCTAATAGATGATTAGCTAGTTGATTTGTTCTATGGTGTGCGCGCATACACACACACACACACACACACACACACACACACACACACACACACACACACACACACACACAAGGTGAAGCTAGAAGACAATGTGCTGCTAACCAGATGAATTAAGCAGAAGCTTTGAGATGGCTTCATTTCACAACAAAACATTTATTCTGAATCAGGGATCAAGGTCTGAAAAGGCCTCCTCTCTTTTGCCCCATACTTTTATTATCACTAGCACAGAATCAAAGTATGAACTGCTGGTTGACAGCATATGCTAAGCCCTCTAGAGCAGGGCTTGTCAGCTGGAGGCCTACTGCCCAAATCTGGGCCTCAAAGCAACATTACCTGACTTGTGGTAGTGGCCATACCAAATTTTAATTAAGGCAAGATGCTTCATATCTGTGATGTTTTGGTATGGATGGTACTTTTTGGTGTAGCCAACCATCCGTGATAGTCTGGGCCCCCAGATTAATGTTGAAGACAAGAGTGGCCCCTAAGAAGACAGAAATAGGTCATCACTGCTGTAGAATAAACTGGGGCCTGAAACTCCAGGGTAAAACTATATGCCATAAATTTACTCTGTGTACAAATAAATTTACAACTTACTGAGTCCAGAGATCCCCACTCTCACATTTTGTGATGTATGAAACATCCCCGCACTGAACTCAGTTTAAATTAGGACCGGTAAAGTGGACCCCCACTATCCGCGGATATGGCATCCACAGATTTATCTCAACGTGGATACGGAGGTCACTGTAAAAACCGGGGGGGGGGGAGAGAAGAAAAAAAAGTTAAAAATAAGGTTCCTTTTGCCTGGCTCCTTTGGAGTAAGTGGTGCCGGAGTGGAGGTACAGCTCACACTGCTGCTGAACTGGACCTGCGCTGGTCGATGCAATTAAGGCCCACACCGGTTGGTGCAGGGAGGATGGGCAGGGTGGCAAGGCCAGGGAGGGGGCCATTGGCCGGCACGTTTGCGACTCCTTAGGCCGGCGGAGCATGCACTCCGCTGGCCTAACTTTGCGCAGGATTATGCTGTTAACGAAGAGGCAGCAGATTTTTAAAAAGCAAAAGGAAGTTATTCTACTACACAATGCATATCCCATGGAACTCATTGCCACAGGATGTTCTGAGAGTAAACAATCATTAAAAATAATTTTATGAAGATGTAATGGATGGATCCATGAATGGATGGATGGGCCGCGGGGTGGTGCAGTGGGTTAAACCACTGAACCATGAGCTGTCGATTGAAAGGTCAGCAGTTCAAATTCACGCGACGGGGTGAGCTCTCACCGTTCGGCCCAGCTCCTACCAACCTAGCAGTTTGAAAGCATGTTAATGCGAATAGATAAATTGGTACTGCTTGCAGGAAGGTAACAGCATTCCATGTCCAGCTGAACGCTACACGCTGCCACATGACCATGGAAGTCTCTTCGGACAGCGCTGGCTCTTCGGCTTTGTAACGGGGATGAGCACCGCACCCTAGAGTGAGACACGACTGGATTTAAATGTCAAGGGATACCTTTACCTTTACTAATAGATGGATCAGTGGCTACTAGACATGATAGCCACCAATGCAGAGTCCTTTTTTGGAGTCTGTAGATATGATGCTTGGTGATGTGAACTGAGGTCCCCATCTAGGCATGCTTCACAGACAGGATGTTAAGCCATTAGTCTGACCTAGAATGGCGATTTTTATGGGGGGGTTGTTTGTTTTTAAAATCTCAGACATTTTATTTTACTCATTTTGGTACACTGTCACCATTGGTGTCTTATTGTTTCATATCCTGTTGAGACCAATATGTGTGACTGTGCCAATTAGACTTTCAGGCTGAATTTTCAAAAGTGAAACTGCTTGGGGTATACGAACTATACAGATTCTTTTTCTTATCTCTTTTTTTTAATGGAACGGGCCCATGTTAAAATGCTGCCACCTTCTGTTTGTCTCATGTCCCATCCATACAGTAGAAAATAGCAGCAGGCACTGCCTACATCCCAGAGACTTGTAAGCTGATTTATACTGGTTCTGAACTGCACTTCTGCAACATATAACATGACAAGTTAAACACAAAGCCTGCCAAAAGAAATCTTGATAGACTCCGCTCTCATGCAGCTGCACTTGAAAAGACCATTATGATGGCCATCTAACTAAAGTGTGCTCAATATTTTTGACAGTGAATTATCTGAACAGCAGTTTTTCTCAGAGCTCACTGGTGTTAAAGCACTGGTGTTAGAACCATTTAAGGAATCAGAAGATGAAGATGTTTTAGAGCAAATGTGAGAAGCTTTCCCATTGTTCAAGGTATGGAAAGTTGGTGTCAGCTTGCATTTTGAATTGATTCATATCCCCTCCTCTCTGAGCTCCAATGGAGGAGCCAAGAAGCAATTCATTCGACCAGTCTTAAAAGATACTACTGCTTATGTTCTCTCTTATAAGGATCAGAAGAGATCCCAAAAAATTCAGGCTTCTGTCACTCCCTGCCTGTGTGAATGGAATAAGTAGGTTTCAGCAAGGACGGATTAAGCATTATGATAAGTACATTACAGATTAGGGGCCTAGTCAAATGGGCTTCTTGCTCCACCATCATTATTTCAGAGCACCTCAAAAGTGGCTATGTTCCCAATTTTATTACTTTTTAAAATACTGGTACCATGAAAAGAATTTTCAAGAGATTAAATCTACACCTTTCATTCTCTCCTTAGGCTTTCCTTTTCTCCTCAAGCCTCCCCCCCCCCCCCGCTCTTCCTCTTCCAATCTCTGGCACTTCTGTCCAGAGGTTCCAGTTCCAGTCTCCACCATTGTCTCTGTATTTCCTATCGTCTGTGCCGGGTCTTTCCTTTCTCTCTTCCCCTCTGTCGTTCTCTCCCTCCCTGGTACTCCTTCCCCACATCTTCTGCTGACTTGTAGCAGTGCTAGGAGAGCCTAATTATATAAACAGCATCCGCGGGCCATATCCAGCCCGTGGGCCTTACGTTTGACACCCCTGCTCTAGGATCTGCTTTATACTCACTGCCAGATTACACAGACCAAGAGCATGTGGACTGACCTGCCAAAATAGGACCAAGAAGTTGGGACAATCACATTCATTTTCCCTCTTTCTCAACCTGCACTACTAGTGAATGGGAAAGTAGCAGTAGTACATGGGAAAATTAGAGAGAACATGGGCTATTATTGTAGCCGCTGCTACCACTATGACTGGTAGCAGAAATAGTATGAATTATGAAATGTGCCCTCAATAACTCATCTCGTATTCAGAGCACTCCATTCATTTTATACACACTTATTTAAGATGATTGCTTATGCTGAAGTGTACAGAACCTAGAGATCCTGACAATGTGGGTTTGCACTGGTATGGTTAAAATCTGCCCAGACGTAGAGCCCTGCACATGTAGGTACATTATGTAGGGCAATTGAAAGCAACAAATCCATATGCAACACATCTGACACAATGCATCCATGTATGGTTTCTTTGTCCATCTATTCCCACAAATTAACATATTGTGATTTTGAAATGTGGAAAATACAAACCGCATGGACAACCTGTGCAACTGTACATTTTCCTGATATGCAAACATTCAGCAATGAAATGTGTATGTTATACATAATTGAACGCACTTCGTTGGGGGGTGGGGAGGGCATCCTGATTTGGAACCAAACAGCAGGAGCTTGGCTTCCATGCTAGGCAGCTGGCAACCTTAGATCTCTATACTGTATAGTGAAATAAATACACAAAAGAGCTATGACTGTAGCTCTTGTCTCATGACATCCAACATGCCAGTAAACACTGTCAGTAGACCAGGGGTTCTCAATCCCTTCCCAACCGAGTACCAGTGATGTAGACTTGAGTCTATTGACTCGGACTTGAGTCGGACTCAAGTCACGTCAATGACTTGACTCAGACTTGACTCGGTGATTGTAAAAGACTCGACTCGAGACTTGGAGCCTTTTACAACAAGACAAATTTTATTCAGGTTTAAACCCATTTTCCCCATTAAATAGATAGGGACTCGCAACTCGCAACCAAAGACTCGGGACTTGGGGGCAAAGAACTGGGACTTGACTCGAGACTTGGAGTCGGAGACTTGATCCACGTCCCTGCCAAGAACCACCTCCAGCGCCACTCTCCTGCTCTGTACCACCGAAGTGACTAGTGATGACATCATCACCAGTTACCTTCTCGTTTTGGAGGCCAGAAAATGCAGATAGGAGGATTGGAGGGGCCCTTCTCACTGTTCCCGAGAGGCATGGCTAAAGGCAGGAGCCTCTTAGGAGTGAAAACATATTGCCAAATTGCCGTTTCAAAGCGGGGTTCAGGTGGTCCAGCGGTCCAAGTACCAGCAGTCAGCACTGGTGGTCAGAGGCGTCTTCAGCCCTCCTGCCGCCTGGGGCTAGGAGGGCGGGGGCTGGCCGAGCCCCCCCCGGACGGACGTCACGTGACGTATGTCACGTGACGTCAGACGCTGTCGCTCGAGCAGGAGCGCTCGAGCTGGAGTCCGAGGAGAGCGTCCGAGCAAGCAACAGCGTCGTCCTCGTCGTCTAGGCAACGCGCAGCGCGCGCCCAGACCCTTTGGCTGCGGACGCGCGCTGCGCGTTGCCTAGACGACGAGGACAACGCTGTTGCTTGCTCGGACGCTCGCCCCTCGGAAGCTCAGCGCCTGGGGCCCTGTAGATCAGGGCCCCAGGCGTTACTACGCTACTGCTGGTGGTACTAGTACCCCTGGTTGAGTACCTCTGCTGTAGACAGTGGGGCTGTGCCTGATGCAAATGCACCCCTTGGCCCCATGTCACCACAGAGGGGGGCACAGTAGTCTTTCAAGAGAAAGGAGGGGTACCTGCATGTACCATGGCAGTGGGAATCCTGGATAATTGGAGTTCCCACTCCCATTGTGTACAGAGGCACCGCCCCTTTCTCATGAAAGCTAAATGTGCATCCACCAGGAATTGTGGGCCAGCAGGTGACTCAGCAATGGTCCCACTCCCCTCTCCTTACATTTATTGAACATGGGGAGGATTTCATGAGAAGACTTCAGTGAGGCCACCCATGCGAGGATTCTCATAGACATATGAGAATCAATGGCTTTCATATGTGATACAGTCAGAGGTGTCGGCTGATATGGGGCGGTGGGCCCCAGGGCGTAGGGGCGCTGAGGCTCTGGGGGGGCGCGGGCCTCCTTAAATTTGCATTTTTCCCGACTTTTTTTCTGTTTTTGGGCGATTTTAAGTGTTAAAACGGCATGTTAAAGTGTATGTTTGCTTTGCAGGCACTTATCTTGCATATGGGGCGTTCCAGGACGTTCCAGCGACGATCTTCTTCCTGCGCCCGGGCACAGCTTCTCCCTGCGCCCGGGCGCGGACTCCGTACCGCCCCCAGCAGCGCTTTCCGGTTTTTGCGCATGCCCAGAACGTCCCTGGAAACTCCGTGGGTCTGCGCATGCGCAAACTCCATTGACCGCTGCTGGGGGCGTTACGGAGTCCGCACCTGGGCACAGGGAGAAGCTGTGCCCGGGCGCAGGAAGATGATCGTCGCTGGAACGTCCTGGAAGTCCCATATGCAAGATAAGTGCCTGCAAAGCAAACATACACTTTAACATGCCGTTTTAACACTTAAAATCACCCGAACACATTAACCTTTCGAAAATAGGTTTCGAAACTGAAACCTAAAATTTTGACAGTTTTATTGGGGGCGTCGGGGAGACGGCCCCAGACGCGGGGGCGCCTGGCGACGCCACTGGATACAGTATCTGTGTAGGGCTTCAGCTAAACACTAACTAAGGCACTATATGAGCAGTTTCTAATGTGACTAGGAAGTCTCCAGCAAGTGTTTATCTATCTATCTCTATCTCTATCTCTATCCCTATATATAGCAGCACTTGTAACCACTGATGTGCAGTGAGGTCCAGGCCCAGGAAGGTACAGCCACATGAATACACACTCTCTCCTCCACCACTGTCTGTCAGTGGATCTTACCTTCCTTAAATCTCTCTCTCTCTCTCTCTCTCTCTCTCTCTCTCTCTTCCCCCGAAATATTTTTTTGTTTAAAAACTCACCTCTTCTTCCCCCACTCAGAGCTAGGGAGCTCAGCAACATGCCCCCTGAGCATGCTGCTCTCCTGCTGCTCTAAAGAGCCTGTGTACAGGCTTCCTTCCTTTTTTCATGGCTTTTTTTAAAAACAGAACTGAGTTCAAATTTGCCTGCTGCCTCTCCAGAGCCTGATGATGCAGGCACCCAGCCTTTCTTTCATTGGATGCCAGCTACCCTGCTTGTTTCTCATTGGAAGGCAGCCATGATTACAGTCTGACTAAGGCAGCTCTCCTGTATTGTAATGTGTGTGCTGCTTTAACTCATTGACTATGTTGGAGAGGAAACGAGTGGCGCAGAAAGGTAAGGTACTTCTTTTTTTTTAACTTGTTGGGTTTGGTGAGGCTCTGCCTCCCCTGACTGCACGTCCCTGCATGTAACAATGAAGTGTGGAGGGAGAATTTTTCCTTCTCAGTTTAGGTGGGCAGATTGTGAGATCCATACTAAGGCCTCAAATGTTCTGAAAAAACTACATTTCCCAGAATGCCTATGATGCTACTGCTCTATTACAGTGTCTAAGGTTCCAGGAAGTGGGGAAAGGAGGATCGGAAGCCTCACTGACAAACCTTCCTTGAGACCGCTCTCACCCAAGGAGGTGAGATGGGAAGAGGTAGCTGCAGTGGTGGAAATCATGATGGCACTGGCCAACTAATTATGAGCTGGGCTCGAACTTCATTGACGTTTGGGTAGACTCATCAACAGGGGGGCAGGTGGGTTGAACTCATACACTCACTATTATGGGCCCCTCACTTCCAGACAGGCATTGGAGAGAATCACCTTTGCCTCTAGCTGGGTAAGGACACCTAATTTAAAAGCAAAGCGAGTGTTTGAAATTCTATAAAAGGTAAAATTCTATAGGGAAAACTTAATTGTTCTGTAATATGTTCTAATTCTGATCCAACCACACCAGCTGTAGCTATGAAATGCAAGACTGTACATAAGCATTTATGTGCATGTATTCCACCCCAAAGTGTAATTTCTAAAGACTCAAGCTGAACTCCATGAGTAATAACCTTAGTACATATGTGCACATACTAAGAAATGTTTTAGAAAGTCATCCTCCAAATCTCTCCTGACAGCAAAATAGCGACACGTACTAGGAAACCAAGATTATTCCTGGTAATTAGGGATAGTTGGTGCATATGAAATCACTGTCAGCCGTGCTGTTCTCAGCCCCTTTCTTGCATCGGAGTGGCTTATGGGGCTGCTATAGAGAATGTACAGGAAGAGGGTAAGGCTGGATTTTCTCCCCCACCCTCTATGAGAGTTCTGAGCCAAAAAGCAATACTGCTGAGGCTCTGAGATGAGGAATCCACACATATAATCTGGCAATACTGCAAGGATTCTCAGGGATTCCCCCTCCCCTTTCAGTGAGGTGGCTGGAAACCGCAGACATAAGTGAACACAATTCTAATATCTGACCTGATGTTTATAGGACTGAGCACAGAGATATTTCTCCTGGTCTTCCTTTCCAAGCAGCTGCAATCCTTTCCGCCTCCTTGTCTTTCCTCTCCAACTAATCACCTTTTCCAGGAGAGGATCCAAAAGTTATGTTCCTTCTTTACACCATCTCTCTCCCCCCCCCCCCCCAATACCACAGGTCCTCTTGCATGTGAATGCAAAATGTACATATATCCATGTGGCTGTCCCTCCCCTAACAATGTAAGGCAAGGAAAAGAGGGTGATGGCATGGGGGGGGGGGGGAGAGAGACTGAGAATGGATGCATTTCTTTTTCTCCTGGCAGCTGACAGGGAGCTGCAGCCAGCCTTTCCATTAGGAGGCGTTGGGGGAGGGGAGAAGGTGAGCTCATCTTATTTGATTAGGGCTGTCACCATCAAACAGTGTTTGCAATTAGTCCATGCCAGCCTTATTCAAGCCTTGGATTCTTTTCAGCGGTGGAAAAAGGGAACACTTGAGCTCCATTGAATTGGAGCGTGGCATCTGCTGCACACTGAGGGGAGAGGTTGGGGGTCAGCGCTTGATTTTGATAAAGTGTGCCAGATTAATTGTCTTCAGTAATCCTGTTTGTCATGGTAGATGTGCAGAGAAGTCTTTGTGGCACAGCCTGACATATGGGCTGGCCTGCTGCTTTGCCCAGCACATGCTCTTCGCAGTTGGCCTAGTTCCCAGAGCCTTGTTTTCCAGGGGACTGGGCCTCCTGCTCCTATTCATCTGGCCCCCAGCTCCACAAACAGGCTTCCTAATCTTCAGGCCTGTCTGGGCTACTCAAAGCAACTGCATTATTCAAAAAGATTGAAGGAGAGGACAGGAGGGAAGGGAGGAGAGAGAGAGGGAGGACTGAAAGGGAAAGAGTGCAATACTACATGGGCTTTTTTCCTTCTCTTATTTTTTTCTCTTGAAGAAAAGCATCCATATACTTCAGGCAAAACACTTCAGGAGGCTGATTACAGACCATCTTCAAAATTGGATCTGTCACCATGTTCAGTTGTATTAGCTTGGAAAATAAATGCTAATATATAACCCTAATAAAGTAATACCGGTAGGACCTCACAAGTTTTTAATGTATAGAAACATTTTTCTTCTTATTTTCATATTATTGAAATTTCCTTTCTTCTGTACTAGACTTTAAATTCAGCCATGAACCTACATGGCATCCTATACACCTTGTACGCATGGCCAATAGGCACACGGGCTCCTTATGTTCACAACCCAGCATAAAATCCAATAGGTGTATGCATGAGAGACACACTAATAATTACCTAAAATCAAGGAGATGTATAGTACACATCCCAATCCTATGCATTTCTACTCAGACGTAAGACCTATTGTATTCAATGGGGCATACTCCCAGGAAAGTATGGATAGGATTGAAGCCTTAGGAATGTTCACTTTACCACTACGTATTTATTTTCTCATATGGACCAGCTGCATTATACAGGACAGCATGTTGCTCTCCATTCAGCGCTGACGATTGCAGTGGGCCAGGACAGATTAGGGAGGCACCACTGGCTATGCTATTAGTGTAGGTTCAGCCTTACGTGGGGCTAAGGACTGAGGTGGAAAAAAGGAAGTTTCTCCCAAATTATTCAGGATTGTAAAATCTTGAGCAAGCTATGAAGAGCTCCAAAAAGCTCTTTCCAACTAGGATGACAGGACTGCAGAATGGTAGATGAGATTCATTGTAAACAAGTGCAAAGTGATGCACGCACACACACTGGGCCTCAAATTGTATTATAGGCTGATGGTGTCACAATAGCCTGACAGTGCAATTTGACTTAACTTTTGTGCCGGTGTAACCAGCGTCGCAGCGAGAACGGGAGGCCCCAGAACGGAAAGGGGATTCAAATCCCCTCTGAAAGAGGAATTCAAAGGGGATTTGAATCCCTTTTCTGTTCTGGGGCCTCCTGTTCTCGCAGCGACGCTGGTTACACCGGCACAAAAGTTAAGTCGGATTGCGCTGTGAGACATCCTGAAATATCAGCTCAGTGAAAAAGGCAAATTTAATGTTAGAAATTACTAGGACAGGAATTGTAAACAAACAAACAAAAACCCCAACAAGTATTCCAATGACATTATCGAATTCTATCATGCAGCCATAGGTAGAAGACTGTGTATAATTCTGGTCACCCCATCTCCAAAAGATCATCATAATAATGGAGAAGGTACCAAAAGTTAAAATGTTCAGGGGGCATCTTCCTAATAAGGAAAGGTTTAAAAGGTTGGAACTCTTACTTAAGAAAAAAAGACAGGAAAGGTTTATGCAATTATAAATGGTGTAGGGAAAGTGAACAGTGAAATATTTTTCTTTTTTCACACAGTACTAGAATTGAGGGTCATCCAGTTAAATTAATCTGCAGTAGGTTCAGGGTAGACAAAAAGAAAGTTAGTAATTCTTCACACAACACACAATTAATTATCGCAAGTTCATTATCGCAAGCTGTGGTGATAGCTGCTAGCTTAGATGGCTTCAAAAAAGGATTAGACAAATTAATTGACAGCTATTGGCTATGACAGCTATGGGGAAACTTCACGTTCTTTCTCAGTACACTATGGCCCAAAAGTGGCAGGTGGGGGGGCAACATGAGATGACCTGGCCATTACCTTTATGAGTGTTTCTTAGAGGAATCTGGTTGGTCAATATTGGAGATATCGTGCTGGATCAGATTGATTGTTGGCATGAACCAACATGCACCTCTTAGGTTTGTTTAAAAAAAAAATCTCTGCTTTTCTCTCATTAGGGGACTCAAAGCAGCTTACAAAATTGAACAAAAACCAATCCACACGAATCCAATCCAAAGAAGGGGGGGGGGAAACAGCAGCAGCAAAACACAACTCCCCAAAACATCAAAAGAATAATCGGAAGTGATAACAAAAAATGTCAGAGGAACACAGGAAAAAGCCTCTTCTTTAACCTCTGGTGCAAGGGGGCGGGGGGGGGAGGCATACATAAAGACACAGGAAGTTCCACAGAGTGGGAGCCACTACTAAGAAGGCCCTTTTATGCCAGTCTAGACTCAAAGGGCAGTGGGACATGCAAGAGACACTCCCTCCCAGATCTCATAGAATGAATAGATTCAAATGGAGGGAGAAGGTTCGTCAGATATCTTGGTCCTAAGCCAAGTAGGGTTTTAAAAGTAATAACCAAAACCTTGAATTGTTTCCAGAAACAAATTGGGAGCCACTACACCTGAAAGAATAAAGGTGAGGCATGATCATAATGCATCATACCGGTCAGAAACCAGGTAGCTGCCTTTGGTACCAGCTGAAGGTTCCCAACAGGCTTCAGGGGCAACCCCACATGGGGTGCATTGCAGTATATCCAATCGGAAGGTGTGGGTCTCAGCTGCCAGGCCCACTTGAGGCAGAAATGGGAACAATGGGCACACCAACCGAAGCTGGGCAAAGGCATCAAATAAGTGCCCCTGAAGAAGGGTGGTCATTCCAAAACTCATTGGGCTTATTTATGAACACACATTATTTGCAATATTTCACTCGTTTTTAACCTTTGGAATTTATCTCCCCCCCCTTTCCCCCATAACAAAGCTACTAACAAACTGAGGTTTTCCAAAGATTGCTGAAGAACTGAGCACTGCGGGCCATTTACCAGCTGTGCTCCTGTGCCACTCCTTGCCCCTGCTGCCAACAGTACCTGGCTCCCTCCCCACCCCAGTTCCTTCTCAACAGCAGCAGCTGCGGCAGTGGCCATGCACTGCCTTCAGCTCTCCTGTGTGCGCCACAACTGTTTGGGGTGTTTTATACACGTTTGGTTTCAGACCCTTCAGATCTGAAACATCATCATTCTCAGGGTTCTCTCTGCAAATATAAGACCAGTATTTTCTTCTAGCCGATTTACAGTCAAGGCTCTCAGATTTTCCTTAGCAGTTTCGTTATGCGAGTTATTAAGAGCGGTGGCTTAGTGGTTAAGCCACTGAACTGCAGACCGGAAGGTCGGTAGGACAGCAGTTCGAGACACAAGTGCTGAGTGACGGAGTGAGCTCCCTTCTCATGTCCCAGCTCCTGCCAACCTAGCAGTTTGAAAGCAAGAAATTGCAAGTAGGTAAATAGGTACCGCTGCGGTGGGAAGGTAACAGCGTTCCTTTAGTCACGCCGGACACATGACCACAGAAGCGTCTTTAGACAGCGCTGGCTCTTCAGCCTTAGAAACGGAGGCGAGCACCACACCCTCGAGTCGGACACAACTGGCTTTTGAGCAGGGGATACCTTTACCTTTAAAGTTATAAAAAAACCCAACAAAATAATGGACACTTTCACGAAGCAATTATACCAATTATTAGAAACAAAAGGGTGGAAACGTTTGTGCCTGTTGGGTCACTGCCACTTTAAAGGAATGGCATCCAAGGGTTACATTATAAATACAGAAGTCAAGTGTTTAAGATGATTGACTGACAGGCCAAGGTTTGGGCATTGCTTCTCTCACTGAACAGATGCCTCGTGGTTCCTGTTGTCTACTGAGGTCAGCTGGAATACTTACCCTATTGCTTCTTTGTGTACTATCGCTGCAATAATTGATGTGCATTAATCACTCCAGGTCAATAAGTCACAGCCTTTGGTGCGGGTAGACTATCCCTAAGTTGTCTGACTGAGTTGTGAACTTCAATAAAGGTCTAGTCATCATCAAGTGTGTGTCCCTTAATGCTTCTCTCTCTTTCTAACAAATACCACATGTATTGTGGCACAACGGCCACCTGCTGCTATTTCTGCTGAATTTCTTTTCTTTTCCCTTTCTCCCTGCAGGTGCACAAAATGCGTACAGGCCTATCCTCAAAACACTGAATAATGAACACTTTATGCTAATCTCTAACTAGTGGTCTGTAAAACCAGGAATATAGACATATATCCACTGCATTGCACCTCTCCCTAATTGACAGATTTTAAAGAGCGTTTTCGAGGGAGAACTTCTCCCTCACCTCTCGATTCTCTCTGCTGTATGACTTGTTCCAGTTTCAGATTTACTCTCCCAACTGCTACAGTGCATTTAGCCGAGGAATACCATTTTCAAGAATGAGAGTCCTATGGATGATCTCTTCATCTATCCAGCTTGTACCAATATATTGTAGATCCTTTAATTTTCACTTAAACTGCTCAGGCCTGGAAGGGTTAACTAGGTTGAGACTGCAATTCTATGCACACTTACCTAGGAGTAAGCCCCATTGAACTCAGTGGGATTTACTTCTGAGTAGATATGCCTAGGATTGTGATGTTAGCGTCTCTCTATTTGTGTTGTCATGTCTGCAGATCATTAGTTCCTGAATAGCTCCTAAATCAAGGCATTTATAGTGAAAATGGATCTATCCAGGTAAAAATTGCTTACAGAACTAAATTGGCATGGTGACTATTCAGTACACCTATCTAGACTGATGAACTGCACACATATTACATGTAGGGACCCTTGGAGGGGAGAATGAGATTGTTTCCTTGGGCGCTAGCCCACCTCTACACATTCCCCACTACACAAATCCAAAAACGTTGTGCAAGAGCCTACATGGATGAAAGTTATGCTGAGTACATGGGGGGGGCACTAGACACAAAGAGTGGGGAATGATCCCCACACTTATGTCAGCTGTACACAATATAACATGTACACAGGCCTTGAGAACAGTAGCGTAGCCGGGGGCGGCGGCACGGTAAGTGCTGCACGGCGTTACACAGTGGTGCAAAGTGGCCCCAGCAGTGAAGGCAGCGTTGCCTTTGCTGCCAGACTGGCTCCAGTTGTGAGTGCGAGGAGCCAATTTGCACCTCTGTCTAATCCTGTGCAACACTTACCGTCGCCGCCCTCCCCCCCAGCTACGCTATTGCTTGAGAAAAGCAGTTAATGAAGTTGTGTAGCTGCTCAGCCAGAGGCAGGATGCATTTATTGTGCCACAGTGGCATACCAAATGCGGCTTGCATTGCAAACAATATGCATGGTGAAAATCGCATTACCAGTTTACATAATAACTAAGTGCTGAATTCAGCCAGAATCAGTTCAATCCATGTGCTTGGGTAGGCCAATTTAGTTGTAAACAATTACCTTGAATCCAAATCACATATTCACTATGCTAGGAAAATAATGGAAAATGGCCTTCATGAATGGAAAATATTGAGGGCGGATACAGAGAGGGATAAAGGCATTTCTATATACAGCGGACCCTCTCTCTGCCAGAGCGCCTTTTACGACTCCTTTATGGCAGCACCAGCGGAAGAGGCGCATCGACATTGCCCAGCCCCTTTAGGAGTGGGCTATAAGAATAAGTTAAACCGCTGAACCATAAGCTGTCGATCGAAAGGTCGGCAGTTCGATTCCTGTGACGGGGTGAGTGCTCGTTGCTTGGCCAGCTCCTGCCAACCTAGCAGTTCCAAAGCATGTCAATGCGAGTAGATAAATAGGTACCACTTGCGGGAAGGTAAACAGCGCTCCGTGTTCCAGCTGCATGCTACGCGCTGCGGCAAGGAGAGTCATGCCGGCCACATGACCACGGAGGCGTCTTCGGACAACGCTGGCTCTTCGGCTTTGAAAAGGAGATGAGCACCACACCCTAGAGTCGGACACGACTGGACTTAATTGTCAGGGGTCACCTTTACCTTTACCTTTATAAGAATATTTATATACTGCTTTTCAGGGAAAAAAAACACACTAATTCACATAGCAGTTTACATAGCTAAATAAATAGATAAATGGTTCCCTGTCTCCAAAGGACTCACAATCTAAAGGGGGAGCACAAAAGAGACGACAGCAGCAACAGCCACTGGGAAAGATGCCATCATGAGGTGAGGATCGTTAGGTGCTCCCCCCCCCCCCGAAAATATAAGAGGACAGAACTTTAAATGATGTCTCTTTGCCCAGTTAGTAGGGGTTCTTTTAAGAAATAATTTTCTAAACATGCACACGCACGCACATACACACATCACTCCCCCCTCCCAAGTCTACCAAGTTTGTCCTTGAGAAAATCAGAAGACCGATGGATGACTAGAAACTGAAAGAAAAAAAAAGTCATGTCAAGGGAGAGTAAACTGGGATCGAACGATGCTTGCAAAGGAGGAGGAACAACCTTGGTCCCTGTGACAATCAATTACTGATCTTGAGAGAACCTTCAACATGTCATTTTCTATTTTTGTTACTCCTTGTGTGATGACACTACAGTAGTAGTAGGAGCCCCAGTTTGCATTGCTGATTCAGTGGAAATGGATCTGGCCTCTTCATTTTGTGAAGGGAAGCACCAAAGCCGTAGTTCCATTTTGTTATCCACCAAACCAAAAAGATCACCTTAACTCAAAATTCTTGCTCATATTAATTAATTCATATTAACATTACAGGAAGCATCCGTTGTGTCCCAGTCTGGGAGGAAAAATACAAATACTGGACACAAAGTGTATATAGTCTTCTTCTGCTTCTTCCACAGCTGTGGGATGCCTGCAGGGAAGGTGCCAATTTCAAGTTTCAGAAGGAGGTGGGACAAGGTTCTCAGCATGTCTTAAAGACCTGCTATTGGATATATTCAAGGTAGCCGCACACAGTGAATTTCTGAAGAGTATTTGTTGTAGTTACTTTTGTACAGAACCTCATGTTCCAGAAGAAACAACAACTTAACAGTACTGTATTTACCTTTTATTGCAATCAAACAAGCATGCTTCTTTATTATAGGGTAGAACACAAGCTAGAAACTAAAAGGAACAAGAAAAGTCTAAACTGCAGTTTAACTCTTAAAATGTGATGTTACCCTTAAAATGGGACAGTTCTCTCTGTCTCTCATACACACACACACACACACACGCATACACGAGAGAGAGAGAGAGAGAGAGAGAGAGAGAGAGAGAGAGAGAGAGAGAGAGAGAGAGAGAGAGAGAGAGAGAATGTGATTGACTGACTGAGGGAAGTGAGAGAGAGAGCAGGTCCTTACTTACCGTTGTTTCATTGACCATCATTTTGTTTTTACGTTGGTCAACAGATTGCTTCTGCGCTGGTCCTGTGATCCACTTCGTTGGCCTTGCTGCACCAAATAATGCCTTCTGCAAGGCATTCTGGGGCACAACAAGGTGATCGAAGAGGGTCACAGGCCCATGCAACCCAGAAGCGGCTTCCGGTAGCACAATAGGAAAACACTGAACCCGCCACCTGAGAGAGTGTTATAGAGCCCACCACCTGTTATTGTTGAAAAGATCCTTGATTTAACCCTGTTGCAATCACTGACTCACTGTAAAATTGGTTTTGTTAAAAGTTGTTCCGCTTAAAGATAGGTTTCCAAGAACCTATCGATAACTATAAGTGAGGACTTGAGAGAGAGAGAGTGCAATATATATACTTGTGGTCTGAAGAGTTACAGCACAATCCTAACCAACTTTCCAGCACCAGTGCAGCCGCAATGCAGCCCCGATGTAAGAGAACAAATATTCCCTCACCTTGTAGAGGCCTCCATGACTGGCCACACACTGCAAAATGCAGTGTGAACCCTCTTGGAACAGCTACATCAGCACTGGAAAGTTGGTTAGGATTGCGCTGTTACAGTATTAACCCCCCTGTGCCGCTGCCACTACTGAAACTCTGAACACATGCTATGGGGCACCTATGAGTGCCTGTGTAATAACTTCACAAGCACCCCAATAGAAAAGAGTTTGGAAACTCTGTTATAGCCAGAGCATGGCCTCTCCTGACTGGCCATAACTAACACCAACTATATGCAGAATGCAATGAAACTACGGTAACTTAAAACAGCTACTTTGCCCCTAAGCAGCTATGTCAAAATAACTAGACGTTTCAGTAAGGAAACACTACCAAATTCATAATTGCTTAGAACAGATAGTTCCCATGATATAACAGTCTGAAGCAGCTGCGGCCTCCAAAGCGATGAAGACTCATGTCTTTGGCCCACACATGTGTTGTTAAGAGGTGAGAACAGAAATGTAACACTGAAGGTGGCTTTTAGAACTCTCCAGATGAAACCAGTGCAAATAAGCCTATTAACTTCAAGCATGGTGGCTCAAGTCCCATTTGAACAACATGGTTTAATCAGTTTTCAGTGTGATTAGGCCCACACAAGATTCTTACTGAGGATGCTTGCCAAAGTTATTCCTTATTAGTTGTTTTTAGAAAATGGCCCAGAACCTCCCTGGTTTTGCAAGTCTTCAGAGACTTGGACATTTGAGATTTGAATTGACTTATTTTATTGTATGTTTAACACTCTCCCATTGATTCTTATAATAGGCAAGAAGTCTTTTTTTTCCTCACCCTTGAGTCATTCAAGAAAACAGGATTAAAGTTCTAAAAAGAAATAGGAAATAAATATATAAACCCATAGAGTTGTACTCTGTTGGGTTTATACAAGCAGAAGACATTTCTGTTTGTGCAAGAGGGGGAAGTGATGTCCACCCTTTATAATCACTGTGAGAATTTATTTCAGTGTATGCTAAGATTAGGATACAACCAACAGACTTTCCACCTAAAGTAAAATTCAGCATAAAATAAAAGGGTTTATACAGTATATTCCAAGCCATGCAAGTGCAAGAGTTGTAGACAAAAAGCCCAATCCTACCTTATTCCCATGTGGCGATGCAGCGGCGCCAATATGGCATCTGCTACACCTGTGGGGGAGTTTTAGCCTCCGGAGGCCTCCTTGGAACATTTGTTCCTTTCCCCCAAGGTAAGCCCCCACTGTCTCTATGAGTCAACTCGATATCACTGGCGCAAGTCTGCATTCAACCTTGAAGGTGGATCGAGCCTGGGAAGGGGGCTAGGTTTCAGCAGGTGCCACTGCTGCTGAACCTGCCCCCTTCCTGGGCCCAATCCTCCCCGCCCCATTACCTCCCTGTTCCGCCCACTGCCCCATTTCACCCCTCCCCGCCACCTTCCTGCCCCCTGCATGGTCTTACCTGTGGCGGTGGGCATCCTTGGTCCATCACTGCATGGACCCGGCCGCTTCCTGCTTCTGGTGGCGGCCAAGCTATGCTTTCTGATGCATTTGCAACCGCCAGAAAGCACATTACGCCACCGGAATATGCGTTCCGGTGGTGTAACTCGAGGATAGGATTGGGCCATAAGGCTGCAATCTAATGGACACTTACCTGGGAATAAACTCCATAGAACATGGTGATACTTCTGAATAAACATACACAGGCTTGCACTGTAGCTCTGTGTAGCTGTTTATATTTGAGGAGATTGTACAGTATTTCTATCATTCTGATAAGGCCACTTCTCATGCACAATAACTAAACCAGGTTTGCAATAACTAGACTCAACAACCAATCCTGTCTCTTTGACAAGTGTACTTGTATGATACAGGTGTTGCCTAACACCTGTTTGTTCCATTGACACTATACACTTTGCAGTGTACACTTTAAAATCACAGGTGCATGTACACTTTAAAATGTTATGTGTGAAGAGGCCTTTATTAAGTAATTTTAAATGGAAAAGGGTGGAACACAGTGGAAACCAGGATCCATTTTGGACACTAATGCTTAACTCTAGAACCACTATCTCCCAAAACTGTGCTGCAGTGACTGGAATGTATTACTTTGGTAATAGGATGACAGCACAATCCTGCGGAGCTTTAGGGCGGCGGAGCGAGAGCTTCGCCGCCCTAAGCCATCGCAAACTTGCCATAAGGCACGTTCGTGACAACTTGCACAAGGCCAGCTGCCCTCACTCTGCCACTGGGACGTCCATGCGGCTGCAGGAGTCAGGTAAGGGATCCCCCGGCGGCTGCATGGGCGGTCCAGGTGGTGAGGGAGGGGGCATTGGTCGAGCTGGTCCAGGAGGGGGTGGGGATGGTGTCTGCCATATCCCTGTCTCCCGCCAGGCCGGCTCGGCTGTTACACAGCCTCCTCTTACTCCCGCCAGCTATTTAACTGGCGAAAATCTTGGGCCTCCCCCAGTTTACACCGGGGGGAGGGGACGAATGCCCCCTTTCCCTGAGTAGACCTACAGGCCACTGCAGAGCGACCCGGAATGGGGATAGGATCCGGCAGGAAGCCGTGGGCCACCGGCCGGATAGTTACATAGGATTGGGCTGCCCGTAAACTTATCAAAAAACCTCACGTAATTAGTGGAGCATTTCAAGTTCTTTTATTTCTTTTCTCATGACTGGTACTTTCTGTTATTCTGGATGCACCCCCTAATCAGAGCTGGTGGCTAGTTTGTGTGTGTGTGTGTGTGTGTGTGTGTGTGTGTGTGTGTGTGTGTGTGTGTGTGTGTGTGTGTGTGTGTGTGCATACATGCATACAAACACACACACACAAACACACACACTTTGTTTTGTTTTGTTTAAATTCATGAAAGGAAACCCTCTGGCTGTTAAAGTGCTGAGGCAGACTGGTACAGCGAGTCGGTACAAAAAGCATTTAGTACACAAAGTATACTAAATGAGTTTTTGCCAAGATCATCACAAGGATTCCTGCTCCACAGATGGCCACTGAACTGCACTGAAAATGACATGTCTTTTATCAATGCCTGCCTATGTGCTCTTTACAGAAACCCCAGAGAAGATTCATTGGTCTGCCTTAATTCATATTGCTCTGAAAGTAACATACGTGAGAGATATCTGAAATTCAAAGATTATTTTAAGTATTGGGGGACTAGCCGACAGAGAATGTGTTTTCTTAGTCCAAGTCAAGGCTGAGGCTTGGCTTTATTGGCATCAACAAAATAAAGACTTATAACATAAAAAATCTCAAATATTCAACATTTAAAATTCATGTCCCAGCAATAAAATAACTAAATATCTACTCTGTGAGTTGATTGTTTTTTAAACCTTGAATTTCTCTTTGCTTATTACAAATTGAATGCAAATATTTTGCAACTATGCATGTTTGTTCTTGGTCTCCCCTAGTAAATATATATATATATATATATATATATATATATATATATATATATATATATATATATATATATATATTAACGAGTCTTAAGTTTGACCTTAGCTTGATTAGGGGGATCCATCTTGACGAATCATCTTGTTCCATCTTGACCAATCATCTCTAGACGAGCACGCAATCTCCACGGGCCATCATATTTGTTTCGACAAAACTAGAGTCCTTGTGCATGAGACATCCTACAAACATAGATTGCATTGAGAGGTGTTTGAGATTTGGAAACATAAAGAAGAAAGAGATTTGGAAACAGGAAAGAAGAAATTACCTTTGTAGATAAAATCTGGACACCTGCCTTAAATAAATTATCCCGTACCTACAGACATACTGAACTTGTTGCTCCATCGGAGACCACATTTTATGATTAGATGGTTATGGTGCATATACGTTGTTGATGTTTGATCCTGCATTTTTTTCCTTTGTCAATCACTCTCCCCAGCTGCAGTAACATTCTGTGTGTTCTATTTAACTTCTGACGGAAACATAAGGTCAGTTAACACCAGGTTGTGCCAGGGCTCTGGCCAGCTTTCGCTTGATAAGGTCCAGTGAAATCTGGATGAAACGTCGCGTTTGTAACTCTTAAGTTGCTATTGTAATTAATTTGGACCATGGCCAATAAACCCGTAAACTCCATTCACTCCTGTATTGTTATTGCTGGCCATGCAAACCTGAAATCATATCTCATATAATCTTTGTTATTTTATTGCATAAATAGAACAAAGCAGAACCAGTCATTGACTCCCAACAAATAATAGCAATTATAATTCTATTTTCATCCCTTAAAAAAGTATTTTGGAACATACAATTGCTAATTTTGTGTCGTTTAAGAAGGCTTTGAAATTGGCATGTCAGAATTCAGCAAATATCACTTGTTCAGTAATTATGCAGCATGTTAATGAGATGCATGAATATGTTCCACTTTAACTATATTTGACATTTGCCAAGTGCCTGGGGGATACAGATGAGGGAAGGAGGCATAAGGAGAGGGTCACTGCTTAAGGGCAGCTCACATGTATATGTTATTACTTTGATCACATATTTATGAACTGGGAGAACAATAAGGGAAATATTCCCCACATGGTGCACACATGAATGTTGGAAGGTCCGGCTCCGGTAATTTTCATTCTAGTCTTATGATCATTAGCTCATGTGCTAAATAAATACGTTAGATGCCAATTCTATGTTAAACTTCTGACCTGTTTTCAACCTTCTCTTTTTTTCAGTTGGCTTGTTGAATGGGATGTTGCCATGCAGTTCCTGGGTTATCTGGATATCATCTTATTCTTAGATCTTTTTGCATCCCTGTTTCTGATCAACCCTGAAACTGCAATTAGAGAGGAGGTTAACAATCTGGAAATCAACTGGAAGTAGAAGCCTGCTAATCCTCTTGCATCTTTTGGTTGACTTTAGTACTTCCCACTTCTGTTAAAGTGCCTTCTTAACTTTGGTTCTATCTATGCACTGAATCTCATTTATACTTTCACCTGCCCCCAGTGTTTATATGTACAAGGCACAAATTGCCTCAAACTTTCTACTGGATCAACATGTGTAGAAAACCCACTACCAAAAAAATAAATAAAAATCATTCTCATTTCTAAGCTAAGGTCAAATGCCAGAACTGAATGTCTTTGTTCCTCTAACAATCTTACTACTGGTCAATTTGATACAATAAAACTTGACATTTTCTTAATGGAGAAGTTCCCTGGTTAAATATGCAAAAACTTCATCTGTCTTCATAAGGTATTTCCACATTCTTTAAACTGTGCCCTGCAAACTCACTATAATGGAGCAAAAATCTCTTCACAAAAATCTAGAGTGAAATTAATTAACCATGCAGTGAATAATAGACTGCCATCTTGCCAGGTGCTGGTATGTGTATAGAATATATACATGTCATAAAGGTAAAGGTATCCCCTGACAATTAAGTCCAGTCGTGTCTGACTCTAGGGTGTGGTGCTCATCTCCATTTCAAAGCCGAAGAGCCAGCGTTGTCTGAAGACGCCTCCGTGGTCATGTGGCCGGCATGACTCTCCTTGCTGCAGCGCGTAGCATGCGGCTGGAACACGGAGCGCTGTTTACCTTCCCGCAAGCGGTACCTATTTATCTACTCGCATTGACATAGATCTGCTCTATTCTGCTTTTTCCTCAGTGTTTGATTGGTAAGCTATGCCTTGTTTTCAGACTTTCAGTGAAAGTCATTGAAAGATTAACAATTTTACTACTGCTCAATTTGATACAATACACATTTTCCTCATCGAGGAGTCCCCTGGTTAAATAGGCAAAAACTTAATCTGTCTTCATAAGGCATTTTCACATTTGCAAAGTGGAAGCCTGATTTTTGGAAGCAAAATGAATACATGCATTCATAGTTCTCATAATCCTTATTATTTGGATTTCTGTGGTGAAGGCTTGGACCCTCGAGTGCCCCATTAGCGTCCATTTTGTTGCAAGCACACTCCTTGATTATGCAAAATGGTCCCCTTTGTGGAGCCTGGTTCTTGATGGTGGATAGTATTTATTCTTTATTTAATATTTTTACTCTGCCTTTCTGTTGAGGAGAACCTCCCCCCAAAAATGAGGCTAACAGTAATAAAACTGTATAAAAACGCAACACAATGTACCATAAAAACAATCAGAAATCATAGGACGACAATGTGAGAATGAAAAGGAACTATGAACAAAAACACAGCAGCAGGTTCAGCAATGAAACCAATTATCCAGCATTTTCCCCAAAGGCCCTCTGAAACGATCAAGTTTTCACTGTGCAATGAAAGGAAGCAGTGACAGAGCCAGAAGAATCCCCCGAGGAACACAGTCCACAGCCATGGCACCGTGACCAAAAAGGCCCCATCTCAAGTCCCCTCCCACTGGATCTCAGATGGTGGGATATGTATGGAGCAGGCCTCCGATATTGTCCTGCATATTTGGGTAGATACATGTGGGAAGAGGCAGGCCTGAATGTCTTATCTTAGCCTTGGCCATTCAGGCTAACTTTGAACCCAGATGCAAACCATGGGATGGAGAGAGTGGATAGAGAGAAGTTCTTTTCCCTCTCACACAACACTAGAACTAGGGGACATCCACTAAAATTGAATGGAGGGAGAATTCGAACAGACAAAAGGAAATATTTCTTTACACAGCGTGTAATTAATCTGTGGAACTCCTTGCCACAGGATGTGGTGATGTTGGCCTGATCCAGCAGGGCTCTTCTTATGTTCTTATGTTCTTATACTGAGCCCTGGAAGCGAATTGGCAACCACTGATGTTGAAAGGACAGCGGACTCCTGTTTGGTGAGATCCAGTTAATACTCTACAGCTGCATTTTAGGCTAGTTGAAGTTTCCGAATGCTCTTCAAAGTTAGCCCTATATAGAGAACATCGCTGTAAACCAGCCTGGACCTTATTAGGGCACAAATGGACTGTGTCCAGGTTTGCTTTCTCCAGGAAATAACACAGCTGGAAAAAGCAGTATAAGCTGGAAAAGGCAGCCCTGGCCACTGCCACCACCTGATATCCAGCAGAAACACTAAGAAGGCCAAGTACTGCCTGTTTGCATGCTTGCTTCCATGATGCTCAACCTGTACATTTGTAAATAAACCGTTTATTACAGTAATATCTTCAGACTCCCAAGCACTCCCTTCACAAGTGAACAGAGCTTGTTGAGTCACAGCCCAATCCTGCGTAAGTATCCGACGGGTGGCCCAGGCTGACCACTGGATCCTATCCACTTTCCCTGAGGTCTCCTCAGGGGAAGGGGACGGGGAAAGGTGTAACACGGGCAGGCCCCCAATGAGCCTCTTCAGATTTCCACCGGTTATTTAGCTGGCGGAAGTCGGAGGAGACCATGTAATGGTGGAGCTGGCTTGGGAAGGGAATGGGGATATGGCAGCTGCCATCCCCGCCCCCCCCCCAGGCCGGCTCAGCCAAAGGCCCCCCTTGCCACCAGAACACTCCTGCCGGGGGGATCACTTACCTCCTCCGGTGGCCGCGGGGACGATCCGGCGGCGGAGTGAGGGCAGCCGGCCTCCACACCAGCCGCCCTTATTCTCAAGCCATCACGAATGTGCTTTACGGCACATTCGCAACGCCTTGGAATAGCGAAGCACTCGCTCCACTGTTTTAACTTTGGGCGGGATTGCCCCCAAGTCTCTTGAACTTTTTGCTGATTAGGGAAGGAAGAGGGAAGTGTGAGACAAGATATACAGTACAGAAATATATGCATGCTACGGCAGCATCAGGCCAATCTTTCCTGCCTTGGGATTTTTTTCTTACACATTTCAGTCCCATTTTTTCTCTTGATCCCTCCCCTCTGCACTGTTTCTGGACTCTGCTCAATTAAGAGACAAATCCATTCTCCTATGTATCCTAGAGGCTATAATGAAGTCAACTGTCAAAATCCCATCATGCTGCTGCCCTGCAGCTGTATCTGAAGGCCACTTGTCAGCTGTTTCACCCAATCAAATGGAGACAAAGGGCTCTTTGATGGCCTGCCTTTCTCCAATCAATCTACACTGAAGCAGATGTTGAAATCTAACAGGAAAAAGGTGTAATTTGATTTTGTATTCAGTGTAGGCTGCCCCAAGATAAAAATTAAATCAATCAGAACCTGATATCTTCCTGTCAACATGAGGTAGATAAAATAACTGACTTTTTAATTTGTTCTTTGGCAAGAGTGGTATAATTTTTTCTTCTTCCTTCTTTTCTTCCTTCTTTCACAACTTGGGCATAGAGAATATAGGAAATCCTGTTTGGCAATACACAAATACAGGTATCAGAAAAAGATTGAGGTGTGCCATTTTTCCTTTGTAACGATGACATATGTGTTCTTCCTCTCAAAAACACGTCCTTAGACGTATGAAAGCACTTCAGATTGGTACCTGCCTTGTGGTTCATGTAGTTTATGTAATTTATGTAACGCTATTCTCTCTGCAAAAAGCCTGAATAAATTTTGCTCTTGTTTACAAATGAAGTGGGAAAGACATCACCAACAGGAATTTGTAAAACTCCCCAGAGACAATTTCCAAGTCTTATCAAAACATATTTTTTCTCAGAATACTTCAAAGGTTTCACCAAGCTTTAGGCAAAATTTGGTGACAACTTTATTTCTTAGCATAAGAATAACTGGAATGTCGCTAAATCCAAGAAAGGGGTAGAATTACTCTTCTGGAATTTTTCACAGAGCTCTTCTACCCCACAAGTAAGGAACCTAATTACAGTTACCAGATGTCATTCTATTTTAGGGGGTGTTACATCTCTTTTCAATATATTATAATCAGATACAGTTCTCACATCAAGTTTTGATATTGTCGTGCCACCTGAGGTGATTTTACCAGATGAGTTTTTCATGTGACAGATATTTTGCCTGAATATTTCCTCCCATGGTTATTATTTACCACATAGGGCAAAAAGTTCAGAACGATGAGGCACGTCCCAGTTCACATGTGGGAGGATGCATTCAAAACAAAATACTGCACAATCCTATGCGTATCTACTCAGAAGTAAGCTCCGCTGAATTCAATGGGACTTAAGAACATAAGAACATAAGAAGAGCCCTGCTGGATCAGGCCAAAAGCCCATCTAGTCCAGCTTCCTGTATCACACAGTGGCCCCACCAGATGCCTCAGGGAGCACACAAGACAACAAGATAACCTGTTTCCCGTTGTCACTCCCTCGCACCTGGCACAGAGAAAACCCACTTCTAAAACCAGGAGGTTGCTTATGGCTTGTAACCTGTGATGGTCTTTTCCTCCATGAATCTGTCCAAACCCCTTTTAAAGGCATCTAGGCCAGATGCCATCACCACATTCTGTGGCAAGGAGTTCCACAGATGAATTACACGCTGGGTAAAGAAATATTTTCTTTTGTCTGTTCTAACTCTCCCTCCACTCAATTTTAGTGCATGTCCCCTGGTTCTGGTGTTGTGCGAGAGGGAGAAGAATTTCCCTCTATCCACTCTCTCCATCCCATGCATAATTTTATAAGTCTCAATCATGTCCCCCCTCAGGCGCCTTTTTTCTAGGCTGAAAAGCCCCAGACGCTGTAGCCTTTCCTCATAAGGGAGGTGCTCCAGCCCACGAATCATTCTGGTTGCTCTTTTCTGCACCTTTTCCAATTCAACTATATCCTTTTTGAGGTGTGGTGACCAGAACTGGACACAATACTCCAGATGTGGCCTCACCATCGATTTGTACAAAGGCATAATGATATTGGCTGTTTTATTCTCAATCCCTTTTTTAATGATCCCGAGCATGGAATTGGCCTTCTTCACAGCCGCCGCACACTGGGTCGACACTTTCTCTTGATCCCTCCCCTCTGCGGAGGATCCAGGCACAATTCTATTTTGCCCTTGTGCCGGCAGAGCACGCACTCCACCGGCGCAAACTCTCGCAAAACTGCCAGAAAGCAGTTTGCAATGGCACGCCTAACAGCTGCACCAGCAGAAAGGCCTACGCCATCCCGCCAGTGCCAATTCAGGCCAGAACGCACACCAGAAAAGGTAAGAGCTGCACTGAGCAGCCGAGGGGCGGGGGAAGGGCGGAAGGCGGCGGCGACGGTGGCAAGAGGTGAGCGGATCAGGCTTGGGATTGGGCGGGATCTGCAACACTGGAGCACGCCGTATCCTAACCCCCTTCAGGCCCAATTTGCATGTGGACTTGCGTCAGCCATATGACAGCCACAGGTCTGAGTAGACCAGTTCCGGGGGCTGGGGCTTTCCCTGGGATAAGGGGACAAATGTCCCCTTACCTTGAGGAGCCCTCCCAACTCCCTTCTGCTTCCCCCCCCCCCCGCAGGATGCAGCGTAGCCTGTGCTGGCGCTGCTGCATTGGTACAAGAAACGTTAGGTAAGATTGGGCTGTTACTCTCAGGTACTGTGTATAGGATTGCAGTCTTAATATGTTAAACTGATAGGTGAAACTACTCTGTGATTGCAGATTGCTAGGCTTACAAGACTAATTAAGAACAAAGAAAAATATACCAATTCAGCTGTCAGGAAGCCCTTGGGCCCAGACGGCTTTGTGTTCAGATAAGCATACTTCAGCTAAACATGTCAAGTTTCAAAGGCTTGTACTCAGGTGTAAGCATATCCTGAACTCAGGTATAACCAAGTACAAAATTTAAAGTGAAAATCAGCCTTTAGTTCCCCTTTTCAAAAGACTAGATACATTTCACAGAGACGAAAGGAAAAGTTGCTGACATTGCTAGAAAACAGCTAATAAACACTGTCTTTGGGGACCTGTTTAAAAGAAACACTACCATTTAAAAGTAATGGAGTGTCAAAGATTGCTTAAGCAACGAGAGCCAAATTTAGCTCTTGTTTACAATCGAAGATAACCAGAGTTATCCCACTAAGTTCAGAATATTACCTCTAGGCTACCTCTGAGCAAATTTTGGCCATATGTCTTCCAGAGCCCTGGCCCTGCAGTTTTGCTTATAACATTAGTTATATGTGCGCTCGCAAGAGAGGCTTTTCATGGAATTGAAGGAACAATCACAACCAAGGGATAAACTAGCAAACTATACCACCACCCATGTTCAAGTTCTATAAACTTTGCATTTGTCTTACTGCAATTATAGTTGAGCCTATAAATTCTCCTTGTGTATGTAAACACAAAGCTGTTGTAAGCCTCCTTTCTCTCTTTGTATTTGAATCTGCCAGAGGATATTTATTTGCTCCGTTTGTCTTTCCTCCAAGGAGCTTAGGCTGGTTTACATGGGGTTATCTCCTGTGCTGCTCACAAGAGCTGTGAGAAGTTGATAGCGACATGGGTCAAACCTGTTAGTGAGTTCCATGGCAGATTGGTACGAGCCCAGGTTGTGGTGGTCACTCTATCCACTATACCACTTAAGGAAAATAAAGCAAATTCTAAAAAACCCAACTTTTATGTACACTAATACCACACTGTACTTCTCTGGCAAGGTTAAAAGGGGGGCTTTAAAAGTGCTTGTAATTGAGATGCCCAGAGTGCTCTCAAAAGCACTTAGTATAAATATGAAACAGGCCCCTGGTGTTCTATTCTGCCCTCAGCTCTTTCATAGAAATCCACTTGTACCATATCAAGGACAGCTGTACGCATGGATCAAAGGTGCATTGTGCTCTTTAATATCAGAACATGTTATTTTACAATTCCGTGCATTTTACCTTTCTGCCCCTCTCCAGATGCATTTTTAAAGTCTAAGGTTGTTCAAAAACAGCTGTGTTTTGTTACAGGCTTAAGGCCCAATCCTATCCTCAAGAATCTTGAGGATAGGATTGGGCCTTAAGAAGCTCTGAATGCCTATAACAAAACATAGCTGTTTAAGATATACCAGCGCAGTGTCACATATGCTGGCACAATGATAGACCCATCGGCTGCCAGGGCCTGCCAAGAGCACATCTGAAAGTGTCCAACACCTTGACACATATTTGACAGTTCCTTGATAGACATAAAGAGAGAAGGAGGGAATAAAAGTCCCATGTTCACAATGGGAGATAGATAGTGGGTGCTTCAAAAACCTGTAGAATGCATCAAGATCTTTGAAATCTGTTGCGGTGAAATTATTTGGGTTGGATACAGCTGGGACGATTATTTACACTGCCCCCACCTTTCTTTTATACATTGTTGTTGTTGTTCAGTCGTTAAGTCGTGTCCGACCCTTCGTGATCCCATGAACCATATCCCGCCAGGCCTTCCTGTCCTCCACTATCTTCCTGAGTTCGCTCATTTTCATGTTCGTTGCATCGGTGATGCTGTCTAACCATCTCATCCTTTGCCTTCCCCTTCTCCTTTTGCCTTCAATTTTTCCCAGCATCAGAGTCTTCTCCAGAGAGTCCTCTCTTCGCATTAGGTGGCCAAAATATTTGAGTTTCAGCCTTAGTATCTGTCCTTCCAGGGAACAGTCAGGGTTGATTTCATTTAGGATTGACTGATTTGATCTCCTAGCAGTCCAAGGGACTCTCAGGAGCCTTCTCCAGCACCACAGTTCAAAAGCATCTATTCTTCGGCGCTCAGCCTTCCTTATGGTCCAACTCTCGCAACCATACATTGCTACTGGGAACACCATTGCCCTGACTATACGAACTTTTGTTGGCATGGTAAAGAGTGTTTGCTATGACCAGCGTGTTCTCTTGACAGAACTCCGTTAGCCTTTGCCCTGCTTCATTTTGCGCTCCAAGGCCAAACTTGCCTGTTGTTCCTTTTATTTCTTATAAGAATTCAAGGGCACTTACTTTGGGGCTTTTTCCCAGGGAATCTGGCACCAGCACCATGGGCTATACTCAGTTCATTGGAGGAATCATAGGATTAAATCGTAGCAAATGAATAAATGCTTCAAAGGGATGAGTAGGACACAAAACATTGCTGCTTTTAATTTCAAAGCAAACCATTTCAACTCCTCTCAAATTATTTTGCCAAGAATTATAGCTCTTCTAATAATGGTAACAATGGTGTCAAAATGGCTGTATTTTTCCCCTATAAGGTCTGCGCTCTCCGATAAGTGCCTGTCTAGAGATCTACTATCACCGACAAATGGAAAGAAGATCCACGTTGAAAACAAAAGAGCATTATTCTAGAATGACAACAGAATTAAGAGATGCTGCATCATGTTAGAGTATAGACATTTAAAAGGCTCCCCCCTTTTTTTTGAAATAACAGTTATGCGAACTTTTGTTGGCATGGTGATATCTCTGCTTTTTATTATGCTGTCTAAGTTTGCCATAGCTTTCCTTCCAAGGAGTAAGCGTCTTCCAAGGAGTAAGCGTCTTTTATACATACACACAGAATAAACAACAGGAATATTTAAAATTATTTCTGACTATTGTCTGATTCACCATCCTGTGCTCTAAATGAATACAAGCACCCAATTAAAAACAAAAAATCCAAACAACCCCAACATTGTGACTATTTAAGAAAAGATTTTGCTTTTTTTTTACTCAGTTGTACATACATTAGGACAATTCCTCACAATGCAGAAGTGCAAGAGTTGAGAGGATAATTCACTCCATGTTGTAGTGTACAATGTTGGATCCTCTCCATCAGGGAGTTGTTGTCCAGGGAGTAATGCAGTTTTATTGGTCTTTTTTTCATAATTGAAGTTTTCCATACTCAGAGCAGGGTTAGCACAGGAGAGGTTAATTAGATCAAGAAAAGCATGCAGAGCTGGAGTGTATTGTAGTCCCATTTATCAACGGCATGCAAGGAAAAAAGTGTTCAAGGCTGTTATAAAACATGCTGCAAACTGGTGATTAACTCCAGAGCTGTCAACATTCTGACAGATTGCGTGTTGAGCACCTGATCCTTTGTTGCACTGTTAATTGGTTGCCCCTTCTCTTTCCTCCCCCAAACCAATAAAACTACCCAACAAAGACCTAATTTCTCAAGTACACTATGCCTTATTATTTTCCTATTACAAACCCATAAATGTAAAGGTTACATGCTAGGTCATCGGCTTTGTTTCCATGAAATATTTAGCAGGCCTTTGCAATCTTCATTAAATGTTCTGAATAGATACAGTTATAAATCTGATTACTTGCACTGAAACACCTAATGGATTCACAGAAATAATTTACTGTTATGCCCTTTTCCCTAAGAGACTCCTCTTTGTTATACTTGGGAATTTTGTGTACTCAGAGGGGAAAAGAGTAGCATAAACCACTGGTAACAGATGAGCCAGGGCTATCTGGGCTCCTGTCTAGTGGAGGGATGCAATATGCAAAAGCGCGTGCTGAGCAAGAAAAACAGGTTTCCAAAACAGTGACAGAAAACAAGAGTTTTGCTTACTTAACCCTCGAATGACTTTTCAGAAAGCTCTTCCAACTATGAATATATATTAAAGAAAAGAACAAATATAAGCAAAGTGTTTCAGAAATCAAATGAACTTTTGCAAATGAACAGAAGCAAACTCTACAAATACAGGTTTAGATCATCTAAGACCAGAGCATAAAAGTTTAAATGCAAAATAGTAACTTGTTCTACCTAAAAATCTCATTTCTCATCAGAGGGCACCAGCAAGGCAGATTCCAGATACAGTACTTTAGAAAAGAAGAAAAATGTAAGGGAAGTTGAGTTGCTGTGTTGCTTGAAAGAATGGAAGTTCATTATTCTCTAAGGACACAATCCACCTGCACAAACCCCACTGAAATGAGTGAGGGCTCTGCAAGAGCAAATGGTAAGTCTCACTGGATTAAGAAGTAAATTAATCTAAGTAGAGGAATGATTGACCAAACCATAGAAGGGAATAAAGAAAATTGCTCTGATGCAGAGCAGAGCCTCAAAGGGATGCAGACTAAAGTCTGGTCTTTTCCACCTGAACTGGAAAATTCTTCTGTTGTTGCACTTGAAACATTACAGACTTTGAATAAGACGAGGGTCACCTCCTTACAACATAGTCCATACCATTACTCTGTACGGGAAACAACTATTATTATCCCCTCTTTCAGATGGGAAGCTGAGTGGGAGTGGCTTGCCTAAGGCCACCTAGTGAGAATTCACCACACATGTGAGATATGAACTGGGGGGGGGGGTGTCATTTACAGTTCAGATTCTTGCACTACACTAGCAGCCCAATTCTATGTAACTTCCTGCATGGCAATGCAGCGGTGCCAATGCAGCTTCCACCATATCCCTTGGGGGAGTTTCAGCATGTTGAGGCCTCCTTGGGGTAAGGGAATATTTGTCCCCTTGCCCTGGGGTAAGCCCCAGCAGCCGCTATGGGTCAACTTGGACCTGTGCCTATAGCTGGCACAAGTCTGCATTGACCCGTGAAGGCGGACTGGGCCTGGGAAGGGTGTTAGGATTCGGCGGACACTGCTGCTATTGATCTGCTCACTTCCCAGGCATGATCTGCCCTCCTCCCTGCTCCCGTCATCTCCTTGTTCCATCCACCCCTTCCCCGTTCCACCCTGCCCCTGCCCTGTCCCTCCTCCCCCACCAGCCTACCTTAGTTGGCGAATCTTCAGCCACCTGCTGGTGCGCGGGAGGCCTCTCTGGCCTCCCCGCCAGCAGCCCAACAGCACACACCATCGGTGACTGCTTTATGACTATTGTAAAGCAGTCGCCACCAGCGCAATGCATGCTCCTCTGGCAGCCAGCCCACATAGAATTGGGCAGTAGATCTTTATTAAATTAACTATAAAACAATGTACGCTTCCCCACCCTACCCAAGGGTGGAGAAGGAAAGTACCAAAGCAGTCTTTTTGGGGAAAGCATTTCAGAGTGATAGGGCAATCAGAAAGGATGTGGTACTTCACAGAGCTCTGCGAAGTTCCTAACTAGACGGCTTTTGCTGGAGCAGAACTTCCTATAGAGTCTGTTTTCCTGAATATTTGCACCTCTAGCAAACCACCTAAAATGCCGATGCCTGGTAGAAAGAGCTTAATTTGATTTTTGTTTCCAGCACAGCTTGTACAACAAATAGCTTTCAGCATATACAATTTGCTAGCTTGCCAGTTTATCGTGAATAAACCTGTTTGCAGTCTAGTCATATCATATGATCTCCCAGGAAACACAAAGAAGCTGCTCACTTTTCACTTGTGGTGGTTTTAAATTAATTTGAATGAAGCTCGCCTCATGAATATGGTTTATGTGACTATGAAACAATTGATGATGATAAATTACAGCAGCTTCACTTGAGAGCAGCCTGGAACAACATAATACAACAGAGGTCGAGATGTTTTAGAAACTGCATAACACAGAACCTGGGTCTGGATGGGTTGTATGGAGATTAAATAGCTGATCTACTACAGGCAAAGTCAGTCACTTTAGTTTACATTTGCTAAATAGGCAACTGAAAATCTGTTATCTATAACTCAGAAAAAGAACTAGCAAAAAAAACTAACAATAGGCATGATTGTTGTCTTTAAGAATAAACCCCAGAAGGCTGCAGAATGAGATAGGCCATGTGAAAGAAATGGAAGAAACAGTTTCACGTTTGCAGCAGAGGTTTGCTTCAATGGTTCAGCCTGTATGATCTTCTCTGGAACTCAAACAGTCCTAGACCCAGATGGACCAGTAACCAGAGACAGATAAGTTGCACTTCTTATTTCTCCAATGTACGTTTTTCTGCACGGGGCCTTTGCACTGAGTTGTAAGCAATAATTAGTTGTGTTGTTAGAAGTCTAGAATGAAGAAGCGTCGCTATGGGGGAGGCTGGGGGGGATGGTGTGCCCCCGGGTGACAGCTGCGGTCTTTTCACGAAGAGAAGCCGCAGCGGGATTTCTGTGCTCCGCGGCTGCTTTTTTTAGCAGTTTGCAGCCATGGAGCATAAATGTGTCGAAATAGGCATGTTTTTTGGCCCCCTGCCTGCACTGTGTCCTGGAAGTCTTCAAATGAAGACTTCTGGGAGTGCAGGGGGCAGGATGATGACACAAAACATGTCATCAACCCCCCCCCCCCTCCAGGCCAGGCTAGCTACGTTACTGCTAGAATGTGAACTGGTGTAGCATTGTGGCTAAGAGGCTGAGCTGCAAATTAGGACTTCCATGGTCCGAATCTCACCTCTGCCACAAACTCAATAGGTGGCCTTAGGCAAGCGCCTCCATCTCAGCCTCAGCTGCACTATGGAAAGAATAATACATACTCTGTTCCTTCATTGTAAGGAGTAGGTCTTCCCCAATGAGCAACTATTGTGCATCTGGCTCCAGTTGGTGGACCGCAGAGGAGGGAAGGCACCACAATTTTCTAAAAAATGAAATCTGAAGCGACTTTCATGGCTCCTCCCAAGGCAAAACATCTGAGAATTTTCAAAATAAACCAAAGGAGTTTCTAAACACAAGATAAAATTTCTCTTGGGGAGTTAGGGGTGGGAGGGAAGGGGGGAAGATCCCTGTTAAGCAAATCTAAACTCAGCACATGTTTTTTTTCCCCCTCTCATGCAGATCAGGAGTGGTCACACAGCCACAAACGGTCTCTTTTAGCCATGCAAACTGACAATGCAAACACATAATCCCTCTCTATATTATATTCCCTTATTTGGTATTAGTCTGTCATACATTCTCCACTCATTTTGGACTTCTTGTCTGCTAAATCATTTTCGGAACCAATGCAATAATAGCTCTGACATTCCCACCGATCAGCTGTGTGGTGGTAATTATGTGGAGTGGAATAGATAGTGAATATGGAGAGTCAGGTAATAAGGGAAGGCCATTATGAGCAAGCTCTCTGAGATTACACACACAGTTATTCTTTCTCGCATTGCTTTCCCCATCACATTAGAATCAACAACATGTGCCACAGTTTTAATTCGAACACTTTTTGCAATATCATTTGGAAATGTCCAACATTTTCAAAGGACGAACTCACAAATGGAGATGTGTTGACTGATTAATTCATATTGATTTTTGATTGACTGATAGGATTTTCTTTGAAGCCAATATAACATGTGCTTGTTTTAATTTCTTGGGAAACCATTTGCTCTCACAGCAAGCAAACTTATTTTCTAAATATTCATCCCTCTGGCGAGAAATTTTCATATGCCAGTAATTAATCTGGATGATTTGAATTGTTGCTGAAAATCTGTTCAGTTCAGAGTATGCTTATTCCATGCTCATACTTTACAGGGGACAAAATACTGCAATACAGGGGACAAAATACTGCAACTGCAATGGAATGCATTATGAATTCTGATTTCAGCTGAGCTGTGACCTAGGAATGGTGATGTTCTGCATTTACTTCTTAACGCTGATAAAATGCCTTCTTGGATGGCTGACTGCTAAATTAAATTAGCCTTCAAAGGGGCTAGCATTTTGGCACTTATGGCTCAACTAGTTATGCTCCAAAGATGTGGTCAAGTCTGGGTCAGTTTGAACTCTAAATAAAGAGAGGCTTTTCACAAAGTGCAGCAAGATAATGCAGCTTACCTTTGAAATGAGCTGTCTTCCTGAGTACCAAGAGATGTAACTTGATAACAGAATCCTGGCAGGCTGCAGTTATCGGGGGGGGGGGGGGGAGAGGCAGGGAGAAAGACAGAGATTCCTGCTACATGTTCCTGTATTTCCAAATTGTACGTGAGAGGCAGTGAAGAGACATTTCAGATGGACCTGTTTCCAAGTCCTGGGATTCAAGGCAGGTTCTTGCAGTTCATTAACCTAGGCTAGACGGTTTATCCATGAGATTACTTTAGCAAACTAAATAAAGGTACCATAGTAGCTTTGGCCAGAATCTACCAGGTCGTTTTCCTATGAAGCTCTCAGTCATTTCAATGGGGCTTGCACTGGAGAATATCCCAGTGGATTGCGTCCTAAGAATGTGAGGTTATAAGTCTTCAGTTCAAATCTTGCCTCTGCTATGGGATTCACTAAGGTGGCTTTAGGCAAGCCACTCTTTCAGCCGCACATCTGCAATACAGGGATACAGTAGGGAATACAGGCCTCGTCATAAGGATTGCTGGAATAATGTATGTGAAGTGGGAGAAGAATAATGGAGATGAACACATTCACCTCAGTGGGGTTTCTCAATATGGGGCACACAGACTGTGAAAGCTGAATGGGGAAAATTTGAGTTGGCAGCTCTTCCTGCTACATCCAAAACCTGATAGGATAGTCAAAGATGTAGGTGTTGTGCACCTTTACACTTGTGCAACAAGAAAGAACCAGCATGCATTATTATTTTAATAGAAATTGGGGAGTCAGGAAAGGCTGCTGGCTGAATTTTTTATTGCCAGAAAACTTGAAGGAGAATGTTCTGACTTCGGTCTATTTATACTCACACTGATACATCACGCACCTAGTGGCAATACTTACTGCAGGCTCATAACACTTCTGGACAATAGGGAGTCAGATAATGCCAGATTTTGAGCGATCAGAAGCAAGTATTAATTTCTGCAGTAGGGAAGCAATGTGTGATTTGACTAACAGACAAGACTAAACACCCCCATGCAACTAGGGTTGCAAATCTGACCGAAACTATTTCTGGAGTTGAGATTTTTTTCCTCCAAGATGATGTGCAGCACAATCCTGACTAAGGATCCGGTTGGCGGCCCAGGGCCGCCTGCCGGATCCTGTGCACAGGCTGCCTGGCATGCGCCAGGCCGGAGGTCTACTCGGGGAAGGGGACGCTTGTCCCCGTCCGCGGGTGTAAACCCTACTGGCCTCCTTAGAGGAGGCTGTGTAACGACATAGCTGGCCTGAGGGGAATATGGCCAACACCATCCCCTGCGCTGGCCTCCCTTACTCCCGAGTCGTCGTTCCGTCGCTGGATTGTTCCGGTGGATTGCGCCCGTAATGTCATTAAGATAAGGAGGCTCTGTGAAAATCTCCAGGATTGCTTTTAATAGTCACCTGGAGATCAGGGCTGATTCCTCAGACTCCAAACCAATCCTGGAGGGTATTCTCAGTAATACTTATGGTACAGCTAAAGGGTTTATTTCAAAACTCCATAGATCAGCATTTCTCAAAGTTCTTCCCGTCTTGCGGGGAGAACTTTGAGTGTTTGCAGGGACAGGGCCAGTGGTGTATTCTGAGTGGCTAAACATGCGGTTTTTGCCTTTGTCTCTGAGCTATATCAGACATGGTTCACTGATGGAAATGTTCTGAGGAATTTGGTCCAACCTGGGTGAGGGAGAATTAGCAGAGGGAGACCTCAGAGGCATTTTGTCTGCTGTGATGGAACTGGGGCTGAATTCTAGCCTTCATAGTCAGAACACCTGATTGGACCCAACTGTGGTTACATAGGAAGCTGCCTCATTCTAAACCAGGGGTGGCCAACCTTCCACCATTAGGGCCTCTGCGTTCTTAAGAGTTTTGTAGAAGACAGAATCTGCGCAGCTGCAATTGCTGATTGTGCTGCTAAAGCAGCTGCACCTGCTGAAATGCTCTCACCTATACAACCATTAAAAGTCCAGGAACATTTGTGTTGAAAGGTTGGCCACCCCTGTTCTAAACCATTGGTCCATCTAGCTCAGTATTGTTTGTCTGCAGTGACTGGTCGTGACTTTCTACTCCCTGGAGATGACAGGGATTGAAACTGGAACTGTCAGTATACAAACTTGACCTACAAGAGGATGACCTCACTGTGAGCTCACCACTCTGAGCTTGAGGGCCTATGATGGCTCCTCAGGCATCTTCCAATAAGCCTTCAGATTGCACTCAGCATGAATCCTCTTTCCACTTTTCTAACTATATGTGTTCACATGCTGAGTTAGCTATTTTTAACAGGTTTTCTAAGATTCAACAGAGTTGGTGAAAGGATAATGCTTGCAAGCTACATTGAATCCCTGAAGTATTTCTGTGTCTTTGAGCTCTTGTCACAATCCCGTGTTGTTGTTGTTTTCTTTAAACAAAGGTGATTCAAATAAGCAGAGATTACATGAGATGTCATCCTTTCTGGACTGTACAACTAGAAATTGCAAGTGGATATGAATGCTGCCCCATCTCACTGTACATTAAAACCTAGCATGTCAAGGAGATGGGTTTTTTAGTTAGGGATGGGAGGAACTAGGGTGGCATCAGGGGTCAGCTGGGTCAGACACTGGCCCGCTATTAGAGGGCCCACCTAGTAGTGTCAACCCCTGAATCCTCATTACCAGTGGCAGTGGTACTGCTCATTGCACCAGGAGGTACCGTGGGGGCCCAGCGCAGGGCTTTGCTCCAGGGCCCCCAGCAATCTGATGATGGCCCTAGGTGAATCTCATTGGCTGTGCTGTGAAAGCATTTGGAGGTAGTTTTTTCAACCAGTTGAAATTTGGCAGTATCTGCCACACACACACACACACACACACACACACACACACACACACACACACCATGTCCAAGATATGAGAAAGCCACTTTTCCTGTACCACTCCAACCTTTTCAAACCCATTAATTAATTCATGTTTAATTTTAAATAGCAATGGCTATTATCTAAAATCAAGAAGGACAATTATTTTACAGTTGACCATTGTTGTGTCAAGCGGTAAATCACTACTAAAATCCAAACATGTACATGGGGTATTTGTGCGTGCTTTTTTAAAAGTAAACCACACTGTTCGATGGAGTTTATATTTATTATATATAATATGTCTTAAATTATCTTATCTAATAAAAGAATTATATGTCTTAAAATTATGAAGTTGCCTTTTGGGATTGAGATACCTTTCTCTTAAAATTATGACATTATGAAAGGTACAGCATTTGTTGTATTTTTATAGGGCTACCTTGCTAGGGATGAGTTTCACAAGGCACCATGCATCACAGTGTATCGATAGCTCGATTCATGCCTTTGAAACTCATATTCTGCATAATCTGACAAATGTTCGACAATTACATGTGGATTAAATGCTAAGAAATTTTTCTTATTGTAAGTGTTGAGTACACCAGAATTTGCCTTCATGCCAAAATCCGTTAGTGAAGTTAATTTTAAATATTAATATTTATTTTATATTAACATGACATTATAATATGGGCTAGATCATCTACATTCTAAATTAATATAACTCCACTATTTACTCCAGCATGTACTGCAAAGGCAGACATTGATAATTTGCCAATTTCTGCCATACAATATGCCATTGCAGAGCATTTTCTAAATATAATTAAACAGTAAAATTTATCAACTTCAAAATTAAGTTCAGAAAATAGGCTGTTGAATAACAGTGTGTTAATCTCCATGTGTGTAATATATTGTTGACAGCTCAGTGGGGAGGAACATGCTGTGGTTTCTTAACATTAAAGGAAATATTTGTCATAGTTTCCTTGCATACGGCTTCAAAATATCTGTGGCCACCCTTTAAATAAAACTTTGTTGTGGAGTTTAGTTTTACTAGTAAACCACATTCACACACATCAAATTGCCTGGTTTGCAAATCTAGGGTTCTCCCAACTGGAACCATTTAAAGGCTTTGGGTATGGTGAAGATTTTGGGTGGTCAAAAACTGCTACCCTTCATGTATACTGCCAGCACTTGAAAATCCACAAGACCTTGAAGTTCCCACTCTCTCACCTTACAGCTTGGCCCATGATGAATGTCAAATGACGGAAACTAAGTTCTGTATATTGATTCTTGCATTCATTGAGATACTGCTTTTAATGCTTTTTTTTTTTTCAAAGCATATGTTTAAGATGTGTCATTATTCCATGCTTTGTCTGGACAACAGAATTACATCTTTTGGCTGAATCCTATCTGCCAGCGGAAGTGTGAGGATGTTGGCAGAAGTGATGTTCTGCTGGCGAGTGCAATGAGGCCTCCGGTGGAATGACTGGAGAGGCCACCGTCTGCTGGTGCCAGTGAGTTTGTGGTGGGAGCAGGCAGTGGGAGGAACAGGAACATTTCTGGGTGGGGAAGGGGAGGAGCCAGGGTTGGGGAGGAGGCAGGAGGGGTGGACCTGGAAGCAGTGGCGCATGCCAGATCTTATCCCCTCTTTTGCAAACCTCCCTGCCTCTTTTCCCTCCTCAGATATACGCCACCAGAATAGGATTCAGCCAAAAGATGTAATTCTGTATGTCTGAGGAGACCCAAAGGTGGCCCCAGGGCTTATGAAAAGTAAAAATTATTTTTATTTACCTCCTGTTTGCCTTCGGGTCCCCCACACCCACAGGATGGTACACATCTATTTGGCGCGGCTGCTGATGGCAGGGGATCAGATTGGGCTGTTTATCTCCTCCAGGTAGTACATTTGGAGTTTGTAATGGAGGCCCAGCTGTGCTACGAAGGGTTTGCCCCCAGCAAGCTTAGCACTTGGACAGTTTGAGGTCAGTAGCAACATCATTTACAGCACAATCCTATCCAACTTATGCCACCGGTGTAACCAGCAGCACAGCGAGAATGGGAGCGCCACACCTGTGGAACTCCCTGCCGTGGCGCCACAACTGTGGAACTCCCTGCCAGGGATCTGAGAACCACCCCTCCCTCATGACTTTTCGGTGAGGGCTCAAAACGTTTTTGTTTCGTCTAGCGTTTGGGTGATGGGTCGTGGTCTGCCTCCTGTGTCTCAAGATGCTCTGCCATGCTGCTTTTGTGCTCCATAGCCATACTGTCGCCCCTCCCCCCAGTGGATTTTATTGTTTTTAAATTTAGTTATATATTGTTTAAACTTATTTTATGTATTATTTTAAATTATGTATTTTAATTTTTGTTGTAAGCCGCCTTGGGCATTTGCCTTTGGCACAGGATAAGGCGGGATATAATTTTTTAAAATAAATAAATAAATAAAACGGGAGGCCCCAGAACGGAAAGGGGATTCATAAGGGGAATGTGAATCCCCTTTCCATTCTGGGGCCTCCTGTTCTTGCTGTGCCGCTGGTTACACCGGTGGCGTAAGTTGGATAGGATTGCGCCCTTAGAAAAGATCAGCAAACGTGAAACTGGCAAGACTTGGGCTCCATGACTGGTGATCGTGTGGCAAATCTGACCACCCCAAGAGGATACAGCCTGGCTTCCCAGTTGCCAAATAAGAAATTAAAGGAGGGTGTTGTGGGATTGATGCCTCTGGGTACAAGGTTTGCCAAAACTTCACCTTGGCAGGGGGAGCTGGGGTTCTTCTGAGAAAACATCAGCCCCCTCCCCATCTTTTTTAAAATGCAGCAGAATTAGTGTCTGGCCAGAGAGCTACACCACAGGCAAGTGATTAAGCAAGAATTCAAAGCAAGCAGTGCAGAAATCATTCAGAAACTGTATACTGAAAGCAGGAGAGATGGCAGGTCTGTTCTCAGTAGTGTGCCAAATTGCAACAAATGGTTAAATTGACTTTAGTTTTCAATTATCTTCACTTGCTTGGCCACCTCTCCACAAATATTTTATTACCCTTTCTAAAGAAAAAGGACTTCCAGCCCATATAATTATATATAATTGTTGCCATGCATCAACCCTACAATGAGAATGATTCAGTTTATGTATACATTTATTGTGGGGAAAATAAATGTCTCAAGGGGGGGGGGGCTCATATACCCACTCTGAACTTCAAAACATTCTGCATGGAGCTTTCCTTTGATCTTTTCTTATCTACAAGGCTGACATCAGCCTAGTGGGCCAGGTCTGAATTGTGGATGACAAGATGCAGGCTAAACATGCAGGCCCTCTTACATGATTATGTCAGAGTCAATATGGACATAATTGACAACAACATGGCCTTGCATCATATGCTTCTTGATTAAAACTGGAGACAGCGATATAGTACAATATTCTTACCATCATTAATCCTAGTTATTTCGTTCAGTCGCTCGCATTCATAATGGAAAACAATGTCATGATGTACATTTTTATAAAAGCAAAGAAGAGACTGTTAGCTGGGATGTGTGGGGGAAGGCTCATATTGTGTGTTGCACAGCCAAAAATGGTTCCGAGGGCTATTTCATACAAATCTGGTTTGCCATATACACTTGACAGTGAGCTGTAGTCAATCTTAATTCACAGCTTCTTGACAAATGTATACAGTCAGCCCTCGCTATTTGCAGCGTCTCCATTCTGGACACACACACACCCCGTGGATACTGAAATCTGCATAAAGCAAAACCGCTTTAGCGCGGATACGGGGGTCACTTTAAAAATCCTTTTAAAAAGAGAAAAAAAGGTTAAAAATAGCGTTCTTTACCTTTTGGCTGGCAAACCGCTCCATTTGCAGGGCTGTAGACAGTGAAACTGCACTCCTACAACCTCTTCTGGGTCGCTCAGCATCCCTCCTCCCTTCCCCAGGCTTGGCCCAATGCATTCTGGGGCTACCTTGGGAAGGGAGGAGGGAAGTCCAGCAACCAGGATCAGGAAGAGGCTGTAGGAGCCCGGTTTCACTATCGACAGTCCTGCAAATGGAGTAGATTGCCAGTGAAAAGGTAAGGAATGCTAAGCTAGAACACTGGAGAGTGGGAGGAACAGAGGCTGCCACATCATCGGGTAAGGGGGGGAAGCATTTGGCAGACGTCAGAAAGTCTTGGGATGGCCCTGCATGCATGGACTGCAGGAAGAAGAAAGAGCAGGACAAAGGAGCTGTGGTTGCAGCTGTTATCTAAAGAAGGAACCAGCCCTAGAAGGAAGAGAAGAATAGAAAGAGTTGTTGCTGCATGCTATGGGGGGGGGGGGGAACGGGACAGAGGGTCCCAGGAGTGGTTAGTAAAAAATCTTTTTTACTTAATTCTCTGTAAGCCATCTGGATGGGAAGAGCTGTGAGGAATAAAAGGAAGGGGAGAGAGGGTGGGTGGGATAAGGAAGGAAGGATCAGCGGCATCAGAAGCCGGCGCGTCACCTCGTGCGGGGTCGGCCAGTTCGGCGGCACGTCACCCCCCACCCCAGGCACGTCACCCCCCCCACTACTGCATCAACCCCCCCCCCGGTACTCACCCCATCCCGGCGTGTCACCCAAGGAGCCGGCAGGCCAAGCCGTGTCTTCCTCGGTGGCTCGGTCGCTTCTAAATAGGCCGGGCAAGGCTTTGAGCAGCGCATGCACACAACACTGCTCGAAACCTTGCCCTCAGAAGGGCCAAACGAAGACCCAATTGGGACTCCCGATTGGGAAGACCTGATTGGGACTCCTGGTGCATCACTCCCCTGGCGCGTCACCCTCTCCGGGGTGCCTCCGGCGCATCACCCCATGTGCCCCCCCACCATGCTGCAGTGACACCACTGGAAAGGATGGAAGCTACAGAGAGAGAAGGAAGGGAAAAGCGGGGGGGGGGGGTGGAAGGAAGGAAAAAGTCACAGAGAACTTGCCAGCCCAGGGAGAATAATGTGTGCAAGGTGCTATGGACACCTGAAAGTGTTACATAGATTCTAATGAGCATAGGAAGTTGCCTTCTACAGAATCAGTCCATCTGTCCATTTTTATTAGTATTATCTATACTGGCTGGCAGCAGCTCTCCAGAGTTGCGGATAGATGTGGACAGTACTCAAACCATAATTCCTTGTTGCAGGGAAAATATGATTCCCAGTTGTGTAGTTAGGGAGTGCTTTGTAGAATGTGTATCTGCAAGTGTCATACACACCTGTTAGTTCTTGCCTGATGCCTGTGGCACATTAGAAATGACTGACAGATTTCCCATCGCACATCTACATCATTTCATGAACCCTTAGAATACATTCTTTTTAAAAGTTATTTAAACACTTTTTTCTTTTTTCAGCAGTTTGGATGCTGGCAGGCCCCCGACAATGCTGAAAGAAGAGTTAATGTGGTGTGGTGCGGTCAGCAGAGACGTAGGAATGGGTGGGGTGGGGGGCGATCCGCCCCTGAGCAGCATGCCCAGGGGGCAGCAAAATCACCCCCAATTTGCGGTGGCGGCGCGCGATGGCTGCTCTCTCCTCAGCAGCAGCAGTGAGCCTTGCAGTGCTGCAGCCAAGGCTCCTGTTGGCACCGTCGCTAGGACATGGGCATGGCGGGGGTGATGCGCAGAGAGGGGGTGACGCGCCCATTGCTCCCGGTTGTCGTACGACCTGATCGCGAGTTGCGTATCTGCGTGACCCGATTGCCAATCGCGAGTTGTGTGTCTGCATCTTGACATCTTCTGTTTGGGCTCTGCCGCTTTTGACTAGACTAGGCCAGGTCAGGCCAGGCTGAAAGCGACATTCTTCGCATGCACACAATGCCACTGAAGCCTTGCCCTCAGAAGGGCCAAACAAAGATGCGATTGTGTCTTCGTTCGGCCCTTCTGAGGGCAAGGCTTCAGCGGCATTGTGCGCATGCGAAGAACGCCGCTTTTAGCCTTGCCTGGCCTAGCCTAGTCTAGTTAGAAGTGGCCGAGCCTGAACAGAAGAAGAGCAGCGATCGGGTAGTACGACGAATGGGAGGCAGCAGTGGGGGCAGTGGGCGTGTCACCCCTCCCTGCACGTCACCCGAGGCTCCTGGAGGCCAGGGAGGACGTTTTCCACTCACCTCATCCCCTGGAGCCGTTTTTGGCCCTTCAGATGCCGCGTGACGTCACCTGGGGCCATGGCTTCTGGGTGATGTCACATGGCGGGGGTGTGGCTTTTCTGGGGGGCATCATCTTGGCCTGCCGCCCCCAGTAGGGGGCAGCATCCCTACGGCTCTGGCGGTCAGACTCCTTCTTCCACAGTTTGGCTACCTGTGTTGAGTCAAATCTGTGGGTGGAAAAACCATGGATAAAAAGGTCCGACTGTATTTGAGACCGGGAGAGAATTTCTCCCAGGTTTGATCGGCTAGTGGCTGTGGGATAGTCTCAGTGCAAGCCCATGCAGGTTTATTTAGCTTGTGCTTGTGGCTTGCTGTGGTTTGGGCCATGTGGGCTGATTTGCAGAGGACCGCCATGTGTGTCAGGATGCATTGGCTGGACTTGGAGGGCCTTTGGCCCTTCCTGGTCATAGCATTCCATGATGAGAAAGCCCATGTGGAAATACACACTGACTATTATTATTATTATTTTTATTTCACACACAGACTAGTCATTTTAAATCTTATCAGATGTCATTGAAATACCCAAACAGACTGGCTGTAACATCTCTTCGATACAAGAGTTAGTATTGTACATTAATATGGCACTGTGATGAAATATTAACTATGCCTGTATCCCAGCACGACTTCATTTGGTTTTCCCCCTAAATCGATTTTGATTTGAAACCAAAATCCAAAGGTTTGATTTAACTCAAGTCAAACTTTTTCCCCTCCTGCTGTTTGCTCCATCTGTTCTCTCTCTGTTCTTTTATAATAAACCATTTGGTTGCATCTCCACTTCTCCATAATCCCATTTTTTTAGATCTAATTTTTTTTAGATTTATGTTAGATTTATGTAGAAATAATGTTATGCCAGGATGAACAAATTTCCAAGCATGATTTTATTTTGATGACGACTTACCCATAAAAGTAACCAATCTCCCTGTACCCTTCAAGCTACAAGCCATGGCTATTTGGTGGTCATGGCCTCCATAGCCTGGGATGACATGAATTCCCGATGTCCTCTTTATGTGCGGGTGGTAAAAACAGCAGACTTACTGTAAATTAACACAACGGTGTATAATGTGTTATAACTGCTACTATTTTACTTCATCTTGTTTGGTTTTATGGCATGGCTGTAAAATAGCCTTAAATGTATTCATGAATTGACATTTCTTAGCATGTGACTACAGTAAACTACTGATGAAGAAGAGTTTATCAAATGATGAATGAGCTTATCAGTTGATAACTACTATAGTCACTAATTGTGGACGTTAACTCATTAGAACAAGCAGTTAATAGTTCCGTCCAATATATGCCCCTTGCTCATGACTATATAATACTGACATCCTACTTAAGGAGTAAGAAAGACGTGTGTGTGTGTGTGTGTGTGTGTGTGTGTGTGTGTGTGTGTGTGTGTGTGTGTGTGTGTGTGTGTGTGTGTGTGTGTGATTAAACCACAATGCCTTTCCCGTAAGAGCCATAGAGGCACAAAGCTGCACCAGAATCGTAGGCAAGAAAAGGGCAGAATATAACATTTTAGCTGTAGCGCTTGTAGCCATGAAAATTGCAGAAAGTCCTCACTTAATCCTGGAAACTGCAGCTTTAAGCGAAATGACTTATAATGAAACCAATTTTACCGTAGGCTAATTGATATACATAAATAAGAGTTTACGGAATATTTCTAGTCACAAAAACATCACCAAACTTCTAAATAAAGACCCCAAACACTTCTAATATTAAAAACTGAAATAAATGTTAGCTTTCTGGGACAGAGAAAACCCACGCAGACATGGGGACACCGTTCAAACTCCACACAGACAGTGGCCCTGGCCAGGAATCTTTTTTTTTTCCTCAACAACTTTAAGCAAAACGATTTATAACGAAACAACTTTAAGTGAGGACTTGCTGTATGTCGATCCATAGATTTGGGATAGCCTTAGATATTTTACCAAAGCAGTAAAGGAAGAAGTGTGAGTGATTCATGCTTCTTCCACTGCAGGTTCATGCAAAGGGCAGGGTGTGTGTGCTCATTTTTGTGCCGCATGACAGAGCATACATGTTGCTGTAGTGCAGAGGATATGTACACGTCCCCCCCCCCTTGGGTAGAACCTCTCTGAAGCTACATTTAGGGCTTCACTTCCTTGCGAATGCATTTCAGGACGAAAATATCCGTGAACAACATATTCAGATAAATGTATAGTCATTCAAGTACTAATATTCAATCAGTTCTAGGAACATAAAGACAACATAACAGAGGCACTTTGGAAAATGAGCCACTTCTCACCATAGTGGTGTCTGCGAGAAAAGGAATGGATCCATTACTCACAGAGAATTTGATCGCCCCTACAGGGCTGCAATCTTCCTGACTTTAGCATTAAGGCACAAAAAAATATTGTTGTGCAGTTAAGCAATCAAATCAGCAATTATGTGCAGTATCACAGGTAACATTTTCAGGCTAAATTATATTTGGGGATATTTATACTAATAACAAGTATGTTTAATTTTCAATTTCACAGATTATTTTGTCTATCTCAATACTCCCCATCTTCCTGACAATTTGCATGCAAATTAGGACTCTTTAAGTGTATTTTAATTGCCATGCTATTTTCACAAATACAGAGAGAATGTAAAAGATATATTTATTGCTGTGTATAGGGGAAAATGTTAATATTCGCCAAATAACTACCTCATTTGCATAGCGATTAAACTCATTTGGAATAAACCTCATAAATATAGGAGACACTCAACACTCAGGAAGCTGACAAGTAGAATAATAAAAAGTATGGTAAAGAGAAGGTACAGTTGCAAGTGGAAGTCTTTCAGTACATTGTTTTTAAGCCCAGTGACGACTTGTTAGAGGAATAAGTCATGCCTGTGAAATATTCAGTGTGTGCCTTGTTTGCTGAGGAAGATGAAATGAGGAAGATGAAATGAAAGCAGAGTCAAATACCTGCAAAACACACAAACTCAGTGATTTCCTCAGGGATCTTGTGCAATTACATAATTTAAAGTAGTCTCTGAACCATTTTTTATATTCATAAAAAAATGCTTCTTGTATGTGACCTTGAATGTTAAGTTTCAGCCCAGGGGGAATTTTTACTACTTGCAGGTATGGCAAGAGAATGGAAAAAGTGACATGAATTTCAGTGCTGCAATGCCGTTCCCTTTCATCTAAGCCCTCCCCCCATCAAGAAATCAACATCAGAACAAGTTAACATTCCTGTTCCATAGGCCTGCCAGAATATGCAGTAAACAGGCATAGTTTTTATTTTACCTGGTTATTTTAGTACGATGTAACTTTGCCTGGATGACCTTACAAACTACTTGTTTTGGAAGTACTAACAGCCAAAGTACACATTACATTAAATGCATGTGCTGGCCTATTTGTCTTTGTTCTCTTTTTACAAATAGTGCTGGTGGAGGGGCACTTGAAATGGGTGAAACCACAGTTGGGGGGCAGGAAGGCTTTAACAGTTTGTCTCTGCTACAGTTTGATCTTCCCCTTCCTTTTAATGAAGGAAAAAAAGCTTCCATTGAAAGTCAATGACTAAAGGCTGATTCACACTACACTTTTCCAGGCGCGGATGCCCCTGCCCCTGCCCCAGCGCGCAGAGCTGGCCGGAAGTCCTCCTGCTGTGTCCCGCCTTCTTGTGAAGGTGATTGGAGGTTGTTCTGATTGGCATGCAGCCACTCTCCCCGATTGGTAGGCTGCAGTAGCTCCGCGAACCCTCCCAGCTCCGCGAAGGCAACCCCCTCAAAATATGAGGGGAATCCATTTTTCCAGGCATTTGCTCCGCAACCTTCCAAAATGATGTGAAAGAGCTCCGCGCTACGCTACGCAGATCCGTGACGCGCATGGATTCCTCTAGTGTGAATCAGGCTTAACCAACATTTTGGGCCAGAGAATGGACTGAGGCACATGATACAGTTCTAATGCCAAAACTTAAAGTCTGTCCAGATATTTACAGTACACTTATCTCACTGTGCCCTTTTAACATGATGAGTGTTGAGTAGTTGCCACACATGTGATCAGTTGCAGACGATATGTATTGTGCAGAATGTTTTCCAACTGTTCTGTAGGGACATTGCAAACGTGTTTTCTTCCTTCTCAGCTACTTCAAGGCCGTGGTACCATTCCAATGAAGTTAAAGCTGTGTCCTTATCTGATATGACAGACTAACCACTAAATTAGAACCTTTACATTTGTACCTACTATCTATTTGTTATTGTTTAAAAAGATATGCTTTTGCTAAGAACGTATAGAGACATCATTTGTCTTCCTTTAGAATTGTAATTAGGTAGGTAATTAAATACACTAGTACTAGTTTCAAGCACAACTACAGAAAACATGACGGCTAAATAAGTCCCCAGTTGCTCAGGCATCCTAACACCTGCACAAACAGCTTCAGCAGGCAAATGACATCATCAGTCGAAGCCTCATCCCATGTGAACGTAATGCAAATATTCGCAACACTCTGGGAGACAAATAGCACATCAGATTATGAAGAGGATTCATGAAGTTGGTTGCGCAGGTAGAAAGTGAGAGACCCAACATGCCAGCAACACAAGCCTGGCTCAAGCACCCCAGCTCCTGAGACCATGTGGTCTAGGTGATGATGTGCAAAGTGTGCCAATTGTTTCCCCTGCCACTCCAGTCTCCTTCCACCCCCTCCAATATCTGTGCCCCTTTCTGACCCCCCCCCTCTGCTCTCTCTGGCCACTCTGATCAACCTCTTTGATCAGCCTAGTATCCAGTCTTGCTCATCACTTCCTCTTCTCTTCCTCTTCCTCTTCTCATTAGCTTCTCATCTTCCTGCCTTCTTGTCCTCCTCTTTTTCTGCTACCTACCATTTCACATTTCACACATTTTTCACATTTTTTTATACCGCCCTTCCTCCAAGGAGCTCAGAGTGGTGTACATATTTCCTCCCTTCCTTTTTGTCCTCACAACAACCCTGTGAGGTAGGTGGGGCTGAGAGATAGTGACTGGCCCAAGGTCACCCAGGAAGCTTCATGGCTGAGCGGGGATTTGAACCTGGATCTTCCAGGTCTAAGTCCGACTCCCAAACCACTACACCATTTCAGAGACATGGAGGCTGGGGAAGAGAGAGAGGAAGTGGGGAGAGGAGTGGAGACTGGTGGCCTAGAAAAGTTCTTCTCTCAACTTCCCTCTCCTCTCACCCTGTCTGCCTTTTGAGGATAATTTGCCTGAGAAACTCCTCTCTCTCTCTCTCTCTCTCTCTCTCTCTCTCTCTCTCTCTCTCTCTCTATTAATTCTAGCTCTGGCTGAAATGAATTCAAATTAAGAAAAGACTGAACTGAGGAAATATATATAAAAAATATGTCGGATGTGATGGAAATGGAACCAGCTGTAGCCAAGTATAAAGAACTGCACACAAAATTTTCCATCGCCTCAAGGAAGAACTTGATGGAAAGGAAATTTCCAAAGGTGTTGAAGTAGCCGTACAGGTATTAAAAAAAGCAGATAATTAGGGATTTATTTGGAAGACTTTCCAGATGGCTCCACAGTTATAATGTGTGTAAGAGATGGTACTTCATTTTTGTGAAAAGGCAATTCAGCAGTGGTGCCGGCTCAGACCTAATGCAATGCTGTTGATTGCAGTTATTTTGATGTGGGTGCTCGGGGGGGGGGGCGGCGGCAGCAAGATGATTATGTTCCTGATTTAGACTCCAGATTGGGGGGGGGGGATCAAAATTGTCAACTGTCAACAGTAGAGCTGTACTGTTGGTTTGCTGGGAGCTTTCTGGTTTCTTTGTGCAAGTTGCCTGGTTGTCTTTGGTCTACATGGGGAGGGACATAGGTCTGGTACCTCCGAAGGTGTTGGATACTTAAGTGGAACCTTCATTCAGAGATATTATACCTCAGAATATCAAGTATGGGAGCGGAGGGTCAAACAAAAGGAAAGGCTGTTGTCTCTATTTCTGTTTATGAGCTTTCTAGAAGCATCTACTCGGGCAAAACAAAACACTAGACTAACTGGGCCTTGGTCCGGTTCAGCAGGACAGTCCTTAAGTTCTTATACCGACTAAAGTAGGACCCCAGCAATAAAAACTGACAAGCACTTTATCCGAACACGCCTATTGGTCAATAGAGCCTGATCCCCCCTTTTATCTTTGAAGCAATAATGTTGGCATAAGGAGGTTTTTACTTTTCATATTCACCTGATGACGATTTCTTCTGAATGCATCTTCACCTAGTGAGCTCTGAGATTTATGGCGTCTAGTGTAGATTGTTAAAAGTATTGCAGGATGTGGTAAGTTTCAAGTTTTTTTATAGTTCAGAAATACATTGGGAAGTGTGGGATAATGTCAAAAGTCTGCTCAATTTGTGATGCCCCTGAGCTGATCATATTCCATGAGTCATGTTTTATGGTTGCCAGGTGATAGATGCCCAACCCCAACCCCATTTGTGCAAACTCAGTGACCTGCCTGTGGCTTGGTGAGTCACACATTCCATAGGCCCACTGTAGATGCCCTGAAATAAAAGCAGTAATTGTGGAGCACCGTCCAGAGAAATTTACAGCGCAGTCCTATCCAACTTACACCACTGGTGTAACCAGCGGGGGAGGGCAGGGCGGGAGGCTTGGGAGGGGAGATTTAAATCTCCTTTGAATCCCCTTTCCATTCTGGGGCCTTCCATTCTCACTGCACTGCTGGTTACACCAGTAATGTAAGTTGGATAGGACTGCACTGTAAGATGCACCTGAGGCCCATTGAAATTAATGGATCCTGTAGTGCCAGCCCATGCATGTGTTCATGGGGACTTCCCAGGGAGTGTGCATAGGATTGCAGTTGTATGGCGCAATCCAGTCTGGCTGCACTGACCGTTCCACTGTTCCACCCGTTCCACCCCATTCTGCCCTCCCCACGCCCCCAACGCTGCCCGGCACAGGCCTTAACTGTATCCGCTGGCAGTGGCCTCTGTCCTGTGGAGATTGAGATTTGTTCTGAGCGAAATCTTTGGGGGACCCTGTTTCTTGGTTCCCTCTACTGTAAAAATTACATAATTATTCCTACTCCCTGTACTTAAACCAATGTATAGAACCTATTATTGGGTCTGTTACAAGGAAGAAACCAGTGAGGCACAGTCCATCTGTGTGGAAATGTGACCTCCACAATGCCACAAGCATCAAGGTTATTTGCCAAGTAAGCACCATCTGCTGCTCACTCGTAGACAGATTTACCTCTCACACTTTTTAAGATTTTAAAGGAACAGCAAGTTGAAAGCAAGTAATTAAAAACAACCTTATGGCACCTCTCACTAACTACATTTGCGAATATCTGGGAGTATATACCCCGCCCCCATTTCCATATTCACAGACATGCACAACACCTATCAACTGACTATGCAAATGAGGGTGTGCAGTGTGGGCATAGGCCACAAGAAGAATTAAAAACACACACCATTGAAATGCAACTCTGGAATACAATACCTTTTCAAGCAAATAGTTATTTCAGGTATTCACTGGAAGGAAATACTAAAGAGTTATTCACATTACTTCCCATTTCTGAAAGAAAGTGATATTTGTTTTACATTTCTTATCTTACTTGTCTCACTGATAGATATATTTGAAAAAGAATAATTTGGGTTTTAAAGAGATTTGTAGCACAAGCCTACTTCCTACTCAGAAGTAAGCCCCACTGTGTTCAATGTGTATAAGATTGCAGCCTTCTGCTTTTCTGGATTAAAATAAATCCTTTGTAGTCAGGGGCTTCAGTTTCCAGCCCCACTGATGAAGGTGGGGCATTGAAGATAGAAAAGGTACACTGAAGGTGGAAACGATGGTGGATACTTAACTAAACTGGTGGGCTTAGGAACATAAAAAGATGACTTACGGCCCAATCTTGTGAATGTGTTATGCCAGCGAAAAGCATGTTCCACCGGCATAGCATGCTTTGCAGCTCTTGCAAACATGCTGGAGTGCGTGGCCTGGTGGCGAGTGGCCAGGTCCGTGCGAAGACAGACTGAGGATGTCCACCAGTGCAGTTAAGGCCACACAGTAGGTTTGGAGGGAGGCAGGAAGGGGGTGGATCGGGGCGGGGTGACCAAACGGGGTGGAGAGGGGGTGGGGTGGAGGGTGGTTCGGGCCCAGGAAGGTTCACGGTTCAATGCAGACTTGCACTATGGATATCATTGGTGCAGGTCTGAGTTTACCCATGGTGGCAGTTGGAGCTTACCCTAAGGAGGCTTTAACATGCCGAAACTCCCCCACGGGATACAGCGGATGCCTCGTTGGTGCCGCTGCATTCCCATGTGGGAAGTTGTGTTGGATTGGGCTGCCCGACTGTTGGTCCATCTTGAGTTGAATTGTTCAGGCAGGGGACTATGTAGAGATACCAGAAATTGAACCTAGGCCCTTTTGAATGCAGACCATTGCTGTGCCACTGTTACAGCCCCCCCCCCGGGTACATTTCCCCCCACCTTTGCTCACTAATGTTTCCCAACATGTATGTATCTATGCATTGTTGTTAGTTGGCGTTAATGTTATTGTATGTATTTTATATTTTGTTTTTAGTTATTTTAAATTATGTTTTATTATGTTGTACGCCACTTTGAGCTGTGGAAAAGTGGGATAAAAATCTTTTAAATAAATGAATAAAATAGACATTTATTCAGCACCATTTCTTGGATATAGACACGCACACATGTATAAATATCCACGTGGACAGTTGCAGCTTCCCTCATATGGATGACTATCATATGGAAGTAACCATCTGTCCTAAGTCCCATCATATCGACATCCTGCAGTGAATGAATGCAAGATGATAGATTTTATGTTCTTTGAGCTGCATGGAACACACACACCCCTAACAGATACTCTGACAACCACTGCCTTATGAGTGGTCAGCCTTATAAAATTAAAAAGATTAATTGACCAACGGAAGGAGATGGATTATCATTGATTATCAAGTGCATGTATTTCAGATGATGGATGAGCGTATGCAGAACATTGATCTTTGCAAATTGGCTTGACTTTGGTCTTGTATGATTTGCCTTTGGGCCTTCTACTACTAGGGAAAGGATAAAAAGTGCCCTGGCACATTAGAGACAAGCTTTTTGCAGTACAAATGTGTCTCCAATTTTAATGCAGGGAAAAAAAGTGCTTTCATGATCCAAAGTCTGGAAAATACTGAATTAAAGTCTCCTCTCTTAACTAGCCTCCCCTTAAAGTCTTAATAATGGAAAGGCTCTCCAGGGAGGAATCTATCCAGGGGCTTAGATACTGTGCCTTGAGGCCTTGATGCTGCACTATAGTGGTTCTGAAGAGACTAAGCAATGAACCAGGACAGTTCCTGGTTTGAATCTCACCTCTGCTGTGAACTCCCTAGGTGGCCTTAGGCAAGCCACTCCCTTTCAGCCTCAGCTGTACTTTAAGGATAAGAATACTTACCTTAAACTGGTTGTTGTAAGAATTATAGAATACTACATAGTGCTCTGAACACTTGAAAGTATTATACAAAGGGTAACGGCACAATCCAGACTAAATATCCAGCGGAGGAGCAAGTGCACCACCGCCAGAAGCCATCGCAAACGTTTGCGATGACTTTAGAGTAAGGGATGCCGGTGCGAGGCCGGCAGCCCTTACTCCACCGCCGGATTGCCCATGCACCGGGAGTAAGAGATCCCCCGGCAGGCACAGTCTGGGCGGTGAGGGAGGCTGGGGGTTGGTGGATCTGGCCCAGGAGGGGCCAGGGATGGCAGCCACCATATCCTCGTCCCCTCCCGGGCCAGCAAACCTTTAAAAGGCCTCCTCTTACTTCCGCCAGCTATCTGAGGAGGCCCATTGGGGCCGGGCTGCACTACACCAGGGGAAGGGGACGAACGTCCCCTTCCCCCGAGTTGACCTCCGGGCCGATCTTGATCGGCCCAGAACAAGGATAGGTCCTGAGGATTGTGCTGCCCGATTATTTCTGATAGCTGAAGCACATTTTTTTTCTGAATAAAATTAGAAGCACACTTTTCTTCTAGTTGAAAAGCTGTAGTTTTTAGTGGTGTCTAAGTGTGAGTAGAGAGCACCCTCGGATGAGCTCCCTTCCAATGTTTCTGTATAAATTGTTGATTGGAACATAAAAATCACGGGGCTTTTTGTCCTTCCCCCCACAACAAATTAATTTGACTACTTCCCTAAGAACGTTTCTGGGTCTGATCCCTGATTGTAGCCATGACTCAAAAGCCATGACTCAAGAAGCTATGCAATAGGCATCTTCATCAGAGAGCAATACATTCTGCTTCATCTCTATTCCAGAAGTTAACAGAATGATGCCACCACATCTGATGCCGCATTACAGCAGAATGACCTGAGCAGAGGCTGATCAGGAAGAAAAGTCAGAGCAGAAATTAAATGGTTAATTTTAAGATGCTGTCGGAGATACATTTCATGTATTTGGTCATTATGCTTAGGTAGTAGAACTGTACAGTCAGACCTTTTTATCCACGTTTTTTTTTATCCACAGATTTGATTCAACACGGATGGCAAAACTGTGGAAGAGGGAGTCCAACCGCACATCATTACCTCTTTTTTCAGCGTTGTTGGGGGGCCTGCCAGCTACCACTTCCAGCCTCCTGCGCGTGTCCAAACCACTGTAAAATGCAGCCAGGAGTCTCTGGTGCCATTTACAGGTTGCTTCCAGTAGTGGCTTTTTGTTTTTTCAGTCAGTTTAAACAAACTCAGGAGGAGGGAAGTGGCGAAGATGCTGGAAAAAAGGTAACGTGGCACTGTTCCCGACACACACACCCCCAGACTTCATATAACACTGATTTTCTTATCCACTGTGGTTCCAGGAACAGAACCACAGTGGATAAAAAGGTCCAACTGTATGTTATTAGGATTTATTGCTTCGCTATTTGTGGTACTTTCTGAAATAGATTTATGGTATATTTGTATTGTATAAATTTAATAAACATATATGGGGAAAAAAGGAAGAAAAGTCAGAACAATTAATCATGCAGAGGTACAGTAGATATCCTCAGAGGTGATGGTCAGCAGTTGGCCAGGACAGGCACTGGCCAAGGGTCCATACCCATTAGAGGGCCCACTCAGACAGGGTAACCCCTGAATGCCCTGTGTGGGTGGCAGTGGTAACACCCAATGCACCATCAGGGGCGGGTAGAAAACATCATTGGGGGCATAGAACAGGGCTTTGCCACATGATGCTGGCACTGGATAGCCTCCTCAATGGGTAGATAGTTGGGCTTAAGAAAGCATCAAAGTTGGATGTGGACTGGATATCACATGATTACCGTATTGTCCTGAGTATAAGACGCACCTGATTATAAGACGCACCCTTAAAGTTTGGTGCTATTAAAAAAAAATTAATTAAATCACTGGCATTAAATTGCAACAGCCTGATTATAAGATGCACCCTTAGTTTAAAAACTTAAATTAGGAGAAAAAAGTGAGTCTTATACTCAGACCAATACGGTACTTTTGAACCAGGACCTTTAGGACTATTCCATAATGGCTGTGGCAATGACAAGCTTTGAACTGATCACTCGGAAAAGCCCGAATATTAACAGAACATGTTCTCATGTCATAAACCATTGGCAAGTCCTTCTATCAGTCTGAATTTCCTTTCCTCCACCACCCCCACATAGCAAAGAACATCTTCTTTTGCCTAGTCCTGAGGTGGTAAACCTGTGTCAAGGCTGCACCACTTTAGACTGAACATGTCTAAGGTGATGGCACCTGGCCTAGATGCCTTTAAAAGGGGTTTGGACAAATTCATGGAGGAAAAGACCATCACAGGTTACAAGCCATAAGCAACCTCCTGGTTTTTAGAAGTGGGTTTTCTCTGTGCCAGGTGCAAGGGAGTGGCGACTGGACACAGGTATCTTGTTGTCTCGTGTGCTCCCTGAGGCATCTGGTGGGGCCACTGTGTGACACAGGAAGCTGGACTAGATGGGCTTTTGGCCTGATCCAGCAGGGCTCTTCTTATGTTCTTATGTTCTTATGTTCTTATGTCAGTTCACACAATTTGTTTTAATGGTCCTCCATGTAAAACAGATCATCCACATAGAAAACAAGATGTCAAGGAGAATAGCGCTAGCTAACTTTCTCCCTGGTTTTCTATGTAAAGGGACTCTCTTTTCATGGGGGCCCATGCCACCACCTGAGGTCCCACCTGAAAACATAAGTGGTATAGCTGCTTTGGTCAGCGTCTTGGCCAGCTGGGCAAGTACATGATGTGAGAGTTTCAGTCAGTCCAAATTTGTATTTGGGTAAGTTTCATTAGACACTGTTCCATTCAGCAAAACTCAAAAGAACTTTGTCACAATAGTAGAAAGGCCGTTCATTGCCATTTGACAGATGGGAGTCTTGGTGCAAATTTCCTTCTGCTATAGTCATCAAAAGGTCTTTGGAACATGTGAATTGTTTCATTGAATGGGTTGCAACTGGTTTCCATCTGTGCTAGATGAATGAGAACCCTAAGAGAGAACTGATATATGGCACTTTAGATATATATACTGTACATACATAAGCAAGTACAAGCCTAACGGCGCAATCTTGTGTAACTTTAGACTGGTGGAGCTCTTGCTCCACCAGCCTAAAATGTCGCAAACGTGCCATAAAGCACATTTGTGACTACGGGAGAATAAGCGGCGCCGGTTTGGAGGCCAGCATCGTTTACTCTGCCACCTACCTGAACCCGTGCCGGCCGACGCAGGTAGGTCCCACACCACTTGTTACAGGGGCAGGGCCGGGCAGGCCGGGATGGTGAAGAAGAAGTGCCATTGGCCAACCCGGGCTGGGAGGTGGTGGGGATATCAGTGCTGATATCCTAAGCCCCATCGTAGCCCATGTCACCCTTACACTACCTCCCCGGATGTACGCCAGCTCTGGAGCTGGCGTGCATCCGAGGAGGTCCATAAGCCCCGGGCTTGCCTACACCCGGGGAAAGGGATGAATAGCTGCAACTGAGCATCAAGTGATTTCTGCTTATAGCTGCAGTCACATCTTTTGCGAGGTGAGAGGGAAATAAATAGCCTCCTACAGTATGTAACCTGCCAGTTGCAATCCTGTTATACAAGATTATTGATCTGAATATGGAACATTGTATTGTGCCAAATTGCTGTCCCAGTGGCTGAAAGAACTTTAGGATACCCAAAATATGAGTCATAGCTGTCCCAATAACCATCCTCTCTGCCCAATTCTGTGCCATAATGCAGAGAATTTCATTGGACCTCATCCAGGAAACAGCAAAACACAATTCAGTCTTTTGAAGAATGCTTTGTTTTCCTTTGTTTTTCAAGATCATCAGCCAGAGGGAGTCCTTAATACACAAGCTGAGTACTCTATAAAGCTCCTGACCAACAACACAACAAAAATAGCCCTTAAGGTATATCATGAGTGCAGTAATAATTGATAATGCTTCTGACCTACAGATAAGGCAAACAAACAACAAAAAATGGTAGCAAGCAGACTAACATTTGTTTACCAACAGATAAAAGCAACTTGGAAAGAGTCAGGGTTCACCATTGCCCTAACCTGTTTTTAAGGATAACATATTTATACTTGTCCTGTAGTCTTATGTGGCCCTCCACTGTGGTTAATTGGGCGCACTTCGGCCTTTGGCCGGCCTCTCGTGTGATGAATATTTAATCACAAAGGAAAGTTCTCCTTTGCAAGAGAAGACATCAGTCACAGCCTCTTGAAAATGGAACAAAGAGCTCTGTTACCTGGAAGGAGTCTTTCACTCTCTATTCCAGAAGTCAAGAAAGGTCCATCTAATTATCTCAGCTGTGAAACAGCAAGCAAGCGTTTCCTCTTGGTGACTGACATTTATCCCTTCCTGTCAGGGTAAAAATAAACTGAACAACAAAGGTAGAAGATCCGTTTGTGACAACTCATCAGGATTAGTTTTAAGCAGCAGTGTTGGGTCGCCTGGGGCAGGGGGCGTTGGGCCCTCGGGTGGCTCATGGGCGGGGGTGACAAGTGTCACGAAAAAGCGTGTGCTTCTTGGCCCGCCCAGAGTCCTAGGCTTACCTTTAACGGCGTCTGAAAGGCAGTAAGAGTGTGGGGGGTCACCGCGTGCCGCGGCCCCACCTCCCAGGGGTGTGGCTACACCACTGGTCTTAAGTGATCAACAACACGGTAGCTCATGTAAAAAGTTGAACTCTATTTGGTCATCTCCAGGTCCAGGTTCCACAGGAAGGCACAATGATGGTGAAGAAACCGCAACCATCAAGAACAGTGTAGTCCTTGTTATTTTTGAAATCAATGAAAGGAGAACAATTTCCCCACAAAATGAAGCAATGCAATCCTAGGCATCTCTACTCAGAAGTAAGTCCTATTGAGTTTAGTGGTACTTACTCCCAGGAAAGTGTGTGTAGGATTGCAGCCAAAGTTTCTTGTAAATCCGCAAGGTGTTATATTTTCCAAATTCACATTTAAGTTTTGAAAACTCTAAACTGCATAAGTCCTTATGTTTTCACGACTAGGCCAAATAACTGAGTTTAAAACTTCCATTGTACCGGGAAAACCTGCCGTTTAATAAATATTCAACTGTTAATACATTACATATTACATTTCTTGATGTTTTGCCCCCAATATTAGAGGCATCCTCAGAAAAACAGTAAAATTTATAAACTAAATCAGTTCATGCTCTTCCATTCCTTCGTACTACTATTTAAAGCTGTCTTTTTAACTGTCTTTTAAACTGCCAGATTTTCCCGGCACAATGGAAGTTTTAAACTCAGTCTGAACTGCATATTTGAATTTAAAAGAAACAAACCCATTTTGGCGGGAGCCAAATCCAGGTCTTTGCACCAAAAGTGGAGCACTGAAAAGGAGCAAATCTCAGGAAATGGTACCTTACCCTTAAAGGTAGGGTACTTCCAAAACAAATCACCTTTCTCCTGTAAAAATGTGGGCAAAACTCACCTTGTGGTGACTCTTCCCCTTTCCCAAACAGCTCAAATTAATCAGGGAGTGAAGTTCACTAGTTAGAACTGTGTAAGCCACTATCTTTCAGCCTAACCTCCCAGAATTGTTGTGAGAATAACAGCCCAATCCTATCATTCTGAGGCATGGGGAGGCCTGCAGAGAGGGCTGCGCTGCCGCACCTTCCGGAGGGCTGGCACAACCCCCAGGGAAATGGAAACGTCCTTTTTTTTCTCAGCAGCGGCACGATCCCGGAAGTGCTGTCACCACCGTTGCAAACCCCCCCCTTAAGGGGGTAGCGACTGTTGGGCGACTGTTGGGCTGGGGCATCGTGGCACTCAATTTGGGAACCTCTGGACTGTGCAATGGATCAGGAAGCCACCAATGCAAACCTCATTTTTGGCACGAACACACTAGGTTGCCTTAGGCAAGCCACTCCCTCTCAACCCCTTATCTGAGTCTCAGTCCCTCCTCTGAAATATGGAAATAGTAATACTTATGTACCTTGTAACAACTACCAGGGTCAGGGGTGGCATCAACTGTTGTCCAGGTCAGGCACTGGCCAAGGCCCCACACCTATCAGAGGGCCCACCTTGCCAGGACAATCCTGAACACTCAGTATTCATAAATGGTAGAGCCTAATGCAACATGGGAAGCACCATTTGGGGCCCAGTTCAGGGCTTTGCCCCAGTACCCCTTTCAACCTTGTGCCAGCACTGGCCATGTGGATCAAACACTTATTAGTGCTATACAAATGCAAAGTGTTCTGATAATACAGTTACTGTGAATCACAAGGAAGCCTGCCCTATTGTTGATCCAGTGAAATAATTCTGCCCTTTCATCCATGCTGGGATCCTCTCAGAACAGCAGCTCATAACATTTACTAACAGCGAAATCCATACTAAATTTCATAAGGCACGTTTGCACCTACTTTGGAGTAAGACTTTGGCCGACCTCCCTCACTCCACCGCCAGGACAAGCATGCGGCCGCCGGAGGCAGGTAAGGATCCTGCCGGCGGCCGCATGGGCAGTCCAGGCAGCGAGGGAGGGGGCCATTGGGTGAGCCGGCCCAGGAGGGGGCGGGGATAGCGTCAGCCATATGCTTGTCCCTGCCGGGCCTGCTCAGCCATTACACAGACTCCTCCTACTTCCGTCAGCTATTTAGCTGGCAGAAATCCAAGGAGGCGGATAGACCCTGCCCTGGTTTACACCTGGGAAATGGGACGAACATCCCCTTCCCCAAGTAGACCTCTGGCCTGCCGCATGGCGGTCTCCAGCGAGAACAGGATCCAGCGGGCGGCCCTGAGCCGCCCGCTAGATCCTTACACAGGATTTCACCGTTAGAGTGATAATTCCTCCTTACTTATATGGGAAAATGTTGTTCATTTGGTTGCTGCAGCAAATCACTGGTCATTTTCAGATACCTCCCGGTAAAAGCTCAAAGATTTTCTTTCTTGAGCAGTAATCATTCATTCTCTGCCCAGCATGATGGGGGCATAACTGGAAGGGTTGGTCTTGTGTCTTGGGGTTTTCAAAAAAATGGAAGAGAAAATTGTGGTTTCCAGCTTTTTGAGCAGTTGAAACAATTTATTTTTATAGTAATGAGAATTAAAATGATCTTGAGAGCAATTTTCCAAAATGAGCGATGTTTATTCAAATCATGTAGAAATGGCACGAAGGAAATTAAGTCCCTGTAGCTCTTGAATCTCAATTGGGAGCCTGGAGCTCATTCCTCTGTCTTCTACACGGCACTTGCAATGCCTATAAAGAACTGACAAAGTTTCCAGTAGATGGAAACTTTCTGCCTCTTTGCATGCTGAGGAAAAGCACATTGAAATGGATATGTTTGGTTTGGGAAATCTGGCTACTTTGCCAGCACACAGAGAGCCCTCAACACATGCTAATAGAAAGACGGAGCTAATACTTACCACCTCATGTGGTTTTGTGTATCCCAGGAACACTGCTACCGTCTATGATTCAAACCTCCATCTGGCCACTCAAATTAGAGCCCAACGCGACAACTGTTTCTCACACATAACACAAAGGATTAGATGATTATGTCTCTCAACAAGCTGATTTGATTACAGTGAAATATCTTTCTCTCCTCTCCTCCTTTCTGTTTTATGGCTTGTTTATTTTGTTGTTTTCTAGTTTGCAGCTAAAGTCTACGGATTGGCAAATGCACCTGCCAAAAGGAAGCTGTACCATGTTGGTCTTTGAAAGGCTGCTGTCTGTTTCACTAACAGCACTGCCAAGACCCAGCCATTTTACTTGCTGTTCCGAAACTTGTTTTGCAGTAGCTCTTCTCTTCTCTGGGCTTCCAGCACCATTTGAACATCAGTGCTCAAAACAGAAAGGGGACATTGAATGATACCTTAAGCATCCAACCAGCCCTCCATGATTAAGGACATGTGCATGGAGGATACAAGGCCTCACAGCATGCACATGTCCTGGCTCCTCCCCTCATGCTTGTTTCCTTAATCGTGGGGTGGGGTGTCGGTGATATCTGGACCACGCCCCTGCACACACTGAAAATAATACTTCGAAGGAGTGTTGTATTCAGCAGAGGCCAATTCAGTGGCAGAGTCTAATGTTTTGCAGATGAGGTGGTGAAGGTTGGACTTTAAAACTGGGAATTATTACTAAAACAAATAATGATCAACTGTCTACTGATTGGCAGCACAATCCTGTTCCTGTGTAACTCTTGCACCGGTGTAACAGTAGATCCACCGGTGTAAGTGCACTTATGCCAGTGTAACTTGCCATATGCCGACAGACGCAGGACGGACACCAGCGTAACACCCCCTCAGACGCCGCACATGCGCAGTTCGGACGTAGGAGGATTGAGGTACAGAAGGATTCCTGTAGACAGACAGTTTCTTGTCAGGAACGGTTTGTCCATCATACCACTGTGTTTCTATTACCCTGCTCCTAGAGCAGAAGATCAAAACAAGGGGAGGGGGGAGGAGTAGCCTTGTTGCAGGTGAGATACAATGGTAGTCACTTAAACAAAATAAGGATCAAGATGGCTGAGAGCTAAAGACCTGACTGGTCCTTTCCAAGCTTGGATGATGTGCTGAGAGAGGAGGGCGGTATACCCTTAGAAGAGCAGTGGTAGTATTATTCTCAGAACTCCTTATCTGAAACCAAGTGTACAATAGCAAGAGTATATTTTACAATGACAGCTAATAAGTGCAGGTCCTGTCTGCATAGCTTAAATATTTTTAATTTATACAAGCAGAGCATAAGTTATATAGAACCCATGAAAAATGGTTTCAGTCCATTACCAAGCAGGGATGTGGATCAAGTCTCTGACTCCAAGTCTCGAGTCAAGTCCCAAGTCTCTGGGTCCAAGTCTCAAGTCAAGTCCCAAGTCTCTGGGGCCAAGTCTCGAGTCAAGTCCCAACACGGGCGTCACTGGGGCGTGGCGGGGGGGGCGGGCCGCCAGGGGGTGACGCACGTCATGGGGTGATGCGCGCACCCCCTCGCGCGTCACCTCCGTGACGCTCCGAGGCCGGCCCGGGAGCCGGCCTCGGAGCGTCCGACCCCGTCGGCGCTCCAGGGCCTTCTGAACGAAGGCCCAGGCAGCGCGTCAATCCAGGTATTTCCCGGATTTTCGCGCATGCCCAGACCCGTTTTGAGGGCAAAAAGCCCTCAAAAAGGGTCTGCGCATGCGCGAAAATCCGGGAAATACCCGGATTGACGCGCTGCCTGGGCCTTCGTTCAGAAGGCCCTGGAGCGCCGACGGGGTCGGACGCTCCGAGGCCGGCTCCCGGGCCGGCCTCGGAGCGTCCGGAGGGGGGCAACGCGATGCGGGGGGGGAGCCGGATGGCCCCCTCCCCCCGCGCCTATAACGTCGCGCCCCTAGGGGGGGTGACGCGCGTCCCCGCACCAGGGTGACGCGCGTCTAGTGACGCCATTGAGTCCCAAGTCTTTGCCCCCAAGTCCCGAGTCCTTGGTTGCGAGTCCCTATCTAGGTATTTAATGGGGAAACAGGTTTAAACCTGAATAAAATTGGACTTCTTGTAAAAAGCTCCAAGTCTCGAGTCGAGTCTTTCGAGTCTTTTACAATCGCCGAGTCAAGTCCAAGTCAAGTCATTGATGCGACTTGAGTCCAACTCGAGTCCGAGTCAATAGACTCAAGTCTACATCACTGTTACCAAGAGCCACACACTTGCATCGAAAGAATTTTTGGTCTATATGGAATAGCTACAATTTGATTTCGTTACGATATGAAAAATTGAATATGTATGGAATAGCATCCAAGCACATCATGTGCCATCCGATAGCGTAGAGAAAAAGGGCAATTACATTTCGCCTTGGGTGGCTAATAGGTCCATTTCAAATTTTAGCCATTAGCAGATAATAACACTGCCTGCATCTTTGTGTGTTATAATTATTAACCATAAAAAACTGGAGAGCAGTTGGCTTTAATTGTTTAATTGTGCAATTCCGAATACACTCATTGCCGCTCATGAGCTAACATTGAGGAGCCAAGTGATGGCATCACTGCCTGTCATGCTACTACTCAAACATTTTACAGCTTCTGAAACTTTAACTTTGAGGTTTAAATTTGATGATAAAAACTAAGATGCAGACAGACTCAAGCAAGGGATTGTAACATGCCTGCACACCGATCCATGAGACTGTATCTATGAGCCAGTCACAATGGCTTTACCCTTGAGCATTGCTTTGTCATTGCATTCCTTAGTTGAGCAAGGAGCAATGTAGCAATGTAGAAAAACGCTGAGGTGGGCAGAGTGGAAAGTTACCACAATATTTTTACCACTAGCAACTGGAGCAAGCAGGAAAGGATTGCAGTGGCAACTTGCTACCTTCGCATCCCCTGGCCCAGTTGCTTCCCAGCAACATTCTCTTTCCCAGTTGCTGTAGACATTGGGGGGGGGGATGGAAAGAATATTATGGCTGCAGCAGTTGGACTGAAGGAGAAGGTGGGGGTGCCACTGCCATGATACTTTTATCTTATCTTCTATCATTAGCGGGAAAAAGATCATAGTGGTGTCCCTCTGACCTTCTTCGCTGGTGGTGGCAGATGCACTGTGGGGCAAACTGGAGAGAGAGAGCAGGTGCTTGGGGTATGTGCTAGCAGAGGTGGTAGGCAGGCATAGGGTGCAGGCGGGACACCCACTACAAGGTCTTACCCTCCCCAACCTAAGTACCACCCAACATGGTTGCTTCATCTGGCCTCATGTGTGAACTGGCCTTGAACACTGGATTAGCATTAGAAATTCCATGTTTATTATTCAACATTCTGCTTGGAAAAAGAAGAAATGTTATAACACTTGGAAAACTCACAAACTGAATATTGTAAGAATTGCAGTATTGCAACAAAACTCTGTTGTGGATCATGTCAAGGGGCAGACGTTTACAGTACAAACATCTAGAGATGAGCAGATGTCTCCTCTTCCACTCTGTTATTTATTTATTTAGAAATATTTTTAGGCCACTTCTCTATTAAAAATATGCAAAGCGGTGTACAATTAAAAAGACAAATTACAGTGTAAAAGCAACGGCAGATTTAAACAGCATAAAACAACAGTTAAAACAGGGATTAAAAGAAGCAATTAGTTCTAAAAGGTCCAGGAGAATAAAAAGGTCTTTGCCTGGCATCTAAAAGACAGCAATGTACATACCAGGCAAAGTGTCTTGGAAGAGTGTTCCACAGGCAGGATGCCACAACCGAGAAGGTCCTTTACTTCCCACCACCTTATTGTTCCATGAGTTTACTCTGCCTCATGTTCCACTCCAGTTTAACCTGTTTAACCTGGAGGATTTCGACAATTAATTCGAGAATCAGCTCAAATGTAGTTTTGCTTCAATTTTTAATCTCTGTTAAATCAATGCTCTTGTGTGCACACACATTAAATAACAACTCATTAAGAATCCTGATGTGATCACATTGTTGTTTAGTATGATATTTTAATCAGTGCCTATATGCACTTGTAAGCAATAAGGAAAAAAGAGGCAAGCTGAAAACTGAAGCACACTGCACATATCCAGCTGTCTGAAAAAAATCTGGAACACATCAATGGGAAGAATAGCAGATTGCTAATGCATCAGTGCTTCTCTGAAAACACGACCAGGTAATATGGAACCCCCAAATCAAGGGGAATAATCAGATGTGGAGGATTTTCTAAGCATTCCTACAAAAATTTAGAAGGCTGAATTAATGTGTAATACTGAGACCCGAACAGTTTCTAAATGCTACTTGTGGTGTTCAAAATGCAATTATTTATTCTCTTCAGTGACTGTCAAGAGAGATGAAGTCACTTTCTCCTTGGTTAGTTTTCAGTGGCAAGAGTTCAGGTTTAAATATTAGAAGGACTTGAATTTAAAATGTATTTTCCAGTTTTAAAACCTTGCAGTGGCGATTCTACAACCGCCCCCCCCCCCCGTGCCGGAAGTGACGTAACGTCTGCAGCCATTATGAACGATACTGAGGCTCAGGGCGGGAGCCTCACTCGCCCCGACGAATGGGATGATTTGCGCCTCCGCCGGCCATTGTGACACCTCCCCCCGCCCGCCTGCCGCCAGGGGGCCCACCGCCCCAAGGCCCCCTCCGCTGATGACGCCACTGAAACCTTGAATGGTTCAAAGCACTGCTTCACTAAAGAGCAAGACCTGATCCAAGTTTTTGTGGATCCTGCGATGGAGGCTACCAGTGGACCCTACAAATGCTTCCTGCTCAGTTTCCTGTAGCTTTTTCAGTGGCTCATGTGTTCAGTACCACAACCAGGGCTCTGCCACAGCATTCAACGCCTAAAGCTCCAGCTGCAACTAAAGCTCCAGCTGCAACTAAAGCTCCAGCTGCAGCTGGAGGGTCTCTCCTCCAGAGAACTTGAAACAGGCCATTAGATGTGGCGTAACCTGGTATACGCTGTATTTATAGGCAGAGACCCACAAAGGCAGGACTGGGCAAATGCCAATGGCAAGACAGGGTCACAGTATATATGGATAGCTCCAAGGGAACAAGTTGCCCTCACAAGCGCCTGAGGTCAACTGAGGCCTTAAATATGTCCCCACTAGAGTCCGCCTCCCTGCCTGGAGAGTGGAGACCTTAACAGGACAGGCTTCTGGCCTGGAACCTTGCACTTCTTGCACTCCTCTTGGTCAAATCCCACCTTGCCTGTTGCTGGAACTGATGTGCAGGCACCACCAGGGGGCACACGGTTCCTGGCATGCAAGGGGTGCAGTTTTTCAAAAGGTTGGGGAATTATGACTCTCTGGATGCTACCTCTGAGTGCTTCTGTTCTGGAGGTCTTTGAGGCTCTGGCTCAATGTGAAGCCTGGAATTTGATCCAGTGCTGGTCCTACCTCCTCAGGTTGGAACATGTTGCTGCTCACATTGAAAGTCATCATGATCATGACAGTATGGAGTATCCATGATACTCCTTAAAGAGATGCTATTCAATGAAGCCAAACCTGGCTGAGACTTTCTTTCATCATTCATTCAGCTACTCCCACAATGTATTTCTTCTCAACAGCATCCAGCACTTCCCTCAGTCAGTCAATCACATTCTCTCTCTCTCTCTCTCTCTCTCTCTCTCTCTCTCTCTCTCTCTATGCCAGGATTTGGCGAATGTGGGTTGGGAATTGAACATGGAATTTAGGAGGACTGTATATTTAATGAGGATATATCATTATTATTTCTTATATTACAACTATTCTATTCTATAGATATATTCTATTACAACTGGGAATTCTAAACTTTGGAATTCTGTGTACCACGGTTTAGTAAGGTTGCAATCCTGCACACACTTTACCTGGGTGTAATTCCCATTGAATTCAATGGGGATTAATTCTGAGCAGATGTACATAGGATCGCATTGCAAGCATCTTAAAATGGCATCAGGTGTTGATTATATCAGAGGTTCTCAACCTGTGGTATGTGTATCCCCAGGGGTACGCGGGCCCCAGGTTGGGGGTATGCGAGATGGTCCCCGTTAGCTGCTGTGATCAGCAGCTGATAAGGGGGAGCGGAAAACTGTGAAATTCCCCCCGGTAGGGGGGAGAAGCTACCAGGGGGGATTTCGCTGTTTTTCCCGGGCTGCGGCGCGGTCGGGTGGGTTCTCCTGCTTGCGCCGCAACCCTGAGGGTAAAGCAACAGCCCTGCTGATTTGGCAGGGCTGTAGGCATCGTTAGGGGGGTTATTGGCCAGGCGCGGGGACGAAAACAAACATTAAAAGGCACTTATGTTTTGGCGCACAGCCATGAGGGCGAGCAGGAAGTGGAAGTGCCTCTCTAGGAAGTGCCTCTCTAGTCTCGCTGGTGAGTCTTGCTAGGTGCACATGCATCCTAGAGAGGCACTTCCTCTTCCTTCCTGCTCGCCCTCATGGCTGCGTGCCGAAACACGATAAGTGCCTTTAATGATTGTTTTCGCCCCCATGCCCGGCCGATAACAACCCCCCCCCAACAATGCCTACAGCCCTGCTGAATTGGCAGGGCTGTAGCTTTATCCTCTGAGTTGCGGCACGAGCGGGAGAACCCAGCCGTGCCGCAGCCTGGGAAAAACATGCTTTTTCGGGTTTTGGGGGTGCATTTTTGGGGTCTGGAGTTACTCAGACTTTCGGGGCCCATGTAGGGGGTACGCGGGCTACCAAAGTTTGAGGAACCCTGGATTATATTATTATTAGAACTGGCCTAAATTTTTGTGACTTTCAGTTTTGGTGTTGGTTTGCCTGCTCAGTGAGGAGGAGCCTTTCATTAAACCAGAGGCGTAACTAGCGTGGAGTGCGCAGAGTAGCTGCTCCAGGCGCGGGCGCATGCAGCGCTGGGGCGTACTTACCCTCGTGATGCGTCGCCTCCGCTTCGGCCGTATTCTTTTCTGCCCTCCCTGGAGCCCGAACGGCTCCAAAATGGTACCGAAACGGGGGGGGGGGTGTTGGAGCCGCGCTGGGCGCATCGACGTCACGTCACTTAGGCCCCGCCCCCTTGATCCGGGCGCCGGGAGGGCTACTGACATTACTGCATTAAACTACCAAGGAAACTGCACAGAAATTTCATGTTTCTTGATTTTTGGTTAAAGTCCTGCACATTAGTAGTCACAGGTCAGGTGGAACTGTGTAAATGTGCTCAAAGGCCGATCTTTAAGGCTCCAAGGGAACTGTGGATTGCCTGAGCTTGTCCACAGGACACAACTCAGGACAGGGCAGCATCTGAAATTCTCCTCATCCAAATTTTTCCCTGGATCTTAGAGCACAGAATTGCCCGAACTTATTTTTGAAGTGGAACTGAGTTCCATTTTGGCTTTGCTGTTGCTGTGATGCTGTTTCATAGTTTTGAGCTAGATTTTTTTTTGTTTTTTTTATTACATAATTAACTGGTAATGTTGTTTTATAATAAATTCGGTTCTTATTTGTAATTGATTGATGTTATTTTTGTAAGTTACCCGAAGGACTTGTTGGACAGTAGGAAGGGATATATATCCTTTTTTTTTTCCACTTCAGCTGTTTAATAAAAATGCACTTTTTGGCTCTCACATAGCTTTATTACATGAGAAATAGTTTCTAGTAGAAACAATATTGTCTCTTGGCTGGCGTAATTTTACAGAAAGGCTCTCTCTCTCTCTCTCTCTCTCACACACACACACACACACACACACACACACACACACACACACTCCTTGTACCTCAGACTTGGCACATCCATAGTTGTTGAGGAGATTTGGTCTGTAGTTCAGCCTACACGTGAACATTAGTCTTTGCTTATAGGTCTAATGAAGTTTTCATCTCACTGTCTTTTGGCTCAAACACTACATTGTCAAATGAAACCCATATCTGGGCCACAGTTTATCAAGAAGGCATTGCTTGGAAGCACTCTCACTCTGTTCCAACTTTTTCTCATTTCTGTATTTTGCTCCCTTCAGTTTATCTACTGTAGTGTAAATCTAATTACTCAGAATGCTGAGATATTGCTCCCACACCATCCCCAATACCATGCTCCCAGAGGTGCAACATGCAGAGATGGACAATCTGTCTGTCTTTTCAGACAGATTAGTCCTGCAGAATTTGCCTCCTCCGTGTCTCTTGGACAAAATCCTCCTATTCTTCTACTTCCTTCTTTTTTGTGAGCAATTATTTTTTATATGCTGATTTGCTTTTTTAATTTCTTCCAAAGAATAAATGTATTTCTTAATGTAGAATTCACTTGGTATTACCTGTAATAATATACATTTGGGGAGGTGATTTCTTTTTTTACTTGCAGGAAGAATACAATAAGTACAAGACATTGTCAACATTGTCTGATGGCGCAATCCTACTCTTCATCAGCGCTGGCACTGCGACCTCAGCGCTGGCACTGACTGTTGCAAATCTGCCATAAAGCACATTGCAACACCCGGAGAGCAAGCAGCACCAGCGGGAAGGCCTGCACTGTCCTGCAGGTGCTGAATCCAGCTGGAATGCGCGCTGGAACTGCTCTGAGCAGCACGGAGGCTTGGGAAGGGTGGGTGAAGAGCGGGGAGGGGTTCACGGGGGTGGTGGTGGAGACGGGGTGGTTCAGGCCCAGGAGGGAGTGGGATCGGTGGTGCTAGCGCACGATGAATCATATGCCCTCTCCCAGGCTCACATGACTTCTTGGTTCTGTGCCAGCGAATTAGCATGCACGGATCAAAGTAGCCCCATTGCGCAAGCTGGGGCTTTACCCGGTGTAAGGTCTCCTTCATGGATCATTGCCTTGTCGTGGCGAAGGGGCTTGTGTAACTCAATGAAGCCATGAGCTATGCCGTGCAGGGACACCCAAGACGGACAGGTCGTAGCAGAGAGTTCTGACTAAAAGTGATCCACTGGAGAAGGAAATGGCAACCCACTCCAGTAACCTTGCCAAGAAAATCCCATGAACAGTACCAAAAGGCTAAAAGATATGACGCCGGAAGATGAGCCCCTCAGGTCGGAAGGTGTCCAATATGCTACTGAGGAAGAGCGGAGGACTATTCCAAGTAGACCCAGAAAGAGTGAAGCGGCTGGGCCAAAGCCAATAGGACGTCCAGCTGTGGATGTGTCTGAGGTTGAAAGGAAAATCCAATGCTGCAAGGAGCAATACTGCTTAGGAACATGGAATGTGAGGTCTATGAATCAAGGCAAGCTGGATGTGGTCAAAAATGAGATGATAAGATTGAACATTGACATCTTGGGAATCAGCGAACTAAAATGGACGGGCATGGGCGAATTTAAGTCAGGTGACCATCATATCTACTACTGTGGGCATGAATCCCTTAGAAGAAATGGAGTAGCCCTCATAGTCAATAAAAGAGTGGGAAAGGCAGTACTGGGGTACAACCTCAAAAACGACAGAATGATTCCAGTTCGAATCCAAGGCAAACCATTCAACATTACAGTAATCCAAGTGTATGCCCCAACCACTGATGCCAAAGAAGATGAAGTTGACCGGTTCTATGAAGACCTACAACACCTTCTAGAACTAGCACCCAAAAAAGATGTCCTTTACATCATAGGAGACTGGAATGCTAAAGTAGGAAATCAAGAAATAAACGGAACAACAGGCAAGTTTGGCCTTGGAGCGCAAAATGAAGCAGGGCAAAGGCTAACGGAGTTCTGTCAAGAGAACACGCTGGTCATAGCAAACACTCTTTTCCAACAACACAAGAGGCGACTCTACACATGGACATCACCAGATGGTCAATACCGAAACCAGATAGATTATGTGCTTTGCAGCCAAAGATGGAGAAGCTCTATACAATCAGTAAAAACAAGACCTGGAGCTGACTGTGGCTCAGATCATGAGCTTCTTATTGAAAAATTCAGGCTTAAACTGAAGAATGTAGGGAACACCACTAGACCACTCAGATATGACCTAAACCATATCCCTTATGAGTATACAGTGGAGGTGACGAATAGATTTAGGGCATTAGACCTGGTAGACAGAGTGCCTGAAGAACTATGGACGGAAGTTCGTAACATTGTACAGGAGGCAGCAACTAAAACCATCCCAAAGAAAAAGAAATGCAAGAAAGCAAAGTGGCTGTCAGATGAGGCTTTACAAATAGCTGTGGAAAGAAGGAATGCAAAAAGCAAGGGTGAAAGGGAAAGATATAAACAACTGAATGCAGAGTTCCAGAGAATAGCAAGGAGAGATAAGAAGGCCTTCTTAAATGAACAATGCAAGGAAATCGAGGAAAACAACAGAATGGGGAGGACTAGAGATCTCTTCAAGAAAATTGGAGATATCAAGGGAACGTTTTGTGCAAAGATGAGCATGATAAAGGACAAAAAAGGCAAGGACCTAACAGAAGCAGAAGAGATTAAGAAGAGATGGCAAGAATACACAGAAGAACTATACAAGAAAGATCTTAATGTTCCTGATGATCACGCTGGTGTGGTCACTGACCCAGAGCCGGACATCCTAGAGAGTGAAGTCAAGTGGGCCTTAGGTAGCATCACTAACAACAAAGCTAGTGGAGATGATAATATCCCAGCTGAGCTACTTAAAATCCTAAATGATGATGCTGTGAAAGTGCTGCACTCAATATGCCAACAAATTTGGAAAACTCAGCAGCGGCCAAAGGATTGGAAAAGGTCAGTTTACGTTCCAATTCCAAAGAAGGGCAGTGCCAAAGAGTGTTCAAACTACCGTACAATTGCACTCATTTCACATGCTAGCAAGGTTATGCTCAAAATCCTACAAGCTAGGCTTCAGCAGTACGTGGACCGAGACCTACCGGACGTACAAGCTGGGTTTCGAAGAGGCAGAGGAACTAGAGATCAAATTGCCAACATGCGGTGGATCATGGAGAAAGCACGAGAGTTCCAAAAAAACACCTACTTCTGCTTCATTGACTACGCAAAAGCCTTTGATTGTGTGGATCACAACAAACTGTGGCAAATTCTTAAAGAGATGGGGGTACCAGACCACCTTACCTGTCTCCTGAGAAACCTGTATGCGGGTCAAGAAGCAACAGTTCGAACCGGCCATGGAACAACTGATTGGTTCAAAATTGGGAAGGGAGTACGGCAAGGCTGTATATTGTCACCCTGCTTATTTAACTTATATGCAGAGTACATTATGAGAAATGCAGGGCTGAATGAATCACAAGCCGGAATCAAGATTGCCGGGAGAAATATCAACAACCTCAGATATGCAGACGATACCACCCTAATGGCAGAAAGTGAAGAAGAACTAAAGAGCCTCTTGATGAGAGTGAAAGAGGAGAGTGCAAAAGTTGGCTTGAAACTCAACATTAATAAAACTAAGATCATGGCATCGGGTCCCATCAATTCTTGGCAAATAGAAGGGGCAGAAATGGAAGCAGTAACAGATTTTACTTTTCTGGGCTCCAAGATCACTGCAGACGGAGACAGCAGCCATGAAATTAAAAGACGCTTACTCCTTGGAAGGAAAGCTATGGCAAACTTAGACAGCATAATAAAAAGCAGAGATATCACCATGCCAACAAAAGTTCGTATAGTCAGGGTGATGGTGTTCCCAGTAGCAATGTATGGTTGCGAGAGTTGGACCATAAGGAAGGCTGAGCGCCGAAGAATAGATGCTTTCGAACTGTGGTGCTGGAGAAGACTCCTGAGAGTCCCTTGGACTGCTAGGAGATCAAATCAGTCAATTCTAAATGAAATCAAGCCTGACTGTTCCCTGGAAGGACAGGTACTAAGGCTGAAACTCAAATATTTTGGCCACCTAATGCGAAGAGAGGACTCTCTGGAGAAGACTCTGATGCTGGGAAAGATTGAAGGCAAAAGGAGAAGGGGAAGGCCAAGGCTGCGATGGTTAGACAGCATCACCGATGCAACAAACATGAAAATGAGCGAACTCAGGAAGATAGTGGAGGACAGGAAGGCCTGGCGGGATATGGTTCATGGGATCACGAAGGGTCGGACACGACTTAACGACTGAACAACAACAACAACAAGGGGACAAATGTCCTCTTACCTAGAGGAGACCTCCAGCCTGCTCCTTGCTGGGATAGGATGCAGCATTGGCTGTGCAGCCCCGCTGCATTGCTCCCGGTTACAATTGGGCTGCCCATCTTGTTATTTAATACAATGCTTTTAAGTATACAGTAATTGGTTCTTCTGAACACCAAGCTGGCTTATAACAACAATTTCAAATTAAGCTCAAAAATCCAGGCACTAGTTTTGATCAGTGAGGGAAACAGAGAAAGAGAGCCAAGACTGCTATCCCAGAGGGAAGGGGCACCTTGAAAGGCAGCCCACAAAGATTAGCTGTCCAGCCCATGCTGGCACAACAACTTTGGTTACATTCTAGGAGTTAGAAAGAAAAGATGGAAAAGAAAAGAGGAGAGGAGAGGGGGTTACCAACCCTGGATACCAGCTGGCATGGTGTTCCTTGGATGGATGCTGGAACTGGAGTGGCTTCACACAGTACCAGAGGGTTAAACAGACCACAGACTGACTGCAAGGCAGGATGGAGGTGAGGGAGGAACAACAAAAGGGTCTAATGACCTAGATGTTTTATAGATTTTTCATGCATAGAATGCTGTGGGATCATTTGTGAAGTGATCTCATCAAGAGATCTCCCTTATTGGCCCTTCAAAGTGCTGCTTTTGTCTCTCACACTTGACTGAGGGTGGTAGCTAGTTCAGGAGGCTCATCAGCTCATTAATCTTGCCACCTTGATTTAATTTAGCCATGGATTTGGTGAGGATAACTAAATTTTGGGCTCCTTTTGTTTTGCTAAACTTCTTTTCTCAAAGTCAGGAGCCCTTAGGAGGTGGCTGTGGCATCAAGGTAACATTTGCTGCTCATCAGGGTGTGGTTGGTAATTTTGAATTTTGGAGCAGGCAAATTCCATTTGAATTTGGATGCATGGGTAGGGTGCCCAGATTCAATAAGGGACAGGTGTAGCTTGTTGCACCCTTCCATGATGAGCTGCACCTGCCCAAATTCCAATGGTTAAAGGTATAGGCACCCTGTCCCTTATTGAATCTGGCCACCCTACGCATGGGGAGGATGATTACTTAGTTACGGTAACCAAAAATGCTTGAGTCACGTGCCCCTAGTGGACACTCAGTGCCAAGTGCATGTGTGCATATGCCTGTGTCTCATGCATGCCTTGAAATAAAAAGGAGATAAATGGTTGACCAGATCACAATGTAGGGCTTTAAGGGTCGCAACCAGCGCCTTGACTTGGACCCAGAAGCCTACTGGTGGCAACTAGTACAGTTGAGAAACCAGATGGAACATGGGCTGCTGCATTCGGTACCAGTTGAAGCTTCCAGACTGTTTTCAGTGGCAGCCCCATGTAGAGCACATTACAATAATCCAAACATTATGTGACGAGGACAAACAGCACCGTTACAGATGAAGAGCACAATCCAGCCAAAGCCAAGCACTTTTCACTCCCATTATTTTCATGCGCTTAAATTTTGCCCATTGACCCCCAAAAAATAAATAAATCATGCAATGTCAAAATATGACAAATGTAAAGTACTTGAAATTAACAATTCCTCCCAATAAAACTTGGCTTATGGTAGTACAACATCAGTCTTCTTCAAAATACTTTCCAGTTAGTACTCGAGGATTATTAAAGCCAGCTTGTCAAATTTAAACGTGAATCACGGCAAGTAATTTTTCATTAAGTATACAGTTGGTTGTTCAAGTATTTTCATGAATAGCTAGTGTCAGCTCAAGTGCTGGGAAGCAATTACACACATCCCGGGAATGTGACTACCGGTATTCTCTGCATTAACGAAACTGCAGGCTAAAGCTGAGCAAAAACGGGTTGTCCCTGTTTGCTTTCACTTTAGTTACTGTCAGAAACCACCTCCTTTTGTCAGCATGCATTTTGATGGCCCCCTCAAAGCTTCTCCTGTTTTCATTCAAGTTCTACATCTAGAGGAAAATGGGTAAAGCCCCCCCCCCTAAAGCTGGTTGTTAAGGCTCCAGGGTACTGTGCAATCTCTGAACCAGTCCACAGGGCACCACTCAAGGAAGCTCCTGGGCTCTGAGATCAAAAGAGGGGCATCTCTGAACTTGTCTTGCCAGGTTCAGGGAAGCTCCTGTTCTGACTGAATTAAAGCCCAGGCAGATTCCCTTTATCTCACTTAACATCCCCAGCCCATGTGACCCACCCCCATGCCAGATCTCCAGCCCTGCAGTGGCGTTCCCAGCCCTCCCCGCACCTGGGGGGGCGGGGGTTGGTGCGCCCCCGTCGTCGAGGCCGGCTCCATGTCCCCCCAAGCAGCCGGGCTCAGGGCTGAGCGGCGCGGCACCGGACCGGAGCCCCCGGAAGCAGCGCGCCCACTCGGCACGTCACCGGCTTCCGGAGGCTCCGCTCTAAGGCCGGGACAAGCCCTCCTCCGAGCGACCGCCCAGTTCAGCGGTCAGGGCCTTTTGAGAAGGTCCAACGCGTCGATGCGCCTTTTATTCCTTTTTCGCACATGCGCAGAACCTTTCTGAGAACCTTTCAGAACCTTTCTGAGGGCAAACGGGAGGAGGGCTTGTCCCGGCTTCGGAGCGGAGCCTCCGGAAGCCGGTGACACTTCCGAGGGGCGTGCCAGCCAGGCTCCGGTGCCGCGCCGTGCTGCTCAGCCCCGAGCCCGGCTGCCGCGCCCCCCAGGAGCTCGGCGCCTGGGGTGGAGCACACCAGCTCCCCCCATGATAGGACGCCACTGGCCCTGCCTACAATCACATGGGCTGGTGGAGGAGCTAACAGCAGACTTGTCAACTCTGCCTGGAGCTACTCCTAGAGATTTTATTTTTCAATCTGATGCAATGCTGTGCCAGGCACAAGTGACAACAGGAAACGGGTATCTTGTTGTCTGTGTGTTCCCTGAGGCATCTGGTGGGGCCACTCAGCGCAATCCTGTGTAACCTTGCACCGGTGTAACAGTAGATGCACCGGTTTAAGTGCACTTATGCCAGTGTAATTGCACTTACACCGGTGCATCTACTGTTACACCGGTGCAAGGTTACACAGGATTGCGCTGACTGTGAGATACAGGAAGCTGAACCAGATGGGCCTTTGGTCTGATCCAGCAAGGCTCTTCTTAATGTTGGAAATTTATGGCCCTGTTAAAATATCCAGCATTGTTTTCAAGAGTCACCTGGTGGTTGACACTGATTCCTGGGCACTCTAGGACAATCCTGGAGACTTGGCAATTCTAGCTCACAGAGAGTACAGGGCTTTGCCTCAGCTTAAGTCAGTCCAGTCCTGGAGCTTCCCTGAATTTTATTTATTTATTTATTTATTTTCACATTTTTATACCGCTCTTCCTCCAAGGAGCTCAGAGTGGTGTACATATTTCCTCCCCTCCTTTTTGTCCTCACAACAACCCTGTGAGGTAGGTGGGGCTGAGAGATAGTGACTGGCCCAAGGTCACCCAGGAAGCTTTGTGGCTGAGCGGGGATTTGAACCTGGAGCTTCCAGGGCCAAGTCCGACTCTCAAACCACTACACCATCCTGGGATTTGGTCAAAGAATACAAAGCCCTTTCTCCCAAGGCTCGGAAGCCTGTCTGAACTGTGCCCTCTGGCTAGCGCAATGATTGCACATTTTCTTACAGCCTTAAAAACCAGTCTTTGAGATGGACCAAAGCCACAGATACACTTTGATTTGGGTATGATTTGTCTGACTGTTTCCAAATCCCTATGCCAAGTTGTTGGATTTTTAATGTGTGCAAAATTTGCATTCAGTTCTACAAAACACATCCCACAAGCGCCCCTTTCAGTACATAGACTGAGGCCATCATCCCCGAGGAACAAGCCTGCAACCCTGTGCATGCTTTCCTGAGAGTAAAGGCTAATCTACACCAACTCCGTTTGCATTTGGAGGCTCGCGAGCATAGGGGACAGGACGCCCCGCACCGAGACGCTGCCCTGGGCTCCACCGATTTTTTCCATGCGTTGTCTACCCGCTTGTCCCTCCTGAATGGTTGCTTGCTGCCCCCCTGTGATAGGTTCGCTCCATGTCCTGCCCTCACGTTCTTCTGATTGGCTGAAAATGGCCAAACATGAGCATGGTCCACGACTGATCGCTACGGAACTCGGGAGAGCACAGCTCTCCAGCGTTCCGTGGCGATTGGTTAAAAAGGAAGCCACACCGCTCTGCACACGCTGCACGCGCCCAGGACGCGCCGGGATTCGTGCGGTATACATCAACCTTAAGCCCTATTGAAGACAATGGGACTTACTTCTGAGTAGATAAGCATAGGCTCCAAGTTCTCGAAGTGACATAACTTCCAGGGCCTATAAAAGAATGTACATTACAGCAGCTGGCGATTGTTTGATTTGCTTAGCTCAAAGCTCAGAGAAGAGCAGACCTCAAATTGTGTGACTGAAAGTGGTTATTACAAGATTATATATGATGGCAGTAAACACAGGCAGGGTTCTATAATGAATTCAGCCTGGGCAGAATTCTGCCTTCCTTCATTCTTCAGATTCTACCAGGTGCTCATTTGAATAAAAAAGAAGAAAACAAATGGATTAATAAGACAAGTTTACTTCCTGGAGCAGATCTGCTAATTGCAGCTGTGAAGGCTTACAAAAAACCTGCCATCGGTGCCTATATTTTTGAAGCTATCTTTGTTAACAATTGACATACATTCAAGATGAAACTGAGTTCGCATCTCGTCTTCACACTTCACAGGGATGCTTCCAGAAATGTCGTTTCCATGTCACGTTCTTCACTATCAGAAGTAGGAACTCTTACCCCATGACACGACAAACTCACATTGTGAGCTTCCCCACGCCTGCTATATATCAACGGCTGTTAATAGCGAAGGAAACTCACAACATAAAGATGTCACATCATGGAAGAAATGTTCCTACGTGTGACAAAGGAAACATGAGGATGCCACCTTTTTTTTTTTAACACTGTGTATTGCAAAAAACCTATTTGGCGATATTTGCATGATAGAGAGCAAGTGCAACATCCATTATGTGAATGGTGTGGTATGTCAGAGCAAAACATGGATTTGTGAGCAGTAGTGCCACCAGCTTGGGGGGAACCAGGTGCACACTGCAGGGTGCAATTTGTATTTTCTGCCTCTGGCACAAAAATGGTGTAGGCTGGCCCAACAAATATACATATTCATTCACCCTAATCTTTTTACAAGCCAAATGGTTAAAATCTCCTGGGTCTCCATTTCTGCCGATTCTCTGGCCACATTCAGACATAGTATAATGAGTTGGTGTTTCATAAGAAATCACTGAACGTGAAGCTGTTCAGTTACTGATAGTAGAATTGCCATATTTTATATTCAATGCTTCCAGGTATTATTCACCAAGAGCACCTCTGTGGTTAAGTAAAGGATGGTTAATTCTTTGATATGTCTCCAAATCAGCGTCAGGTTGGCCTAAGACGTCAGGCCACCACTCACAGACAAGCAAGAAGTATTTGCCAAGCTGGTGCTCTACCTCCTGCACAGCAATTCATTCCTTGTCTTGCAGGCACCCCATAGTGTTCTATTTCACACGTCCATGTTGGGTCTCCTCCTCCTGCCCCACATTTGTTCTTCTCTCAGAACATAACTAACTGGATTCAGAAGCTCCAAAGAGCAATACTTGCTGTACTTCAGTGTTTGCATACCTTGGGATCAGCGGCACTAGCACTGTAACAGATAGGCAAGCAGGAGAGGCTAGCAGGAGAGCACAAAGATCTAAGCTGTCTATCTAGGCTTCTCCCCCCCCCCCCGAGACATAACAAGGACCTGAAGGGCACCTGCCCTGGGCACCATGCCAAGGGGGGGGCAATTGTTTCCTGCAGGTACCAGGGACCCACTTTTAAAATGTTAAAAAAAGTAAAGAAAAAGCCCCCAAAACTTCCCCTACCGCCGCACAGCAAAACCACTACATTTGGAGTGCTCTCATCATTGCCACTCACTTCCGGATTCAGAGTGCTGTCTTTGCAACGTGGAGACTGGAGAGCGTTGTGCGGCTGGTGAGTTTGGGAAGTGCTGGCTGGTTGTGGAGGGGGAGTACCTGCCTCCCCCCCTTGCCCCTTCAAGACTCGGGCTTCGGCCCTTTGGGTCTCACATTGGGGGCGCTGCAGACTTCCTTCCCAGGCGCTTTTTTGTCTAGTTACAACTCTGCTCCCCCCTCCTGCTAATTGTTATTATAGGTAGAACATGTGACCTTAACAGTAGGCCCTAAAACCATCCATTATAACCAAGTTTCCTCTGGCTCAGCATGTGCTCCTCTTACACATAAAATCAGGCTTAAAATTACCTTTGTTCGTTCCATCTGGAGCCCCCTCATTTTGTTCTGTTTTACATCTGAAGTACCCTTTGTGATATCAGAAGGAATCTTTTAACTTGTCTTTTTGTCTAAGAAAAGTGACAGTTTGTACCCTTTTTCTTTCATGTCACACTGGAACAAGGCTGTGTGTGAACAAAACCTTCCTTACCACTCAACTTCATACCATACTTGCTTTTTTGGAAGATCTATCAACTCTTCTCCATTCTCTGAAACTTCTACAGTAATTTTGCTCCAGAGGCTCTCTCTCTCTCTCTCTCGTATATTTTTTGTTAGGCATTCCTGTGAAGGAATTCATTTTGAAGAGCAGTATCCAGCTTGAGACTGAATATCTCCTTATAACGGAGTAGCCCATGTGGACTCTATCACTGGTTTGCACCATCACCCTTGTCAAAAAATGAACTATGGCAACCCACCTTCACACATAGCAGGATTCATATTTTATATGCCCTTCTCTGTCTGAGTTTTGTTATTAAAAAACAAATAAAACCCAGGATGAAGTATCTGCCAAGAAGACACAGTACAGAAACTTTAAACAAAACAAAACCATGAAAATAACTACAGACACCTTAAATTCTTGGAAGAAGTTGATACACATTGTTCCCTTCTCCTCCTGCTTTTGGTCAGGGTTTCCCACCTCTCCTGCAGCCAGACCTGGGTGAAATGACCTAAAGCCTTGTCAGTGTAAAGTTCTATGAGTGGTTGCAATTGCTATTGAAAGCACAGGTGTCTCTTGTGTGTTATGTAAATTGTACAAGAAAGATGAGTCACGCTGAAAGAAGCTTTGTATGTCCCAGAGCATAATTAATGGCTCCAGGGCCTTGTCTGAAGGTCTATGATGGAGCAACCTTGCTAAATTGTTAAAGCAAATTGTTTTAATTAATTATTTTAATGTATATATCTGTATTTTAATGTGTTGTAAGCGGAGTATAAATTCTTTAAATAAATAAATAAATAAAGCAAAGACAGCCTGGTTTTTTTATCAGTGCCTGGATGGGAGATTTCCTGAGAAGTTACTCACTCCTACTCCCTTAAGTGGAAGAAAGGTAGGAATAATAAAAATGAATATGTTCCTGGAACAATGTAATAATATTGTAATAAATAAATATTATAGGAGCATTTTCTAGGGCTTGCACCTGAAATGTTTAGAGGCCCACAACAACATGGTCAGGGGGCTGATTGGATAAGGGGCTAAACTCTGCAAGAGGTAACTGTGAGAAGCAACTCTTCTTGTCTTCAACACTGAAAAAAAGCTATCATTTTCATGCTAAAACGTTCCCACAAAAAGTAATTGGTTATGACTCCATTTGAATAACATGCTTCCCCAGTTTGGGGACTCCATTTTCTACCCAACTGACAGACGTTCTAGAAAAAGAGGCGCTTTTTTCTTTTTACTTAGAGTTCAGGGATATTATCCACTTACACTTCATCCCTGGTAGCCACTCTCTACTTTTGCCTATTCTTTGCAGGAGAAGAGGAAGAATAAAAGAGAGGTACAACAGCTCCCCATGTGCACTTAATCAGGCAAGACTCCGCTATTTGCTAAGTGTCACTTGAGATGGATGTGATGTCACACCTCCTATGGATGGATGAAAGCCTAGGCCCAAGAAAGTGATGAAGAGAAACCATCAGCCCTTGAATTCAGTGAAGGCTTTTAGAAAGATCTCTTTTTTTTGTTCCCTTTTCACATAGAGAATGATCAATCTGGTAGTGTTGTTGAATTTTGCTTTCTTTAGCTGATGCTTCAACAGTGTTATCTTTCTGTTTAAGTATTAGCTATTAGCTTGTCCTGTGAGCTACACAACAAGGGAAAAAGATCAGGGCCATGAAAAAATAGCAATGCAGTGTTTAGTATTCCACATGTAATTTCTCTCTCTGTTTAAAGACTCATGAATAACATGTTTAGGTTACAATTCTGTACACACTTACATGGGAGTCAGTCCCACTGCATTCATTATGACTTATTTCAGAGTAGACATGCATAAGATGTCACTGTTAAAGGGGTTAAAGGGCCAAAATTCAAAAAGCCCCTGACCTTCCTCCCAGAAGAACAGAAAGTCATCCATCATCACCCTATACAATGCACATGACCCACATGGGCTATCTCCAGAATCCTTGCCTGATCCTATCCACCCATATTTTCTCAAATGGGCTTCACATTACTTTGGGAGCAGTACTGGTCCAAGACATTTTGCCACCCCAACTAACTGCAAGGTGCACGGCCTTTGTTATGGATATCCTCTGCAACCCTGTAAGGTGATGTGCTTCTCAGAATTCACCTTGGGCAGTTTGTTTGAATCACTCCTTAATAAACAGCTTGACTATTACTAAAGTACAGTATTTAACCTGCATGTTGTTGAGGGGCAGTTCAGCAGAACCTCTATTCCCAGTGGGATACACAATGTATGTACAGTGGGATGATGTGCCAGAAGGGGTAAGATTCACATTTCGACAGTCCTCCCACATGTGCTTGAAAGGGCCGGTTTAGAGTCTAGTCCAGATTAGTCCATTATTATGTGTTGTCACAGTAACTGCGTTCTCATGGTATTTCAACGTTTCACACTAAAGAATCTCTACAGTCTCAAAACATTTCATGGTGTCAAGTGTGAGCTAGTGAAATGTATGTGCAAGATCAGCTTTAAAACTATAGACTATAGATGCTATAGTAGTGCAACCAAACGTGACATTTGAAAGAGCAAGTCTCAGAACTGGTTCTCAGTTTACTCTTTGTACTCGGTTATATATTCCCAAGTTCAAAAAGTAAGAATGCTTTGAAATCTTGAATAGCACGTGTGCATCCACTTTGCTAGATGAAAAATACATTGTGCATGCAAATCCAGGTGCATGCACTGGATAAATACTAAAGAGAGGAAAGCTTTCCATATTAGACCTAACAGGTGCACAGTTAATTAATATACATGAGAATTTAAATAAATAGAAGGCAATGCTTTTCCCAAGGACACACAATTGGGCTATGGAGTATACTGGCACTTTATGACCAATCTGTGGAATTTGATGATTAACGTGGGGAAAAAATAGATTTTAATCAACATAATGTTCTAGCACATTTTAATAGCACAGTGGCTTATGTGTAGGCAGCATCTATGAATGCTCCTTTTTTCAGTCCATGTGTTGAAATCAGTCATTTTGCATAAGCAAGGTTTGAGAACTCACTGAATGTAATTAATTCCTAATGAACTGTCCTATTTGAGAATTGCAGGATTCAAATTACACTTGAAAAATCAACAGAAACTGAGGTCATCTAGTAAAGACAACAATCAGAATTTATTATCTGTCTACCTACCCTAAAAAAAAGTTAAAACAAATCTTGCCACCACTACACATATTTCCACCTCCAGAATACAGAATACAGAATTTTATTTTTAACTCTCAACTGTATATGATTGGAAAGATTGGGAAGCATTTATTAGCTGTGTGCCTTTCACAATCACAACATGGATAAGCTGTTCCATATCAGGGCACGTACAAGGAACTGACGAGCCAGTCCTAGGCATGTTTACTCAGAAGTAAAGTCCACGGTGTTCAGATAAGTGCGCATAGGATGGCATTCCAAGTTTAACACAGAGATGATGGCTTGGATCCAAACTGTGAGCAGAAGGGAGAAAATGTCTCAGTGCTGTATATATATAGGGAGAGAATTCTCTCTCTCTCTCTCTCTCTCTCTCTCACTCACACACACACACAAAATGCAATCCTGTGTAACTTTGCACCGGTGTAACAGCAGATGCACCGGTGTAAGTGCACTTACACCGGTGCATCTACTGTTACACAGGTGCAAAGTTACACAGGATTGCGCTGCTAGGCACATATCCATATACAGTCTTGTTTCCTTGAATAGCGTTTGAAATTTTGTGTGTGGGAGGGGGAGGGTGTCACTTGATGATTGTTAATATCGGTTGACGTGTCAACTAGCTTCTACTCGCAGGTTTTCCAGAGCATAACCTGAATTGCCATTATTCTCAAGAGCAGGTGTTTAATAATAATGAAAAAATGGTCATTGCTCTTTGGTTAGAATTTCCAATTTCTTTAGAGAAGGTATCATTAGTGGGCTGCAAGTTGCGGCCTTTGCTCTAGAGACCCTCTTCACGGCTACTAGTAATCTGCCGCTAAATTTACATCCACTTCATAGCTGCAGTAAAAGAGTACCACGGAAGGGTAGTTGTAGAAGGTGACATGCTAGATTCAGTCACCCGATAGTGATTGCTGAATAAACATGTCTCTTTTCCTCCTTATAAAGAGACTAATCTCCAGTGGCTCAATCCTGTGAGAAGTATTTGATATACCATATTGTCCCGAGTATAAGACGCACCCTTAAAGTTTGGTGCTATTAAAAATTTTTAATTAAATCACTGGCATTAAATTGCAACAGCCTGATTATAAGACGCACCCCTAGTTTAAAAACTTAAATTAGGAGAAAAAAGTGAGTCTTATACTCAGACTAATACGGTATTAGCTGGCCCAGGCAGAAAGTTCAGAGGGGCTTCCAGTCTGGGTCTTCTATTTGTAAAGCAAAACAGTTGAGGCTCTGTTGTTCCTGGAAGACCAGGACATAACCAGGGTCTGCTGGATTGTGTTGAAACAAATAGAGGAAAGCACCCTGGAGAGTGTTTGCCACACCCTTCAATCTTCACATATTTTTGTGCTGGATGTAGTGTTGGGCAAGTCATTCAATCACACTTCCCAAGATCAATTTTATTTATTTGGACTTGTATCCCACTTAAGGGCAAGGAACAATTTGAATGATAACATCCTCTGAAAACATTGTCACTTGGTTGACCCGCCTCCCAGATCAGTCTCAAAAGCTTTTTACACCCATTCTCACCAAAGTTCTATGCAGACGTTCTCTCTCCATGGAGACAAGCATGTGATGGGGTCCTTAGGATTCACACTCAGTAGCCCCTCCACCAATGACAGACTGGTTCACCTTGCCCAATATTTGTCTGCAGAGGCAATCAGGCAAACTCTTAATGCGAGGAGAGTTTTTCCCTGTGGTTAGAACCCTGGAAGGTTCTAGGATTCCAGTCACAAGGAGAAACTCTCCTTATGTTCAGCCTCCGCAAACAAATGCTGAATGCAGAGAAACTGGTGTGCAAGAAACTGGCATATCGTTGGTAGGAGTGGGACTACTGTGCTCATTCTTGAGGAGTCATGTGTTCGTTCTTCACGGGAAGATTGTCCAAACAACTTAAACGTCTTCTGGTTGCTCCAATTTCCCTTCTACACATCCCCATTCTTCTCATTCTTCTTCCCAAGGTCCCCCTTTCCCTTGTTGGGTCATGGTTGCTCCCAACACAGTATTTCCATTCGTGTTTTTCTAACTCTTTCCTTGGAAAACCATCTTCCCCCAAGACAATCTCACACACACACCCAGGGGGTGAGAAACTTAATTTTCTGTTTGGTTCATGAATCCAACTAGTGAAAGAAACACATTCCAAAATGAATCACCTTGTTTCAGAGAGAACCCATATATACAGCATGTGCGCATGTGTGTGTGCGCGTGTAATGTACAGATAAGAATAATCAAATATCACAATGTGATCCTTATTTGTATGTTACACATTTCAATTATTAGTTTATTATCCCTAATGAAACATTCCTTCTGCCTCTTTGTTTCATTTGGGTACTGTACTTTCATTTATATTTGTGCAATTGTCACTGTCACAGTGCTTTCTGATTTAGTGCCTTATCAAGTGCAATTTGATAATAAATGCATTGAATACTGAACAGCAGTACATCAGTGAAGCCAACTGAGCCGAAAATGGTCATGAGCATTGGCAGGTCTATGAGCATTTTCAGAATTATTTTCAAAACGTGCACCACTACATAGCATGCATCACTGCAACTGTTGTAGTGATGCACACTATGTATGAACACACTGGCCCCACCAACTCCAAAACTTTGTGTTGGGTTGCTGTGTGTGCGTGCGTGTGTATATGCAGGACTAGCTGAAGGCATTAGGTGGCCTCAGGCAGTCCAATGTCACTGCCACCACTACCCCCACTAGCACCATTGCCCCCCAGCCCCCACATCCCTTACTTGACTCCTTCCTCCTTGAATCAAAGCAGAAAGTGTGGAGCACACTGGGATCGCTCCCAACATGCTCAGCGTTTCCTGATTTGTTAAGAGTCTGCACAGAGGAAAGCACGATCTTGCCCCTTCTTCCACATGGCTCTTCAATCAAAGCAGGAAACGGAGAGCATGTTTGAAGAAAGGAGCAAGATGAGGAAGCCAGATCACTGCACTCCTAGGATTGGAATACAGTGATCTCACTCCTTCCTCACATGGGCTCTTTACATGAAGCAAGAAATGTGACGTGTGCTGGGGTGATCTCAGTGCACCCTGCGTTTCCTGCTTTGGCCCCAATCTGCCACCCAATGTGAACGGGTTTGTTCACCTCATGGACAGACTGGCCCTGAAAGTATGTATGTATGTATGTATGTATGTATGTATGTATGTATGTATGTATGTATGTATGTACAGTATGTATGTATGTAACATGAACACGAAGCTCCTTGGTCTAAATTTAATTCTTTATTCATAACTACAAGAGGCTCCAGAAAATAGCAGGCACTGTAGGAGTTGGCATATTCAATTGATTCTCTGCTTAATCCAGCTCAAATGTGAAGGTCAAATGGTTTTGTCTACAAGTCACAACTCCTCCATCCCACAGCATTAGATCCTGCCAGGTTTACCAACAGAGCTGACAGTGCAGATAAGAATTTCCTTGTGTGTTATCCAGAAGACACAGATAAAAGCTGTAATAAATGTGCTCATGAACTAACTCCAGTACAGATCAGAAAGATATTGCTTAGTTTAAATTCAACTTATGTACACTAACTGAGGGCCCAATCCTATCCAACTTTCCTGTGCTGATGCAGCCACAGTGCAGCCCAGAGGCAAGAGAACAATGTAAGGGTTCTCTTACATTGAAGAGGCCTCCGTGATTGCCAACCCCACAGCAGAATACAGCATGTGTCCCGTTGGCATGGCTGCATCAATGCTGGAAAGTCGAGTAGGATTAGGCCCTTTGACTTTGCAATTGCAAATATTTAGAGCCACAATGAAGAATATTTTTGCACACATCTTGGTTTTTCAGGGATCCTGAATTATGTCTGAAATCATGAAATGATGATCAGGGTTGTTTGAGTAAAATGACTAGAGAACGTTTAGGGCAGTGGTTCTCAAATGTTTTAGCACCGGGACCCACTTTTTAAAATGACACTCTATTGGGACCCACCAAGCTTTACGAGATGCTCAAGCATTTATCTCCCTATATTTACACAAGCTTGCAAACTGCAGGAGCTCAGCTCCTTGCAGAGCAATTAGCAGCTATCTGACAAGCTACAGGAGCTTAGCTCTTTGAAGGGCAATTAGCAGCTATCTGATTTTTGAATAGCCTCAGAGCTTGTGGCAATTACTTATCTGATCTTTCCATCACCTGGGACCCACCAGAAATCAGATCGCGACCCACCAAGTGGGTCCCGACCCACAGTTTGAGAAACACTGATTTAGGGTAACCAAGATGGTAATTTTTAATGGTCTATGTTTTTTTTTTAATGTAGTATTTGAAAATAAGGATTTGGATCATGGAAAGTGTTACTAGGGGTCAAATATCTCCTGTTCCTCTTTTAATGACCCTCAAAAACACAATTCTCATCCAAAGCAACAAATGAAATATACATTGTCTTTTATTCTTGAAAAGGCTGAAGTGGAAGCATTTTATAATATCTCATAGTAAATTTTGTCAGTACATTTTTCTATGTAGTTTAAATTATGTATATTATGACTGTGTATTATAAATATTTATAATACATTCACTTAACCTCAATCCATCAAATAAATTCAGTTATAAGAACTTCCTAGGGAGGACAACAGCTTTGATTAAACTGATAGAACTGTAAAGTTTATTGAAACTATCATGGAATCTCCAGGAAAAGAAGTTCATTATTCACGTCATAAAGCCATATCCCACATCAGAAGGAGGTGTGTGTGTGTGTGTGTGTGTGTGTGTGTGTGTGTGTGTGTGTGTGTAAAATTGAAATACAGGAATTAATTACTTAAGAAAATAAATACTTATTTTATGTACAATTGCTGTAGTACAAGAAGTATAATTCAACTGATAAGTCATATGATATACAGTATATGGTATTGATAAGTCATGTGATATAAGTCATTTCATAAGCCTTTCCTGGAATTGTCTCCAAAACCAAACATTCGCTCAGATCATAATATTCCAATACTGTATTAGGTTTTGACGACTAAAATAAAAAACCTGGATGGTAAAAGGCAACTACAGGTGTCTCCCACTTAACGACGGGGATACATTCTGAAGTCGTCATGAAGTGAAACCGTCGTTAAACGGGGACGTGACGTTTTAAAGGAGAAGTCGGAACAGCTTTGTTTATCTGCGCGAAACAGCTGATGGGGCTTTAAAAAGACTGCTGTCGCCCCGCTACTCAGACCTGCTGCCTCCTCCTCTGCAATCTTGCATGCTTTGCGATCTCGCTGCCACGCTTCTGGCTTTCCCTTTCCGAAGGGGAAGCGAGATTGCTCAGCCCCGCTGCCCCCTCCTGTTTCCACGATCTCTCTGCGCCCCCCCCCACCCCACCCTGGCTTTCCCATTCCAAAGGAGAAGCTGGAACAAGGCTACAGCGAGATCGCTCAGCTGAAATCCGGACGCGTCTTTTTAAAGCCCTATCAGTTGTTTCGCGTAGATAAACAAAGCCATTTACCATTCAGCAACAAACATCCCCTTACCATGAGTAAACCTCCAGCTGGCTCCTTCCCAGCATAGGATGCAGCGAGGGCCGTGTGGCCTGCACTGCATGGCCCAGTGGGGTAGTGGTGGATAGGATTGGGCTGTTACTCTCTAGTAAGTGAATACTTGAAACTCAACATTAATAAAACTAAGATCATGGCATCTGGTCCCATCAATTCCTGGCAAATAGAAGGGGCAGAAATGGAAGCAGTAACAGATTTTACTTTTTTGGGTTCCAAGATCACTGCAGACGGAGACAGCAGCCATGAAATTAAAAGACGCTTACTCCTTGGAAGGAAAGCTATGGCAAATTTAGACAGCATAATAAAAAGCAGAGATATCACCATGCCAACAAAAGTTCGCATAGTCAGGGCGAAGGTGTTCCCAGTAGCAATGTATGGTTGTGAGAGTTGGAACATAAGGAAGGCTGAGCGCCGAAGAATAGATGCTTTTGAACTGTGGTGCTGGAGAAGACTCCTGAGAGTCCCTTGGACTACTAGGAGATCAAATCAGTCAATCCTAAATGAAATCAACCCTGACTGTTCCCTGGAAGGACAGGTACTGAGGCTGAAACTCAAATATTTTGGCCACCTAATGCGAAGAGAGGAGTCTCTGGAGAAGACTCTGATGCTGCTGGGAAAGATTGAAGGCAAAAGGAGAAGGGGAAGGCAAAGGATGAGATGGTTAGACAGCCTCACCGATGCAACGAACATGAAAATGAGCGAACTCAGGAAGATAGTGGAGGACAGGAAGGCCTGGCGGGATATGGTTCATGGGATCACGAAGGGTCGGACACGACTTAATGACTGAACAACAACAACAAGTGAATATAGGGTTGCAACCTAAGAACATTATTTCTCAAAGCAATTCAGAGTTTCTATGAATGTATACTTATGTTTCATTAATGGGTCTATTTCGTAGTGTTTTCTAAGGAGGAAAAATAAAAGAGCTGTCTTCAGACCAATCAGACAAATAAAACAAATAGAACTGAGAAGCAAATTAGGTCACACCTGGAAAATGTTCAGAGATCATTATGTTAATAAGAAATATGTGCTTCTTCATGTATATTTACAAAACCAACTGTTCCTTCTGCTCTGTTAGAGGCGGTGTGGTTTTAAGGAGAGTTCTTCTGTCTTCTTTTTTCTTTCTGTGCACTAGTAATTTCTTAATCAGGATTTTGTTTCCCTGCTGTAATTCTAGCCTTTCAAGTGTACTGAAGTCCAGGCTTCCTTAATAAACCCCCTCCAATAATTCACTGCTGTTTCATTTAGTTTTAAGTACAGTAGTTGTAGTACAACTCAACTTGGTCAGTGAAAGTTACAATGTGTTTGCTTGTCCAGTACTAAGCAATGGCTTAGATTAGAGAAGAAGGGATGCAGGCATCTCTAATGAACGTTGACTGAGAGATGATGTCCACAAAGTTTATAGGAGGAAAATTCGCAGCATTCTGTAGCCTGTACACACTCTCTGTGTGTGTGGGGGGGAGGGGGTAAACTGATGCTGTGTAATCCTGATCTTCATGTTATTTTACAGTCTCTGAAGAGCAGAATTGCAGGACATTTTGCAAATGACACCTGGCAGGTGTCAGCTGCTGCTCAAGACGGGTCCGGAGTGTTTTGAAATCCCAGTGGATTCATGCAAGCTATTGCTTAGAGTTATTGTGCAGAGGGAAAAAGAGAGCGTTGATGGCAAATAAGAGCTCCCAGATGGAAAGGTGTCTCTCCAGGACTGCATTAGAAGACATAGGAGCCCAGGGCTGAACTCCGTCTCCACAATACTGACCCATAAAACCTGGCTTTCTCGTCTGCCACAAGTCATATGCACGGATGAGCACAGAGACATACACCACACATGAGACTTCCTTGCTCTCTCCTATCCCATGCTTCCCTACACCTTGAAAACAAGGTTGCCAACTGCCTGGGGAAAAAATGGCCAGGTCTGTTTCTGTTTCTTCTGCACAACTTGGTTTACAGAAATCAGCAATGATGCTTTCCCATTGAGATAAATGCTATCACCTGCTAATGTCTGCAAATGATGCTAAAGGAACAGAAGCAGGAGGCAGTAGAAAACTTGGCAGGTTGCCTGAAAGCTTACCCCAAACGTTTTCTGCACCTCTGTGTAGACAAGCTACAAAGGTTTTATACAGGTCGTCAGCTTGAGAAATGGTCTTGGTTTTCCTGTCTTTTGAGGAGAACTCCTGGACTGTGAATGTATGTTACAAGAAACCCACTCTACAGGACAAGATGGGGATTTTTTTTTCATACCATGAAACTCTCAGATCAGTATACTATGCTATAGTTGTGTGTCAATGGGGCTTGCTTCTGAGTAGACATGACTAGGATTGTGCTCTAAGGGTTTAACAAGGTTCACCTGCCCACATTCCTTCCCCTAAAAGTCTAACACTCTGTCCTGGTATGGATCTGGTAAGCCTACATAGGACCTCACTTTCTAGAGAGGGGTGGCCAACCTTTGGCGACGGCGGAGGAGCGGCGGAGACAAGTTGGAGTTCTGGCTGGCCTGGATGCAGCCGGCCAGGCTCCAGAAGAATGGTGGTGGAGGCGGCGGAGGAGCCAGCCAGGCTCCAGAATGGTGGTGGCGGCAACTGCAACAGCAAGGTAAGTGGCAGCGGCGGCAAAAATGGCCATTTTTGTGGCCATAAATAAATAAATAAATTTTGGTAGCAAGTGGGCGATTCGCGCCCACATAAAAAAGAAGAAAAAACCCAGGAAATTAATTAATTAATTAATTATTCCGGTGTGTGTGTGTGTGTGTGTGTGTGTGTATGTGTGTGTCCTGGTTTGAATCCGGGAACATATGGTAACCCTAGTCAAATCTAATTACAGATTATTCATGTCATGTTGGGTTAGGTAGTACTCTATTTTAATTGCAAAATACTATTATTATTATTATTATTATTATTATTATTATTAATAATAATAATAATAATAATAATAATAATAATAATAATAATAAACAGTATTTATATACCGCTTTTCAACAAAAAGTTCACAAAGCGGTTTACAGACAAAAGTAAATGATTAAATGGTTCCCTGTCCCAAAAGGGCTCACAGTCTAAAAAAGATGCAGAAGAACACCAGCAAACAGCCACCAGAAAAGACACTGTGCTGCGGTGAAAGGGGAGCAGTTATTCTCCCCCTGCTAAATAAAAGAGGAGCACCAATTGAAAAAGTGCCTCTTGCTCAGTTAGCAGGGGTAATACTAGTGATCTTTGGGACGTGAGAAGATGAGATACTGGATGGTAACAGAAAGAAGCAGGGGAAGTGGGACAGTTTGACAACCAACCCTGCTATACCGCACAAAACTAGCCATAGCTTATCACAAAATCTTTACAGAATATCAAAATGCCAGACTTTCAAAAATAAAAACATGAAGGTTACACTTGACCTTTTGACTTTGCAGTGATTTTCTGCTTTGGGATATAGAAGATCACCAAGTTACAATTTCAGTGTCAAATCTCAAAGTTTGTACAGCAACACAAATGCTACTTGCATTATTTGAAAACATAAATTAGCTTGGTGCTTACTACAAATGCCTACCATTTCAGCTAAGTTCCTTATGTTAGGAACTTACAATTTGCCCTGCCCCCAAATAGCTGCCCTGGGGCTGATTTTCATCAGTCTTATCAGAATGTTATCAGTCTTTTATCAGACAACACCATGTTTTTATAGCATAAACAAAAACAGTATCACTAATTAACCAGCCACTAAAATGCTTAATGATCTTCTGCTGAAACATCAGTGTTATGACTGAATCCAAACAGAGATAAGTCGAAAACACCATTTTTGAGGAAAGATGTGCCATGTCAATTACTGTATAAAAGGGAATTAAATTAGTATTGACCTTGTCAGGAACAAATGGGACTTCAGAAAGGTAAGTGTACTTTCTTGACACGTACAAAAATGAAAAGATAAACTGAAGCTTAAAAGATGTGAGTATGGATGAAGGCTTTCTAATGATCAATTACCTGTGTGCAGTTGTATTGATTAGGTTTGTAGATTGTCAGATGAGTCAGGAGTGGACAAATTTATTAAAATAAAACTTCACACTAGCCAGAAGATCTCACCATAGTACTACTGATCTGCACCTTTCGGTAACAAATTTCGTACAAGCCTATCAATTCAGGACTAGATCTTCAGGACTGAGTGTAAAAATGTTACCAGTGGGTATAGAGATTGTATTAATCTGATTTTTTTTCAGCAACAATGATTAACGGTCCACCATTATCTCCTACCATCTTCTGCCATGCAGCCGCACCAATGGAGCGTGTGTGGGGGGGGGAGGGATCAGACAGCCAGTGAGAAGCAAGTAAAAATAACTTTTACTAACCTCCCAGGAAGCTGCCTGATTGCTAAGGGTCTCCTCGGGCCCAGGGCAGCTATTTTGCTGGCATGTCTGAGGAGAGGAAGAGGGCAAGCCCAGGCCAGAAAAGGGGGATAAGATCCAGTGTGCGTGACTGCCACCAAGATCCCCCCTCCTGCCCTGAACCATCTCCTGCCCTCTCCTTCCCCACCCTGAACTTCCCGTGAACCGCCCACAACCCCTCCCCACTACCACTTTACTTGCTCTGGCATGGGGTGGGTCCATCGGTGGCAGGCACCACAGAGCTGCTGGCTGTTTGCGCCAGCAGCTCCAATGCACTTGGCAGTGGCGCGCCATTTGTGGCACCGCTGCAGCCTTTATGACAGCAGATCACAAGATCCGCTGTCATGAAGGTCCTGTAAGATTGGGCCATAATTCTCAGATTCTCTTGGTTTGTATCTCTCCCCTGCAGGGCTGGTGCTATTATTAGGCCAACTAGGCAGCCGCCTAGGGCGCAGACCTCAGAGGGGTAACTTTTAGACAGATTTGTTTTTTTAACCCATGTAAAAAATGCAACTGACAATTTATATATATATATATATATATATATATATATATATATATATATATATATATATATATATATATATATATATATATATATATATATATATATATAATTTTAAGAAAAAGATGACAGTGCTATGGAAAATAAGTAATTATAAAATCTTATGATAAAAAATGGGGGGGGGGGGGTTTGCAAGTAGTTAGCCTCGCCTAGGGCGCAAAATAGCCTGGTACCGGCCCTGCTCCTCTGTCATATCTAGCCCAGAAACAATACTTTTTTTGAATTATAGATGACAATACCAATTTGCTTATTCTCTTGAGAATGCCACATTTTTTTTATTTTACAGTGTTCTCGGACAATTGTTTTTGCAAAACAGAAAACCTAGAAATGTCTGTTTTGAAATACCTAGCAATGTTTCCCTTTTCCTTTCACCATTCGTGTTATGAACTATTGCAACATGACGGAGAGGTTGCTCTGGAAAGGGCCTTCAGGGTTTTTATCATTTTGTCATGGCCTTGAAAACCACCAGAAGGTAGAGCTGCCAGCCAACCAGAAAATTACCAGCCCAGCTGGTTATCAAAATTCAGAACTCTGTATTACTGGGCAAGGGAGATGAAAGCTGGTTTTCCCATCCTTGCCCAGTTTTCCAGCCATTTTGTGTTTTTCTTTTTAATGTTTTTGTTCTACACATGCACACACATCTGCACTAAAGGCAGTTATAGAGATCCAGAAATGCATGTGTATATGCAGCAACAGGACTAGGGGGGCGATGCAATCTGGATGCTGCTGCCACCACCATCTCTGTCATGGCATGCTGGGGAAAAATTAAAAGCCCGCTACTGTGCTCCTCAAGCAGTTTTGACAAATCTAGAAGCACAGGACTTCTGATTTTATTGAAAGAGAATGCATGAATGAAGGAGCTTCTAAGGAGGAGGAGGGGGATCCATTTCCTGCTTGAGTGAGTGGGAAGCAGATCAATGCAGCTGATGTCTGCAGCAGGCTGGAGGGAGGTGGCGGTGGTGGCAGCAGACTCGGGGTGAAGGGCATCCCGAATCCGCCAAACCCTTGCACCCCCACCATGTGCTGCTAGTGCAAGCTTCATCTTCATGGCTGGGGCGGTAGCAAGCAGGGCAAATCATTGCCACTATGACCTGCACCTGCTCTGGGCCTCCCTCCTTTCCCTTCGTAAGTGTTGATGGAAACTTCAGTCTCTTGCTTGATTCCAGCAGTGGCGAAGGAGAAGGATGGGCAGCAAAGGTGTTGAAAAGCTGCACGGGGTTGGCTGACTCACTCCGCTTGCTCAAGCCAGCCACCCATAGCTACCGCCAGCCCTGTTATTCGACTTGATTGGCCAGTCTGGTCCCTGTCCTGTCTGCCAGGGGGAAATCAGATGTACCATAGTGATGTCAAGGGACGACCAAGTCAGGCACAGGCAAGGGCCATGCTGATCCCTCTATCTTACTACTGGTGACAGTGGTAATGCACCATATGCCATTGGGAGGTGGGCAAAGCATGGAGCCTTGGCTTGGGGCACCTGTTGTTGTTGTTGTTGTTCAGTCGTTAAGTCGTGTCCGACCCTTCATGATCCCATGAACCATATCCCGCCAGGCCTTCCTGTCCTCCACTATCTTCCTGAGTTCGCTCATTTTCATGTTCGTTGCATCGGTGATGCTGTCTAACCATCTCATCCTTTGCCTTCCCCTTCTCCTTTTGCCTTCAATCTTTCCCAGCATCAGAGTCTTCTCCAGAGAGTCCTCTCTTCGCATTAGGTGGCCAAAATATTTGAGTTTCAGCCTTAGTACCTGTCCTTCCAGGGAACAGTCAGGATTGATTTCATTTAGGATTGAATGATTTGATCTCCTAGCAGTCCAAGGGACTCTCAGGAGTCTTCTCCAGCACCACAGTGCGAAAGCATCTATTCTTCGGCGCTCAGCCTTCCTTATGGTCCAACTCTCGCAACCATACATTGCTACTGGGAACACCATTGCCCTGACTATACGAACTTTTGTTGGCATGGTAAAGAGTGTTTGCTATGACCAGCATGTTCTCTTGACAGAACTCCGTTAGCCTTTGCCCTGCTTCATTTTGCGCTCCAAGGCCAAACTTGCCTGTTGTTCCGTTTATTTCTTATAAGAATTCAAGGGCACTTACTGTGGGGCTTTTTCCCAGGGAATCTGGCACCAGCACCATGGGCTATACTCAGTTCATTGGAGGAATCATAGGATTAAATCGTAGCAAATGAATAAATGCTTCAAAGGGATGAGTAGGACACAAAACATTGCTGCTTTTAATTTCAAAGCAAACCATTTCAACTCCTCTCAAATTATTTTGCCAAGAATTATAGCTCTTCTAATAATGGTAACAATGGTGTCAAAAATGGCTGTATTTTTCCCCTATAAGGTCTGCGCTCTCCGATAAGTGCCTGTCTAGAGATCTACTATCACCGACAAATGGAAAGAAGATCCACGTTGAAAACAAAAGAGCATTATTCTAGAATGACAACAGAATTAAGAGATGCTGCATCATGTTAGAGTATAGACATTTAAAAGGCTCCCCCCATTTTTTGAAATAACAGTTATAGGGTTGAAACATCAGGTCAGGATTTACATAAAGCAGATAATCTGGCAAGGCTACATATCTCTTGCAATTTGTCTCTTTAGCAAACAAAAGATGGAGGACATAAAGTGTCCTCACTTTCTCATATAGACTAACAAGTTAAACAACTTGGGACATGTTTGCCATCAAAGCTGTAATTCATCAATGCATTTTGACTGTACTGATTGTAAGAGAGCAACATTAACATCGAGATCACGAAGGGTCGGACATGACTTAACGACCGAACAACAACAACAACATATAATATTTGGTAAAGCAACCAGGCTTCGCTATCACTGGAGCTCATTTGTTATCTAACCTGCCCTGTGCTTGGAAATTTTACAGCATTTTTGGGTCCATTTCTTATAACATGTCAAAATATAGTATGTGACCTAAAGTGAGGTTCAGGGGAGAAGTATAAATTTCTATCAGGGACGTGCGGTGCGGGGGTGGCAGGTGAAACAGAACTGCCGTCGTTGTCCACGAAAAGGAGCCGCAGTCTAACCCTGAGTGGGTTTCTTGGGTGAAAGCATGTGGTGCGTGCGTGCAGTCTCAGGATTAGGCTGTGGCTCTTTTCCGTGGACAATGACAGGGCGGTTCTGCCTCACCTGTCGCCCCCACACCACACACCCCTGATTTCTGTTATATTTTGTCTCCAATTTCTTGAATTGTTTCAATTGAGACAGATTTCAGAAACCAAAAATTTCAGAAACCAAATCAGAGTGGGACACTAATGTAGTTCTTGATTTTTGGGATAGCTCTCCAAAGTCATTTATAAATCCTGATGACCTATATTCCCTGTAAGGAGTTTGCGCTAGTGTGCGCTGCTGTGCGAACCCCTTCTCTTGCTGCATGATATTGTGACTGCATTGTGACGCCATCTCTGGACACTCGGTAATGACATCACTTGCCATTAGTGAACTTCTGGGTTGGTGAGCTCTGTGCTGACGTGGACTTCTCTCAATCCATTCAGCAGTGTTAATATGATCCCACCTTGCTTCTTCATGACTTTTTGAATGTTTCAATAACCTGATTTGAAATCACAATTGATGGGTTGAGCAAACCTGGTCAAAGGACTAATGGAGAAGTAGCAAGGGGAGAGGGGAATTTCTAAGGCTATTACGGCCCAATCCTATAGGGCAGAGGTTCTCAACCTGTGGTACAGGTACCCCTAGGGGTACGCAGACCTCTTGCTGGGTGTACGCTAAGCCCTGCCCCTTATCTGTCCCATCAGCAGCTAATTAAGTGTTAATTAGCATGGATTTTAAATTGTAATTATTTTTGGAGACCTTCTGTCTCTCTGATGTTGGTTTGGGGCTTATTTTTGTACTTTGGAAAATGTACTTTGGGGGGGAGGGAGGAGCTGATTTTGGGAAGTGTGACTTGGAGGGAAAAAAAGAGATCCTTGCATGTCTGTCTCTCTCACACTCACAGAGTTAAATAAGACATTTTTTTCACATTTAAAATTGTTTTAGTACTTTTTAATTTAATGATTAATTAACTAATTAATTAATTGATTAATCCAATTAATTAGCATTTAGTTAGCAGGAGATACTTCAGAAAATTGGACTGTGATAGGGGGTACCCGGGCCTCCAAAGGTTGAGAACCCCTGCTATAGGGCACTTACGGCAGTGGAACTCTGCTGCCGTAAGTGCCACTGCAGCGTTGTAAAAGGTGTGCCACCATTTATCTTTTAACTCTAGCTTTGGTGGCAGTCCAATAGAAGCTAATGGAAATTTTATTTCTTAATTAAAATAGCATGTGGGAAGCCCCGTGACCGAGATTGGAACCAAAATGTTAACCCCCTCCCCCATCCCCATCCTACAGTTTTTCCGTTTTGGGTGCCTCCCCTACTCTTGTTAAAAAAAAAATAAGAAAAAAGCAGCAGGGCAAATGCATTATGCATTTTGCATAATGTGTACTTTGCTTGGTGTCTTGAGTGCTCCCTGAAGCATCTGGTGGGCCACTGTGAGATACAGGAAGCTGTACTAGATGGGCCCTTGGCCTGATCCAGCAGGGTTCTTCTGATGTTCTTAAGGTTTGTAAAGGTAAAGGTGAACTCTGACAATTAAGTCCAGTCGTGTCCAACTCTAGGGTGTGGTGCTCATCCCCATTTCAAAGCCAAAGAGCCAGTGTTGTCCAAAGACGCCTCCGTGGTCATGTGGCCGGCATGTGGCCACAAATCATGGATTTTGCTTGCTAATAAAACTTCAGCTGACCATATTGATTGTACACATGGTGCAATCTGGGGTGGGAGGAAAAACAGACAACCATGCAGAGATGTGGTGGCCTTCTCTCCTAATGAGCAAGGCCTAAAAAGAATATGACTACCAGTAGGTTGTTTTCTGTGTATGTCGGGGTGTTATAGAGAACCAGATCTAGCTCAGTAAAGAATCCACGACAGAAAACTGTTACCTTGATATAATCTTTTAAGTGCCCAGAGCTCCCTGCTTTCATCAAACCTGACCTTTCCGTTCACGTTGATGTCCATATATCCTTGAGGCCCCATCTGTGGTCTCCTAGTACAGTACTGAAGCTGAGGTAAAAACTTAAATTTAAAGAAACACATACACATGCATGCACACGCACGTGCGCACACACACAGGACAATCTCAGATGGCTTTTAGTCATTTTGACTAACAAGAACTGTGATTGCAGTTCTTTTTAAAAAAAAATTGAGAGCCACAGGCTTCAGAGAGTACAAACTTGACACATCCATGGCAACTGTCTGAGAGAGGCTGGGGAAGGAAGCAAAGAACCACTAAAAGAAATAGAGGGCATGAAAGGGCTTTGCCACAAATGGCCAGCAGCATTTCATGGTCTTTCATATGGCTTCATCTAAGAAATTAAGCAAGAAAGGACAAAATTTGTTCTTTTTGTTTGTTTTCTCTGATGCTTATAGGACTTGCCAAGGCCCCCCACTGGTTTCTTTCCCATTTCAGTCCAGTTGCTTTAGAACCAATAATGTTTTCTTATTTTATCTCTCTCTCTCAACCTAGGTGTGTTTTATTCCTTTGGTGTCACACCTGATACTAATTTCGTGGCCCTTGGCCTCCCTGAGCCCATTTGCAGAGATTTGCAGCATTCAAAAGGTACTGAGCTCCTTTTCCTTTCCCTCCCTACTGTGTGCCTGAGCCATTCTTCCTCCCCTTCATTTTCCAGCACAGTCTTTCAGTTATTCAGAACAGACAACTACATAATTAAGAACCATAAAACCAACAAGCAAATATAATTGAACCTTCTCGATGGAGAAGAGAGAAAGCAAGCTTGATAAGTGTGAGTGCATTTTCTTTCAAATAATGGGGCTGAGGGTTCCCCCCCCCTTCATACTATTTTTTATGAACAAAAGATTTTTTTGAGGTAGAAAAGGGAGATGAGTTATATTACATTTGCATTTTCTGTTCACTAAGGAGTTGCATTTTCTTGAATATAAAAACATTGCCTGACTTCCAAATGAAAGTGTGTGTTTTTTAGGAACTTGGAAAAAAAATCAGGTTTTTAACAGACATTTAATTAATTTCCTGAAGCTTGGCTGTGATATCTAGAGGTTGGTGGAAAATGTCAAGTCCTCATTTAAAGGTATCCCTTTCATTCTCTGAAGCCTTTTAAGCTCTGGGTGAATAAAATTCATTAAATTATTCCAACCTCAAATAACAGTATCTTGGATCTAGTTCTTTTAGCTTTCAGTCGCTTTCTAACTGCTGCAGAGTGTCTCCATCCTTTATGTGGTAATCTTGTTTGTCCTGGGTTCATGATTGTTTCTTGCAGTAAAGTGTGAAGGATGGGTGCACATCCTTTAACACATCCATGTACATGCGTCGAGCCAGAACGCAATCAAGGTCCTCAGGCATACGTTCAGAGATGTATGTGTGCAGGCATCAGTAGGGTCAAGCCATAGCTCAATGGCAGAGAACATGTTTCACATGCAGAAAGCCCATGTTCATACAACCCTGCAGCCAATGGCCATACAACCCTGCCTAAGGCCTCTACAAGCTGAGCCTGGCCCACATGGGCTGCATCAACCACTTCCTGTCACAGCTGACAAACCTCCATGTGCACCTGTCCAGCCACATTGGGCATGCCCCTTCAAGAAGATGAAGCAGTCCAGTACACTCTGGTGCTGGTCAGATGTTGGCTATGATGCATGGCTCAGTGCCGAAAGTATGAGCAGAATGCGGGAGGGTGGGGGGTTAAAGCAGTGTCCCCATCCCCACTCAGAGTAAGTTCATGTTGGTGTGGACTGGCTGCAGGGTGTATGTGGCCTAGCACTGGCCTGGCACTACTTGGAGCCCATTGCAGCTGTGGACGGGAGACCAAGGCATACTCACGCTATAGATTGAAACAGAGGCTGCTGGCCCCCACAGCCACACATATGTTCATTCTTATCCCTGATTTGAACCAATGAACAGGGCTCAGGTTTGGTGGGATTGTAGCACAGAAATTCATGAGTAGAACTTGAAATATATACGATTTGAGGTTTTAAGGACTAGTGTAGATTACTCAGAAGTGGAACTCGGGCGGAAGCACTCACCGTCGGGGGGGCGCACTCACCGTCGCACTTTTGCCCCCCCCCCCCGCTCTCCCTGGAGCTGGAAGGGCGCTGAAATGGCTAGGAAACCGGCGGGGGGCGTGTTCGGCGCCGCGCTGGACGTGTTGCATCATTTAGGCCCCGCCCCCTTCCTCCGGGAGCCGGCAGGGCTACTTACGCCTCTGAAATTACTAAGTTAAACACTTCCATGGAATTCCGGGAAATATGTCATTTAAGAGAGGTGACAGGTTTATTAAAACATTAAAAACAATTGATGTTTCACCACACAAGTACTCGTGGCTTCATCAGAATAACAAGAGCAAACAGCTGATACAAGTAAAGAGCGATAGCTTTCATGGCCAGCAACAATTCTGTAAGAAATAGGGAACACGGGTTTAGATGCCATGTTAGAAAATGTATTTAACAGAACACAAAACTCACAACGTTTCGTCCACTTCTGTGGACGTCTTCTGGTGTACAGCAACACCGTGCTAGCAAGATGTAAAATGCACTGGGTGCCATTGAAACCAGTTAAAGCCTTCTTCAGTGGCACCCAGTGCATTTTACATCTTGCTAGCACGGTGTTGCTGTACACCAGAAGACGTCCACAGAAGTGGACGAAACGTTGTGTGTTTTGTGTTCTGTTAAATACATTTTCTAACATGGCATCTAAACCCGTGTTCCCTATTTCTTACAAAGCTGATACAAGTGTCTGTTGGTCTCCTTAGAACATGAACTGCCAGCTTTAGAATCTGACCAGAGATGACATGGATGCAACCAATAAAGCTCAAAAGAGGGGTGCAGATTGACAACGTGTGGATGTCTCGGGAGCAACTTGCTAGTAAAGACTTCTAGCTAAAATGAATGTAGAAAATAAAAGCACAGAAAACAAAACAATAAAAATTACTAAAATTCATGAGAGAGTTCCTTTCTTTTTTACATGTCTGCTGTTACTAATTTGAGTCTTCTTTAGGACTGAGAGCCAGATGTTATTGACTTTCAGTGATTCTTTTTTGTTGACAGCATCCTTGTGTTTAAAAATTTCTATTGACTCACGATGTAGACGAGGCAAATATTGTGCGACCTTCACTAGCAGTTCTGTCTGTTCAAACTCAATCTGATGATTCAAATTTAGTTGGAAATATTTTTCGAAGCCATGGAGGCAAGAAACCATTAGGTGAGTGTGACAGTGGAGTGAGTGCTTTTGTAGTAAAATCAAGTGAGTGAGAGCTATGTGTAGTTGAAGTTGAATGGGGACACGTGGATCAGTTCTGTAACTCATCATGAGCTTCTGGGACAAGGCTGGATAGAATTCCAATGAAATAAATAACATACGCAAAGGTGAAGTAGAAACTTCATGTATTTTATTAGTTGAATTGCTGTAATAAATGCCCCCTCCCTGCCAAAATATTGCACACAGCTGTATCTCTCCTGACAAAAACCGACCACAACAGTATTGATATTTACATCACTGTCAATTATGAACTCTGTGCTTTATTTTATTTTATTTTTTAAAAAACTCCTCAATGAAGTCTTCTGCGAAAAAACCCTCAAAGTAATTCAACAGCTGCACAATCAGAATGCTGCCCACGTAAATATATTAAAACAACAAATGAAAAACAAAATTAAACATTAGATGTTTTAAAAACTGGACATATATTCTGTGACTAAGGGCCCAATCCTATCCCCTGTCAGCCCATACTATGCAGCACCACTGATGGAACGCTGCATGCTGGGGGGGGGGGAACCAGACAGCCCAAGAGAGGAAAGTAAAAATCTTTTTTACTTAAATCTAATCTACATAGGCTGCATGGTCTCCAATGGGTCTCCTTGGACTTACACCAGCTCTTTAGTTAGCATAAGTCTAAGAACACTCCTGGGCAGGGACATGCAGTCAGGGGAGGCAGAGCCTCACCAAACCCAACAAGTAAAAATAATAGAACCTTGCCTTTCTGCACGGCTCCTTTCCTCTCCAGCACAGTCAATAAGTTCAGCAGCACACACACAGGAGCTGCCTTAGTCAGTTAGGCTGCAATCATGGCTGCCTTCCAATGAAAAACAGGCAAGGTGGCATCCAATGAAAAAAGACAAGGTGTCTGCATCATCAAACTCTGGGGAAGAAGCAGGCAGAATTGCCTCAGTTCTGTTTTTAAAAAAGCCATGAAAAACAGAAGGAAGCCTGCGCACAGGGACTGGCTCTTTAGAGCAGTAGGAAAGACAGCTATCGAGCTGCCTCAGGGTGTGTGTCGTTGATCTCTCCTAGCTCTGACTGGGGCAGTGATGGCGAACCATTTGGGCTTGGTGTGTCAAAATTTTTGAAAAGATCCACGGCTGTGTGGCTATGTGTATGCGGCTGAGGCTGTGCCTCCCCAGGCCTGGACACCACGCTGATGCCCCCGGCAGAAGCAATGCCCCCGGGGGGTGACACCAATCAGAAACCACGAATCAACCCTGGCGGGCAGGCAAGAAACACCTTCCCCGCCCTCCGGAAGCCTCCAGTGGCCTTCACAAGCCGTCCAGAAGCCAGAAAAAAGTGGCGCACTTGGCGCAAATGGAGCCGCCGGTGGCGGAATGCTGCCGAAATGCCCCCGCTGGGTTGAGTGCTGCCCCTCCGGATGTGCTGCCTGGGGTGGGGGCAGACCCCCCCATTACTATGGCACTGCCTGGACCTCACCGCACGTCACTGCTCCTGGGGTGGGTCCATGCTGGGAAAGGGGGATAGGGTCTTGTGCAGCTGCCACTGAGATCCTCCCTCGCCAGCCCTGAACTGCCATGGCCCACCAAATGGGGGAGAGGCTTTCTCACTGTCGGTCCAGGATGCTGATGGATCGCAAGATCTGTCAATGTAAACCTCAGTTAGGATTGGGTTGTAATAAAAGCATGCAGATAGGCCATCCAAATGTTAAGAGACCTATGAATAAAGATAATATTTTTCTTACAATGGTATGTATGGCACATGGCATGGACAGCCAATTGAGATGTATGTCTGGCACAACTCAGCTTACTCAGGAGCTGCATCTTTTCCATTCCTCTTCTGCGGAAAGGTAGGTCTCATGCATTTTGAATTATTAGACATTACCAGAGGAAGAGGGAGAATGAAATGTGGGCTTGCTGGGCATTCCTGAATTATAATAAACCCAAATTAACAGCGTAATCCTCACTAACTTTGGAACGGCGGAGCATGTGCTCGAAAGCATCCAAAAGCATCTAAAGCATTGTAAACGTGCCGTAAAGCTCCTCTGTCCTCCAGACTCCACGGCCGCCGATGGAGGTAAGTCCTGCACCGGTCAGTGCAGGGGCGGGGGGAAAGCAGGCAGGGGCAGCCAGGGGGTGGCCATTGGCCAGCTTGGGCTGGGAGACGGCGGGGATATCCACCGATATCCTCAGCCCTTTCCCAACCTGGGCCGGCCTTACTCCGCCTCCCCAAATGCAAGCCAGGTCTGGACCTGTCATGAATTCGAGGAGGTCCAGGGGCCCCGGGCTTTCTTACACCTGGGGAAGGGGATGACTCCCAAAGTGCGACCTAGCAGTCCCAGGGCAGCCCGCAATGGGCTTAGGATACAGCAGCTGGCCCTTTAGGCCGGCCGCGTATCTTTACACAGGATTGGGCTGTAAATCATATGGTGGTTTGGGTTAGTGGTCTGTTAGGTAAAAAAGGTAAAGGTGACCCCTGACAATTAAGTCCAGTCGTGTCCGACTCTAGGGTGTGGTGCTCATCCCCATTTCAAAGCCGAAGAGCCAGCGTTGTCCGAAGACGCCTCTGTGGTCATGTGGCCGTCATGACTCTCCTTGCCGCAGCGCGTAGCATGCGGCTGGACACACGGAGTTAGTTGCACTATATTGCATGTTGGAAACGGTATCCTCTTACATGATACATGTTGGAAACGGTATCCTCAGGAGTAAAATTGATAGTTTTTGTTCAAAACCTCTCCTCAGGATACAATACCAATGTTCTTTCTTAATTATCAAAAGATTTCTGAGTAGTTGGAACAATTTTTAATGCAACCTGATTTTGAATGTACTCCAAGCCCCAAATAGACACCTATTTTAAAGGCACAGCATGCTTGGTGTGGCTTCTTGCCAGTCAAACAGTTGTCACTTACTAGACAGTTCTAAACAGTGTCTGCTACCTTCTCTTTGCTGTCAATTTGACTGATGGGAATGGCTGAGTTGTTTTTAATTCCACTGTCCAGCACCAGCATGGCCAAAACAATAGACACATTTAACAATGGGCACCAAGGAGTTGAATGAAGGTTGGATTAAGGTAGATTATAGTATTAGTGCCTTGAATCCCTGCCTTCACATTCCTAAATTCAAAGATAAAGAAAGCTTCGTTGTGTGTTCTGTTTTAATGCAAGCATATTGAAGAATGTATGCAGTGCCAAAACAGAAAATCTGCTTGGCTTTCTACTGGTGCCGGCAGTCAGTTCTGATCCAGTTTGTGCAAATAGTAGATCCTGGCCCTTTAACTGTATTGCTAGCTAGCTATAGGAAATTAACTAGATATACTGTATTTGTTATTTGAAGCATAAGACTTGCCATGCTTGGTCAGACCAAAGGTCTGTCAAGCTCAGAATTCTGGATAGATTGTTCACCTGTCATTATTGAGGATGTCAATAAACTAAACATATGACTGAAAAAATATTGTTTTTATTAAACATTTTTTATTATGTTTTCCATGCTTTTTTTCCATTACAGTAAAACCTTGGATTGCGAGCATTCGTTCCGGAAATGTGCTTGTAATCCAAAGCACTCATATATCAAAGCGAATTTCCCCATAAGAAATAATGGAAACTCAGATGATTCGTTCCACAACCATTTAATCATATAAAAATAATTACAGTAATACAAAATACAGTATAAAGTCAAAATAAAACAAATTAACCTGGACTTTACCTTTGAAAAGAATCGTGGCTGGTGTGAGGGTGACGAGAGAGAGGAGAGAAGGAGGAGTGTAGGACGTCTATCACGAACGTTATTGTGTAGTTGTAGGACGTTATTGTGTAGGAAGTCTATCACTAACAGGATCATTGCTATCTGTTGGCTCACTGGACTGAGACTGGGAGACGATTACCCACAATCCCGCAGCGAGAGAGACTACTCGCAGAGGCGTAACGGGCCTCACCGGTGCCTTTCCTCACAGGGCTGCCTCCACGCACCTTTCCTTCTATGCACGATCGTGAGGGCGGCGTGAGAAGGCAGCCGTTCAGTGGTGGAGTCTGAGCGTAGCGCCCCACGCCCGGAGCAGCTGCTCCTCGGTCTCCAAAACCTACTTGTAATGCAAGACATCGCTTGTTAATCAAGTTAAAATTTATTAAAAAAATTTGCTTGTTATGCAAAACACTCTCAAACCAAGTTACTCTCAATCCAAGGTTTTACTGTACTTTTTTATACATTTTCTTTCGTGTCATGTAGAAGAGATGTTTATCCTCACGGAAAACAGTGCAACGGCCAATGGTCACCAATGGTCAAGGGAGCCGCAGGTTGAAAAAGTTTGGAAAATGCCTTAAGGGATTATCTTTCAGTGGTTTGCGAAACAACACCATGAGGCATTTCTAGTCTGCTTGCACCTGAATCATCTGACCATAGATAAAACATTTATATCAATATAAGCATTCACAAGCAAACAAGATTCTCAACATCTCTTTTATTTCTACATTAGTCATTGATTCAGATTGCATATGTCACTGGTTGCCAGCAGTCAATATATTTCTGCAGAATTATTGCTCTGTAACATTTTTTTTTTCAGGCATGTATAAAAGACATGTCTTTCAAAGGTCTCATTTATTTTGGGCTTACAGAAGTCATAAAACTTGGTCAATATTAACTTTACATATTAAAGGCCTTCAGCAAACTTGAAGTTGCTATAAACATAACTTCTACATGACACGAAAGAAAATGTATGATTTAACTTTTTTCTCTTCTATGCTTCTGGTTACTAGATTGGGCCGGTTTGGATGAAACTTTAATAACGGTAACAAGCTTCCAACAATGTTGTTTTATTAGGACAAGGTTGCTTGTCAATCACTGGCGTCGCTGCAGGGGGGGCGGAGCTCTAAGTTCTGCCGCAACTCCGACCCTCACACCGGAGCATGAAGCGGCCCCGCCCCCTCGCCTTCGGAACCATTCAAGGCGGTGAAAGCAGCGCTTCGTGCTCCGGTGTAACGGAGGGTCGGAGCTGCGGCGGAACTTAGAGCTCCGCCCCCTGCAGCGACGCCAGTGTTGTCAATGGAATGGGTTACAAATTGTGCCAGCTTAGATCTACCATCTTGCATATAGCCTTTTGAAGGCCATTTTCCTGAATCTTAAAGACATTCAAATATTAATAGCGCCCTGTTTTTCCACAGCCATTTTGTCCATTGCAAGAATGTTTTTTCAGATCTACAAATTTTTTCCTTGAAATTTGTTTCTTGGGGCTTACTTACACATGTTTTTCCAAGGCACTTGGTTGTAGTGCAGCCAAAACATTTGCCTGTGGTTCCTTGTATCTCTCTCCACAAGTAAAGCACTTCAAAAACTCTTGATAATTCTTTGTCATTTCTCTGAACTCCCTCCAACCATTCAGTATCGTACTGGTAATGAGGTGTTTAGAAAGAAATGAAATATATACCACGTCTGGACTTATCACAGTCATAGAAAAGAATTTTGAGCATTTCCTATCAAGTAGTAATGTGTTTGCGGTGTGATAAGATACAGTATGACTTACTGTACTGAGTGGGTTTTGGAATTTGAGTGGTGGTAAAATTGCTATTTCAAGGAAATCAGGAACCTCGTCCCTAATATACATGACTTTCCAAGTTCAGGAAGCTTCTCTTGCGCACTGTAGGTAGTGCTTTAGGACAAGACCAACAGCCTGAACCTTTGGTGTTTCTGTAAAGCTTATTCATTGCACCAGAGCAATGTTATGGGTTACAGCAGGGGTTCTCAACCAGTAGTACTCGTATTACCAGTGGTAATTCAGCCGACTGCTGGTGGTACTCGGACTCGATTTCAGATTGGCCAACGCTTTGCTCCACGTCCCGCCCCCACAGCACTGAATGTGGCCTCTCATTGGCTGAATGCAGCCAAAGTTCATTTTCCAACTTTGCTCGCAATGCAGCTCTTCTGTGTTGTGGTGCAAGCTTGTAAAAGTCAAGACATACCGAGTTTTTCCAGCCACGCGCAGACGCTGCTCTACCCAACGCAGTGCGGCTGGTGTGTCCCAGGCTTAAGGGAACTTTTGTTCCGTTGCACTGGGGAAAGCCTACACTTTCCCTATGGGTCTCCTCAGTCTGCATCAGCTAAATTTTGCTGGCACAGAACCAAGGAATGTAACAGCAGCAGAAAGGGAGAGGGAGAGTGATAGGATCTGGCAGCATGCGAGTGCTGTCGATCCCACCCCCTCCCTCCACCTTCCCACCTCCCTCCCTGCTCAGAAACTCCTCCATTCCTTCCCCCTCCATTCCTCCCACCCCCCACTCACCTCATGCCGGTGAACAGAGTCTTCTTCACCGGTCAGCATGCCTGGCCACCAATGATTGAACTGGCAGCTTCGCTGCGCTTGCTAGTGGAAGTGACATTCCGCCAGCATCCTCCTCCTTCTGCCTGCAGAACAGGTGTTCCACCAGCAAGGGGGGGAGGGGACTAGGATTGGGCTCTGATTCTCTTTTTCCTTAGTCTTGACAACTATTAAGCCTTCTGTCCTAGATTGCCTATCTGTAATGCCTATCTTTCTTGTGAATTTAACTGATCAAAGATTGCCAAGCACCGTAACTCTATTAAAGAAGGCCTTTTATTTACCCCCATTTTTCACAGAACCCTCATAATGTCAGTGTGCCATCAGAATAAAGCAAGATATGTGGAGAATTACATGTGCATGTATTGTAAGGATGTCAGACTATTTTTATGAGCACTTCAGCTCATGCAACTTTCATTGCTTATCCAAAGCTATCTTTCAGCGCTCATGATAAAGCAGGTGGCTGTCTTGGAAATGGCTGTAATGCCCTAAAACGAAGAAACAAGACCACTGATTGGCCAGTGCACTCGTGGTGTTTTCTTTAGAATCCCAAGCAGGAGGAAATGAGCAAGATTCAGATGACCAATTGGTTAATAGCTTCTAGTATAAATTACTAGAGATCCTCTGTAGGAACACATTGAAGACAGATCCTTGCAAGAGCAATGACAGAACAGAATGAAGTTATGATGTCTTTGAGTTGGTATTACAGCAAGGAGAGGATGAAGGAAAATCCCTGGTGCAGTTGCAGTGTCTTCTTGTTCAAGCAAGGTGGCATAGGAATAGGACAAAATCTCCTTGCCTCCCAAAGAATCTCAGGATGCACAAAACAAATCAACATTCAGAAGAGGAATGTTAAACATTTAATGCTTAAAATGTGTTGTTATGTGGCTTTTAAAACAGGATAAAGATTTTTTTAAAAATTTTTAATTAATTTGTTTTTTAAAAAAATTCCCAAAGTCTGTCTTTTAGGAAAAGCCGTGCAGAGCTGAACAAGAATGGAAGCCAAAAGGCACACAAGCACTTGAACTGCCTGAGAAAGGGAACCGAGTTAAAATTTACTACTAAACATTCTGGTGCCAGGAGCCGTGGGCACACACTGTCTGTCTGCTTCAGTTGTAGTTTACAACTCACTGTCATCCACACCAGCCTAGCAAAATGTTCAGCTTTGGGAGTTTAAGTACTGGAAAATATCACTGGTGGAGGACAAGCTGGGGGCAGAGGGAGAGAAATCATGGCTTCAGGAAGAAAGAATGCTGGAGATTGCATGTAAAATGTCCATCACGTGCTGCAAGTTGGCTGAATTGCAGAATGATGCACAGAGAAAGAGGGAGATAGGAGCTGTACCAACACCGGTACCGTTCCTGACCATAATTAATGAGCTGCGATTGGAGGAGACATGAGCAGTTCCACAGCAAACAGATTTTTCGTTGTTCATTAAAAGTTTGAAAGTGCTATGCTTAGAAACCTATCCGTTGTATCCAAGAAACTGTCAGCTGGCCTTATCAGTATTGCCTCTCAAAACTTGACCCGTTGCCCAGAAGTCCATGGGGTGACCTTGATCTCCATGGCTTGCGGTGATCCAATAATATCTATAAATAATACATTACAATGTATTTAATATGCTGGCATGATCCCATTTACCAGGCTGTTTCCAGTCTCTCAAGTTAATTTTTTTTTGGGGGGGGGGCTCTTGATGTGCTGTATTTTTTTTCTGCTTTAACATCTTTAATGTGAGATGTCTTTTTCTTTAATAAATGTTAGATTTTAATCTTTTCAGTGAGTTAATCAGCAGAAACAGCACAGGAAAAAAGAATTTGGTGGGGGATATTGTTCAAGCACGAGCATCTTTAGCTGCATTTGCCTTAAACATTGTTTACAGCATATTGTGTCTTAATGGTGCTTTTAATGTAACCCAGTGTTCAAAGTACTTTACAAAGCATTTAATTACATACACAAGAATACAGTTGTATACAATTATGTGCAAGGAAGGGGTGTGATGTCTAGCTAATACACCAAGCAACATTATATTCTTAGAATCCTCTTCTTCATTCAACCTCCAGATTAATCCTAGTTACCTTAGGTACATTCCTTATTTTGCCTTTATTTACAAAGGCTGAGTTGCCATTTCTGCATGCTAGAATGCATTCCCTACATTAGTTAACCAATTTACTCAACACAGATTTTCAAAGATAGCACCTGTTAATTTAAAGTGCTTCAAATTATAATACATTACAGCTGAGCTGAAATTTTGTGACTTTCAATTTTCATATCGAAATGTACATATTTAATGAGGAAGACTATTTCATCCAGCAGCTAAGCAAACATGAGGTTTTTGTCCAAGTCCTGGACATGAATCACAGCTCACTCAAGTTGTGCAAAAGCTCCCAAAGGCTGGTTCTAAAGGCTCCAGGGAAGTGTGACATTGGTCTGGCTTACCATATCCAAAGGGAGACAGCGTGCCTACAACTTTAAAGGCTAAGGGCGCAATCCTGTGGAACGTTAGAATGGCGGAGCGTGCACTCCACCATTCTAACATGTCGCGAATGTGCCGTAAAGCACGTTCACGACTACTCGGGAGCAAGGGAGGCCGGCGCATAGGCCGGCCTCCCTCGCCGGCCGCCAGAGAAGGTAGGTATGGATGCGGCGGGCGCGGGGGCATTTTGGCTGGTGAGGGAGGGGGGCCACTGGTGTAGCTGGCCAAGGAGGGGGCGGGGATGGCGTTGGCCACATCCCCGTCCCTGCCGGGCCAGCTAGGCCATTACACGACCTCCTCTATGTCCGCCAGCTATTTAGCTGGCAAAAATCCAAGGAGGCCGATAGGGCCGGCCCCGGTTTACACTTGGGGAAGGGGACAAGCCTCCCCTTCCACGAGCAGACCACCGGCCTGCCGGTTGATGGGCAGCCAGGGCTCAGGGTCCGGCAGGCGACCCTGGGCCAGATCCTTAGTCAGGATTGCGCTGCCCACCAATGTAGAGAAGAGGGAATTTGGGCAGGTGCAGCTCATAGTGGAAGGGTGCAACAAGCTGCACCTGCCCAACTTCCCTCTTCAAAACAATGGTTACAGCCTTTAAAGGTAACACCCTGTCCCCCTTTGGATATGGTAAGGTAGATGAGGAACTGTACAGTAATGTCCTAAACCTGTCCATGGGAGTATGTTTGGAATCACCAGCAAGCCGAAGGGATGCTGTTTGTAAGCTTTCTTGTGCCAATACATCATCTGTATTATATGTAACCATTCTTTTGCCCAATGCACTTACATTCATATTTTCTTTTACTTACTTCTTTTATATATCAATATATCTTATTCCTTCTAACACACATTGTGTCTGGCTCTCTTTGGTTACTCTTTGAACCAGAGTGACACAACGTCTGGCTGGACTAGCCTCTGATGTACAGACACTTGGGGACTTGCCTGAGTCGTGCCTGGTAGGTTAGCTCAGGGACTATCCAGTTCCCTGTCTTTGGAGGCTTTTGCATGTTTCCTTCTCATGTGCAGGACCTGAATGAAAAATACCAGACAACATTTTAGGGGCAATCAAATGCTCCATGAAAAACAGAGGTGCTTTTTTGACGACAACCAAAGAGAAAAGACTTTAGGGTGTATAATTCATAAGGCCACAGGTTTTACAGTTTCAAAATGCAACAGCATTTCACATGGGGAATTTTGAGGGGGGGGGTAAATATTAGCTGCAAGGACAAGCACCATTGCTGCCACTGTCACCAGAATAAGCTTTGCCCCCAAGTGTCACCCGACCCCCAAAAGCCTTGAAATGGCCACCCACTTTCACAGACTGCAAACGGGGCTCTGAAATTGGAAGGGGGTTCTGTTCCAGTCCTAAAATAAACAAATTACTTATTGCCCCGAGTATAGGACGCTCCTGATTATAAGCCGCACCCTTAAAGTTTGGTGCTATTTTTTAAAAAATACATTTTTAACTTTTTTTAACTTAAAGAAGATACCGTATTGGTCTGAGTATAAGGCTCACTTTTTTCTCCTAATTTAAGTTTTTTAACTAGGGGTGCGTCTTATAATCAGGCTGTTGCAATTTAATGCCAGTGATTTAATTAATTTTTTTTAATAGCACCAAACTTTAAGGGTGCGTCTTATACTCAGGTGCGTCTTATACTCGGGACAATACGGTATACACATTAGTAAAACAGTACAGCTTTAGTACAGTTAAAGGTATTGACACCCTGTCCCTTACTGAATCTGGGCACCCTAGTATAAGTAACCTTCCCAGATCCAAAGGGGGACAGAGTGCCTACCTTTAACCTTGGAGAGGCTTGAAAAAGGGACGCTTTGCAGAAAACTCTAGGCAGAAAACGCTAGACTTTGATTGTAGGCCGCACCCCTACTTTAAAGACTTGCCTTAGGGGAAAAAAGTGAGTCTTATACTCAGGTCAATACGGTATTATAAAGATGCCGTGTACAAAGTTAACCAAGTCTAGAAAAGCTTGTTTGATCTGCCTACCATTTGGGGAATGGCAGTGCAAACAATATACTGTACTGTATAGAACAGTTTACTAGGAGTAGTATATCACTGTGTTATTATGTATTATTCCCTTTTTTTGCACTTTATTTTTCTCTTTATTTCTGTAGGTACTTAGCTGGTAAACTATTATGCTCATGGTTTCACAGATAGCCTTCAAAGATTAAGGAGGTTGTCCAAGGTCACCCAAGAATGGTCTGACAGAAGTCATAGACAGCCAACAGTGAGCATGAATTGTATAGTAGAAAACGATGCCCTTTCTGCCAAGGTTTTTCAAAAGGCTCTGCCAAGCTCCCCATGCCACAGTAAAATTTGGCTGGGCAGTCCGCAGCCTCATTTATCCTAATGACCCGAGAGACCTGTACAATGGTGCAGCTATCATTTGGTATAAATGAGCTTGCTATTTCCATCAGGTTAGATTGACCTGGGGGCCCACTTTGAATCTGGAATAATGCAATTTCAAAAACCGAGACCAGAGAAAGACAATTGCTTTCAAGATAGCTGAAGGTGGTCTGACAGAGGCATTTCCCCCCAAATTTCGCATTTCTTTTGTTGCCCAATCAGCTCTGGTCAAATACGTTTTGCAGGTTTTTGAAGCACCACAGAAATCTACAAAATCTGTTTGGTCAAAGACAACAGTGGGATGAATATGTCTCTATCTGTTCCACCTTCTAAAAAAACACCTATCCATCTCCAGCTCTGAGCATCACAGTTTTCAGTAGTGTGGGAAAATGCAGTGTCACAAATAATATAAGTAGCAAGGACCTAGGGTTGACAAAGCACAACAGATGACACAGGACCAAACCAGGAACCAAGGGCTCTATCAAACAGCAGCAAAGCAGGCAGCAGATGGTGGTATTTGCAGAAGAAATAACAATAGGGTGGTAGAAGGGGGTGCTTCATATTTCTCTACCTACCACTTTCCACTTTCAACCTTTCCCCAGTGAACGTACCTAATGCCACATTGCAGACAAAAGCTCCTGGGGGGGCGGAAGGGAGGGGGTTGCTGGGAAAAGAAGGGAAAGGTGAAGCAGCCTCTCTTGCCTGCAGTTCATGCCTCCTCACACAGACACACATTCACACTCACACACCACTTCGCAACTGTTCAGTAGAGAGACCCAGATTCTGAGAACTATGTTGCCCAACTTTGGCCCAGAGGATTTTTGCACATATGTTATGACTTGGAAGAAGCCCATCTCCTTGCATGACGTCACAGGTTTCAATGAGAGATATTTCGATAGCCCTGACAAACAGTGCAGAGTGAAGGGAAGTTTTTACTAGATATACTTGAAGGGAAGTGTTGTTTTTACTAGATATACCAGCTCAGCTCAATGTCTAGAAATGATTTATTACACTCACAGATGATCCATATTCACCATCCGGCAAGTTTTTAGAAACCTTCTTAGCAAATGTCATCGTGTAAGTAGGCTTTTTGTCCCCATCTTCCTCTCAAGCTGCATCTTAAGGTAACCATACATACACAGACACTTTCATCTCCAAGCAGCGTATACAGAGCCCATCCTCCCCGCACTTTTGTGCTATCACTGGAGAGAACCAGTGAGTCATTGGCTTTGTGGTCAAAGTGGAAATCTCATTGGCATTCATCAGTGCAAATCCCACCCATGCAAACGCCACAGGAAGCCTGCCGAATTTGTAAGGAAAGCGACTGGATTTTGGAACTCAGTCTTCAGAGAAGGACAATGAGAATATACTGCTGCGCTAATATCATGATTCCATGTCTCAGCACACAAAACATTGCATCCCAATTAAATGTATTTCGTAAAATAAATAATATCTGGGGTATCTTTAAAATATATATAATGTATCTGCATTCTGCAAAATGAAGCAGTTCATCCAGTCTTTCTGAATAAGCCTCATACAGCATAATATAAAATTATGTATATTTTTTCCTTGTGTTTTAAAAAAAAGGAAGAGGGAGAGCAAACTGGGGGAAGGGAACACCTTAACAGATGAGCTCCCAAACTGAGGTGCTACTGCCATCTAGTGAGACTTCTGTTGCCCAAACTCTAATTTCTAGATTTGTGACAGGAAGTCAGAGCCAAAACTGTAATCAAAACTGGGTGAGGAGAAAAAAAAAAATATCCTGCTGTAGAATAGCACAGCACAGCCAGGATTTTTCAGAAGTATACTTCATGCTATTATTTGTCATTATTATTTATTATTATTTTCCTTATCGAGACGTTTCTGCCCTTAGCACTGCCAACTGGCCAGCTTTGAATTAACTTTTCTATTCCAGTCAGACTTATTTATTAGCTCTGCTATACTGCGCAGATATTTACTTGCATTTAAATGTACAGATAAGAATTTGCTGGTTTTCTGTGGGAAAAGTGTCAACCCCATATTAAAAATGGAGGTGGTTTGGAGAACCCATCGTCTCATAAAGCAGATGCACACAGTTGTTTCCTACCTTTCCTTTTCAACACATACTTCAATTGTAAGATTTTTTTTTTTTTGCTGTATGTCACCACAGGTACCAGATACTAACAGTGACACTTGTTTTTCAATATGTGAAGGATGCCTGACTATAAGATAGCTAAGCAATGGTTGGGCTGCTTAATCCTTTAGTCCCACCCTGTCCTCCTTCATTATCTGAGACTATTTCCTCCCCCCCCCCCATGCATCCAACATCTAGAAACAATGGAGTCATTTTTCCACAAAATTAAATACCATCTTTCAAGCTTCTTCTCTCCCCCCCCCCCACTGTATATAGTAAGTGCATTTGTGAATTCAGCATTTCATAAGAAAACATTATAAACTGAGCTCATAGATTCAGGCCATGGAAATATATATGTATAGGAAATGTGAAAAACAGATTTTTTTTCTTTTTGCTGGAACAGTCGCAGCCTTAGTACCCCACCTGCAGTTTGGGGAAAATAAAACTGATCTACCTTGCAGATTATTTTAAAGATTACCGATGTAGTAAGTTAAGTGCTTTGAATTATATTTGTACAATATAAATGCAAAGCACTAGTAATTGAAAGTCAGCATGGTGTCACGGTGAGAGTGTTGGACTAGGCCTAGTGTGAGACCCAAGTTCACATTTTTGTTCAGCCGTGAAACTCAGCAGGAGACCCTGAACCCGTCAGCCTGGTTCACTGTCTAACTCACCTCACAAGGTTGCTGTGAAGATAAGATCAGAGGAAAGAACCATGTAGTCTGCTTTTGGGAGAAAGGGCACTATATAAATGTAGTTAATAACTATGCTCACAGCTGATCTTTTATAACTGAGCCAGTTTGGACAATACTTGTCTACTCCTGTTTCACTTGCTCATGCTGCTCATGCTACAGTTGGGAGGGGGGGGGCAATCTGACAGCCTGCAGGAACTAAGTCAAAATATTGTTTACAAACCTCCTAGTAGGTTGCCCAATCATCTATGGATCTCCTCGAACCTATGCCAGCCATTTTGCTGACACAAGTCCGGTGAGAGCTGGGGGGGGGGGGGAGGTTTGTCTGGTTGGAAAATGGGGAATAGGATCTGGTGAAAGTCATTGCTACTGGATCCACCTCGACACGGCCCCCGGTTCCTTTCCCTCCCAGCCCAGTTACTCCCCCTGCCCTCCCTGCTCACGAACCGCCCCCCACACCAGCCTACCTGCCCTGGCGCTGTTCAAGGTCCATTGCAGCAGGGATCCACCAATGCAGGCGTCTTGCAGCAGCGACCTCAAATGATCTGATTGCAGCATGATCTTTGTGCCATTGCAGGGCCTTTTATGCCAGCAGAACACTAGTCCCGCTGTCGTAAAAGGCCCATAGGATTGGGCTGCCAATACTAAGAGCGTTTAAATAATTGGAGATGGGTTGGGTTGGATGACAACCCCCATATGATTAGAAAACTGTTCTGTAGCATATCAGGAAGTGGGCAAAATGTGCACACTCCCCTTCTAATCCCCCTGCAGAGGATTTCACCCAAATGGGCCCTATGTATATACAGTTATTCACACATTATGTTCAACATATGTACAGCAATGCACATCGTCTATATCCTTCATTTGAGGAAGCATGTCCTTGGGTTTACTTTTAAAATGGAATGCATGTACACTCATTCACACAAAAACATGTAGACATCTGTACACATGAACAATGTAATGTGTGAATGGTCCTCTAATGTAGCAATTACCTGGGTCCAGAGCTGTGTTGGCTTTTCAGCCTGTGAGCCATTCCCTTCACAGTTTGAGGAATGCAACCTTAATCTGTAAACCTTGGTTAGAACTGAAGCACTCAAGGAGTAGACTTAAAGCATACGCATGAGGTATTTTGTTCATTTATATTCCAGGAACCATTTGCCTGAAGCTTAGCGATTGCCATTACCCCTGTAGGAATCCTTCTGCAAATCAATATTTTTAAGTTTCTCTTGCTTCCTAGGAAGAAATATGAAAACCTGTAGCACACAAAGCACAATGACTAACTGGAGGAAGCAGGAAATTGAAAATAATAAACAAAAGTGGAAGAAATGAAAGCTGCCTGCTGTTAAAAGACACTGTATCTATGCTACCTTTTTCAGTTATCCTTTACATTCATCCCTGAAGAGCTATTTCTGAAAGACCAGGGCTATTTATTACCTTGGGTGCTGTGAATGTTGGATTTATCAGGCCTCAGTTGTCTTCCTGTGTAGTGTGAAAATCTCTTCTCCCTTCTTTCTCAGAATACAAGAAAAAATGATTATCTCCATGATGACTCACTCACTCACCAGTTCCTTCTTAGGAAGACTATTTCTGGGCCCAAGTGATTGAAGAGTGCTGATTCCCCCCCCCCACACACACACACACATGGCTGCCAGTTCGACACTTTTTGACATTTCTAAACAACTCATCCCTTCCCTGCCAACTCCCCACTGCTTTTTAAACCTTTTAAAATCCTCAAGAAATGCAAACTAATCTACAGAGAGAAAGACAACAACGAGGCTTGGCCTGTCAGCCAAGCTGGAAATGTCAGAGCAGTGGAAATGATAAATATACCTGCTACAAAGAAGGATGGATTGGAGAAAGGAAGAGGGGCACGCACAGACACTAATATGCCCCTTCTACAGAAAGAGAAGCAGACAAAGGAAAGCCAAGAACTGTAGCACGTTTAAGGCTATCTATTGTATGGCCAGATTCAGCATGTCAGCGGGCAGCATTATTGTAATGTCTGCAGAAAGAAGGAGGGGTTTGGAAGCAGTCAGTGTATGGATGGATTCCCATGTAAAAGAACGTGCTGGTTTGGGGGGGTGTTTTGTAGCTGCTGCTACATAGGAAACTGCCTTCTACTGAGTCAAGCCATTGGTCCATCTAGCTCATCTAGGTATTGTCTACCTGACTGGCAACAGCACTTCAAGGTGTCAGAGACAGGGGTATTTTCCTGCCCTCTTTCAAGATTCTCTGGATTGAATCAGAGAGCTCCTCTACATCAGGGGTTCCCAATCTTGGTGTGGCCGGACCCACCTTGTTCCCTCACAACCCACCTCATGCAGCTGCTCCTGGCTCGACCTCCAGAGGCCTCTGCGGGCTTCAGAGAGGCCTCCCGACGTGACTGGAAGTGTCAGCGGAACCGGAAGCAACCTGGAAGTCACTTCTGGAGGTTTTCTGAGGCTCGCAGAGGCCAGGCTGGACCGGGAGCAGCTACAGGAGGTGAACTGCAACCTGGGAGTGGCTTCAGGTTGCTTCCGTTTGGCTCCAATTTGGAGCCAAATGGAGGCAAGGACAGGCGAGTGGGCCCAACTCATGACCCACCTCAGCATCGGGCCACAACCCAAAGTTTGAGAAGCCCTGCTCTACATGCAAGGTATATGATCCATCCCTGAGCCATAGGCCCCTCCAGCTCTTCCTGGCAGCTTAGCTAACAGGTTGATCATATACAGGTATGCGTCGCTGAATGACGGGGATATGTTCTGAGAAATGCATCATTAGGCGATTTCGATGTTGTGCAAAACAACATAGTGCCTAACAGCACATTTTTCAGAATGTATCCCCATCAGACAAAGTACAGGGCTTAAATAGACAAAGTACAGGCACTCAGGTTTTTCATCTTGCTGGGTCCTCCTCTGCTTATTTTCCTCTACCATGATACAGAAGAGGGCACACAGGACCCGTCTCAGAATAGTTCCTGCTCTCTTATTGGGTATAACGTTGCCCTTCTCTTAGTTCACAAACAATGCCTCCTTTCACTGGCCATTCTTGAAACCAATCACAGTCTGCTCTGAGAGTCTTTGACACAGATCAAGAATTTACAAGATTGACAAACTAACTGTTAGATAACAGGATCGCTTACAGATTTTAAAAAAATGGGGGCGGGGGGGTAGGCGGGCGGTGGCATAACAACGTTCCGCTGAACGTCGCACCACATATACGACGGGGGTCCCATAAGATTAAATGTATTAAATCGCCCACCTACCCCCTGCCCCCATTTTTTCATACCTGTACATTTTGCAGCTTAAAGTTTCCAATCAGAGACATATTCAAAAGTCTTCCCATTATTGTTGCACAAATTTGGTGGATTTTCAGAACCCTCCATGTTTTAACCATTCCTCAAATCCTAAATAAATAAATAAACTGACCTTCACTTGTCTTACATGTGAGGTATCAAAGGATGAAACACACAACATCCTGGAAACAGGAAAAGAGAATACTGTATTCTGTGATCACGAACTGCTTTACACTGTGATCCAATTCAGTCATGAAAGAAAGAAAAGAAACTAGACGTAAGCCCTGCGTCCAGAAAGCTCCTTCCAAATTCTAGTGCATTCAATTTGCAAGCACACACCAGAGAAAAGATATTTTCTCTAGTGTGATGACTCAGTGTTCATGGTCTATCCATTAACTCCATCATAGCATAGTAGATGATCAAATGTGAGCCTTTCCACATCTTATTTGCTCAACAAGCAGATGGCCGATGGATTTAGAAGGTGCCAAGAAATACAAATGTTATATTAGAAATTCAATTGGATAACATCCTAGACTAGATTTTTGTAAAAAAAAAAAAAAAAAAAGGTTTTGGGCATCACTTCTGGAGTCAACTAGGAGGACAATCTCTCGCACAGCAAAATTCCTGTCAATGAACAGAGTTCTCCTAGGAGAAAACTAATAGAGAAACAGAATAAGGAACAAGGAAGTGATGGCAAACATCATATCTTCCTTTTAAATAAAGGCCTGACCTTCCATTATGCTTTTCTTTTGGGAAAAAAAGATCACAATTTTATTACAAGCTTTGGGAGCTCATATTGCAAACTAGTTTAAAGCTTGTAATAAAAGCTTTGCAGAACCAGATTCCTCATAAGGGATGTTGCGATAAATCTTCTTGAATGCTATCCAAAGGGGGGGGAGGTGTGGCTTTGAGCAACATCCTTGCTTTCCAGACATTCTGCAGCCTTCCATCCTTTACCAGCCCCAAGCATGAAAAGAGTCTGTCAGCTCAAGTCCTATTCCACAAACCCTTGCAGCCATCTGTCCAGTTCAAGCAGATGCAATGGTGTATGAGGTGTGAGGGAGTGTGTTAGCAATTGTTGCTTATTCCACTGAAAAGTTGAAAATAATACTACATGCCACATTCATATTCTAAAGTTGTGGTTGTTATCCAGGCATTGTGACAGCAGAATAATATAAGTGCAAGTAAAGGACTGTTCTACTCCAAAACTAACACCAATAACACCTAGGACAGAGGTGGCCAACCCGCAGCATGCCACGTGGCACAGTCAAGAAAATCGTAGCAACCACACACACACACACACACACACACACACACACACACACACACACACACTATTGCCAGAAATTATGTAAAAATTATGCGGCTCCGAATGTGTATATTTCAAATACAAAGCAGGCTGCAGAAAGTGCTACTCTCTCTCACACACACACACACACGTCCCCCTGGAGCTATTATCCAAACAGGAAGAAAGGTAGGCAAAGGAACTTCTGGGAGTGTAGGCTTTTGAGAGGGCTGCTGCTATGGATAGGCTTGCCATCCATCCTGGAATTTCTGGGACTGTCCCAGAACCCGAGCTCGGGTCCAGGATCTGTCCCAGAACGTTCTGGGCCGGTGCAAGCCTCCACCGCCAACTTTTAAAAACTGAATAAACTTACCTTTTTCGGAGCACCGCCATATTGGATCTCGCGAAATCTCGCAAGATCCAACATGGCGGTGCCCAAATCTCATGAGATCCAAGAAAGAAAAAAGGTAAGTATATTCACTTTTTTTTAAAAGGCAGTGACGGAGGCAGCTTTGGGAGCTCGGCGGCGATGGGCACAGGCCAGGCGGCACAGAGGCTTAGCACGGCAGCACAGAGGCTTGGCACGGCAGCACAGCACAGCGGCACGTAGGCTCAGCACGGCGGCACGTAGGCTCGGCACGGCGGCTCAGCAATGGTGGCACGGAGGCTTGGCGGGTGGCACGGCAGGCAATGGGCAGCACGGTGGCGGGCGGTGCAGTGGCGGGCAAATGGCGACAGCAATGGCGGCAGGGCACAGGCAAGTAATTTTAATTAATTAATTAATTAATTAGGCTAGGTTAAATAAATAATTAAAATTTTTGGCCACGCGAGGAAAAAAGGGTTTTTAACATTTTATTTATTTATTTATTTAATTGTTGGAGGGGTGTCCCGGTTTACAACCAGGAAAATCTGGTAAACCTAGCTATGGAGGTTCTGTACTATACTCCTCAGAAACAGCACAATCCTATGCAGCTCTACTCAAAACTAAGTCCCATTGTGTTCAATGTGGCTTACTCCCAGGAAAGTGTGTTTAAGATTTCAGCCAAAGCCTACAACTCCCAGAAGCTCCTTCGCCTATCTTTCTTCCTGTTTGGAGAATAGCTCCAGTTCTGTGCTGCTTCAGAACAAGGTAAAATAGCTTTCTTTCTTTCTGTTTGGAGGATTTTTATTGCTGCCTCAGAACAATTACTGGTTGTTTTCAAGAATTCAAAGAATTTCATACCCCTCTAAGTTGTTGTCATCGGCTTATCCACGGGGTAGTTGTAATTACGGCACAAGTCCAACCCCCGCCGCATTGCGGCGAGAAACACACACACCCCGGTGTTGTTTTCAGTAGATACAGCTCCGAGGAACTCAGGTGGGCGGGTGGGCCAAACACACGAGCCGCTGCAGCCGTTTTTCGCAAGCCACTGCAGCCTGCTTTTCACACAAACCCACGTGTCGCCCAGGGGCCCACCGCCCCCTGCCCCAGGCGACCCCTCCGCTACTGCTTTCAATAGAGCAAAAAAAAAAAAATGTCACTGTTGAGTGTGTGTTAATAGGCAAATTAATTTAAAATTAATGGTGGGAAGTTACTAGCCAAGTAAAATTCTTCAGTTAAGAGACAGCTGAATTTTACTGTGTAAATGTGAAAACATGCATTGTGGATTTCAGAGAAATTTATATTTTAATCATTTCGAAAGTTCTCTTTATGGGCTATATAACACTAAGGGCTCAGTCCAGCCTAACTCAGGCACAGTTGAGGCCCAATTGTGGCCCAACTGTGGCCCAAACTAGGACCGAGTTAGGCTGCAACTGTGCCTGAGTTAGGCTGGAGGCAACAGCATTGGGCCAGGATCGCGGCAAAACTTACCGCAGAGGCAGGCAGGCTCCTGTGGGGAGCTGTCAGTCTTGTGGAAGCGAAGAGCCCCCTCCTCAGCCCGTCTGCGTGCACCTACCACAGCTGCTGCAGCGGTTGCAGCAGATGGGCAGCCACAGGCGGGCCTGCAGGCACTGCGCGTTTGACAGTCAGCTGAAGGGCAGAGGTTGTGCCAGTGCCAGCTGCCCCAGGGCACCCTGGGCATCAGCCACCTGCCGCAGGGGGGAGTGCGACTGCCCTCCCTCCTGCAGACTGCGATGCCACCCCCAAGCCACGGTGAGGCTGCACGTGGGAGTCATGGGGGGGGTGAGCGGGGGAGAGAAGGGAAGGAGGGGGTGGGAACGGCACGCACAAGGGGGGGGGTCTCATGAGGTCTGGAACCGCCTCCGCCAGGACATGCCCGTGCGCTGCCTGAAGCCCTGGGCCTCAAGGGCCGTGGCAATGCCCACAAAGAAGGCATCCCAGCATGCCTTCTGCTCCGTGCCCCGGCCAAGACCGAGAGATGCCGTGGGCTTGTCTGCTGCGAGCGGGAAGGGCTCACGCAGCTCATCACACCCCCAGATGGGGCAACGTCGGCACCTTGCGGCAGGCGCTCTGGCGGCATGGGGGGTGCCAGCGTCCATCATCAGGGAGTGGGAGGGGAGGCAGGCACACTGACAGGGGGTGCTGGGGAGGGGCACGGGTGGGTCAGAAACAGACAGACAACACGGCTGGTGGGAGAGGGATACAGGGAGAGGGGTCTGCAGAGACCGATAGGGGCACAGGGGGCACTTCGCAGATGGAGGCAATGCAGGAACGGGCGCCTCTCATGCAGACGGACCGAGGGCGGACACGGACGCCGTTGATGGGTGGAAACGGACGCCGGTGACGGGTGGACAGAGGGCGTAAACGGACGCCGGTGACGGGCGGACACGGACGCCGGTGATGGGCGGACCGAGGGTGGGTGAGAGCCCCGGTTGCTGAAAGGGCTCTTCGCGGACGTGCGCCACAGTGCCCGTCAGTGTTTGCCTGCCTGACAGGCCCCCCAACTCCCCCCTCCCCTCTGGTCCCAGAGGGTCCGGCAGCCCCCCTGCTGTGTTCTCCCAGGGATGGCTGTGGCGGACCCTGGCTGGGATTCATGCAGAGGCTTGTGTGCTGGGGCCTGCCTGTGTGGGTGTGTGGGGCAGTGCTTGTGCAACATTGGGGACATGTGTTTCCAGGGGCATCTTTATTGTTCTGGAACAGTGGCAGAGATGGCCGGGCGTGGCTGCCAGGGGTAGGTACAGCAGCCTCTAGGACCACAGCAGCAGCATCAGGCGAGCCCCATGGACCTGGAGATGCGGGCTCTTCCCCTGTGGAACCACGGCCTGCTCCATAGAAAGGGGAGGGACAGCAAGTAGGCAGCCAGGGCGGTGGGGCAGCAGCAGCAGCTGAGGTGGGTTGCAGGGCAGGCTCCCAGACCTCTCTGGCAGCATCAAGGCAGGTGACCGTGGGGCAACCAGACTGCAGGCCCAGGGGTGCTCCCCGGACGGTTTGTGGTAGTGGGCATTCCTGGGGGGACGAACAACATGGGGGTGTTCCATGGCAGCTGCTGCGTGGTAGCAATCGCCATTGAAGAGGAGCCAGTGTGCCAGTTGCAAAGGTCTGCAGGGAGAGAAATCAAACACAGCTGAGTGGTGTGAGACACATAGCCTGGTCTGCGCTCCTTCCCTGGGTGTACGGTGAGCATGATCCTGTAAGGGAAAGGGGTCAAAGAGAGAGACAACAACACAACTTGGGGGTCACAACCATGGCAATCCTAGCAATACTGACCTGTCGGTAGACCCTGTGGAGAAAAGAGGGGGGGGGGAACAGCTGGTGTCTACATATGGGTTACAGTTCCACACTCATGGCATTGTGTGCTCACATTAATACAGGCAGCTATGAGACAAGACATTGGTATAGAGGCATATCATGGCAGGCTATGCAGACAGCTATGAGACAAGACATTGGTATAGAGGCATATCATGGCAGACTATGCAGGCAGCTATGAGACAAGACATTGGTATAGAGGCATATCATGGCAGGCTATGCAGGCAGCTATGAGACAAGACATTGGTATAGAGGCATGTATCCTACCTATATTTCTCTATGCAAAGAGGCAGACGTCAGACCACATGTCAGCACAAACCCTGCACTTACCTGCTGGTGTTGTTGCCTGTATGGGGGGGGGGAGAGAGGGGCTGGGAGAAAGACATGGGTTAGCAAACACTTGCATGGAGACAGCTGCCCAGGCACAGCAGTAAACAGTTTGGCCACAGGCAGAACAGCCCTCTCTGCCCTAGAGGGGGGCAGAGAGGAGAGAGGAGAAGAGAGAAGTGGGGTGTTAGAAAAATTTTCAAAGTCCCACTTTGTGGCTGCTGGGGGACAGAACCCCACGCCACGTGCTCAGACAGAGAGACAGAGAGAGAGAGAGAGTGGAGGGCTGGGGCTGGGCTTTTGTGGGAAAGAGGCTGGGTGGGGCTGGGTGCTGATAGGGTAACTATTTGGGTCCATGTCCAGAGTTAGGCCACACCTGTTCGGTCCTAACTCAGGCCCAACTCGGGCCCAGGGTGTTAGAACTTTTCAGGAGAGGGCTGGTGTGGGTAAGGTAAAATGGCTCCTATGGGTCTCCTCACATTTGGGTCCACCCTTTTTGCTGGCCCAAATTTTGGGCCTGAGTTGGGCTCGAGGGGGCGTGTCAGTGGCTCTCCAGTGTCTGGAACCGGACCAAAATTCGTAACCGCCCCGTCACACCCCCGACACGCCCCCAACACACCCACTTTTAGGCTGCAATTGTGCCTGAATTGTGCAATTGTGCCTGAATTGTACCGCAGTTGCCTTGGGCTGGACCGGGCTGCAATTCAGTCACAATTGCAGCCCAACTCAGGCACAATTCAGGCACAACTCGGGCCTAAAGCACTTGGGCTGCAATTGTGCCTGAATTGTACCGCAGTTGCCTTGGGCTGGACCGGGCTGTTAATCCTATGAAAGTGGATTGCTAATTGAGTGTGTTGCTAATTTGGCTCAGAATCCACTGCTGGTTTAGCTTGAAAAGTGTACCTACTTTCCTATGACAAATACTGTCATAGGTTTGCAAAATACCTTGGTTTGCATGTTTAAAGTAAACGCAGCAGTATAGGAGATGTTACCTCTTTAAGAATCGGACTTAAACTGCTGGAGTAAAACTGAGAGAGGAGAGAGATGCCAAGTTGGGAGGGCAAGCTGTGAGCCTGGCTGGGCCAGATAACAGCCGTGGATGAGCTCTAAGGCAAACACAATCGTCCCTTTCGAAAATCCTCTCTGGTGCAGGAATGCAATAATAGCCCACACCAGGCAATTGCATAGGATACAGCTCATTTTTAACTTCCTTCTAAATCAGAAATGCAAAGTAAAATACATAGGGCTTTACAACAGCCAACCATAAAATAACACACGTCACATATCTCTGCTCAATATGACATCTTGCAGAGATGATAACGGCAAGCACAAAAGTGTACACAGAGCGCGTTTTGCTCTGTTTACCCACTCCTGAAGAGGCTGCACACTGGCTACATCTTGTTTTCAAAACAAAACAACTGTGGGAGTTATTCAAGAGAAACTCCCTTTTTTCCCTGGCCCTGATCCAGAAATCTTTACCTGCAGGCAGTGCAAGTGATGTTGCATGTGTTAATGGTTTTGGTTTCCTCTACTACCCTGCAGGGAGATATCAAATATTCACTTTTGCCCTTGATCTCATGTAGGGTTGAGCCAAAAACTACTTCCCGACTTTAGGGAATATTTTTACAGTGTCTAAAACTACCCTTTCTTTTGATTTTTTTTTTCCCAATGCTTCTGAAACATATGGCTTTCCATTTACGGTACATTGCCATCTTTTAGACCCACTCTAAAGAAAACACTCACCTTATGTGAGTTGTTAATTCACATGGTATTTGGGATTGCAGAGTCGTAGTAATAGATGGGGCGGGGGCGGTACACTCCAGCGGGGTGTAAGAAGCGGTAGCAAGCAGGGGGCAGTGGGGGGCAGGGGTGAGAAGATGGTGGCGGGGTGAGAAGATGGTGGCAGAAGTGGCAGCAAAGGCGGCGGGAGCAGTGATAGCAGCAGCGGCGGCAGCGAAGGCAGCGGAACGGCTTGGAGGAGCCTGGAGAAGCCGTCCGTAGCCTCCATGCAGCCGTTTGCATGGACCCCCACCCTGCCGCCCGACCCGAGGGATGTTTGGCTCTGGCTGACGTCACTCGGGGGTGGGCCCTGTGCCATCGGTTCAGGCCGTGACATTACGGGGGCGGCGGCATTGCTATGCCTCTGTTGGATTGTTTAACAGTGTTATGTGCAAATTCTGTGGCATCTAACCTCAGGAATCTACCACAAGGTACCTGTGATTTTTTTATTTGTGTGTGTGCACATGTGCACACGCTCACTTGGCATTCATATTGTTTAGACCAGGTCTTACTTTCTCACATAATTGGATTTGTTTGCTATCACTAATGCCATCCCATAACCCAGCAGATTTGGCTATGCGGCTTACACAGTGAAATCCTATAAAAGTACTCAGAGGTAAATCCCACTGTCTTCAATGGGACTTATTCTCAGGTAAGTGTGTACAGGATTGCATCTTAGTGATGTTCTCATTTTCATTGCACAACTCCTGATTGGCTGAGAATATCCATATAACATCCAATAAGTGTTGTCTTCACTATAAGTTGGCTTGATTTTCTCACCATCCTCATGTAGCCAAATCTAGTTGGCTACATGGCACCATGACATCACATTCACAATATGTTCTTCAAGTAGCAGGACTTGCCTAGTCCAGGAAAAATGAAGCATGAGTGGAAAATTGTCACTATAACAGCAGCAGATGGGGAAACAATGACACCAGATAGGACTGAAAAAAGGTAAGTATTTTCACCATTGAAACATTTTTCAAGTAATATTTCAACCACATATAGTTCACAATTGCTATTTTCTGAGCAAAACTGGGATAAGAAGATATATGGTGTAGCTGTAATCTCATGCTTTCCTCTTCCCTCTTTTGTGCCTCATCCAAGAAGTGTACACATACACACAGCCCAATCCTAACTACCAGTAAATCCCCGCACAGCAATGCAGTGGCACTGGCATGGCTTCTGCTGCATCCCATGGGGGATTTTCAGCTGCTGGGGGTCTCCTGGGGGTAAGCCCCAGCAGCCGCTATGGGGCAACTCAGACCTGCACTTACTCAATTGCTGGCACAAGTTCGCGGTGCTCTGTGAAAGCAGATCAGGCCCGGGAAGGGGCTTGGAATTCGGCGTGCGCCGCTGCTGCCGATCCCGCCCTGCCCTCTCCCAGGCCTGATCCACCCTCCTCCCCACCCCATCACCACCCACACTCCTCCATTCTCCCACCCTGTTCAAACCACTCTCTGCTTCCCTTCAAAACCCTGCGCAAGCTTACTTGCTCTGGCGGATATCCAAGGGTCCGCCGGCACACGGGAGGCTGCTGAGGCCTCCCAGTTGGTGGTTCCACTGCGCTCGTCTGCAGAGGCTGCTGTACAACAGCCATAAAGCAGCCTCTGCCAGCGCAATGCTGTCATGTCGGTGAGGGAGGGGGATTGGGGCAACAATCATTCATGAAACATAGGTGAGATTACATGTTACATACAATACAGGAACCAATTGGGGCTGCTCCAAGTTTCACGGGGTCCTCAGCAAATTTCCTACCTGGGCTGGCCCTGAGAGAGTGACTCTGCAAGCACCACACAAAGGCCATGAGTTGCTCAGTGGGCCTTCATCAGCTGCCCAGTTATGCCAACCCCTGACTGCGGCCCTGCAGTCAATGATGTGGAGCAGTGGTGGGAAAGTGGGATAAGTGATCTTATGCTTTACCAGTTAAGACAGAGAACTTGACATTGGCATGTCATTTTGTTCACTCCATGTGAAGGATAGGCTCATGTGTATTGAGTTCTTTATGTTGTATCCCCTTTCGTAGCCCCAATGTATTTTGCCATAGAAATCGAAAGAGCTAAAGAGAGGACACAATCAAATTATTTTACAAAAGCTGAAGCATTTAGGTAGTTAACTCTTCTTTACAGATAACCATCTTGAAAGACAGCCAAAATAGCACAGATCCATTATTTAAATTCCTGGCTATTATAATGCTGCAAATACAATAATATAATCCAAACCAATTAGTCATTTCAGAAAGAGCTAGATATTAACACATCCCTTATCTTAGAATGTGCCATTTCCATTATTCAATTTAATGAAACACAAATTCATCAGGGCAGTAACATTCATGGGGAAAAAAATACATATTTACAAGGGAAAATGGAAATTGCTAATGTGATGATTAAGTTATTTGAGCAGTAATTATGTAGCTAAAGGGACCTGATTTCCATAATGTGCTTCCAATGCACCACTGATCCCCCACAGGTCTTTATATGGTGCCCATTAAGGTAGTAACTACGTATTTAACAAGAAAAATGAGATGTATGTGGTGTTAATGCATATGGTGTTTTCTTTGTCTCTTCCAATATTTCTGACATTGTTCCCTGCCCTCCTCACCAAAAACTGGGAAGGCTACTGTAAAGCACAGTAAAGGTAAAGGTAAAGGTGTCCCTTGACATTTAAGTCCAGTCGTGTCTGACACTAGGGTGCGGTGCTCATCCCCATTTCGAAGCCGAAGAGCCAGCGCTGTCTGAAGATGCTTCCGTGGTCATGTGGCTGGCGTGACAACATGGAACGCTGTTTACCTTCCCGCAAGCGGTACCTATTTATCTACTCGCATTAACATGCTTTCGAACTACTGGGTTGGCAGGAGCTGGGCCGAACAACGAGAGCTCACCCCGTTGCGCAGATTCAAACTGCCGACCTTTCGATCGACAGCTCATGGGTGGGTTTAACCCACTACTAAAGCATAGTATAACTCCATTAATCCAAAAGTCCATGTCTCCCAAGTAATTCAAGAAAGTAAACAGAAACTTAACAGGCAAGCCCTTTGTGTCTGTATGTCTTTGTGTGCAATAGAGTTTGGACTTTCTCTCCTACATCAGACACAATGGAAGGACTCAAGGCTGCCCAGCAGGAGAAGAAACCAGTAATGCCAGCAAGAACTTACTAGAGCCGTGATGGCGAACCTATGACACGTGTGTTACAGGTGACACGCAAGGTCATTTTGGGTGACACGCCAGCGTTTCCCCCAGGGCCCCGACATACCTTACATTTTTGCAAAAGTTTTACAGGCTTGTCTTGAACATTTAGGGCAGGGATTTTGGCAGACCACTTTCAAATTATTCTCTAGTAAATCTCAGCAACAAAAAAGTCACTAATTGATGTTAAATAAAATGCAATGTGTTCTATAGTTGTTTTCAATTCAGTTCAATTCAAAATTACTATTAAAATTAGAAATAGTCAAAGTACTATTAAAAGTTCGGGGGGTGGGGGGGACATACCAGCAGAGTCAAGTTAGGCACTTTCAAAATCTTTGACACACCAAGCCCAAATGGTTTGCCATCACAGTACTAGAGGGTCCCTCAGGGAGGACTCCACATATTGAGGTCTGTGGGCTAAGTGGGAACATTAAATATGATACAGTACTTTCTCCTGTTTGCTGTATCAGAGACAAGGAAAAAGGAAAAAGTAGCATGAAGGAACAAGAAACAGAGAGGCATGCTTTGACATGGTGGTAAAATGACGATTTATTCTTAAAGGACCAAAATCAATTTTAAAAATTTCCAGCATATTTCAAAAAAAAAAGTCTCTCAGGGACTTTTTTTTTTCATTTTCAGGAAAACTGTCTAGATCCTGTCCTTTAACAAAACATATTTTCAAAATACAGAATCTTAAGATAACTTTACAAACTTACAGGTGTAAGTCTCATCACAAAACACATGGGTTTTTTTGTGTGTGTCCCTCTAATTTTACATCCCAAAATTATCATTTTTCGCACCATGTTGCTTATTTTTTCATTCTTTCTTGTTATAGCACAGAAAATGCACAGATGTTATGAAATTCCTAGAAAAATGTATATAGTGTACTGTACAGTATTTTTCCCAAATGGAAAAGGTCTAATCTAATTTCTGTTGAAAGATTGGTGTCTAATTAGCAAGAGTCCAAAAGATAGAGATAGCTGGTTGCATGCAAAATGTATTATTATTACACATCATTCAATTTACATGCTATTTTATACAATAACATAAACCACATCTAGACCCTGGAACGTACCGCCACAATTCCTATGTGGTACTATAAGTCTTTCTTCTTTCATCTTGTCCTTCAAAACCCTTGTTCATAGAAAACATGAACTTTAGCTTAGGCTGCAATCCTATCCACACTTACCGGGAAGTAAGTTCAATTAACTGAATGGGGCTTACTTCTGAGTAGGTATGCATAGGATTGCACTGTTAACCCCTTTGTTTTTGCCCCAGTGAAACAAAACCTAAACAATTTCGTTTGCTTACACTCATCCAGAGGTGTCATGACGGTGGGGGCAGTGGGCCCCAAGTGGCAGGTCGCGGGGGGTGTACCTGGCACCGGATCCGTGGCTCATACCACCACTGGGTCCTCTTCATGCAGCTGTTCCCGGCTGCAAGTTTGGCACTGCCGGGCGCCGTTCGGCTCCAGAAAGGGGCTGAAAAGCACCGGGGGGTGTTTCTGCGCCGCGGCAGTGCATGAAGATGATGTCATGCGTGTGGCGTCCATGGGGGGTGTCGTGATGGCCCCCCCATGGGGGTGTAGGGCCACTACTGTGACTCATCCCTTGCAATCTTTGTCTCTCCCTTCCTTCTCTCCTACGGTCAACGATGGCACTCTATAAATAAGAATAGCGGCATAAGCAAAGAATGCGTAAGGTCCTGCCCCAAGGCACTTACAAAACAAAGTTTGACATTGAGGAGACAATGAGGGGAGGAAAGATAATGATAGGGAAGGGTAATAAATGAGAACTTGTCTGCTGACTTAATGTACAATAGTATTAGATCTAACAAGATTGTAATCAAATAAATAATATTTAGTTCAGCAAGATGGGGGGGAACGACAGTGGTGAAAGGTTGCGGTCAGTCTGTAATTGTAGCTATGATATATTGCTTTTGGTTGGAAATGGACAAAAGGGGGAATATGTGAAGAAGCAGATATACTCTCAGACACATGAGGGAGTTAAGCGTTTCATACGTGTCAGATGTATCTTGGAAACTGCCTGAAGTGATATATCAAATCCTATATAATCTTTAAGGCCAACAGCAGTGAACTTTACTATAGATAGTGTTGAAGGAGTGTTCATCTCATGCATTTTTTAAGACCCTGATGATTTAAATGCAGGTTGCTCAATAAAAATGCCACCATAAATAAACCTTTGAAATTTTAAATTCTGTCTGAAACATACACAGGGTTTTTCCAAGTCACGCCCGGGGGTGGCTGTTTCTGAAGCCCTCTGATTTTATTCCTTGGTGTTTTTTTCCCCTCATACAGCTGCTAAATCCAAAGAAAAAAAGGGATTTTTCAACTTCAGTAATCAAAAAGTAGCATAATTTTAAGTCCCAATTGTGTCAGGTATAAATTGTCTCCCTTGCAAGATTGCAGAGTCATCATATCCTTGTAATTAATGAGGAATCTGCAATTATAGAGTGTTTCTCATGGGGGCAGGGCTGCTAGTCTGTCGCTTACTAGACACGTTGGCCCCAGTCTCTAAGGCTTCGTTTTAAATCCCAAACTCCATCTTGGAAGTTGGAGCACATCGGCATCTGGCTTCTAGAGGTGGCTGTCTTGGTTCATCATGTTCCCCAGAAGCTACGTTCCCTGAGCATATCACCTCCAGAAAGAAACCATCAAATTCCTTAGAGAGCCAAGTGGGCAGCTTCTTAAATCGTGGTCATCTATCCCTTTGAGATTCAAAGCTTTCCAAGCTGCTCTGCAACACCCCTAGCTGCTTGAATCAATCAGCACAAGAGGATATAACTGTAAACAAGGCTTGAAATTGTTATAAGGAACTATATCAAAATTGCTTCGTACAAAACAGGGTGTGTGTTTTTTTAAAAAAATACAAACTGGCAAAGAACTGCAAGGGTTAACAAAGGAGGATCCTGCCATGATATTTACTCATACAGTGAACCCTGGATTTAATAGACTAATAGGCGGGAAGAGGTGTTCGTTAACAGATGAGAGTCTATTAAATCTAAATGCATTAAAGCCAATGGGGACACGCATGGGCAAAATGTATTTGGCTAGTTTTTAATGAAGCAGAAAACATCCATTGTGTCCACTAAATTGAGGTCCATTCAATCAATGGTTCATGGTATGGTGGTTTAGAGACAGTGCTGCTGTCATATGTGAGGGTAAGGGAAGGCCGAGACCAGGGGTTCTCAACCAGTGGTACTAGTACCATCAGTGGTACTTCGGACAGCTGCTGATGGTCCTTGGACCGCTGGACCACCGGAACCCTGCTCCGATGCGGCGCTTTTGGTGGCACATTTTCGCTCCCAAGAGGCTTCTGTCTTTGGTTGAGCCTCTCGCGAATGCTGAGAAGGGCCCTCCCACCCACCCAGAGCCTCCTACCTGTGTTTTCTGGCCTCTGAAAACCCAGAAGTAACTGGCAATGATGTCATCACCAGTCACTTCCAGTGATATGCAGTGGGAGAGTGGTGCTGGAGGTGGTACTCAGCTGGGAGGGGGTTGAGAACCCCTGGCCTAGACCAAATTGCCTGGTGCCTGAAGCAGTGTCCCAATGTTCTCCCCTCCCTCCTTTTCAAAATGCTATATCGCTCACATCAGTGCATTTCTCCAGGTCTCCCGCCTTACCACCAATGCTGCCTTCTCCACCCCAGAGCCGTCATTTCTTCAAAACAGACTGGTCACGAGAATGCTGAGAGCGGAAATGAAAGTTCCCTTCCAGTCCCACTCCCAGTATCCTTCTGCCCAGCCTGCTTAAAATAAGTGGCTGGGCAGCAGAGGAGACAGCAGCTATCGTAGCAGAAAGGGGCTACACAACTCTGTTTGAATTGACCCCTTGAAAGGGAAGCAATTGGAATGGGGTTACAGTGCTACTTCCTCCTCCAGCCCCACCATTATAAATGCTTGCTCATGGCAGCAGAAGCTCGTGGAGGAAGTAGTGGGTCGCTGTTGCTCCGATTCTCTTTTCTCTGGCTCTCCTTTCAGGATAGCGAGCAAGAAGAGGATCAGAGCAACAGCAGGGTGAAGCAGAGCCCACCAAAGCAAGGGCCCCAAGGCAGTCACTCCAATTCACCCTACCCTAGGGGGGTATCCGCTGGGGGGGGGCAGCTAAGGAGCACAGACCAATGGCATCATCAGAGCCTATACCAAAGTGCTTCTAGTCCTTCTCCTGGCATAGATCCTGCATTGTGCAATCTTAGCATATTCCCTACCTCCACCATACTTAGCACTGCTACCAACAGTGATCTCTCTCCACCTCCATTCATGTTTATAATTCAGGAGCCGTAGCCAAGTAACGCATTCATCCCATCCTCCCTCGCATTTCCACCGTCATTTGGAAAGCCAACCAAAGTAACAATTATTCAGGTGAACTGTGCCACTGTGAAAATGTTTCCCTTCACTGGAAATGATTTAGATTTGTCACTATGAAACCTCATTACTCTTTTCCATGATTTATAGATGTTACCAAGTTTGTCTTTCCTCGACGTGGAATAAAAGCAATGAAAAATGAATGCATAGCATTGAAAAGAAAATCATTCTCTTTCCCCAGATTGCCAAATGACTTCTTAAGTGCAAGCATGGCTTAGTTTTACCAGTAATTACTATTCAAGATTTATAATTTGTTTTGCTAATATCATCTAGTGTGTCTGGTTTTTCTACAATGGCATCACCTAGGAAGGGTTTTGACTTACACACTAACTTTTATGCAGTCAGGTTCTGGGTGCGATCTGTAAAATTAACCTATTGTCAAGGTAGGTTAATTACTTGTGTCCTTGGCTGATTAATTACAGTACTCTGAAGTAAATATCTCATCCAAAATCAGTTCACTGTATGTGTATTATGTGTGCTTGGGTTAATTTTTTCCACAATGTGAGGATTCTAAGTCAAAAATATATTATTATTATTATTTTGGTTTTCTTTCCAGGAGTGAATCAATAGACTAAGGTCTGTTTTATGTAAATTAACAGTGTAATACTAACGTCTAGTAAATGCTGTTTTTGCGAGTGGATAAGAGCACATTCAAGTCATCCTACATTGGAGCAATGTATGCCTTGGATAGGGTGCAAGAGCAAAGACAAGAAGTGAGGTGATGGCAGCAGGATGGAAAAGTGGCCAGTTCAGTCAGCTCGCTCACATCATTCCAGAATCAGGACCACTCTTTGCACTGGCACAGAACTTCACTCACAAAACCTGAACGTTAACTTACTAGCCATCACTCTACTCAATGCACACTACACTGTAGAACCAGGGCCTCTGAGAGGGGGGTTAAGGGGGTAATTTGTACCCGGGCCCAGGGTCAAAAAGGGGGCCCTGGAGCAAAAAAAGGGGGGGTCCCAGGAGCCAAATTCATATGTAGGGAAGGGGCCCAAAAGAAACTTTGTACCCCCTGATAAAAATTCCTCTGAAAATTCCTGGGTAGAACCTCACATTCTAATCTCCACACACCTCAAGGTAGACTGAAGAATAGAAGAATGGCAACTATCTGCTAACTGGACACAGAGGCACTTTTTCAAGTGGTGCTCCTTTTATATTTAGAAGGGGGAGAGTAGCTCTCCCTCTTCACCCCAGCACAGTGTCTTTTCTAGTTGCCATTAGGTGGCGTTCTTCTGCGTTCTCTTAGATCATGAGCCCTTTTGGGACAGGGAGCCATTTAATTATTTGCTTTTGACTGTGAACCGCTTTGTGAACTTTTCTTTTGAAAAGCGGTATATCAATACTCATAATAATGACGAGCCACTAGCCAATCACAACACAGCAGCAGCAGCAGCAGCAGCAGCAGCAGCAGACATATATACCCCATAGTAGGGGAAGGCAGCTCACATTGGAGGAAGAATCAACTTTCTTGGAAACATACTGTTACGTTCTCATGCTCCACATCTCTAAGTGCTGCAAGACATGGGTTTGGGTTTCCTTTGGAGGAGAAATCACTAGAGGCTTATGGTGTGTTTGTAACATTTGCTTGATTTCCAATTGTACAGGTTTGAGCATTGAATGGAGTAGATAGCATGTTCCTGCAACCATAGAATAGTTCAAGTTAAAAAATTATTCGGGTTTAAAGGCCGTGGTCTATAAAAAGCACTCTAACCTGTCGTTTCACCTGCTTCTATGGCAGGCATTTTCAAAGGAATGAATAGTCCTTAGAAGTAGAACCCTCAATGCAACCGATAACTGATTGTTATACAAATTTTACTCCCATGTACCCACCCCATGATCTCCAAGCACAGGGGATGATGAGGCCAGAGAACATGCGGGAACTCAAGAAAGACATCTGTGTTATATAATTCAACAATACACAGGATGTATTAGAAAAGGTAAGTAATACCACATGTAGTCATAAATTCACACAACCTTCCATAAATTCACATAGTAATAACATCAGGTAGAGGACCCATAAGAAATTGTACCCAGAAAACATACGACAGATAATCCGTCCTTTGGTTTCTGAAGGCACCACTTTGCAGTTACCTTAAGGCCTCAGTCCATAAGATTGAGGTTCTGGCTTCAGTCTGACTGACCTGCGACTAGGCTTCAGTTCTGCCTCAGTTGTAGTACACTCTGCTAGCACAATAAAACATATTTCACTTGATCACTTTGTTATAAAAAAATTGGGGGTTGAAAGTATTATGTTGTGGGAGGGTTTTCTTAACATTTCAAACAGTTAGGCCCAAAAGGAATACCATAATCATAAAGGGCTCCTCTCCTCAGGAGTGAAGCCTGTGACACACTGCCTGCGTTGGGGTGCGTTGCGTACAGAAGCGTCCACGTGCAGCTGGAAAATCCCAGTGCATCTTCTCTTTTACAAGATGGCACCAATCAGAATCAAGTCTGAAAAGACTTGATTCTGATTGGCTTACAGAGAGGAGGTGGTGGGGCAGGACACCTTACACTTCTCAAATCCACAGGTCCGGAGTAGACAGGGTCCATTGCATTGTGACATGTTGGCTACTCTCGCAACGTACCGGAACACAATGCACCGGGACGCAACGCACCCCAACAGGCAGTGTGTCATAGGTATAAAAGAAAGAAGAGAGCTTCATTCAGGACTCAGTCTTATGGGCGAGCCTGCTGAGGTAACAAGGGTTTGGTGGAGATGGATGGTGATCTGATGGATCGCTATCCTGTCTCCTGGTTATTAATGTTGTCAATCTTTCAGCTTGCCTATAGGGTTGATATGTGTCTCCTAATGTTGTTTAATATAAAATAAATGTTTAATCATAACTTATTGAAAAGGCCTTGGCTTTTCTATGTGTTTTTCTCAGCCTGGCTAGATATACAGAGGACCACCTTTGGGCAGGATTTTTGCAACAACTTAAAACATATTTCAAAGCCTGCAGCCAACATATACCTGTTCATGCATTTAAGTCATTGTTTTAAAGAAGCCCTGGTCTTCTCTGCAACACACAATCAGCAGCAGCAGAAAGAAGCCTAATTTCCTAAATCAGAAAGTTTTCTTATCCATAAGAAAAGGTTTATTACTTATACATTCAACTGAAAAAATATATCCATAGATGTCTTTAAACTTTTAAAGACACCAATTATTATTAGTAAATGCAGCTATGTTATCCATTTTCCCCCATAGCAAATTGGGTTAGCTCCGATATTCTGCTAAATGGAAAAGCATTATTTACTTGGTAATTCGGAAGGCAAGACAGCCTTCAACATATGAATATGGCTTTGTACTGTGAAGCATGTATATACCCTTAAGACTTGTTTGCCTGGAAAAAGAAAGAAAAAGACTGCAAACCATGATAATTATAAAGCACTCAGCATAGTACGTAAGTACAATAACATTGTAATCGTCCAAGAGTTTGAACAATTTGGACTGATTTTGTATAGTGTATAATTTTCAGTGAAGACAGAGAAATTGAGAATGCACTTTCCTTGTCTTGAGAACCTCTTTCATCCTTAAAGCTGCAGATCCATGTTCAGAGATAAGCATTGGGATTCTAATTTGACCCAGATGAAGGGCAACATCTGCAAAAATTGAATACATTTTAATTGATCATTTTCATCATGTTAGCTGGACTCAATTTGGACTTCGCAGTGGTTAGTGCAATGAACACGAGCTTCAGACAATCGGTTAGGCAAAGCAAAAATACACACACACTCAATATTACTGGTTTGAGAAGGGAGGGTCTTCTCCCTTGATATCAGTCCCTTGAAACACCTACCCTTCGTTTTGAATTCAAAACAAAGGGTAGGTGTTTCAAGTGACTGATTTCAAGGGAGAAGACCCTTGAAAGGGGGTCCAGTGGCAGGATGGTGTAGTGGTTTGGGAGTCAGACGTAGACCTGGAAGATCCAGGTTCAAATCCCCGCTCAGCCATGAAGCTTCCTGGGTGACCTTGGGCCAGTCACTATCAGCCCCACCTACCTCACAGGGTTGTTGTGAGGACAAAAGGAGGGGAAGAAATATGTACACCACTCTGAGCTCCTTGGAGGAAGGGCGGTATAAAAAAATGTGAAATAAAAAAAATCTTTTTACATGGTGCTTTCCTTATTGTTGCTACTGCTGTTGCTGCTTTCAGAGGCCAGCATAAGCATGCAGCACCCTCTAGCAAATGCTGGGGCTCCAGCACCCCAGGAGGGCTCACCGCTGCCGGGTTCTGCGCCGCTGCCTGCCACTGGAAACCCCCCACACACACACACACACAAATCCTTGCTCCTCTCAGTGTTGCCTTGGCTGGAAGCACTGCTATAAATCATATACCCACCAGCCGCCCACAGGGTAGGATTGCTAAAAGGGAATGGGACATTTGGGAGAAATTAAAATGTATCTGCAGCCACAGGTATCTGTCCCCTTACCTCAAGGAGACCTCCATCCTGCAAAATTCCCGTGCAGGATGCAGTGCAGCCCCACTGCTGGCCCTGCTGTGCAAGAACTTAGGTTGGATTGGGCTGTATATTCAAATGCATTCTTCCTAGGACCACAGTTGAGAAATAGCAGTGCAACGTTGAAGAACAAGCATGAAAGGACTGGGCAGCTGCTACTCCTAATAGGTTTTCTTTTCCAATAACCATTAGAAGCAAGCATTAGAGCTTCAAGCACTCCTAGTTTAGTTGGGAAGGCTTTCATTTCCAAAGATCTATTGTACATTGTATTATTCACTGGGGTGATTTTTTTTTTTAGTCAAAGGCCACAATGCACTGCAATGTCAGCACAATTGACCTGAAAGCAATAAAAGCTCAATCTTGCCTTTTAAGCTTTTGTTCCACTGCTACCACCTTGCTGTTAGAAGTGATTGATCAAAAATAAATCAAAAGGGCAAGCAGGTTGGGCACTGAAGCTAACAAACACGGGTTCACAGCTTGGCGCCACTAAATGGAAATCATGATTTGCATATATATTTTTTGTCACCAGGAGTTGTAGTAACTATAGATCAGCCATGCAGCCATGCCAGAATGCTTTGAAGCTCAAAAGTTAAGATCATTAAATGGATAAGGATTTTTGTATGCTTCCACCTGCATGAAACCTGACAGAGAAACCACCACTGGTCCAATGAAGATTTTAACCAAAGGTTCATAAAATGTAACATAGTATTGGCTCCAGCAAGGACAAATGCTTTGATTTAAGTCATATGTATTAAAAGAAACACCACAATGAGCTCAAGTCTGAATCCGGGAGACACTCTCCCAATTACTTTTCATAGGTTTTTAACTGCAATACCATAACCACCTGATCACCACCATACCACCCCATTCCTCAAACTTCTATAGCTTGCCCAATGAAACAACTTTTGTGTTGTTCTGTGGTACATGCTCATTTCATTACAAAGAAAATGAATCCTCACCCTACCCTATTATTTTCAAATGCAAATGTTAAACACTTTAGGGCAAAGTCCCTTTTCAAAAGTATTTTACTGTAATAAATTCCAGCTACCAAAAAAAAGGGGGTTCTATTATCTTGACAACTAGAGCCTCTGTGGCATTTTGAAGTAACCTGTTATGTGCCTCAAATGGATAAAAGGGGGAAAATCCCTATGTGAGGCAGGTAGTATCGAAATAAATGCTTCACAAGATAAATGCCTTTTCTACATAATTTCCACAGATTTGCCTCTATTATTTATCACTTAATTTCAAATAGCTTTTGAGAAAGAGAGGCCAAGGACTATTTTAAGTGCAAATGTATAACAAATACATATCACACATTAAAATGCCTGAAAATAATGTACCGGTAGTTGTATGCCACATTTGCAACACATTTGGAGCTGACAAAAATATATTTGTGGCTGCATATCTATATCTAGTAGTATATTAAATAGCTGGAAGTATAAACAATGCAACATTACCAGTTATTTTCAAGTCGAAAAGAAGAGATTAAAATGAATTATTTCTAAGCAGTTGTATAATCTGTGGTTTTGCTTCGTAGTCTTCAGCTGCTGAACTGCCTGCCGAGCACAGGAGGATTATGTAGTGGAAGAAGATCCAGCAGACTGGCAGGAGCCAAGTGTGGTGTCAGCAGTGGACCCTTGTTGACAGATCCAGGCAGCAAGGAGTTAACAGAGGAAGACTTGGACTTTGACAGGACTTTGACAGGACTGGGCAGCAAGGGGTCAACACCCAGGACTGCGTGGGTGGAGGCACACCTACTGCCCACGCAGGATGTGCCCCCCAGGTGTTGCCAATAATTAGGGCTTTAGGAGTTTGGATTGCAGCCCCCAGCTGTGATCCATGATGGACTAATGAGGGCTTTGAGTATAAAAGCAGCAGCAGTAGGAGCAGGAAGAAGCCTTGCTAGCTTGCCACGGGGATACGCTGCCCGATTTCCGAGCGACGACGGGACGCTGCTGCCAAGCCGACCGAGAAAGGAGCTACGACCAGGAGGACAGCTGGACACACTCTGCGAAGCCGAAGGACTGGTGACCTTGGACCAGAGAACGCTGAGCCGACAGGGAAAGGAAGAAGCCGGAGCCTGCTGCCCGCCTGGACCGGACACCAGCTGAAAGAGCCGGTTTGGAGGGAGACTTTTGTGTGGACTGCTAAGCAGAAGGGTTTTTTTGCTTTTGGGTTAATTTATGGTGGAGATAAGGGTTGTAAAGCAATAAATTTTGGTTAATTGTCCAGAGGAGTTCAGCTTTCGTTTTTACACACAGCTTTGTGGCTATTTGAGAGGGAAGAGGTATTTTTCAGTCGAAGCGGGCATTTAAAAGGGAACAAACTTGCTCCTAGAAGGAGAAGTTGGGTTGAATCATTTGGGGTCCCCAGAGTGGGATGCTTCCCAAAGCAAGACAGATTAAAAGGAAGAAAAAAGTGTTCATCGTTGGAGATTTTTACAGCCAGTAGCTACCCTATTACAAATCTATTGTGTAGTAATCATTCATTCATGGAAAGGAGGAAATACAGCCAAGGAAATCCTTGTGCCTAGCCATGGCTGGCACCAGAAGTGGTTGGGTGAATGCTGGGCCTCCAACAGGGCAGTCAGGGTTCAGCCAGCCAGTTAGGATACTGGCGTCAACTTTCATGGAGCAGCACCTAGGAACAGCTTCGGCCCAAGATCTTCTGGAAGAGAAAGAAAGAAGATGAGGGTGCTGGCATACAACATTTTCTCTCTAACTGTGTTGGTGACATCACCAGAAGAGGGGAGGGGAGAGTGAGATTCTTCAAAATTTAACACACATACCCCGCCATGTCTGCCACCCTATAAGGCCTGCTTCAGATTGTTGCATGGATGGGCCAGTGTTGCATTGGAAGTTCAAAAATGGCATAATGATCTCCTGAATTGCTTCTGGCCTTTCCTGGCCACCTAGCGCAAAGTGATCGTGAGTGATCACGGCCATCTAGGTGAGCAGTGCAATGGTGGGAGAAGTGAGGCATGCTCTGTACACTCCCCCCCCACACACACACACACTTCTCACTGTGATGCATCTCTTGTCTAAGAGCTCTTCAATTCATAAGCCAGCCATAGCTAATGCCTTGCTTATGGCAAATGGATGGTTGCGTGTTTGTAACGATATAGTCTTTGGGAATGAATCTAAGAGACATCTTGGCATCATTTGCTCGTGACCACGTATGCAGACAAATTCTGTACACATGGGAGGTGAGGCATTGGGAATACATTGGTGCAGGGCAGGGCTTGCTGGTGCGCTCGTTCTGCCCCACCACCACATATTCTTTTCCACATGGATTATAATGCCTGCACTGGGCTAGGAATCGCTCTTAGGATATGCTGCCTCACCCCCTCCCCTCCTCATCACACACTAAAAAAAGTGCTTCACTCCCTTCACTCGTCAATAGTTGTTCTTGGCCTTTAGGGCTGCCACCAGCACTGAAGCAAAGAGGTGAGAAGACAGCACTGACACTGGCAGCCAAAAACTCACTCCTATGCTCTGCTGTTGTTGTTGTTAAGTCGTGTCCGACCCTTCGTGATCCCATGAACCACATCCCGCCAGGCCTTCCTGTCCTCCACTATCTTCCTGAGTTCGCTCATTTTCATGTTCGTTGCATCGGTGATGCTGTCTAACCATCTCATCCTTTGCCTTCCCCTTCTCCTTTTGCCTTCAATCTTTCCCAGCATCAGAGTCTTCTCCAGAGAGTCCTCTCTTCGCATTAGGTGGCCAAAATATTTGAGCTTCAGCCTCAGTACCTGTCCTTCCAGGGAACAGTCAGGGTTGATTTCATTTAGGATTGACCGATTTGATCTCCTAGCAGTCCAAGGGACTCTCAGGAGTCTTCTCCAGCACCACAGTTCGAAAGCATCTATTCTTCGGCGCTCAGCCTTCCTTATGGTCCAACTCTCGCAACCATACATTGCTACTGGGAACACCATCGCCCTGACTATACGAACTTTTGTTGGCATGGTGATATCTCTGCTTTTTATTATGCTGTCTAAGTTTGTCATAGCTTTCCTTCCAAGGAGTAAGCGTCTTTTAATTTCATGGCTGCTGTCTCCGTCTGCAGTGATCTTGGAGCCCAAAAAAGTAAAATCTGTTACTGCTTCCATTTCTGCCCCTTCTATTTGCCAGGAATTGATGGGACCAGATGCCATGATCTTAGTTTTATTAATGTTGAGTTTCAAGCCAACTTTTGCACTCTCCTCTTTCACCCTCATCAAGAGGCTCTTTAGTTCTTCTTCGCTTTCTGCCATTAGGGTGGTATCGTCTGCATATCTGAGGTTGTTGATGTTTCTCCCGGCAATCTTGATTCCGGCTTGCGATTCATTCAGCCCTGCATTTCTCATAATGTACTCTGCATATAAGTTAAATAAGCAGGGTGACAATATACAGCCTTGCCGTACTCCCTTCCCAATTTTGAACCAATCGGTTGTTCCATGGCCGGTCCGAACCGTTGCTTCTTGACCCGCATACAGGTTTCTCAGGAGACAGGTAAGGTGGTCTGGTACCCCCATCTCTTTAAGAATTTGCCACAGTTTGTTGTGATCCACACAATCAAAGGCTTTTGCGTAGTCAATGAAGCAGAAATAGGTGTTTTTTTTGGAACTCTCGTGCTTTCTCCATGATCCACCGCATGTTGGCAATTTGATCTCTAGTTCCTCTGCCTCTTCAAAACCCAGCTTGTACTTCCAGTAGTTCTCGGTCCACATACTGCTGAAGCCTAGCTTGTAGTTACTGTATCATAAAACATAAAATAGAGCTTCCAGATTAGCAGAAAACAGCATCCTTACCCCAGGATGTCTGGTGATCCAGAAATAGAGTTTAACTGAAAAGAAAAGGAAGAGAAAATTAGTTCAAATTATGTCACTCTTTCTAAAATATTCTGGGTGGATCCATAGTGCCACCCCCCCCCCATGTTTTAACACTAGATTTTTCCTATGTTAAAACTAGGTCCTGATGTGTATTCAGACATCACCAAGTGTGTATGTATCAAGTGCATTTTAAGCGCTGGAAATAAAATAGCTCCGGAGGAGATAGTGATTTTTCCCCTCATTTGAAGTGTTATTATGAGCAACACTATCTTGTACTTTATATACTATCACAAAGAAATAAGGAATTGAACAGAGAAGTTATCCAATCCATTTTACATTCACTGAACAAGCCAATCTGGTACGAATCAATGTGACGAATTTCATACTTCCATTAAATTTTTACAGTCAAAGCCTATGCTATTTGAATTCCCATCACTTTCCTCTTTGTAATAATATTGGGATCTGAATAGAGTTCACATGCTTGATGGTCTCTAACAGGATATTTTGAAGCTTTATATCTATGTTCTTCGGTTTTCTTTTCTTTTTTTAAGCCTGCCGATTTGAATTGAAAATACAGTTGGACCTCTGTATCCGCGGGGGTTCCGTTCCGGACCCCCACAGATACTGAAATCCATGTAAAGCAAAATTGTTTAGCATGGATATGGGGGCCAATGTAAAACCCTTTAAAAAGGAAAAAAAAGGTTTTATCTTTAAAAAGAAAACTTTTAAGAAGAAGAAAAAGCTTTCTTTACCTTTTTGCTGCAAATCGCTTCATTTTCTTGCCTGTAGAAGGGCAAATTGCGCTCCTAAAGCCTCTTCAGGGTCACACAACATCCCACCTCCCTTCCCCAGGATCGCCCCAATACATTCTGGGGTGACTTTGGGGAACGGAGAAGTTGTGCGACCCGGAAGAGACTGTAGGAGCATGATTTCCCCTTCTACAGGCAAGAAAATGAAGCACTTTGCAGCAAAAAGATAAGGAAAAATCTTTTTGGCTCTTCTCTCTCCAGTTATGTGGGGATACTGACCTCAGTGTGGCTACCATGATACCATATTTTTCACTCTATAAGACGCACTTCTCCCCCCCCCCAAAAAAATAGGGGGAAATGTCTGTGCGTCTTATGGACCAAATGCAGTAAAAATGTCTTTCTTTGGCCGCTTGGCCGCTTACCTCATTGTTGTTTTGCAGCTCCAATGTTCGTGTGCCCCAGCTCTGAGTCGCGTTTCGCACCTGCACGAAGTTCCCAGTAACTTCGATGTTTGCGCAGAGCTCCCAGTCGCGTTCGGCGCCTGCGCGAAGTTCCCAGGTGCTGGACGCGACCAGGAAGCTCTGTGCAAACATCGTAATTACTGCGTAGACCTTCCTGGTCGTTTCCAGCGCCTGGGAACTTCGCACAGGCGCCGAACGCGACTGGGAGCTCTGCGCAAACATCGCAGTTACTGCGATGTTTGTGCAGACCTTCCTGGTCACGTCCAGCGCCTGGGAACTTCGCGCAGGTGCCAAACGTGACTGGGAGCTGGGGCACACAAAGATTAGAGCTGCAAAACAACAACGAGCTAAGCGGCCAGAAAACTGTTAAAAGAAAGACATTTCCCCCCCCTATTTTTAGCTCCAAAATACACATGCGTCCTATGGTCCGGTGCATGTTATGGAGCGAAGTAGTTCTAGAAAACACAAGTGATACTGTATATTTGCCCATCCCATGGAAAGATTTTTCCATCTTGAAAGATTAAGAGTCACAGGAAAGTCAACGTATGACCATGTGATATAGAATGAAGAACCAATGGAATGTCTTAGACAAGTGGAAGACAGTATTACAAATTGCATTAACAACAAAAGGAAAAGTCATGTGAAAATAAATGAAAAGGCTCTTCCTTGCTTTCAGATACAGATCCAAACAGTCAGTAGTTAATGTTAGCTAGGAAAAGGTAATGAAATGCCAAGGAAGGAGAGTGAATACCAGGTGCAGTAAATTAGACAGGGATAAAATAATGTTCTTATTTTATTTTCATTGTGTGAATACACACTTCAAAAACTGGAGCCAGACAAAGTTGTTGGAAAGGTGCTTCTTTGTGAGCAAATGAAAACACACTGACAGGCAGTAGCTGGGGAAAATGTTGTTGAATGCATATATTTCCAGATTATCTGGAATCATGTTTCGAAGGCCTTTCAAACAAAGAGATGCTCTACCCTTTTTGTTGTTGTTGTTGTCACTGCATAATTTGGTTGGAAAACAGAGAATTAGAAGTAGCATGTTACCTGCCAGTTGCTGACTAATATGCTAATTGTTGTATTTACTTTTATTTTATGAGGAAACATTTACCACTGGATTTCAGTATTTGGATTACAAAGAGTTTTGTTTTCCAAATGACTTTCCAGGTGGCAGTTGCAGCAATTCAGTCTTGCAGTAATTCAATCTGGCAAAGACATGTGTAACAACTACAGCAAGGCTTGCTTCCAGAAGTAGGTCACAGTCACAAACGCGGCTGCTGCTGCTGCTGAAGACTCTGTTGGGAATTGTTCCTGAATACAGATTCACACCATGTTTTAGGGCTGGAGGAGCCTCAAAGGTTCACCCATGTCACCCTCCTTGCATTGTAACACCTGCCAGAACCTAAGTGTAAGGATCCGAATACTTAGCAAAACCTACAGGGATGAAAACTTGATAAATGGTAAGCATGAAAGGATAGTGTTGGAGCTGATATTTGGTTAAAAATACTGTTGTTCTTGAGCTGTCCAGCAAAAAAAAAAAAAAAGTCAGCAGTAAGAACTGCCTCTCACCCTTGCAAAAGAGTTGTGTGTGTAGTGCAGAGGTGGCCAACCTTTCAACCTGAATGCTGCTGGCCCTTTAAGGGTTGTCTAGGTGAGGGCATTTCAGCAAGTGCAGCTGCTTTAGCAGCACCATCAGCACTTGCAGCTGCCAGGATTCTGTCTTCTACACAACTCTTAAGAACGCAGAGGCCCTAATGGCGGAAGGTTGGCCACCCCTGCTGTAGTGTATCCCTGATAAATACTTTAACACTGGAAGTGGACAGAAGTGTCTGCAAACACGTGCCTAAGAGCTGTAACTGTCCAAGGCTCCCAGATAGATATTTGCTGCATGTTTGCAAGTGCACATCTATCATAGCCAGGATTATGTGGCCAGACCTAAAAGCTGTGTTTTCCAGTCCAAATCATTAGTATGGGGGGGGGGGGAGAGAATCCCTGGCTCCACAACAAGGCAACTCTTGGAAGAAACAAGTTAATCACAAGTACAATAAATGTGACCCAAGATGCAAGCCTTGGCATCTTATGAGCCACTCGGGTAAATCAGCGGCTCAAGGTTCTGGTTAGAGCGCCAGTGCAAAGGGACAATTTGTCCTCTTTCATCTGCACTAGCTTATTTCTGGGGTGCAGCTGCTGCCTCCGACACTGCTATGCTGCCAATACTCCCTCCAGACACTGCACAAGACAGCTGTGTTACACAAAGACAACTGGGATGCTCAGTAATATATAGGAGAAATGTCAGTCTCTAACCTCCTTTTCAGAGCATCCTATGAACCACTTGGTCATGCTCATGACCCCATCAAGGCTTTAGTACCTATAATTTCTAACCTCAACAGCTATAACTAAATTTGGTACCGATATTCGATATGTGCTTCTGTGTTCCTCAAAAGTCCACTTTTATACTTCAACATTTCCTCAATGTCTGTTTTTCTCCAGGGAAAAGGACTACTTTTTTATTGATACATTAACATTTTCTGAAAACATTGGCACCTTTCCAAGGTTTGGGGCAAGTTTGCGGAAGGGAATAAAGACAAACCTCTGCCGTATTCCCATTTCTCCATGCTATCAGTATGGATATGTTGCTTTCCCCCTTTCTTCTCCCTATCCCTCTCCATCCTTAGTGTTAGATTCTGCTATACGAAGATAGTCTAACAGAAATAAACAACACCCTATTAAAAAGAAATAACTCACTTGTATATTACAGCATGTTACATCAGTGGCAAAAATAAATAAGTTAATCAGCAAGGACTCAAGAGAAGTAAGTGTGCAGAAGATCCTGTTCCACATGTGTGGAATTTTTTAACAGAATGATTGATCTCTCTGGTATAATGAGTGACCCTTTGCACTGGCAATTCTATATGTGTTGCTGAAGAAAGATTGCTTTTCTTCCCCCTAGCGTACAGATTATTCTGTGCTTGTCTCTAGAGTTTAACTGTATCCTAATATAGGACAAACCATGAAGGACAAAGAAGGCCTAAAACCTTTTTACAACACCAGCCTCCCAAACTGATGGCAACAATGGAATCATCTACTTGGTAACATTTTGGAGCATCAGATTTCCCTGTAAGTTAGCATTGCAAGCTATGGGTTTCCATCCCCCCCTTTCCATCAGTACCAGTGAAGTAAGTGTATCAAATGAGTGCTTGTTTCAATCAGCATATAGCTGCTGCCAGCTGGGCACAAGGGAAACAAGAAAGCTGCATACATTTCACTGTAGTGGTACATAAAGACCTGCACATAGACATGCACAGAGAGGCCTGCATACAGATTAGTGGAACTGAATACATGTTTTTCATTACTAACTAGCAAAGTTCCTGGAATTATGACAGGCAGAGGTTGTGGAGGGAGGCCCTCTATATTGCACGGACTCCTGAAAGGGCTGTAATGTGTCTCTGTATATTCTGCACAAAAAGACAGATTACACCATCCCATGTTGTTTCATCTTGATGGAGGTAAAGCTATCCAGTGTCAGGATTGGATGATGGGTTTTGCATCCACTGCAGCTGCTGTTTTTCCCTACATGAATGAATGGCTGCAATTCATATGGGAGATAGTAAAGGGGTGAACTCAAGAGCATCACTGATATGAGGGTTAAACAGGCTACTGTTCCCGGGTCTAGGGGTAAAGGTCAGAGGTTGCTCCCTTTTAACTGTATTCGTGATGTATTGCAATCTATTTACCGTACTTTATCCCATTTAATTCCATTTAACACAATTTAAAAATACTTCGAGGACAAATTATATTGTCACGTTATCTCATTCCCAAAACATATGCAGAATATTGAAATGTGGCCTCCCACTACAAAATGGTAAGATCTGGTTCCGGTGTGTGATAGGTTAGCAGTTTGCCAGCTGTGATGACATAGGTAAAGTTGACAGGCAAGCTGCAGTGTTCGGTACAATACAAAAAGAAAAGGGCTTCTGGCACGGTGCACCTGTATTAATAAATTGATTGTGGCTCATAAGTCATGTTGGGCTTGAACATGGGAAAGCCATGATCACATTGCTACTTCGCTCTGAAGCTCACAGGTGTTTTTTAGGCAAAGCACTATCTGTAAACCCTGCCAATTTATCATGAGACTAACAGCACTTTGAGGCTCCCTGGTATAGAAATGGAGGGAATCGTGTCCAACCCACTGCTCAATGCAGTAAGTCTAAATTGAGAGCACGCAGCCTCTGCCTGAAGATGTCCAGCCTAGGAGAGTCCACCCACCCCTAGGTAATTGGTTTCATTATTGAACTTCTCTTCCCATTATGCAGCGGCAGAAGGATGAGGTATCAAGGAAACAAGAAATAAATATTGGCTTTGTCATTATGTCAAAGTTTCAAGGTGCAGTTAGATTGATCCAGAATGATGCAGGGTTTTCTTTTGTTTTAAGGAATCTGAAAGGCACAATGGTCCACTTGCCAAGTCTGGATAAGAGCCAGAGTTGTACCAACATTTCACCTAAAATGACATTTCTAGGTGAATTTGGAGGTTCTTTCTTGGCCATCTGAGAAATTCTGAAGGGAGCTAAAAGACTTTCAGTATGCTGATGAATATTTCTCATTTCTCATGGGAGTTCTGCGCATCTTTAACAACTCTCCAATGTCAATGTTCTAACTCTGCCACACTGCCTCACATATCCACTACATATAAAATAAAAGCTGCCTTCTCAGATGACAAGCAGCATGAAGACACAGCAAAGTAATAACCCCTGGAGACATGTTACAGTAGTGCAGAAGAACAAGATGTGTGCATGTCTAATTCCAAGAAATCAGCATACCTGCCCTTAGGCTCTAGGTCAGTTATGTTGTAGAAGCCAAGAGGATATTCCTGGTTGTTTTTATTTTGGTAGCCAACAAAGCAATACCGTATGCAGGATTCTGTCAGGATGTTTCATATGCCATTGTGATTTTCTGCTCTTCTGCAGAACAGACCAAGAACTTGAATTAAAAGGTCAGGGTAACAACTCACATTCAACAACTCACAGTAGGCACCCATGTTAGTAGGCAGAAAAAGACAGGGCAGACACAAATGTTGGGCGGACTGGCCAAACATTCTCCTGTTTTGATTTTTGGGTCAGAAAAATAGCAATCTTGGAAGGCATTAATCACACTGGCAATCCTAGTCAAGCAGAGATCACGCTATGGATGGGATGTCACAGTGCTATGCGGCCAATCAATTCGACTATGTTGTGATGCTACTAAGAGTAAGTAAAGATAATTGAGACATTTCTTTGATTAGGGAAACTGATTATCCCTGCCGATCATGCAGCAAACCGACTGGCACGTTAGACCTAGCCATACCACATACCCAATAAGATTTGGCTACATGATGACAACACTGAGCCCAATCCTATCCAGGATTGGGCTGTACTACAGAGCCCATTATGACATTGGAAGTGATTTCAGCTGTTGTAAAATGGCTGGTGATAGAGCACAGAGTGCTCCATCAGCAGCCATTATGCACGCACTGCTGCAAGGTCCAGCAGCGCCGCAACTCCGTTGCCGGACTCCACTGCGCCTACCGGACCAGATAAGGCAGCAGGCTATCATAGTTTTTTTTTTAATTGCCCTCTCTTCTTGTCTCTCTTTCTCAGAGCCCAATCCTATCCTCTCCCCCCCCGATGCAGCCACACCAAAAAAGGGGGGAGGGGCGAAACTGAGAGGAGAGGGAGTGGATCTGGTAGCAATGGCGCCTGCCAGATCCTATCCCCTCCATTTGGAGGCTCCCCAGCCCATTCTTCTCCTCGGATGTGCACCACCTACAGAGCTGGTGAAGGTCCAAGGAGACCCATTGATGAGTGGGAGGCTTATGGAGGGATAAAGGAAATAATTCCCCTTCCCTCCCCCGCCTTTTTGGTGTGGCTGCATCGGGGGGGGGGAAGAGGAGAGGATTGAGCTCTGAGAAAGAGAGACAAGAAGAGAGGGAAATTAAAAAAAAACCATGTTAGCCTGCTGCCATCATACAGTGTAGGAGAGGACAAGTGAAGAAGGAGCAGAGGCAGAATGAACCATCGCTTGCCCACCTCCTCCCTTGGGAGGCAGAGAAAGAGGGGAGGGAGAAAGTGGTAGTGAGTAGGGAGAGCAAAGGAGGCATTTTGTTGTTGTTCAGTCGTTAAGTCGTGTCCGACCCTTCGTGATCCCATGAACCACATCCCGCCAGGCCTTCCTGTCCTCCACTATCTTCCTGAGTTCGCTCATTTTCATGTTCGTTGCATCGGTGATGCTGTCTAACCATCTCATCCTTTGCCTTCCCCTTCTCCTTTTGCCTTCAATCTTTCCCAGCATCAGAGTCTTCTCCAGAGAGTCCTCTCTTCGCATTAGGTGGCCAAAATATTTGAGTTTCAGCCTCAGTACCTGTCCTTCCAGGGAACAGTCAGGGCATAAAGGATCTTCAATTTATGGTGAACCCTACACGGGAGGGTTGTTCCTGGCAAGTGTCTGACCATGCCAATTGCTGATGTTAGTCCTATCAGCCCTAAAAACATGATAAGGCAGCATGTTCCTATTCTTGATTTGTCTGTTTGGACTAGAAAACTCAAATCAGTGGAATATTTAGGAGTATGGGAGGGCACCACAGACATGAGCCAAAACTATAATAGCATTATCTAAACGCTTTTCTCTTTAATTTTTTCCAAATTGTGTAAATCTTTTTTTCCCTCCTCTTTATCAAAGAAAATGGCTACCTTTTGTCTATAGCCTGAGGAGAATGCATTAAAAACAGCCCTAATGAGAATGGCAGCCAGAAGCAAGGGCATGTATAAAAGATAATTACTGCTTAGATTATGACTATCAACTTTCTATTGACATGAACAAAAAAAATCATATCTTAGAGATATTATATAAGCATTGTCTTTCACAATGAAGCATGACAGGACCAAATTTAACTCTCAGTGGCTTGTGGTTTCAAATTATATGGGTTGTTCTTTCAGCACAGAAAATTGTAAAGCTGGAAATTAGAGAAGATATGCAAATCTTATTCACATGAAGCAAATGAGGACTGCATTATTTTGCTTTCTAGGACGGTGGAATGTGACCCTAAGGCTAAAAGCAAACCAATACAGCACAATAAGGAGGCTATGGGAGGAGATAATTATTTCTCCCGAATGCCCTTTTCAACACAGTGTAACACTGAGGACTTGCCTGGGACGGATTTTGGATATTACAAGAGCTGCCACTACCAACCAGGGGTAAGTCACCCTTCTTCAAATTTGAAAATTTCACCCCCACCTTACCCCCCCCCCCAAAAAAAATCACCACATGGTCGCTCCCATTTCACCATCTGCAAATGGGATGGAGAAAATGAGGAACCATTCAGATCAATTCTCGACATCAATTCTTCAAAATCAGTGCGAGGCATTCTAGTCTCTCCGGGCATTTCTGGGGTCATAAGTATTACTGGCTATATTTTATACCGTTTTTCGAGAGCTCTCTCATTAGTCATGTATAGATCTACTCATCTGTCTAACACGGCAGCATCAGTGGATACAATGGAGCTAATATGTCAATCAAATAGAATTCAGCAGCATTATCTGTTATCATGGCATGAGGAACACAGTATCAGACAGGGTGCTTCAGATTGTTTGTTACATAATGCGTACCTGATTTTGAATTATGATGGAGTAAATGGGAAGCATAAGTGACAGACACAACTACGCAATTACATTGTGTTTTATCACTACTAGGAGAGTAAATTAAACAAAAATAATTTACCATGCACCACCATTTCAATAGAGGCTTGATTTCATAGCACTCATATGAACGAAAACCAAACTATGACAATACAGCTGTTGCTGGAGAAAGTAAAGAATAGCTTTTTCCCTGTCTAGGTATCAAAAAAAATGCTTGATAATGACCTGTGACTTTACAGAATGGAACATACAGCTTAATTCTACTATCCTAAATGGATGTTAACTTAAATTTGAATTCAAATGGAGCATACAAAGCATGCTTTTTGAAAGACTATATATGTGCTATTCATCAGGTACCTAAATGGATATGATGTACTGCGCTAAAGAAATAGTAGATTATATACACAGGTAAAACAGACTGTAAAATGAACTGCAATCATCTGCAATAGCATTGGAAACAATGAATCATAAATTAGACTACAGAGGGGACTCTGGTTTATTAATGACGTCCAAGATTTAAAACTTTAATATTTTTTCATCCCATTGAAAATGGCAAAAGCTTTTCATAGTACAGTAGTTGAAGCATGGCGGCGGTCGCAATCCTGGGAATTGCCGCCACCGGGAATCAAAAGTTTAAAAATTATCTTTTTTCACTTACCGGGGGTCCTGGAGCCCTCCGGACAGTGAGTGGAGGCCTGTGTCCCCCTCCACGTGCCTCCCCGACCTTTAGATCACTGCTCCGAGGCTATTATGACCACTTCTGTTTTTTGGACAAAAACGGGAATTGGTAGTAATCTCCACTAAAGCTCGGGGAGGCCCGCAGAGGGGGTCGTGGGCCTCTACACACCATCCGGAGGGTTCCAGGACCCCTGGTAAGTGAAAAAAGATAATTTTTAAACTTTTGATTCCCAGCGGCAATTCCCCTCCTTTTCCCCTGCCAGCGGCAATCCGAGGATCACCACCATTGCTTTCTCCGCCCCCGCAAACACTCAAACACTCTCCCTACCGTGCAGGGAGAACTTTGAGAAACACTGATCTAGAAGTTTTCAGAGAGGTTGCACATAGATCTGAAAGACTTGTCAATGGTTTGCAAATATCCGTCATATCTGTTTTGGCTATAACAAAGAGTCCTATACTATAAAGATACTCGTGTTTTGTTTATATCAGCTTCTCACATGGGAGGTTAAAACAGATCACAACCCATCATTCATCAATAGCAAACTGAATTTAGTGCTTATTAAGGGATTCAATACATCAGCCTTAATCACAATGGGACTTCTTATAAAAGAGCTATTTGTTTACCATTCACTTCTAGCATATTAGGAAAAGTTATTCATCCTAAAGAAAGCAGCAGACCTGAAAGGTGAAGCACTGATAATGTGGCTATGAGAAATTGACTTGTTTGAACTATAGAAAGAAGCAAGATATCACAAGAATAAATGGCAAGATCTCCCCTAATGGCATGCTGATAATGTGACAAGAGAGACCTAACCTGAAGAAACTAGCAATAGAGGTGAGAAGGTCAGGGAGTCTCGATGGTCATTCACTCTTTGTCTTCTTTTACCAAGCCTTCAACTTTGGGTGCCAATTATTGTCAAGTCTGAAAGCTATGCCTGCCAATCTGTCCCTGGGGAAATGGTCTAAGTACACTGCTCTCATTTTCCCCAAGTTATTCAATAGCCATCAGATGATAGTGACCTTTGGTCACTCACAAGCAACCCAGGTTGGATTTAAACAACTGACCTAAAGGTGAAGGCTTCCATATCATATGGACTTCAGGCATCTCTTCAAATTGTGTCATTTATTATACAAGCTCATGCTAGTACAACAATTATTTTGACTATCTCATAGTAGAAGGCCCTAGTTTAATAAACATCATTATGTTCTACCAGAAAGAAACCTAGAAGTTCTCCACAATTTCATTTTACAGTAGTAGCGGGGAGTCTCACACATATAGACTTTCCCCTGCTGCTCATGCCACTCATGTTCAGTTCCGTTTGCTTCACAGCAAAATATGTCACGTGTGGGAATCTGATAGTATAAACTTTCTCTGGAGACGGCAAATATACCATTATTCACAAGTTCACGAATGCAAGTTACTTGTGAGCTATAAGAGTTTGCTACTTTAAAGCAAGGTACAGCCCATTTCTCATAAGCATGCCAGCTCACCACAAAGGTAACAGTGGCAACTTCCATGCTATATTCCAGGGGTGGCCAAACTTGCTCAACATAAGAGCCACATACAATAAACTTCAGATCTTTGAGAGCCGCAAGATATGAATAAATATTTATTTATTTGTCTTAGTAAATATCTTGTCAAAACATGAAGGAAAATATGTAAACTTGAGAAAGCATTGCAAATTCCCCCCAAAAATGGACAGATTTTATCACGGATCTCCTATGTACCTTGTAGTTTAAACCTTAGCCAAACATGAAATAAAGCAGAAAAACGAAATCTTTCACCATACAGACTTACCCTTCCTGAAAACATGTGGTTAGCAAGCTCTACAGAATGAGCTAATAACCAGAGCAGCCTTTAATAGTCATCTAGTTTCCAAATAAATTGTTTAAAAATTACGCACAGTGTGCAACTTTAACAGCACAATCCTGTGTAACCTTGCACTGGTGTAACTGTAGATGCACCACCGGTGTAACAGCAGATGCACCGGTGTAAGTGCAATTACACTGGCATAAGTGCACTTACACCGGTGCATCTACTGTTACACCGGTGCAAGGTTACACAGGATTGCGCTGTAAATGTGAAGGCAAAAATGCTAGGTGTGGGGACTCCAGACTAAACACTGCTCAAAGTGAATATCAACCATTTGTGGAGGCAGATGAGAAAGTCAGTCCCAGTGAAACTAAAGCTGCAATCCTATATACACTTACCTAGGTGTAAGTTCCATTTAACTCAGTAGGAATGTAGGATTTAACTCTGAGCAAACATGTATACGCTTAGGATACAAGTACAGAGTTAATATTTACCGGTCCAGTCTTAACCATTTCTATTCTGAGGTTAAACCCCATTGATTCCAGCAAGACTTAATGTCAAGAAAGTACATATGGCTTTGCAGTGCAAGTCCCATCAATTTCACTAGGTGTGCATACTTCTTGTCAAGCTGTATCCTAGATGAACTAAGTTTTATTTTGCCTTCATTTCCATACTACTATGTTTCTGACACCGCAATCCTCGGCATGTCTACTCAGAAGTGAGCCGGAGCCCCACTGAGTTCAATGGTACTTACTTTCAGGAAAGTGTGTATAAGATTGCAGCCTTAATCTTACGTATACATACTGTTCACAGGACCATTTTTTTCAAGCTGAATACAACTTTTTCGGGGCATGTTCATGTTCTGAATGGGTCTTGTGAAAGCGATAACCTAACTCCAAATTGCAACTAGCAGCATCCTGGTTCAACTGACTTTACATCCCTTACAGTCTCATCTTTGTTGTCACATACGGGTTGTGTTGATTGCTTTTGCAAAGTGAAATGGATTTTCCTCATTAAGCACTGCTTCAACATGGCACTTCAAACACATACACCCAATTTAAAACACACAATAAAATCTATCATGTGCAGTGCTGTATAAATTAATTTAATGAAGATCAGACAAAATTCAATCCACACCAATAGAAATCAGAGACAGACTTTGAGGCAGAATTAAAGGAGTACTCAAGGTTAACAAGCAAACAAACCAACAAACCACAACTATAATCCTTGTCTGCTTATGCTACAGAGAAGCTGATACAATACAATACCGTACAATAAGAAGGTTTCCATTTCTCTGGAACTCCTCTGTGAACCTGTATTGATTTAGGTTAAACATTTAGCTCTCTAGCTTACTGTCAAATGTAATGCATTTTGACACACATTGATTTTTACAATACAAAAGAAATGAACAGGGCATTGTGAAAGGTAGAATTTCACTCAGTAGGAAGGAATAGGTTTTAGTGCTGGCGATGTTATAAAAGTGAGCTACTATGGAGACAGTCCTAAGGATTGTAGGGCATTTCTGCATTTATGTAAGGTAAAAGTAAAGGTGACCCCTGACAATTAAGTCCAGTCGTGTCCGACTCTAGGGTGTGGTGCTCATCCCCATTTCAAAGCCGAAGAGCCAGCATTGTCCGAAGACACCTCCGTGGTCATGTGGCCGGCATGACTCTCCTTGCCACAGCGCGTAGCATGCAGCTGGAACATGGAGCGCTGTTTACCTTCCCGCAAGCGGTACCTATTTATCTACTCGCATTAACATGCCTTGGAACTGCTGGGTTGGCAGGAGCTGGCCAAGCAACAAGAGCTTACCCCGTCATGGATTCGAACTGCCGACCTTTCAATCGACAGCTCATGGTTCAGCGGTTTAACCCACTGCGCCACCCGCTGTGCATTTATGTGAATTCTTAAAAAAAAAAAAAAAAAAACCACTCCCCAAAGGATCAGGTTAACAGCATTTAAAAGCAATAATAACTACACTTAATGATAACATTAAAATAAAATCTGTCATTAGGAGACCTCCTTGCTTATTCCTCAACCACAGAAACCCTTTTCAGGTGTTCAGTTAATGCAAAGGGGGTGGGGAGAAATCAGGGTCACCATGTCCTGACCTCCACTCATTCATCTGAAAGTCTGAATAGAGTATGTGTACAAGTTGTATAAAGTGAAAAATGCAGGGTCTCCCAGAATGCAGACAGAGCCTAGACACATACGATATCTGTGTAGGCTGTGTTCAGACAGCAAGAACGATCCTGATTCCCTGCATGCATACACACACGCTCTCATGCACCCGCACACACACAGTATGTCTGAAGAGGGCTAAAATTATTGTCCAAGTTAAAGAGGAGATACTTGTCCAGGATTGCATTGTTTCCAGGAGATACTCAAACTCAGGCCAAATGTCAGAATGGAGTTCTAAAACTGGGTAAGAACTGCTAAATCCCCTGGATGCAGCAGAAAATGTGGCTTCTCCCACACATTCCCCTCAGTTCATATTTTATTTTTTACCTTTTATATGCTGCCCTGCCTCCAAAAAGCAACCTGAGTGTACATGGCTCCCACCCTTCCTTTTCTCTTCAAACAACTTTGCAAGGTAGGTTAGCTGGAGAGATCGTGATTGGCCCAAGGTCACCCAGTAAGCTTCATGGCTGAGCAGGGGATTGAACCCACGTGTTTCTGGTCCAAGTCTAACAATATTATCCCCCTCCCCTGCCTATTGCAAAGGTACGCTGCCCAGTAGATGGAATGTGTCAGGTAGGAATGGACAGAAGTAATGTGCCAGTATGTCTTATCCCCCCCCTCATGGATCATTGCCTTGTCGTGGCGAAGGGGCTTGCGTAACTCAATGAAGCCATGAGCTATGCCGTGCAGGGACACCCAAGACGGACAGGTCGTAGCAGAGAGTTCTGACTAAAAGTGATCCACTGGAGAAGGAAATGGCAACCCACTCCAGTAACCTTGCCAAGAAAATCCCATGAACAGTACCAAAAGGCTAAAAGATATGACGCCGGAAGATGAGCCCCTCAGGTCGGAAGGTGTCCAATATGCTACTGAGGAAGAGCGGAGGACTATTCCAAGTAGACCCAGAAAGAGTGAAGCGGCTGGGCCAAAGCCAATAGGACGTCCAGCTGTGGATGTGTCTGAGGTTGAAAGGAAAATCCAATGCTGCAAGGAGCAATACTGCTTAGGAACATGGAATGTGAGGTCTATGAACCAAGGCAAGCTGGATGTGGTCAAAAATGAGATGATAAGATTGAACATTGACATCTTGGGAATCAGCGAACTAAAATGGACGGGCATGGGCGAATTTAAGTCAGGTGACCATCATATCTACTACTGTGGGCATGAATCCCTTAGAAGAAATGGAGTAGCCCTCATAGTCAATAAAAGAGTGGGAAAGGCAGTACTGGGGTGCAACCTCAAAAACGACAGAATGATTTCAGTTCGAATCCAAGGCAAACCATTCAACATTACAGTAATCCAAGTGTATGCCCCAACCACTGATGCCGAAGAAGATGAAGTTGACCGGTTCTATGAAGACCTACAACACCTTCTAGAACTAGCACCCAAAAAAGATGTCCTTTACATCATAGGAGACTGGAATGCTAAAGTAGGGAATCAAGAAATAAACGGAACAACAGGCAAGTTTGGCCTTGGAGTGCAAAATGAAGCAGGGCAAAGGCTAACGGAGTTCTGTCAAGAGAACACGCTGGTCATAGCAAACACTCTTTTCCAACAACACAAGAGGCGACTCTACACATGGACATCACCAGATGGTCAATACCGAAACCAGATAGATTATGTGCTTTGCAGCCAAAGATGGAGAAGCTCTATACAATCAGTAAAAACAAGACCTGGAGCTGACTGTGGCTCAGATCATGAGCTTCTTATTGCAAAATTCAGACTTAAACTGAAGAATGTAGGGAACACCACTAGACCAGTCAGATATGACCTAAACCATATCCCTTATGAGTATACAGTGGAGGTGAAGAATAGATTTAGGGCATTAGACCTGGTAGACAGAGTGCCTGAAGAACTATGGACGGAAGTTCGTAACATTGTACAGGAGGCAGCAACTAAAACCATCCCAAAGAAAAAGAAATGTAAGAAAGCAAAGTGGCTGTCAGATGAGGCTTTACAAATAGCTGTGGAAAGAAGGAATGCAAAAAGCAAGGGTGAAAGGGAAAGATATAAACAACTGAATGCAGAGTTCCAGAGAATAGCAAGGAGAGATAAGAAGGCCTTCTTAAATGAACAATGCAAGGAAATCGAGGAAAACAACAGAATGGGGAGGACTAGAGATCTCTTCAAGAAAATTGGAGATATCAAGGGAACGTTTTGTGCAAAGATGGGCATGATAAAGGACAAAAAAGGCAAGGACCTAACAGAAGCAGAAGAGATTAAGAAGAGATGGCAAGAATACACAGAAGAACTATACAAGAAAGATCTTAATGTTCCTGATGACCACGCTGGTGTGGTCACTGACCCAGAGCCGGACATCCTAGAGAGTGAAGTCAAGTGGGCCTTAGGTAGCATTACTAACAACAAAGCTAGTGGAGATGATAATATCCCAGCTGAGCTACTTAAAATCCTAAATGATGATGCTGTGAAAGTGCTGCACTCAATATGCCAACAAATTTGGAAAACTCAGCAGTGGCCAAAGGATTGGAAAAGGTCAGTTTACGTTCCAATTCCAAAGAAGGGCAGTGCCAAAGAGTGCTCAAACTACCGCACAATTGCACTCATTTCACATGCTAGCAAGGTTATGCTCAAAATCCTACAAGCTAGGCTTCAGCAGTATGTGGACCGAGAACTACCGGACGTACAAGCTGGGTTTCGAAGAGGCAGAGGAACTAGAGATCAAATTGCCAACATGCGCTGGATCATGGAGAAAGCACGAGAGTTCCAAAAAAACACCTACTTCTGCTTCATTGACTACACAAAAGCCTTTGATTGTGTGGATCACAACAAACTGTGGCAAATTCTTAAAGAGATGGGGGTACCAGACCACCTTACCTGTCTCCTGAGAAACCTGTATGCGGGTCAAGAAGCAACAGTTCGAACCGGCCATGGAACAACTGATTGGTTCAAAATTGGGAAGGGAGTACGGCAAGGCTGTATATTGTCACCCTGCTTATTTAACTTATATGCAGAGTACATTATGAGAAATGCAGGGCTGAATGAATCGCAAGCCGGAATCAAGATTGCCGGGAGAAATATCAACAACCTCAGATATGCAGACGATACCACCCTAATGGCAGAAAGTGAAGAAGAACTAAAGAGCCTCTTGATGAGAGTGAAAGAGGAGAGTGCAAAAGTTGGCTTGAAACTCAACATTAATAAAACTAAGATCATGGCATCTGGGCCCATCAATTCCTGGCAAATAGAAGGGGCAGAAATGGAAGCAGTAACAGATTTTACTTTTCTGGGCTCCAAGATCACTGCAGACGGAGACAGCAGCCATGAAATTAAAAGACGCTTACTCCTTGGAAGGAAAGCTATGGTAAACTTAGACAGCATAATAAAAAGCAGAGATATCACCATGCCAACAAAAGTTCGTATAGTCAGGGCGATGGTGTTCCCAGTAGCAATGTATGGTTGCGAGAGTTGGACCATAAGGAAGGCTGAGCGCCGAAGAATAGATGCTTTTGAACTGTGGTGCTGGAGAAGACTCCTGAGAGTCCCTTGGACTGCTAGGAGATCAAATCAGTCAATTCTAAATGAAATCAAGCCTGACTGCTCCCTGGAAGGACAGGTACTAAGGCTGAAACTCAAATATTTTGGCCACCTAATGCGAAGAGAGGACTCTCTGGAGAAGACTCTGATGCTGGGAAAAATTGAAGGCAAAAGGAGAAGGGGAAGGCCAAGGATGAGATGGTTAGACAGCATCACCGATGCAACAAACATGAAAATGAGCGAACTCAGGAAGATAGTGGAGGACAGGAAGGCCTGGCGGGATATGGTTCATGGGATCACGAAGGGTCGGACACGACTTAACGACTGAACAACAACAACAATGTCTTATCCCCTGCTTAATTTAATTTAAGCAGGGGAATTTAATTCCTTAATTACTAAAGGTAAATTGGGCAGGAAAGGATTCACTTTCTAGCAAGACATAGGTGTTCCTTAAGACTGCTACTTACCTGGGCACTTATTTATTTGGAAGGAAGTGGATGGTGGTTTAGGGGAGAATGGATGCAAGACAGCTCCTCAAACCTCTACCACTTCCTGGAAAGCAACTCATCATCTTGCTATTATGGAAATCTTGGGTCCAGCTTTTAAATTATAGATTGCTGGGTTTTCAAAATGTTACCAAAAAAGATATACTCCATCAAAGGCATCACCAAGAAAACTTGGTACCAACTGGTAACAATAATCCAGTCTAGAGGATGTCCTTTCACTTCCGACATATTTAATTGTGCCAGTATTTTGAATTCAAAATTAAAAGCTCAAATCACACAATCCAAATGTTGATTTCTTTTTTTCTGAAATTCCCCAAGCCTACCATCCATCACCATATATCTTGTCAAAACGTAATAGAGAAATCATTCACATTTTTCATTTTTTTTATTTTACGTTTAATTTGATAAGGTGCCTTCTAGAGCTTGCATTATGTCAAAAGGTTAAATAGTGAACTAGACAGCTATTTGCCTTACTCATTATTCAAATGAATAAGACTAGCTTCTATCCTAACCACAACCAGCCAACCTTGTTGCATCAAGTGGTAGGTTGTGGCAGACAGACTCTGGGCATCTTTCACCCTGAGTCTGCTGCCACCTCCCTCCAGCCTGCTGCTGGCAGAGCCACTCCTATCCACTTCCTGCTCACTAAAAGGCAGCAATCCGCTTCTGTGCCGTAAGAACGGCTGGGGCGGGGGCCCCTCGGGCAGCACACGGGGGCAGCTTACGTGCAGCTGGGGGCAGCAAAATGGTGGCGATGACGAATGTGGCAGCGAAGAATTCGCCAATCAAGGCAGAGGCAGCAGCGGAACAGCTCGGAGGAGCCAAGAGAAGGTTACTGCCACTTCCGCGCCACGGTTTGTTTTGGACCCACCCTCCCTCCCAGCCTACAAGGGATGTTTGGGGGCGGGGCAAGTGATGTCATCCATCATGGGGGGGCCACATTGGGTCGCATTACTACAACTCTGATCCGCTTCACTACGCACTTGTGTTACTCCTTCCCCTCACATTCCCTTTTCAACAAAACTAGAAGTGCAAGATATGCTGGGAGCAGAGCCAGCGTATTCCCCACTTCCTGATTTGTTTAAAGGGACCACGTGAAGTAAGAGCGAGGTAAAGAGCTAGAGAAGTGAATCACCACCATCGCCACTGCCACTGCCACTGCCACACACACACACACACACACACACACACACACGAAAACAAATGCACAGAAGGAGGCAATTTGCTTTCCTACTCACTCACCTCACTCCTTCCTTGCGTGATCCCTTTAAAGAAATCAGGAAATATGAAACAAGCTGGCAGCACTCTCAGCGTGTCTCACACTTCCTGTTTTGTATAAAGGAACCAAAGGAAGGAGCGAGGTAAGAGGGTAGGTGGCCAGATTGCTGCCTTCCAAACATTTTTTGGGGAAGGGGGGGGGGTGTAGTGATGCACCTTCCTTCAAGAGGTGTATGGGCTCAGGCTGGGTCTGATGCTAACATTAATTTTTGGGAGCGGTGTTATTCAAATACACCATTATTATGCTGGATTCAGTAAGTGAAATGAAAAGAAGTAGCCCTAGAATGAAAAGAGTATTTTTGTTTTAGGGAATTATCACTACTGCTCATCATAGCTAACTACTGCTGAGTTACATTTTAACCATAAACACAGGAGATGTACTCCAGATGGTCCATTTAAAAGATGCTATAAATTTTAATAAAGCAAATAAATCTCTAATCACCCTAACACCAACACTATTGAGGATCTCCTTACCCTTAATACAGCAGAACAGAAAAGGAGCATGCAGTATTTAAATAAAAGCCTAAGAATTGTAATATAAATTACTAACTTCTGCTAGTTGCACTCTGATTGCATGTTCCCTGGTCATCAGTGGAAGTGCAGCTGCTGCAGTCTCAAATATTTTTTTTAAACACACACATACACAAACTCTTTTATTGTCCACCAGATGTCTAGGTTTATAATACTTGCTGGTATATTTCAGGTCACACAAAGTTCAGACAGATTTACAAAACATTTTTTCTTGATGCATCAGATAGGACCACTGTGCTGGATATACTCAGTCTTGTTAATGATTGTTGTCAAGTGGATTGGAAAGTTAGATAGGATTTTTTTTTAGATACTGTAGTTCATGAGCACCCGTTTTTTTATTGAGTAGGCCAAAAGAAGGAAGGGGGAAGATCTCAAGCAATTTGGGGCTTTTGGGGGAGACTTGTTTTCTATATTTTAATAACTCATCATAAAAGCAGTAAATAAAATAGTCATGAAAATTCTGGAAAAAACATTTCACCTGCATTCATTGTAAGCTTTCAAGAAGGAAGGCGGGAGAGAGAGGCTTTCATAGTAAGACATTAGGCCTCACTGTGTACCCATGTATATACCTTGCCAACCGAGGATAACATTTCATGCATCTGATCAAGTGGACTCTAGTCTGTGAAAACTAATGCAACAATAACCGCGCAATCCGCCATAACTTTGTGCCTGCGGAGCGTGTGCTCTGCAGGCACCAGGTGCCATAAATGTGCCTTAAAGCTCATTTTCGGCACCCGGCAAGTAAGGGCTGCCTGCACAGAGGCCAGCAGCCCTCACTCCGCCTCCCGGACAACCCTGCAGCCACCAGTGCAGGTAAGATTTGCACTGGTCGGTGTAGGGGCAGGGGGAGGCGGACCGGGTGGCGAGGGAGGGCAGCTGTTGAATGGCCCGGGAGGGGGCGGGGATATCAGCGGTGAGCTCTGCTGATATTCCCAGCCCTCTCCCGGTCTGGGCCACCCTTACCCCACCGCCCTGGATGGGCCATCCGGGGAGGCCCATTGGGGCTGGGCAGCCCTACATCCGACTCATACACTTACTCAGCCACTTATACAGTCCCAATATGGAGGTGCCAATTCTCAATTCTCATTCATTGTGGCTCCTGTATATGCTCATGATGCTGCTTGTGGGGTGAGCACTATAGATGCAAACCAGGCTTAAATTGGAGCCAACCCAGACATGACATAAGTGATCTACGATTAGTAGGATCTCCTGCCAGTTTTGTTTTGCTAGTTAGCAGCCCCCTGGAGCTCCTTTGAGAATTGGGGCAGTGGTACTGTAGGAAAGGATATATTTAAACATTTTCTCCCAACCCTTTCCTCAGTGTAAATTCCCTCCCTCACAAAGCTGCTATTAGCAACATGTTGCCGTCTTCCCCATGGAGTTTACATCAATTTATATCAGGGAAAGAGTGAAACCACCTTTCTCAGAGTACTGTCTCAGAGCTGCTAATTAACAATGCAAAAACCATGGGAGTTACTTAGTAACCACAGATCACTTGCATAGGGCTGGCCCATCCATGAAGCTGTTTGGGGGGGGCACCTGTCTCCATCTTCCCGCTCATTCTCCACAGCTCATCCTCCCCCCACTTCCTGAATTTAAAAATGAAGATGCAACTGAAGCAGAAGAGGAAATGTGAAGGAGAGCATCCGGGTTGAGGCCATCGCTTAGTAGCATGGTGGGCAGTGGGCTAGAGTGTTTCTGACATTCTAGCCGACCACTGCCCTCTCCTTCATATTTCCTCTCCTTCTTCCTTTTTGAATCCAGGGAATGGGAGCAGCAGCAGGGGAGGTAGTGGGTAGTACACCACTGGGTAAGGGGAGCAGCATTTGACATGCTGCCTCAGGCACCAGGTGGTCTTGGGCCAGTCGTCATGCATCGTTTCTGGTTTGGCCCAGTTAATACAGATCCAAAAGGAGTCCCTTTGTAGGATCAGTACCAGGTGACTCTGATCCCTTGTTATTGAGACTTCTGGCCTATCCTACACAATCAAATTCATTCCTGGATTATACGACTTCAGACTGGAAGGGAAGATTGAATGAAACGATATTCCCTATATTAAAAACATATTCTAGACAAGTAGAAAATTAAATACTAGGAAAAAGGATTCTAGCCTAGCCTTCTCCCCTAACATGCTAACTTTCTAAGCGTAGGGGTTTGGGTTTTTTTTTTGTGGGAGACATTCAAGCATGCAATTCCCTCACCTAAAGCCTGAAATGGTAATACTGTCCACGTTTTACAATGCGGTGAGCTGTTTGTCTAGATTGGACCTTAGAACACAACAGAATGCAAGTCTTTAGAAACATCTAACCACTATAAGTCCAGAATATCTCTTATTTGGGGGCTGATTGGTATATAAGCAGGAAGAACTAAAGAAGCAAAGTCAGATTTTGACTTGCCTCTTGAAATGTACATTTCAGAGCAGTAGCATTAGATCAGAATCTTAGCTGGAGTGGCAGCTACAATGCTTTGTACTTTCAGACATGGATATCAGTATCCTAAACAGGGTCATACTGGACAGTGTACCCACATTGGAGATTTGAACACCTGCCTGTACTACATCTACTCTTTCCTGCTTAATTAGCCAAGGCCAGTTGTATCTTTTGTTAGTTTTTTTGATACACACAGAAAGAGGTCTTTTCATTCTCTTTTATCAGTGCTTCCCAAAAGCCAAGGCAGGTGCCTGGGAGATTACATCTTTTTTTCCCCCCTTCAAAGAAAGGAAACTGAGGGAGATATCAGTACTCAACAAAGCTAAAATCTGAGAGGAGGGAGCAGGTGCAGAGGCGTTCCATGCCATGCATCTAGTTCATTTATCCCACCATGTTCTGAAGAGGTCCAAATATTAGCCTTTTTATTTCAGAGTGACATTGGCAGCGAGCACATGGCCTTTATAAAACACAAAAGCAAGCCCAATCTGTTTAATGCCAGGATGGCAGCCTTCAACATCATGGCTACCGTGGTAACCAGACTCTGCTTCTGTCATGGCTGCCTTTGTTGGCTGTGTCAGTGATATGAAACTGAGAGCCACTTGCTTGCTGTTCCAGTGACTTATGCACACAAAACATCCTGTCTGAGCTTATCTTAATGAATTAGTAGTTGCTCCATTAGAGAGGAGAGAAACTGCAGCTGACAAGTAGTCAGTAGTTTTCGCTGTTCATTTCCTTGTTCAACCAAGTACTCACTGCCTCAACAGAAACAGCTTCAGTTGCATTGCAGGGCCAGCAAAGTCAGTCTGGGGTTTGCAGGCAATTTAGCCCCACATTGTTAGAGACTGTTCTTGAGTATCACTACACTTTTTTGTGGTCAAAGTTGTATACAGTACAGTACTGCCTTTTTACGAGGCTAGCACAGAAGGCCTCAAGATGAGAAGACTATGTGAGGATAGCTTCAGTTGTTCAGCAGAAGCCTGTGTGTGGTTGAGCCTATATGAAGACAGTTCACAGTGAAGTTGTGTTTTTAAAAAAAACTAATCTAAAAGTCTTGTGCCCTATGCAGTGAGATGTTAGCAACAACTCTGTAAGGGGGGGGGGGAGCGAGAGACATGTCAGGCGACCGAAGAGGAACAAGGCAAAGAAAGACCACAGCTGAACTGTCAAAGGAGGAAATACCATAGTACAGGTTGAGTATCCCTTATCCAGACTGCTTGGGACGGAACGTTGTCTGGATTTCGGATTTTTCTGGATTTTGGAATATTTGCATAAATAGAATGAGATATCTTGGGGATGGAACCCAAGTCTAAACACAAAATTCATTTATGTCTGATATACACCTTATACACATAGCTTGAAGGTCATTTTATATAATATTTTTTAATAATTTTGTGCCCCAGCATGCCTTGCGCTATGCCAGCCAGGTGCTGGAAAAAGTTTTGTTTTTTTTAAGTCATAGCCCCAAAAACGTCTGGATTTCAGAATAGTCTGGATTTTGGATGTCTGGATAAGGAGGACAAAATACTATAGCACATGTAACATTGACTAGATTGCCAAGGCAATAGCCAATTACAAAGGTGACCGTGACCTCCCAGGCCCCAAGAGCAGAATTACCTCTCTAAGCCAGCCAGCCCATGGTAGATATGTAAGCAGCAGCTCAATAGGCTGCGGTCAGAATGAGTTAATAAAGTGCAGCCAAAGCTCTGAATACAACACACTTAAAATGAAATATACTGCAGCAGAGGCGTCACTAGGGTTTGCGTCACTTGGTGCGAGAGGTCATTGCATCACCCCCATGATGGACCTCCTCTTGTGTAATTAAAATTACACCTTTAAATTACAATATAACATGCACATATGTACTTATGTACCGTATTTTTTGCTCTATAAGACGCACTTTCCCCCCCAAAAAAAACATAGGGGGGAAAAAGCGTGCATCCTATGGTGCGAAGCCTGGGCTTGGGGGCGCTTCGGGGAGGCCTGCAGAGGCTCGCACAGGCCTCCCCGAAGCCCCCACAGGCCTCCCCGATGTTTACTTCGGCCCCAAACAGCGATTTTCGGCCATTCCGGAAATGGCCGAAAATCGCTGTTTGTGGCCGAAGTAAACATCGGGGAGGTCTGCAGAGGCTCGCGCAGGCCTCCCCGAAGCCCCCACAGGCCTCCCCAAAGCGCCCCCAAGCATAGGTAAGTACAAACTTTTTTTTCTCTATTTTATGCTCCATAGGATGCATGCGTCCTATGGACCAATGCGTCCTATGGAGCGTAAAATACGGTATTCATTTTTGTAAAAATGAACAGGAACAAATACAGAGACAGTGCAACACTTCGTGAACAGCTCAATTTTTTTCTGTAAGGATGAGCTGGAACAAATAAATACACAAACAGTGCAAACACTTACTGAATAGCTCAACTTTTTTCAGTAAACATGAGCTGAAACATGCCCCCTTTTCTTCTGTAGAAGAAACATGCACAGACAGTTCCATTCATGATTCCGATTTCGAGAAAGCAAACATTGCATGCAATGACACAGACAGCACGCAGAGGCGTCGTCAGGGAGGGGGCCTTGGGGCGGTGGGCCCCTGGGCGGCAAGATCGATCCCCAGGCAGCAGGCAGACGGGGTGTCATGGCGGCTGGTGGAGGGGCGAATCGTCCCATTCATCGGGGCGAGCGAGGAGCGTCGGCGGTGTGTTTGGCCCTCCCACCCACCCTGCGCCTCGGAACAGTGCATAATGACTGAAGCCGTTACGCCACTTCCGGCGCGGGGGGGTGGTCATAGAATCGCCACTGGGCAGCAGCAGCTCTCTCTAGCTTCTCAAGCCCCAGTGCCAGAGAGACTGCAACCTGCTGCAATGAATCTGGGTTCCGTTTGCCGCCCCACCTTGCCTTTGTAATAAATTGTTGGGCTGCTACTCTCCAATTTGGTTCCCTCCGAGTCTGAGAGTTCTGCTGCTGCTAGGCGTCCTTCCTTTCTCCACTTCTCCCTCACTGCTCCTCGCTCTGCAATTCGAGAGCACGTGAGCCCAGCTGGCTGGAAGTCTGCTCGTGCATGCGCACAAGAGAGACCAACCTCCAGTGGGGAACTTTCGCATGCTTGTGTGAGCCTTCACAAGGCTGTTCGGGAACCTTCAGCCATTTTTCAAGGCCTGTGTTTACAAACTAAGTGCCGAAAGTTCCCCGGTGACCTCGCATGTATGTGCAAGTTTTCCTTTGCTCGCGCAAGTGCATCAGACCACTCTGGCCCTTCAGCAAAGCCTGTTTACAAGCAAAGTTGCTAACGGTACTGGGTGGGGGCGGGGCGGCACATCACTCCCTCTCAGCACATCACCGGGTGTGGTCCCCCCTGCCCCCCCCAGTGATGTCACTACATTGCAGACAGAGAACACCGTGTTTCAAGTGAACAGGATACTGTTCTCTTACATTTCATGTTCAGGAACTCTGGGCTTGAACTAGGAGCTTCCAAATCTGCAACAAAGCCTAGTCAGTGAGCTACTGTGGACTGTGTGCGCTTAGGTATCCAAGCCCTCTTCTTCTGACATCTCTAGCTGCTAGCTTAAGACACTGACCTCAGGGATCCTTAGTTGGGAGTTCACACTCTCCATCTCCAGATTCCAGTACGACTGCCCATAACTCCATTCTGACCTAGGCATTCTCTGTAGTAGACCTGTATCGCAGGGTGAAGAAACAAGTGCCATGTCCTGCTCTGCGATGAATTTTAAAGGGAGCATACTCTGTAGTAAGAAGCTCTCCACTAATGTCAGCATCACAAGAGCCCTAATATGTCTGGGTCTCTCTAGTATTATATATAGCTTTTACCAACTGTGGAATTTTTTTAATCATCTGAGCCCACAAAATATTGTGCTTAGTTGTACTGGAGCACTGTGTATGTAGTTCAGTGCTTGCTCATTATGGTTCTACAGAGCAGCTACCATAAAACTTCTTTATTTTCCCTTGTGTGTACTTACAATACAGCAATTTCAAAGCGTTAATAGACTTTATGATTATTCCCTAATGCATCATTATCCTACCATTCACAATATACAAGAGCTTCTCCCCATTGTTACCCATGTAAAAGAAGAGCAGTGCATTCTCCATATGTATTGTTTGGTGAGATCTTGGCCTGCTAAAACCAGTATCAACAAGACCCCATGCAGGCAATCTGGTATGTCCTCACAACCAGGCACCATTCAAACAGATCTTTCTGAACAGATTAGCATACTTCCTCTGATTTTCACCAAATAAAGACTATTCCTTTAGCATTTAGAAGCTGGATGATCATGATTTCCTCATAAGTAGGCTTACCATTCGTCCCGGTTTCGGCGGGACAGTCCCGGAAATCGGGCTCGATTCCCGGTCCGGTCCCGGGGGATGAATGGGCGCCGCCATCTTTTTTTAAAAAAATTTTAAACATACCGGGCAGCATCTTGGATCACGAAATCTCGCGTGATCCAAGATGTCGGCACCCAAATCTCGTGAGGGCATCATGCCCTCACGAGATTTGGGCGCCGACATCTTGGATCACGCGAGATTTCGTGATCCAAGATGCTGCCCGGTAAGTTTAAAATTTAAAAAATGGCGGCGCGGCGAGCGGGTGTGCTTCTCCCGGTCTCCCAGCAGCTCCATGCGGTGCCGCTGGGAGACCGGGCCAGCCTGCTTGCTTGCCCATGCGGCGCGAGCCTCCGGCAGGCTTGCACAACGCGGGCAAGCAGGCTGTGCTTCTCCCGGTGCTGCTGCGAGACCAGCCTGGTCTCACAGCGGCACCGGGAGAAGCACAGCCTGCTTGCCCGTGTTGCGCGAGCCTGCCGGAGGCTCGCGCTGCCCAGGCAAGCAGGCTGTGCTTCTCCCGGTCTCCCAGCGGCTCCATGCGGTGCCGCTGGGAGACCGGGCCAGCCTGCTTGCTTGCCCGTGCGGCGCGAGCCTCCTCGGCAGGCTCGCGCAACGCGGGCATGCAGGCTGTGCTTCTCCCAGTGCCGCTGCGAGACCAGCCTGATCTCACAGCGGCACCGGGAGAAGCACAGCCTGCTTGCCCGTGTTGCGCGAGCCTGCCGGAGGCTCGCGCTGCCCGGGCAAGCAGGCTATGCTTCTACTGGTGCCTGCTTGCCGCGGCCCCAGCCTGCTTGCCGCGGCCCCAGCAGCAGCAGCAGCAGCGACCAGCGACGACCAGCGACCAGGTAAGCATATTTTTTAATATATTTTTAAATATAAAGATTAATTATTTATTTAAAAATTTCGGCCGCGCTTCGTGCGGCAAAAAGGGGGCGCTTCGCGCCCCCTTTACCTATTTATTTATTTATTTAAAAATTTCGATCGCGCTTCGCGTGGCAAAAGGGGGCGCTTTGCGCCCCCTTTATTTATTTATTTATTTAAAAATTTCGGCGTCCTGTGGTCCGATGCGTCCTATGGAGCGAAAAACACGGTACTTTTGTCCTTAATTTTGAGTTGTTTCCCAAAATACTTGGCTAGTTAAAAATATTCTGAAGGATTTTGTGTTGCTAAAGGTCATTTGGAGCTATCCTCATTGAGTGATTCTAGGAATTTTCAGTGGCAAAAGTGTCTGCTTGTTTCCTAATCTAACCGCAAGCATCTGGGGTTCTTCCCTCCCTTTATTGTATTTTCATCAGAGGTCCATTTGCTTATATATGCCCTTAGGTATCTGGTTAAAAATTTGGTCTTGATCTCATCTATGCATGATCTCATTTTGCTACTTCTGTCCAAGCACAGCTGGGCAGTTGAGTCCAATCACTTAAAATTTTTGATAGACGACTTCATAAACCATCTATCAGATATTGATGATTGGCTGTAAACACCTGCCTTGCTGGCACCACAATAATCTATTCCATCCAGTGAAACACAGGCCATCACTCACCACCCTCATTAGTAAGTGTTTAAACTTTGCTAATGGTTAACTTTAAGCTGTACTGCCCCCTTCTTCAATTTGCTTACTGAGTGGGGAAAAATGACAGGTGGTACTTTATTTCAGCCACCTGTGCACTGGCAAAAGCCAATATTTACCTACAAGAGGCAGAATCTACTGGGACATTGTCCCTCACAAGCCCCATGGAAGTGCATAGGTGTAGTACAAAAACAGTTTAAGTCTGTGGCAATACAGAGTCAATAGATTGTCAAGGGGTTAACTATCAGGCTAGTTTGGGGTTGTTCATCATTTATACCATCTTCTTTCTTTGCAAGAATTGCAACCTCAAGGAGTCCTGTCTTGATCTCTAAATACCATCCAACATGAACACAAATACCTTGGCCTGGTTCAGATGTAACAGGGAAGCATGGGTTTCCCCTTTGAGAACAATCCTTGGAGATCTGGGTTCTCATTCACTCTCCTACCCTTTTTGTCTTCTTTTGTGTATGAGAAGAAGAGAATGAAACCTTCTGCTTCCATTTTGAGAACAAACCAGAGTTCTACATTAATGAAAACATGGGGCACTGCAGTTTCATTAACTACATTTACAACAACCCAAAACATCAAAACACATTTTGGAAGCCTGGTTTATTCTACTGTAGCTCTAGTTGGTTAAGAAACTGCAGTTCCCTCAGTTTGAAGATAATGCAGAACTACAATTTGTTGTGAAAGTGGAAGCTTTCACTCTCCTCTTCATGCATGCAGGGGAGGGGAGGGGGCCCATGTGAGCCAACAGTTTTCCAAGGTTTATCCTTGTAATGGGAAACCATGGTTTCCTGTTACATCAGAACCAGGCTCTTGTCTTTAAATACTAACCGATCATACTGGAGGGTAACAAAAGATGACCTTGCCATAATCACACCGCAATCACATTTGCTATCCATATTTTGTTTGGCAGAAGTCAAGAGGATAATTAAAGGTCTGGAATAGGTTACTGGCAGCAAGTTCTAGTCATCTAGACTTCAGCCACACAAAAAGGGAAAGATGCATTCCATTTGGCAACTATCAGAGCCCCTAATGATTAAATGACTTAACAGAATACTATTTCTTTCTTCTCTGTTGCAAATAGGAGTTACAGCCAGATTATTCAAGCCATGACCTGGATAGCATCAAACAGGGCAGCACAGCAAGATTCAATAAATGTCTCTCCACAGATTGCTCTTTCCTAGAAATGCAAAACGAATTAAAAGGGGGCAGGTGCTGAATGTCAGATGTTCACTAGCATCAGACTGCTTGACTCTCTTCCACCCAGCTGCTGTTCTTATACAAATGACTGCTGCTATCTCCAAGAATAATTTTCCTCATTCTCCTCCATGCTATTGGCTACGCCTGCCAACCAACCACCAGCTTCAGCTTGCTAGGGATAATTCATCATTGTTACATGCACAGTTTTAAGTTGAGAGGGGTTTTAAGCAATATATTGGTTGTGCCTAGCTTTTCTGCCTTTTTTCAATTTTCTCAAGCCATTTATCTAAAATTAATGCTTTTGAGTGGGGAAAATTTAGTGAACTTGCTGCTAAAGTTGTCATCCATAGCAAAAAAGAAAAAAGACAACCTTTAAGTCCAGTACTCGTGAAAGCTCACCTTGGGCTTCTACAGTATTGTGCCAAAGATAGCGTTGATGGAGGATTGAAGCCAAGTGCATTTCTGATGGGAAGTCAAAAATACTCCAAATTATTATTTGCTGACCTTTACAAGCAGGCTCAGCACTTCAGGGATCTTAGCAAGGGAACTTTCCTATGGAAGAGTCCTCTCAAGTAACATGATCAGGCTGGGTTGGTTTTTGACCAAGCAACAACATATTCACATATTTCCCAGAGAATACCTGAATGTTCAGTCTACCACTAAGGCAAGTGTCTAGGTCTGATAGCATACTATAACCAGGTTGACAGTTCCTCCTCCTGCTGTCCAGATGTGCCACAAATTCCTATAGCCTGTGCCACTTATGGTACCTTTGTCAGAGAGTTGCCACATCAATGAGTGTTCTTTGCAATACTAGCTGAGGTGTGAGAAACAACTTATTGAGAGAGGAATAATATCACTGCACACATTCAGCAGATAAAAACAGCACTATACTGGCAGGTGTGGAGTGTGTCACAAAGATGCAAGAGGTTAAATTCTGCATGTGTAAAATCATTTGTAAGTATGATCTGATCTTTCTTCACCCAGACACCAAACCTACTTCCCTTCTGAGGGGTAAAGGTGCAGGTTGCTACAATTGGTTGAGTTCTGTTTCATCTCTGCCTACTGCCATAACCACGACATATAATTGTGTCAATTTCACAGGCAATTCCTATAAATGTACCCCTAAATCTTGTGTCTCCAAGTCCAAAACGGAGTTAGCAGAAATTATGCTCTCTGGATTCCATCCTTCTGCTAGGAGGACAGAGAGCTACTTTTGATTTCTGACCCAAATACAGGTGGGCCCCCTTATCTGCTGGGGATATGTTCCAGGCCCCTCCGTGGATACTTGAAACCGTGGATAAGAGCGAACACTCCGTCCATGGTTTCCTGAGAGCCCCCCCACCTCCCCTGCAGGCTGGCATGCTTGCCCCCCCAGCTCTTATTTCTCTTTCAGCAAGCTTTGTTTCTTCCTTAAAAACAGAGAAGCAGCCTCCATTGCAGGCAAGTAGAACAAGACTAAGTCCTAGAGAGGCTCTGCAAGGTTTCTGTTAACCTTGCAGAGCCTCTCTAGGACTTAGTCTCATTCTACTTGCCTGTAATAAGCAGCCAGAGGCTGCTTCTCCTGTTTCTTTAAAGAAATGAAGCTTACCGGGAAAAAAGTAAAAGCCTGGGTGGGTCCCCACGATCCGTGGATAACTGAAACCGTGGATAGCGAATCAGTGGATATGGGGGGCCACCTGTACTGACTTTTGCTATAGATCCTCTCTAGCCATGAAACATACAACCTATCTAACAACAACTAGGGCAAGTATTAGATGTTTTAGAGCAAACATGCTTCTTTTTTTACATGATTATTAAATAGTTATTTAAATAATGTAATGATAAAAATAATTAACTAATTTAATTATTTATATCATTAAATTATAATACAACTAATTGTTGTTAAATAATTATTGAGTAATTTAATAATAAAAATCATTTTAAAAATCTACATAACTATTATGTGCTTTATGCTTTGTTAATAAACCTGGGGATTGCAGTGTCTGCTATTCCATGAGCAGAGTATGAGCAGACTAGGTGAAAAAAACTGCCCCTGGATTGGAAATATAGAAGGACACTGCAATCACACCTACCAAAACCCTGTATGCAAGTCAAGGAAAATTTGGGAAATAGGTATGTTGTTAAACCAGGTATCAGAAGTGCTTAAAGAAAGCACAGGAACCCTGAAATGTATAAAATCCATGCTGACACTAGTTGAGAATGTGCGGCCCAAGTTTCTCAAAGCCAGACCTGTTCCTTATAGCATGCATTCAGAAGTGGATGCTGAGTTGGGTTGCTTGGAAAAGGAAGGACCTAGAGAGAGTGAATAGCCTGGAGTGAATGAGCAACCCCTATTGTTCCGGTTGTACAGAGGGGCACAGTTAAGCTCTGTGGAGATTTCAAGGTTACCATAAACTCTGTTTTGAAGTTGGACAGTTATCCTTTGCCATGAATTGATGGCATACAGTATTTGCAGCCCTGTCAGGAGGGAAACAGTTCAGCATGATTGATTTGTCACAGGCTTACTTGCAGATGGAAGCAGAAGCGATTCTAAGGTAGACCTCACCCTCAATACTTCAGAATGGGATGTACCAATATAACAGATTAGTGTTTGGTATTGTATCAACTCTAGGTATCTGGCACATCCATTAGGAGTAATCACATGGTGGGGGAGGCAAATTCCTCCTGCTGCAAGTGAAGTGATTTCATGGCCCACCAAGTGGCTCACTTCTTGCTTGCAGCCCTTGGTTCATGCTACAGAGAATTGCAACCCTGCCCTGGTCTTCCTCTGCAGCCAGAACCTTGGGATTCTTCTGTTTCTTTCTCTCTTCTGTTCCCCTGACCCCTCTCCTCTCCCCCTTCCTGATACAGACTCTGACCATAAGTCCTGTAGGAATTTTGAGGTGGACGAGTTCTCTCTTAGGTTCCCGTTAAGGCATGCCTAAAGGAAGGGTAAAATCTTGGGTAGACATCTGGCAATCTGGGCACAAGTTTTATAGGACCCCATTTAGTTTTCGTACTTGCAAAAGCTGTCATACAAGACAACGCTGATGCCGCAAAAACTTTGTTTCTCTGTACATGAAACTACCACTACCATAAATTCTTTAAATAAATAAATAAAACTCCTGGTTTTCCAGCCCAGTTCCCCCTGGATAAATTTTCACTACATCCTGCCCCCCTTCCTTTCCCCCCTCCTTGCTTTCAGCATTACGTACCCCCTTTCCCTTGTAAGGATTTCCTCCTCTTCCTTTCTTCTGCCTAGAAACCATTTAAGGACTAGTTGTGTGGTTGACTACTGAATACACTGCATTGCTTTTTATTTTGTTTCTCCCTCCCTGTTATTGTATTATTATCCCCACAGTAAAAGTTCTTATTGTTGCACCTTTACCCTTGTCTCCATCTTTTTCGTATGCCATTCCACTGAGTCAAGCCATTGGCCACTGCACACAGTTCCTGCACACTTAGTAGATTTCCTCTGTGTGCACGTGTTACATGTGTCCTAAAAAGCAAGCATACCCAAAAACAGAACTGCCACACTACTATTTTCTTTATGGTAGTAAAAGAAAGAGAAGAAGAGAATAGGAGAAAGAGGGACATGGGCAGGCAGAAAATGAAAAACAGAGTGAAAGAAGGAGTAAGACACATATATGGAATAGAAATTAAAAGTAGGACCTATGTTTCCGTTTGGGAAGAAAGATGGGTCCCAGATCTGAAAAGGCTGACGATTACTGCCCTAGTCCATAGGCTCTGATCCAGGAGGACCCAACATGGGTGAGCTGGAGCACATGCCATCACTTGCCATCCCTGCTTCGGGCGGGGGGGGGGGGAGGAGAGAGCATCCATCCAGGACCTCTGAGAGGAATTTTATCAGGGGGTACAAAGTTTCTTTTGGGCCCCTTCTCACCTTAAAATGGGCCAGGCAGAATGGAGATGAGGCGGAGGCAAAACAGGGCAGAGAGAGGGCAGCAACAGCCAGAAAAATCTTCAGAGTCCAAGTCTACAGGGCTTCCTGATGCAGAGCCCAGATCTACCCGCCAGGTAGACCTGATCTACCAGTTGAAGTCTGCCTTCCTTTTCATCTGCAGGTCCAGGTCGAGTCCAGGTGAGAATAGAAAATGTTCTGGGTCCCCTCCTTTGGCTCCTGGGCCCCTCCATTAACCCTGGGCCCAGGTACAATTTACCCCCTGTACCCCCCCCCTCTCTCATGGGCCCTGCATCCATCCCTAGCAAGTGTTGCAGGCTGTGGCATGAGCCAGCTGGATGTGGATAGCTAGAACACAATACATTGCTATACAATACCACAGAAGGCAGCAACAGCATGACATGACAATAATATGGAAAGATGGAAACCTAAACATGCTTAACAGGATTCTCTTCACAAACCTACTGGCGACTTGCACTTCCTAATGAATTCTGCTTAGCTATGTTAGATTGTGTTGAAATGCTTGAGGGACTTTTGTTGTTGAGCTGAACATTTGAAATATTCTCTCCTTTTGTGTGATGTATTAGCTTGTTTGCACACATGCCACTGTCTGTCTTACTGGAGAGAGGATCAGACCTTTTCAATTATTTACACATTAAGCCCCTCTAGGTTTTTAACTGCCTGCAATTGTGCATCTGCTTCATCATTTCATTTAGAAGAGGTTTCTGTAGCCAAAGGTTATAAATTCTGTTTTTAAGCCTAAGAAAGATAGGAGATAGTTATCCCTCTATATTCTACACAGGGAGCAAAAAAAAAAAAAAACACCAACCCTCATCTGAAGGTTCTAGCTGAGCTCCTCATTTTTATTTCAGAATAAGAAAATGTACATTTAAAACCAATTTTCCATTCATAACTTCTCTAAGAGATAATGTTGTCCATGTAAGGGTATCAGAGGAATCAGAAGGGGCCAAAAAGCCTCATGGTCTGAATTACAACAGAGAATTGGGGTGCAATCCTGCTGTGTGAATGGACAGCAAGGTTCAAACACTCCCACTATCACGGACGTCACTTTAGCGTGGCGCGGGGGGCGGACCGCCGGAGGGTGACGCGCACAGAGGGTGGCTCCGAGGCTCCAGAGGCTCCGAGGCCGGGAGAAGGCCTCAGAGCGTCCGCCCCATCTGGCTGTCCGGGGCCTTCTGACGAGGCCCAATGCGGTGATACATGATTTATTACATTTTTCGCGCATGCGCAGAACGTTTTTCGTTGTGCGCATGCGCGAAAAACGTAATAAATCACGTATTAACGCATTGGGTCTCATCATTAGGACTTGGACAGCCGGCCGGCACGGATGTGTGGAGCCGGCAGCGGTGGGGGGGGTAGGTCCTTCGCGCCGCCAAAAATTTTGAGGGGGGACGGGGGGGTCAATAGGGCGGCGCGCGCACCCCGCTTTGGGGCGGTGCGCGCCCTAGTGACGCGCCTGCCCACCATGTCAGGTACAGGGCAATATGTTAGACTTTGGCACAGCAACTCCGCCCACTGGTGCATACAGAGATCTAGTTCCCAATGTTACACTTCCTGGAGCAAGGTGTATATGCAGGCCATGGTAGAGCCTATGGTTCTTAGAGCTTCACAGAGGCCAAGATGCTGGATACTCATTGAGCAGGAGGATGGTAAGCAAACAAGAGAAGGCTTAGTTATGGTGCAATCCTGTCCAGCGTTGCCTCCGGAGCTGGGCCTCGGTACCAGTGCCACGTGTCACAAACATGTCATAAAGCACATTTGCGACTATGTGCAAATAGCTTTTACTGGCGGGAAGGCCTGTGCCGTCCCACCGGCGCCAGTGGACGCCCAGTGCACGCCGGAGCAGGTAGGGATCACACCAAGCGGTGTGGGGGGCATGGGGAGGGTGGGGAGGGGTGTTACAGGGCGGATGGAGGAGGAATGGGGTGGATCAGGCCCAGGAGGAGGAGGAATCAGTGGAGGAGGCCTCCACCATATCCTATCCCCCCTTCCCAGGCCGGGAAGCCCTAAACGGAGCTTCTTGGGTGATCCAAGTAGCCCCATTGAGCAGGCTGGGGCTCGACATAGAATAAGAGGACAAATGTCACCCCAAGGAGACCTCCAGCCTGCTCTGTCTCAGCACTGGCTACAGCGTGGGCCATGCTGGATAGGATTGGGCTGCCCATTGGCATGAGTAGGACATATCAAGCCATAGTTGCTGAACAGCAAGCAAGATAGGAAGGAGAGAGAGGTAGGTTGACTCACCTTTTCCTTACGCACCTATGTATGGAGTGCACCATGGACACTGCACTTTATACCCCAAGCCCACTGCAGCAAATTGCCTGCAGAGAACTTACTGTCGAAGATGCAATTCAAGAAAGCCAAGTCACATACTATAGGAGATAGCAAAACCATGCTAAGTGTGAGGGTTACTAACTCCAAGAAAGGCAAATTCTGTGGATACCATTTCTCCTTACACCATACAATGCAATTTGAAAACAAGGTTCTATGTTGGACATTGCAATTGAAGGTGAGTCTTAGATCTGGAAAAATTTGCAGCTGAGTTTATATTCTCTGCGGTGACCTTTAAAATTTTCCACAAAGAAGAGGGATTTGGGGGTTTGAGTTTGCCCATTAGTTCACGAAATATTTCTTTTTCACACAACATAACTGAGGTTTAATTTATATCCATGCCTTTCACCTGCAGCTGATACATTGTCAACATGTGATCAAAGTGTCATATGCTCAAAGTTCCCAAAGCAGTCAAGAACCATGGATGAGAAGCTGGAAGGCTGGCTAGGGGTATGGTGGGAAGATCTGTTCACCCCCATCCATGACAAGTTGCTCAGATTAGAATCTTTATAGAGCCATTGACACCTAACTTCCCAAGCCAATGTCTGATTTGCAAGCCTCCCAAGTTGAACCCACCAATGGAAGTATTAGATAGATCAGGGGTTCTCAACCAGTGGTACTCGTACCACCAGTGGTACTTCAGCTGACTGCTGGTGGTACTCAGACTGCCGGCCTGCTGGAACGCTGCCCCGATGTGGCGCTTTTGGCATTGCGTTTTTGCTCCTGAGAGGCTCCTGCCTTTGACCGAGCCTCTCGGGAATGCTGAGAAGAGCCCTTCCACCTGCCAAGAGCCTCCCACCTGCATTTTCTGGCCTCTGTAAATCTGAAAACCCAGAAGTAACTGACGATGATGACATCGCCAGTCACTTTCAGTGGTACACAGCAGGAGAGTGGTGCCAGAGGTGGTATGTGGCCGGAAAGAGGTTGAGAACCCCTGATTATCTATTTAATGCTTCTATCTATGCTATCTATCTATCTACCTACCTATCTAGATCAAGGGACCTACTGAATGGATACAAATAATTAAAAATAAATAGGAGGATGGTGATCCACATTTGCAGAAATACAGTAGCTACTGGCTGATTCCATTCCGACTACACATTTTTATTCTGACTACACATCACTGACTTCAAAATGAGAAGAATTAGGTGAATACCCACCACTACTCAAAATCCCAGCTGGCAGCTCTAAAAAGGTCTCCAAATATTTCTGTATGGGATTAAACTGAAAAAGAGGAATTCCTCCCTACATTAGCCACGCCAGGCATCTGAATGTCTAAGGTGGGAAGGGAAGGGAAGGTTGCCTGAAGCACTGGTTCTCAGTTCCATTGTGTTAAAATATCAAAATAAGATTTTTGCCACTGGCATAAACATTCTCAAGAAGCTTCAGGGAATGCATGCGTGTGTGTGTGTGTGTGTGTGTGTGTGTGTGTGTGTGTGTGTGTGTGTGTGTGTGTGTGTGTGTGCGCGCGCGTGCGCGCGCTTGCGTGCTTGCTCATGTTTGTCTTTGCAACACAGGCAGAGGGGTTATTTTGCAAAAGGTAAAGAAGCTAAGAGGGTTGCCAAGCCAGCCAAGATTTTCAGCACATAGTCATGGTTAGTCGGATGCATAGCTTCTCCTTGTGCATCACCTTTATTTCCCACCCCACCCCCCAAAATAAGCAGCAAAGCTCAAGCTCAGCATTCTGCTTATATATTGCTATGAATCACAAAAGGGCTGTTTGTCTATCTCTTCCTCCCTCCTCCTCCTCCTCCCCATCCCCCACTCCCTAGCATTTGTAATCTCATGAACAGAGCTCCCAAGTGACAAAAGACAGTTGCACACAGAGAAACGTGATAGATCACAGCAATACCGGGAAGAATTCAAGGTCTGATCCATTTTAATAAAAAGATGTCATTGGGGACCTGTGCGTGCTCTACGAACTTACATGAGTGAAATGGTGGCAATTATGTTATATGGGATATTAAATCAAGAAGACACTGAATGCCTGCAAGAGTCTGAGGCTGTCAGGCTGCTCTTCCACCCACCACGGGTACTATAGTTCAAGAAAAAGTCTGACTGCCATTCTTTGGATCGCCTTCGTATCCTTACAAATTTATCCGGAAAATATCAGTCTTATTGGGAAAGGATGGGAGAAAAGAGGCAGAATATGTAGCCCTGCACAGAACGTTAAAGGCATGTTCACTCATCAGAACGGTATTCAAAATGCCCTGCAATTATGAATGAATGATCAGGACTTCATTTTAAAAAAAATGGCTAACATTCTGTGTTGCTTTAAACAGCATCTAGAAATATACAATACTGTTTTGCACAGTTCAAAATCAAAATGAAAAAATTACCTTCCCCATATATAGGTCCATCCTGTGAGCTACACCAGCTAAAGTTTCTTTTTATATTTGCCTTCTTCATCACCAGTACAGACATTGATAGACAAGCATTAGACAGAAGTAATTAAATCACTGGCAATGTGCAAATATCATTCCACAGTCAGCAATCAGATCACTCAAATGAAATGTCTGAGTATATCAAGCAACGTGGTAAATCTTCTACACCAAAGTCTTAATTAACAAACCATATTAAGCCAAATTTGCAAAGTATAAGCAATGCTGGGTAACACCCTGCTAACCAGAGTGTCACTATGTTATATTTGATAGCCAAGATGGTGTAGTGGTTTGGGAGTTGGACGTAGACCTGGAAGATCCAGGTTCAAATCCCCGCTCAGCCACGAAGCTTCCTGGGTGACCTTGGGCCAGTCACTATCTCTCAGCCCCACCTACCTCACAGGGTTGTTGTGAGGACAAAAAAAAAGGAGGGGAGGAAATATGTACACCACTCTGAGCTCCTTGGAGGAAGGGCGGTATAAAAATGCGAAAAATAAATAAATATTTGCTGTCTATATACACATGGAAAATATGAATATTCTGCTAGTAATTTAGAGTCCTTGTGACCAATTGTTTAGCCACACATCGGTTTATCTGTGTAGAATGTGTGATCATTACTGGTCCATGATCTGCTGGACTACATAGTTCAACTTTGCTATCAGCTAAAAAAACAAACAAAACTCACAGTGCTGTGGACATAAATGACCTGCTGAAAGAAGAGTCTTTTCAAACCACAGTGTGTCCCTGTGTCTCTCTATAAGCCCCCCAGGCTTTCAGCTTGGAAACCACAGAATTTATCACAGCTACCTAGACCTGAAACATTCCTTATTGTGGACATTTCAGGCCCAGTGCTCACTGACTAATAAAACCTGTGCTGGCAGTGCCATGTCAGATGACAGGAAAAGGTTCCTATGACTAAATGTACCTCCATTAAAAAAAAAAAAGAAATTCCCTCTACATAGAAACGTTCTAGCCTAGTTTTCTCCCTGATCTCTAGTTTTCTATGCACAGAGAATTTTCAGTCATGTGAGCATAAACCCGAAACGGTCCAGCCCAGCCAGGCGCGTCGCGACGACGCGCGTCACCCCAGAGCGGGGGCGCGCGTCGCCCTTAAGGGGAGGCTTCGCCCCTGCGCGTGACGTCACGCGCAGGAGCAGAGCGCCCTCCCCGCTCCGTTTTCGGCTCATTTTGGAGCCAAACGGACACAGGGGAGGGCGGGCGGGCCCACCCTCCGCTCCAAACTGTAAGTGGGGGGGGTGATCGCGCGTCACCCCTAGACGCACGACACCCCCCGGCGGCCCGCCCCCCCGCTTCCCCCTGTCGACGCCAGTGAGCCCAGCAGAGTGTTGTCAGGGATCAGTCAAGTTGGACATTGGCTAAGGGTTCATGCCATGCCAATCAAAGAGCCCATGAGGCAGCCCAATCCTGCCTAAGATGTGGCGGCCAGCCTAAATGGCCTGCTGCTGCATCCTAGGCCCATTGCGGGCTGCACCAGCGTGGCCCGAAATCACCTCGGTGGAATGGGATGTTTGTCCCCTTCCCCCGGTGTAAGCTGCGCAAGCCAATGGGCCTCCTTGGATGTATGCCAGCTCTGGAGCTGGCATGCGTCCAGGGAGGCCATGTAAGGCCAGCCCGGGCTGCGACAGGGCATAGCCTATAGGGTATCGGTGCAACTCAGTGCCAATATCCCTGCCCCCTCTCAGCCCGGGCTGGCCAATGCCCCCCTCATCGCCCCTGCTCTTTCTCCCCCCACCCCTGTGCCGATCGGCATGGGACTTACTTGCAGTTGATGTGGAAAGAATTCCCTGGAGGTAGAAAGCTTGAAAAAAATGATGTATGGTATATTGTGCTTTGTAGAAAATTAATTTGTTACTCCAGTGGAAGCTTCCTTACTGGGGCTTATAGCAACAGTGTGTGTGTGTGTGTGTGTGTGTGTGTGTGTGTGTGTGTGTGTGTGTGTGTGTGTGTGTTTGCACGTGCACATACACATGTACCCATGTCCCAGATTCAGTTCTTGGCATCTCCAGGTGGGGCTGGGAAGGACCCCTGCTCAAAGCCCCGGAGAGCTGCTATCAGTCAGCATCAACGATACTGGACTAGATGGACTAAGGATCTCAGTCAATAGGGGTTGGCGTCAGTTGTACATAACTATTCACCAAGCAAAACCTGTTGGCCTTGTTGTTGCAGGTATCTGGCTAGATAGTATACTGCAAAATGTAATCCAAAAAAAGGGCACACATGAAAAATGGTGAGACGAAGGAAGGCATCCTTCAGCCACTATTATTTTCTTACCATCTCACTTTGCCAGTAAAGCACTCATTCATTCCTGATGTGAACAATGAAAACCAGCAGGATTCACAACTGCTGATAAAACAAACTGCAGCTGATTAAAGCGAAAGGAATGATTAATGTGGTCCATGCTCAAAACAGAAATTGAGAAAGATACAATTATCAGATGGTATGGGGTAGTAATAAAGGAGGGAGGCATTTACAGGTGTATGAATACCCAATAAAGGACTATGGGCCCAATCCTATCCCCTGCCAGTCCAGACCATGCAGCACCACTGCATGCTACGGGGAGGCAATCAGACGGCCCAGGAGAGTTAAGTAAAACGTTTTCTTACCTCCCTGTAGGCCGCCTGGCCTCCAATGCGTGTCCTTGGGTCTATGCCAACTTTTTTGCTGGAGTAAGTCTGAGGAGACTCTGGGTGGTTCAGGGCAGGAAAGGGGGACAGGATCTTGGCATGCGCCACCGCTGAGATCCTCCCCCTCCTGCCCCCAAACCACCCACTGCACAGCCCGCTCCCCATACTGCCCACTATCCTCCATCAAATGGCCCCCTCCGCTGACCTACCTGCTCCGGTGAGGCATGTGGGAGCCACTGTCACATGCGCAGGACCTCCAGCCATTTGCACCAGCAGCCCCGAAGCATACAATGGTGTTGCAGCTTTCGCACCGCCATTCCAGGGCTTATGGTGGAGGAGGATCGCAAGATCCACCACCATGAGCCTTGGATAGGATTAGGCTGCCAGACTGTGAAATGAATGAATGAATTCGCTTACCACAATTGCTTTCAAATTCCGAAAGGTTCTGAAGGGAAGGGCGCAGTCTCATCTCCCCCCACATTTCAGATTACATGAAATTACTCTCAGGAGCACTTGTATCTCCAACTATGGGGAGGTGATGGCTATTTTATTTTCACACATGCATGGTACAACAATCTAGCATAGGCTTTTCCCCTCAGTAATAAATACTCAGTGACATTGCAGCATCTCAGCCAATTCAAAGGACGTGACAACTAGCAGCCAGTTTTTAGTGTGGTCTACAAGATCAATCTAGTAGCATTTCTCAAGGTAGCAAATAAGTGCTTAGAGTTGGATGTACTGACCGTGATATCATACAACATCATAAATCAGCAGCCCTCTTGGGGCCTTACTTTCCCTGCGTTTATTGAACATAGGGACAGGGAGAGTGGAGTATGGCAGCTAGCCACACACCCCATGCTGACTCTCTAGCCCCTCCCCCCCAGGGATCCCCACAGTTAGCCTTTATTTGCAGAGGGCAGTGCTGAATGTGGGGAAGGTTCTTCAACGTGTTCAGTGCCACACTATTCAGGCAAACACTGGATGCAGGGATATCAGAGGTGTGGCAATTGGCCTGGGAGGGGCACGGCTAGCCAGCACACTCCCATTTCACTTTCCCTATGTTCAATGAACACAAGAAAGAAGAGTAAGGACTGTAATAGTGCCATCATTTTTAAAGTGATGTTACTCTGGCATTGTCAGCACTTTCTTCAACCACATACTATATTTGGAATCTGGAAATAGAGGTTCCAAGGCTCTTGGAGAAAGACAACAGCAGCCCAACCAGATTTTACCTTTCTATGCTTCCTGCTAATCTTCTACTCACTGAGATTATTTCTTCTTTATTTCACACTTCTGACCCTCCCCGACCACACTCCAGTTGAATCTAACAGGCTCAGGGCTGGTTATATGCATTTTTATGTCATCATTTTATCCTGTGGTTAAATACTTCACAGCACAGCTGCACGTGCCACCAAAAACCAGTAGCGGGCCTACAGCCCCAGTGGAGGAGCGCCTCCGCGACCCTGAGGGATGTGACATCACCAACATGCGCCGTGGCGGCGCGGAAACACCCCCCGGCTCTACAGTCTCTTTTTGGAACCAAACGGTGCCCGGGGGTCGGTGGGAGGGCCAAACATGCAGCCAAGAATGGCTGCACGAGAAGGAGCCAGTGGAACAGGAAGCGACAGATTCAGTGGCAGGTACACACACACCCAGCGACCCGCCGCTTGGGGCCCACCGCCCCAACCACCCCCACTGTAACGATGCCTCTGTCAAAAGCCATTTTACAACTGCAGAACTCTGTTCCACCATCGTAAATCCGGCCCAATCTTGCATGTGACAAAATTGTGACAAAAGTTATTTGCCTATACAGGTGTCCCCCGCTTAATGATGGATCACTTAACGATGATCCGGATATATGACGGAGGTCCCCAGTAAAAAAGAGCAAAGGATTTTAAAAGATGTATCTTTTTAAATCCCCAGCTCTTCAGCTGTTTCGCACTAGATAAGGACTTTGAAGTTCAGCGCTGGGGCTTTAAGCACAGTGCTGAACTTCAAAGCACAGCAAGACCGACTTAATGACGGCTTCACTTTATGACGGGGATTTCAGAACGTATCCCCGTCGTTAAGCGGGGGAACCTGTATTTGGAAATCGTATATCATTTGTGGAAAGGGGAAGAGGGTCACACCTACGGTCTTGCGCCCCTCAGACAAGGGCTTGTTTCCGTGTTTGTGTGACTTTCTGTGGGGAAACAGAATACCCAAGGAGCCACCAAGAGAGGACTTACCGGTACTTGAGGACTGCATCAACCCCACTATGCTGATAATGGCCACTGTTAACATATTCTTTCTGTTTAGATTGTGGAGGTTTTTTTCCCTCTAGATAACTTAAAGTAATTGATTTTTTGTTGTAAAAAAAAAAAGCAAATGTTAACCTGAATATTCTCCCCTTCGCCCCTTATGAAGAGTCTTTTTTTTTTCCTCAGTGCAACAGTTTGGTGAGAGACCATCGTGAGGCAAAAGCAAATACAGCTATCTGATTAATTGACTCTGACCTCATAAATATTATACTTTGGGGGGCTCTAATGGAAGTTCCTGTGGGTAAATTGCACAGTTCACCTCATTCATTTATATCTCTGGCTGACAGATGTGCATTATGAAATGTCACTGAATATGCTTGGCAATGAATGAGGTATAACATTAGCATCTTGATTCTGTTTTCCTGAAGGAGTACTTTTTGTTAAATGACTCAAACATACTAAAAACATTATTCTCCACCATATACTTTTTCTTTCTGTTTCAATTAGTCTCAAAGCAGCACACAGTAGCCTTTCCAAGGAAGGGAAGGAGGGAAGACTTGGCAAATTAATAAAACAGACTGCTCTTTTGTTGTGTACACTTCCATTGTAGGATCACCACATTGTTGGGGAATATTACCATAGTCAATGCAAGTATCTGATAGCGTGGCTATCGTGCTACTGCTATGCTTATTATCTCTACTACCCATGCCATGAAATGAAGTTAATTAAATTACCGTGAAAAAGCATCAATCCCCCCCACACACACCACAAAATAAGGAGAGAGAGGAAGGGCAAGAGAGAAGCTTTAATTGATGGCTAGAGACAACACACAGTTGCTTCCTGACCCTTCGCATTTGTTTAGAGAGAAAATTTTATTGCCATTTACAAAAGATAACATTTTGCACGGAGGCTTGGAGAAGACCTGCAAATATCTATAATGTGTGCACACTTATGCACTGCAATGCATTTGAATAAAACATGCCATTACATGCTGTACAAAGTCCAACAACATAGTCACTCTGGTCATGAACAGACAAGACACAGACTGCAAACATAAAATGTAAATGTAAAATGTTCTGTCTCTGGAGAAATAGCAAGCAACCTATAATGTAATCATATAGGAGAATTGACTGAGTTGTTGCTGCTGCCACTGGTGCCACAGAAGGGCGTGTTATTCAAAAGACCCTGTGTCATCATGGGGTCTTTAAGGGATGCTCCCATTGGCTAGTGGGAAGGACACTACCACCCATCACTCACCTTGAGGGTAAGTGAGGGTGTGTGGGGAACCCAGTGCACCATGGGATGCCCAATGCTGGGCTTTATTCCATGTTCAGCAACCTGACACAAGTACTGGTCTTGCCCTCATTTGCTTTTCTGTTGGAAGAAAAGAGGTGGAACGTTTGGGATCCAACGAATATACAGCTCATTTAGCAAACACATGACCTTCATCTGTTTTTTGGCATGCAATCAAGTGTTTGATTCATGTTGTACCACCTCAGAACAAAAGAAAGCAGCAGACCCTGTGTCATGTTCTGGGGCTTCTGTTGTGCATGGATTAGGAGGCGTGCCCTGGGATCCCACCAAGACAAACCCTTGGAGTGTCAGCAAAGGCCGGCGTCAAGCGTGGCTGAGGGCCCAGGCCTCCCCAAGAGCCTATGCAGCCAGCCTCTGAAGCCTTCGCGCCCACTGCAGTATGAAAGAGAACTCTCCTCTGTCCACTGCCCAGTTTCTGGATAACTGACAAAGCAGAGTTCTCCTTTGTGTTGTTGTGGCGGCTGCTTTCCCCCCTCCGATTGCACACTAAGCATCCCCATAATAATTCAACCAATGATGGGAGGAGGAAATCAACAGCCACAGTCCTTCCTCCTTCAGCAGGGCTCCATTTTTAAAGTCCAGATGCCCACCGCTGACACTGCACCAAGGGCAGAGCATCCAGAGTCCCACCAAAAGAGGAAGGACTGTTGCAGGCTTTACCCGCATTGCCTTATAAGTGTGCAGCTTATCAGGCAACCGGGGGAAAGACCACTGCAGCTGCTACTGTCCTCTCCCCCTTCCATTGCCCAAGAAGCAACTGTAATGGAGGGACTCAGCTCTACAGTCTCCTGGGGCAGGTGCTGGTGAACGTATGAAGGGAGCCCTGTGCATGATTTGTGCCCAAGGGCCCCTGAGGTCCTGGGACCAAGATTGATGCCAGGCAGGAACTCGTTACTCCTCAGAGAGAAGGCGGACTTCAGACTCTAAGAATCATTGCTGCTCAGGAGAAACTCCGACAGGGTTTCATTTCTCCAAGTGGTCCTAAGGCCAAGGCATTACATTCTCCCTTACACTGAACAAGTGTTTTTTTTTTTTCCTTTTGACTGCATCTTACATATAGATTGCAGCAGGTACTTTAAGGATTACAGTATCATTTCCTTGGCATTTTCATCACAAAATAGTCTCCAGTAAAAGCTAAGCCAAACTGTGATGAATATTTGTACTGCTGTGGTACAGCTGCCAAGGACATGGGCCATCTAATCACTCAGGCCCCAGTTCCTCTCTTCACTGCTCCCTCCTTCAGAAAGCCAGCCTGCATCAGATAAAACCCCAAGCTTTCCAGAACAGAGGTGGCATTTTCTTTGTTGAAAGACACTAATTTGATCAGTAGTGATTAGAGTATTTACAGCCACTGACAATGCTGGTTGGTGTCTGATATTTGGGCACCAGCTCTTCAAGGACAGTTCTCTTCTGGAATGACATTCCCATCAACAGCAATTTAGAATTTGAGTAGATCGGTAAAAAGTTCTGAAATGTACTGTCACCATCCTTGCATTCAAAGTCAGGGGCATGCAATACATGTCCTTATGTTGTCCCACAGCATAAGGCTCTTGTTTTTCTTGATGACAAGGGGGTATCATTTGGGGCTTTCATTTGCTCTCAGCTGTGCCACTCAAGAAATTTTAAAAAATGCCAGACGCATACTGAAGTTTGCACACTACACTTTATCTTAGCCAAAAGGCCGAGAAGCGACTTCCGGTTGGGCGGCACCAAGGGAGGATGCTAGGAAAACAAGCTCCCTTGAGCCTACAATTTTTAGATATTTTATTAATCTCTTTTAACAGTTTTTTATCAATATTTACTAGCTTAGTTGCTAAAGTTTTACCCTCTGAGTGAGGATTGCCAACCGGTATTTTTGCAAGCAGTATTTGGGCTTTTCGCCAGCACAGACAAGGAGTCGACCTCAAGGACAGCTGGAGATACAGCAAACACGGAGGAATGGACATTTTGTTGAAGAAATAGTGTTTGTTTAACTACAGCGACAAAGGCCACAGACTTTGCACAGCCAGGACTGTTCCGGTATTTCAAGGCTTTTAATGAGTTCGATAGAATAAGGTAATGAGATTTAATTATGGGTCTGAAAAGGACTCTTCCTAATGAGGGCGAGGGGGGGCGAAAGACTTTCCCCGATCTCCAAACAATCGAGGCTGGATGACTTCTTTGCCCCACTGAAGCCGCAGAATAGCCTGGAGCAATTGGAGGCAGCCCTTAATAAACTTGTGGACTCCCCACGGCAACTCCCCAATGAGGTTCTACAGGGGAATGAAGGAGTAGCTTGCCAGAGAGCCACAAGTAACTGTGTGGAGACGGAGGAGTTTAACCTTCTAGCACAACAGGCCTTTTTGGCAACAGAGACATTACAGAGAATTTTCTCCCACCTTGAGCAGATTAAACGATTGCTGTTGGAAAGGGAGAAAGGTACCCAGGTGGAGAACCCGCAGAAATCTATAGGGCAGAACAAGGAGGGCAGAAACACCAGTAGAAGGCCCCCTGTGGCACAAGTCACCAGAAAATCTACCTGGTCAACTGGTGGCCAAGATTCCACCACGCTTGTTTACGAACCTAGAAGCATAGCTATCAATGTGTATTGATATTTTACAGGGGGAGGCGTATGGACTGGTCCTCTAAATGGAGGGCCAAACAACATCTTGCCTTCCTCCTTTGTATGCCTGTTTCTGCCATTGACATTCAGGTGCTGGAAACGCTGCCCAGTATATATGGCCGGGACCGATTTCTTATTTACTTTGGCTCAAATAGAATCCCGAGCCAGCTCCTGGCTCAAGCCCCTGGGCTTGTGGGCTTTGGAATTCGACCCCAACATCACTTCAGAGTTTCCTCAATTCAGAGGCTAACTCCTGCTCTCTCCAAGAGCAAGAAAGAAGAGGTACGAACAATTCCACCAATAGACTTGCTGTGGAGCCCAGAAGGTCCTTCTGAGCAGTTGTGCACTCTAATGGATCATCCAGTGCCCACAGATTTACCACAGGTAAAACAGGGCTGCGTTCTACCGCCTCTTCTGTTTAACATCTATGTAAATAGCCTGGTGGAGTACTTGGATTCACCTGATTTCCATCCTCCAACGTTAGCCAACCGTAAGATACCTGTGCTGCTATATGCGGATGATACAGTCATCCTCTCACGAACACCAGTGGGACTTAGAAGGGCCTTAAAGAAGTTTAGTACTTATTGTGACGATAATCAGCTTGTCATTAACTACTCAAAAACCAAAGTTTTATCCTTTGGCAAGAGGCCAAAAGTCAGGGCCTGGAGCATCAACAGCCACAAGATTGAGCAGGTTTGCACCTATAAATACTTGGGGGTAATGTTGCAAGCGACTGGAGCCAGAACTGCCCACCACGAGTACGTGGCCGAGGTAGGCCAGAAATCTGCTCGTGCAGTAGTTAAGTTTTTTAACACCAAAGGTGGCCATTATTTGCCTGCGGCAATTAAGTTACATCAAGCAAAAACTCTGCCCCAGCTTTTATATGGGACAATTTTGGGCCCCCTTTCCTTCAGTTTTGCCCCCTTGGAACGGGTGCAATCCAAGTTTTTAAGATCTATATTCCAAGTGTCCAGCTATGTTTCCAATGCAAGCTTGCGCTTGGACTCTGGCCTGCTCAAGGTTGAGGCTAGGGTTTCCCTAGCCTCTATTAATACTTGGCTAAATCTAAACTTTAATGCCCAGGGCCTAACATCACTAATTCTACAAGACAACTTTCAATCGTCATGGCTTATGGCAGTTCACAGGAAATTGAGACATATGGGACTTTCCCCTGAGGTTGTGCTGGCAATGGACTTTTTTCAAGCAAGAGCAGCCATAAGGCAAAGGCTGCTAGACACAGAGCGGCAAGAGGACATCAGCAGAACCCCACACTTTTTAGCTGCAGAGGACACTAGATATAAAGTAGCGCCGGCAGCCTATCTATCACTGCTGGAGCTCCCTACGCATAGGAGGGCCTTTTTTTTGGCCAGGTGGAGAGCCCTCCCTTCGGCATTTTTGAAGGGCTGTTTTAGAAGGATTCCAATATCTGAAAGGGTTTGCCCGTGTGACTCGGGAGAAGTAGAAACAGTAGAGCATGTCCTGTTTCGCTGTCCATTTTATCAGGGGCTGCGTGCTAGGTTTATCTTCCCCTTTATTAAAAAATATCCTAATTTGACTGACGTGGAGTTGGCCAAGATGCTCCTCATGGGAAAAAGCCCCTGGTTTACTATCCAGTGTGCACATTTTTTGGCAGCTGCTTGCAGAACTCGAAAGAGTATTGTCAATATCGAGGGAAAATTTTAATGCTTATTTAAGTTCTGTTTGTTCTCTTTTGTGTATTGCTTCTTACTTGTTTTAACTTAGGCTTGTTATTTGATGTTTTGATGATGCTGTGTTTTGCTGTTTTATGTTGCTGGTCATTGACCGTTAATAAACTATTGGATTGGATACTGAAGTTTGCCACCACCTAGTGAGTTTAAAACTAGCCCCCTCATTTCCTCTCCCTTTGTATTTTTCCATGTTGTGAACAGCAGCCCTGCTGAAGGAAATCAGACCCAAGGCCCAGCCGTTTCCGTTTCCGTTTCCAACAACACCAGTCAGATGTCTCTAGAAAACAGGGTGCAAAGGAAGCAGCCCCAAATTCTTGTACATTCTCAGAATGTTGAGTTATTCCAGAGTCTGATTTCAAGGCTGCATTTCGGTCTCGTGGCTAATATCTGTTGATAGACTTTGGGAAGGGTTCGAGATCAGTGTTAACACTCGGCACTGATGAGCATTTAACATTTCTATGCATGTAAATAAATGAGGGTATTAAATGAGAGGTTGCTTATTCTCTCCCCCACCCCCCACCCCCCACCCCCCGGTCAAAGAGTAACTCTACCAACTGAAAAGAGTAGCAAATGTTTACATCTGAGATAAGGGTCAACAAGGAAAACTAGAAATGTTTAGAGGTATCTCTGAGAAGTAAATTTATGAACCTTAAAGGCTGAAACCCACCCACCAGTAGCGTGGCCAGGCAGGAGCCATGTTGTGCCCTGGGTGACAGCCATGGTCCCCTCGCGAGGAGGAGCTGCAGTGGCAGCTTTCTGCTCTGCAGCTGCTTTTTTGCAGCTGTTTTCGGCACTTTGGTTGAGCCTGCCCATCTGCCCAAGGTCCTAGAAGGCCTCAAATGAAGCCTTCCAGGAGTGCAGGAGGCGGGATGATGATGCAAAAAGCATCATCGCCCCGCCCCCCGCCCCCCCCCCCCCAGGGCACTCAGCAAACAACAAGCTCCACAGAATGTAAAGTTATTTTCTGCCCACTAAACGTTTAGGCTTGTATTAGAGCAAGGGTGGCCAACTTTCTACCATTAGGGTGTTTGTGTTCTTAAGAGTTGTGTAGAAGCCAGAATCTTGGCAGCTGCAATTGCTGGTGGTGCTGCTAAGGCTGCTGCATCTGCTGAAATGCCCTCACCTATACAACCATTGAAGGTCCAGGAGCATTAATGTTGAAAGGTTGGCCACCCCTGTATTAGAGTTAGGCTGATTCAACCATAGGCTCATATCTCAAGGTTTTCTATCCACAGTCTATTTCACACATAAAGAGAAACACAGAATTACAGCGCAATCCTGCGTAAGTTTAGAGTGGCAGAGCACGCGTGCCTCCATTCTAAACTGTCGCAAACGTGTCATAAAGCATGTTTGTGACTACTTTTGAGTATGGACCGCTGGCACGGAGGCTGGCAGCCCTCGCTCCGCCGCCGAAGCAACCCAGGCGCTGCCGGGGAAGGTAAGTCTCCCGCTGGTGGGTGCAAGGGCCCAGAAGGGGGCGGGGATATCGGCTGCTGCATCCCCGTCCCGTTCCCAGGCTCGGCAGCCATTACACAGCCACCTCGGAGTTACGCCAGCTCTCAAGCTGATTGAAAACCGAGGAGGCCCATTGGGGCCTCACAGCTCTACACCGGGGGAAGGGGACAGAGCGGCCCAGAACAACTATAGGATCCTGCAGACGGCCCTAGGTCCGCCCGGGGATCTTTAGGCAGGATTGCGCTGTTATTCTCCATCAAATGGAAATCCAATAGATGGTATTTTAAGGCAACAGAAATGGCTATGGCAAAAAGAGAAAGGAAAGTCACAATAGCATTTGTGGTTCTCTCTTGCAGATATATGCATGTTGTTGTGAGGTGTGGTGATTATGGGGTTGTGACTTGCATGGGCAATGCCACTGCAAATCTAAGTAATGCTTGCTGGGTGGCCTTGGGTAATGGACTCACACAACACAATCTTATGCATGTCTACTCAGAAGATAGCTTCATTGTATTCAATGGGTCTTACTCCCAAGAAAGTTTAAATAGGATTTCAGCCTTAACCCAAGGTACAAAGGATAATACACTGTTCTGCTGACCAAATTAGATTCCATGATAAGAACTCCTGACTGTGTTTTTCAAAAAGCAGCTGTGGGGTGGTGCGATTTGGACTGGGGTCATAACTTGAGGGAAGGGGCTACACATCACTTTGTCCCTCTGCAAATTCTTCAACTTAAATTATCCTCCGCTAAGTTGCTATGATAGGGGCAGGAGAAAATGGTCATAATGAAATAAAAACAATCAACACCAGTTTCTGCTAAAAAAAAAAAATCTGCGAAAAATAAAATAAAATGATGTAATTGGAAGTGAACCAATGGGAAACTCCTTTAGAAATATACAGTGATGCCTCACAAGACAAATGCCTCGCACAACAAAAAACTCGCAAGACAAAAGCATCTTGCAAGTTTTTTGGTGACTCGCAAGACAAATTTTCTTGCAAAAACAATTTCGTCTTGTGGAACACTCAGCTCCTAAAGCCACAATCTATTCAAATGTTAAAGTATTCAAGAGGGTTAGCAGACTGCAAACAGTACAGCTCGAGGCCACACCGATTATCACCCGACAAATAGCTAACACCAGCAGAGATAAAGGCAAAGCAGAGATAAAACTACCATCCTGAAAAACTTCCCATCCTAGTAGGTGTACTGATTAAGACCCTACCCATTCTTCGTTTTGGCCCGGAAGCGGCAGCAGCAACTCGGCACAGGCTGTCTGCCTGCCTGCTTCGAGTCTCTTACTGACTCACACAGGAGCCGCCCTCACGCTGAGGAAAGCCTCTTCAGCTGTTGCACGGCCGAGAGGTAATGGTGCATTTAGTGGTGCCTGCTCCGCCCCTTAGCCTGGCCGGCACCGCGGCAGGAGGATACTGTAGGCGACAGCTACACTTGCCATTTGAATAAAGTATTCAAGAGGGTTAGCAGACTGCAAACAGTACAGCCCGAGGCCACACCGATTATCACCCGACAAATAGCTAACACCAGCAGAGATAAAGGCAAAGCAGAGATAAAACTTCCCTTCCAGAAACGGTGTGCATTACTAGAGCGGAGCTCTGGGAACTGTGAGTACTGTAAATACTTAAAAGTAAATAACACGGCAGGGGAGGTGACTCGCAAGACAAAATTATTCGCAAGACAACATGACTCACGGAACGAATTAATTTTGTCTTGCGAGGCACCACTGTATATTGATATGATGGTAATAAAGAAGCACTCTATCTGGAAAGTGCCTTTCCTTCAGGAAATGACAGGAGTCCAGCAATTGCAGGGTGTGGGGGCACTTGTCCAACTCTGAGGGAAGATTGGGGAGGCCATGCCAGGCATCTTGGAGGAGGAGAAAGAAGCATAATCTTGGGGATTGGGGCCCATGAGGTCACCATTTGAATGGAAGGAGGAGGGGCTGAGTTGGGTTGGTGGCTGTGTATGTTTTGGTTCTTGGATCTCAAGGAGATTTTCAACTATTTATTATTTATTTAAAAGACTGTATATCCTGCCTTTCCCCTGACAATGTGGGGTCCCCCAAGGAGGCTTACGACTCGACAAAAATACAACACAGTCAATAAAGATGTAAGAAACAATAAATATGTACACTGTACAACCTATACCACCTACCTACTACACTTTTAAAGCAGTTACAATCAATAAAAATGGGGAAAATTGGAATAAAAACACCTAACATCGCTTTCTGCTATTTCATTTTGGTTGAACACTGAAATCTGTGAAAAAAATAAAACAATTTTCTCCCACCTCTAGCTATGACTCATTGGCAGGAAAAAATCTATGGGCACAAAAATTGTCCACATGCCACCAAATTGAAATTCACCATTCCAATGTCACCCCAGCTTTTTGGAAATGAAAAAGATGCTAGGAGTTCCCATTTATCACATGTAATTTGATCCCGAGTCTCTTAGGGCATACAGAGAAGGGCAGCATACAAATGAAATGCATTTTTTGCATTCAAATATCAAAAATATCAGCTTTAATTCAAATAAATTTTACTTCATGTCCATGCAGTCTTTTCAAGCAAAATAAACTCACAGCACAATCCTATGCATGTCTACTCAGAAGTAAGTCCCATTGTGTCCAAGGTTTACCCTCAGGTAAATGTGTATAGAATTGCAGCCTCAGTCATCATATATGCATGCCTCTGAAACAGATGAGAGACCATTTAGAGTCCATTTTGCAGTTTAAATATGGCAAACTTGTGTTAATGTTTTCAGTGGATGCAAGTCAGCATTTTATTGATTCTTCTGCAACACATAATATCAACATTTTTGGATGGTAGTGGGTACTGATTAATCCATGTTTGCCCTTTTATGTTCAGAGTAAAGAACTAGCACAGGCTTCCATGGGAATTTTTCTATTTACATGTATTTAAAAAAAATCAACCAGTTTTTGTCATTAATTTTGCTTTTTTATTGAAATGATTGCCTCACTCATGGTAGCATAGCTTGCTTGGGCAAAGGCTGCCCTCCTGTGGAATTCTGAACAGCAATTGAGTATTAGTCATCCACAAAGATCATTATTCACTGAGAGCTAAACCACAGAGAAGCAGCAGAGAGGAAAATCTATACTTCACTGCTATACATCACTGTACTCCAGCTGTCTCACTAAGCATTTGGCAGGAGGAAAAAATGCCTTTGGTGTCACAGTTTTTATCCACTGCATTCAATTGTATGCCCAAGATAGCAAAAATAGTGCCACATTAAACAGCAATAGTAAGCACATGCACTCTATTAAAAGAGTCAGCACAATCCTGCTAGGATGCTCTCCTGCTCTAGTCAAACAGATAGGAATCATAGGATGGTATGCAAATGCTACTGTACCTATACCAGACCGGCCCATCCATGAGGCCAACTGAGGCAGTCGCTGGCTCAGGAAGTTGATTGAGGGAGGCTTCCACCTCTGTCCACCTACTTGCCTTCGTTCACTGCTCCTCCTCCTCCTCCTCCTCCTCCTCCCCCCCATTTCATGAATTGGAAAAGGAAGAACGGGATAGAGGAGAAGAGGAAGTGTTGAGGAGAGGAAAATGAAGGGCCAGAGCACTGGAGAAGCTCTAGGTCACCACTCCTCCTAAACACTTCCTCTTCTGCTCCATCCCCTTCTTCCTTTTCCAATCCATGGAATGGGAGAAGAGGCTGGTACATCAACAGGGGGAAGCATTTGACACACTGCCTCAGGCACCAGGAGGGCTTGGGCTGGTCCTGCCAACTACCAGCACACGTCGCAGTGTTGTACCCAAGATCCTTCTTGATGCTGTGAGCAGCTCTAAGAAGTGCTGTCATGGAAAGTACAAATGATTGCCATTTCTACTTATTCATGGGTTGCCATCAACATTTCATCTGTCCTAAAATTCAGAGCACACCATCTGATGAACCTGGAAGGAACCAAAGTTGTTTTGACAAGACTAGCAAATATTCTCAAAGGAGTTCTTTACATCTCAACATTGTCAATGGATTGTGCCTGGAGCAAAATTCACTGAAAATTTGGAGGTCGGGAAAAACATCTGAGCAACTTTTGGAGAAGCCAAAGATGTTTGGCTTCTCCCAAAGTTGCTCTCTCCTCCACCCTTCCTCTTCCAAGCACCACCATCAGCTGCTCTCAGCTACTGAGCTGCAAAGTAATGCCTCAGCAGAAGCGGCACTGTTGAAAGGGTGGTGCTAAGAGAGCCCAATTATCGTGTAGGCCACCCTTTCAGCAGCGCTGCTTCTGCTGAGGTGTCACTGCTGAAAGGGAAGCCTGCATGATAATTGGGCTCTCCCAGAGCCGCACTTTCAGCAGCATCACTTCTGCTGAGGCGCTGGGAGGGAGAGACAGAAGGAGGCCTCAGAAGGCGACGAATGGTACATATGCCATTCACTCATCAAAGGGCTTGTGCAGGTTCCTATGAAAGGAGACTCATCTAGACAGCAATATATAGGACTGTATAAAGCACTGCTCTTGGAGACAATGTTGCCATGGGGGGGGGGGAGTCAGCCCAACCCTTGTCTGTGCCTAGACATCCCATTCGGGACCGTGTGTCTCTATATGCTTTAGATCAGGGGTAGCCAACCTTCTACCCAGAGGCGTCACTCCGGTAGGGGCAGTACCATAAGTTGCACCCGGTCCTAGTCCCATTTACCAAGCCGGCAGGAGGCGGCCCCACCTCCTCGCTGTCGGAGCCATTCCCGTGCGGAGAAAGCAACGGGCAGGGAGTCTCTTGCCCGTTGCTTTCTCCGCACGGGAATGGCTCCGAAAGCGAGGGGGCGGGGCCGCCTCCTGCCGGCTTGGTAAATGGGACTAGGACCGGGCACAACTTATGGTACCGCCCCTACCGGAGCAACGCCTCTGCTTCTACCATTAGGAACTTACGCTTCGGGGCCAACCTTCTACCATTAGGGCCTCTGCTTTCTTAAGAGTTGTGTAGAAGACAGAATATTGGCAGCTGCAAGTGTTGATGGTGCTGCTAAAGCAGCTGCACCTGCTGAAATGCCTTCACCTATACGACCATTAAAGGTCCAGGAGCATTCATGCTGAAAGGTTGGCCACCTCTGCTTTAGATGCTGTGCAATCCCACCCCCACCCCCATTGAATTTTTGGAGGATAGACAACCTTCTCTCTACACACAGTTCACTCATCATAATGACAGGCATTTCACTATTGACTTTTAAAAAAAGTTTCCAAACACAAACTTGCATTTGGGAATTTATGCAATACATTTTGAGAGGTATTTTTCAGGCTTGACTAAAAGCCTAGAAGGGGAACATCAAAGGGCAAGATCACTGAAATGCCTCTGGCTAAGTACGTTAGCATCTTGTATCAGAATGACTTGTTTGTCAATATCTATGTCTAGACAGTAAAGACTGCAAGTGCAGGTCTCACTTCAGACATAAGACACAGAACCATCAGTCAAAAGCCTCTGATTATATGGCACATCATGTCATGAGCTCCCGAAAAATAACCCCAACTACTTCTCAGCCTGCCAAAGATGATGCTTAGAATACAGTGCAGTGCTACATTTCAAAAAGCAAAGAATGATCAGCTATTCATCAAGACGACCCTTAAACGCTGTGAAGCTGACTCCTTTCGTGCATGTAATTACTGCTACAATGTCATATTCTTGGACAGTAGTAAACAGAATAATTATTATTGCTGGGGCTCTGTTTTCACCAATGGGAGCCAGATACTGTGGGAGGCTCTCAAGCAGGACATGATGCAGCAGCCCTGTTTTTACCTCTCCAGCATCTAGCAGTCTGGCTTGTTGTTGCTACCATGAGTTGTCAGGGAAAGGGACTCCCAGGAGAAGACAGTCTGACCAAGGGGAGTAGTTCCTAGTGGTTAGCGTGTGCGTGTGCACACACACACACACACACACACACGCACGCACGCACACACACACACACACACACACACACACACACACACAAACGTCCCCTTTCCTGCTCCATGCTTTCCCTTTACTGAACCAGCAGCTGAACAGGGGAAAAAAAAAACCTTCATAGTTTGTATTTGGTGCCACCATCCCAGGCTAGAGAGACCAGGCAGAAGCAGGCCATCTGGGGAACACCCCAGAAGAGCACTGAACCCATGGGGTTCTTATTAAAAATCACACCCACAATAGCTTTTGCTAGGTGAAGAGACATAACAATCCACAGAATTACCCGTGAACATGGACTAGGACGGAAGACCAAAATATAACTAGTTTATTAAAAGTCTAAACAAAAAGGGAACTGAACAAAATAGGAAAAGAGAAGTAGATAGTAGAGTGTTTCATTTTATAGGGTTAAAATAAAAATGTTACATTTTTGTTGACTTTGCTCATAACCTCATTCCTATTGATATAAAAAGGATATCTGACAAATTTAAGGAAGATTGGGTAATATTTATTGTAGAGGTTGCACTGCGACCCACTTTTTAAAATGATACACTTAATGTAATTGTGTGGGATTATGTATGCCTCATGTTCATTTGTCTGGTATTCCTAAAAACCTTCAATATATGGTGAGAGTTAAGCCACAATTTTCCCTTGTGTTCCAAAAAGCATGGGAAATTGGAAGATAGATAGCTGGCTTAACTTCCATGCCATGTAAGTAGTAAAGACTTTGTTCAATTTCTTGTATTATGCCAGCGTGGTGATCTCCACAGACAAGGACCATGTTCACCTCTGTGCATTGGTGTTTCTCCCCACATCACAAATGTCCTGCAAGATAGGCCGGGTAAGAGATTGTGACGGTCCCAATCTCACCCAGTGAGTTTTATGACTGTGAGAACATTTGACCCCACATCTCCAATAACCTAGCCCAGTGTTTCCCAAACTTTTTCAACCTGTGGCTCCCTTGACCATTGGTGACTATTGGCCGTGGCTCCCCATTACAGTATGTTGATGCCTGCCAATTGGCATTCCACTGTTTTCCGAGAGGATTCCATGGCACTCTGCAGCTCCCCTAGCTGGTTTGGGAGCTGCGCCTCCCAGTTTGGGAACCACTGCACTCTAACCAGTACCACATACTGGATTCAGTATAAAAATCATGTGAATTCAGAAAGTGGGGGATCAAGTGATATCCAGACATCTAGTTTATCCAGAGGAACTTTCAGAAATATTTATTTATTTAAATGATTTATGTCCTGCCTTTTCTTCCGAATAATCAGAGTACTCTAAGCAATCAAATGATACTGATTTTATGAACAAAAACATTTTAATTAATAACTGAGGCAACATTCAGGAGGCAACCATGTTTGCTGAGAGTAAACCCACAGCCTCAAACCCCCTAAAAAGGCAGGCATTATTCTGACCGCACATACCCCTATTGGAAATGACAAGGAACTACAAGCCAATACGAACAACTACTATAACCTGATGGATTTTCATCAAAATTACAAAGGAATGTACCTCAGAAAATTGGATGTTTGGAAAAAAAAAGTTCAGGGAACATAAACCTCTTAACTAAATTCTGGTCACAAACTGTGTAAGTGGTCAGAAAAACATGTAAGAGTTTAAACTGCTATAACACCACCATTTCTCAATGGCTTTGCACCAAATTGGCTTTGCACTACTGGAGTCCAATCCCCAGTTTGTCCATGCCAAATTTGAAGAAGATTGGATGGAAGGCTTGTATTTTATGAACGCTACAATATTCAGGGCTTCTAATGGTGGAATGCTTTTTTCCCCCTGAGCTCAACTTTACGGGCGCTAGTGTGCCTGTATAATATGTCTATTTCCCTAAAAGAACAATTCACTTACTGGAGGGAAAGCATATAGTTACCTATTTCCATTTATTTTTTTTTTATTATATTTTTTATTTTATTTAACAACAATAAAAGACAAGACAATACATAATAAAAATACTAACTAACTAACTACCTAACTACCTAACTAACTAACTACCTACCTAACAACAAAAATGATACAACAGGGAATGACAAACTGGGGGATATCAACAAGACACATTAGGAACACTAACAAGCCGGACATCAATATATCATAGAATGACTCTTTCAACTATTCAATTATACTAACTAAAGTTACCGTCATATTTACTCAATTTCCACCTCCTGCACATCAATACATATAATGATAATATTCTTTTTTATAATTACCTTTCCATCTAATCAAAATAAAATAATTACTACCACTCTGTTCTCTTACTAACTTAAGTTAGGACCATATTTACTCAATTTCCACCTCCTGGACATCAATACATAAAATAATTACTACCAGTCTGTTCTCTTCTTTACATTTCCATCTCCTAAACCTTAAATTTAAACATCCAAATCCCTCAAATATAAATCTTAATCATTAACTCTTCAATATCTAGTATAATCTCAATTTCAATCTCAACTTTTCACTGCTGAGCATATATCAATAACCGTATATACAACAATATGTTTATCTCTTTAAAACATTACTGATATCATCATATTGAATAAAAACAAATCTTATAAAAACAACAGCGTGCCATATAATATCTCTTCCAAAATCAGAGGAAGCCTCCTCCAAAACATATTAACTTTCCAACAAATACTTTACACTTTCATCAACATCTTACTTAACTTCTTTGATGTTAACCACCCTCGATAAAATATTTTATATAAAATCCTTTATATAGAAGTTTAACCATTTTATAACCTAAGTTCCAAATCTAATCTTACTCTTATAGATAAATCTCTCATCCTAAATTTATAACCCCAATATCATAATATCTTAACTGTTTCAAAATCCAATAAAAAAAATTATAAACTTCATACATATTTATCATACAATCAATTCTTTATATTGTCTATTATGAAAATCTATTATCCACTGTGGTCTGTTCGTTACTTCTAATGTTTTTACCCAGCCAGTTATTTTATCACAAAACTTTATATCTAACCTGTTCCCTTCCTAATTTCTAACACCTCTGCCTCCAGAATCTGCAAATCTTTTATCAACCACGCCATAAAAGTCCAATAGAAATCTTCTCGGTCCTTTGCAAAAAAATTCTGTATTCTAAACATGAAACTTGCTCTCTCCATCTGCAATTTAAAGGTTGCAGCCTCCTGTTGTTCAGACCACTTGTCTGATTCTTCCATAACCTGGATTGCTGTAAGTTCTTCTGTTTGCCGTTTAAAAGTTGGAGCCTCCAGTTGTTCAGAGGTCTTATATACTTCTTCCATAATCTGAATTTCTACAATCTCCTCTGTAATTACTGCAGCCCGTGTCTTCAAAAGTCTTGCATCCTGCATCTGCTTCAATTGCATCAATATCTGTTGTCTTTCTCCAGAGGCTTTATTTTGATTTAACAAAAGTATATTTAGAGTCTCTTTTAATTGATTAATGCTGGCCCACATATCTTGGAAAAATTCCATCATCTCCTGCTGCAACGGAAAGCAACTGTCCTGCTTGCCACTTCCAACTTTTCCACTTAAGACACACGAAGCATCACAGTTCACAATCCAGATTAAAACTAATAATAGATTCAAAGCCAAATTCCACTGAGTACATAGTCCCAGACCACATCTTGGCACATTCAGGGTTAACTTCCCAGACTGAATCAAAGGAATGCAGCTCCTTCTGTAATTCAATATGTCTCAGTTTAACAAGCACAGCTCAGGCAAAGAAGAGGGAAGCAAAGTCCATGTAAGGGGGGGGAGATCCACCCCTATCCCCTTAGCTTCTTTTAGATGCCTATAAATTTCAGCCTTCCTGTCTTCCCACTCACCGCTCCTCTTCCAGATCAGCAGAGAAACTCTTACTCCAGTCCAAGGTTGGTACGTTGAAGGAGTCTACTTTAAAATAAATCTTTTCCTCTTGTCCGGGTGAGCGGCAACGCGAGCCTTCACAGTCACCAAAATGGTGTCTGCGACAAAGCAGGGACAGAAAAGGGAATACCAAGCAGAAACTGGCTCAATGCCTTGACCAGTTCCCTCAGTTTGCTCCCCAATCTCTCATCTACATCTCTCCTGATGCAGATGGCCCCGATCCAGCCTGGATCAAGGGAATTCCACTGCTTTGCGGCGCGGCTCCAGAGAGCTCTCTGGAATCACGTCTTCGGTCCGTCGTCCCAGCCCCGCCCACCCCTATTTCCATTTATTAAAATTAAGTGTTCCCTGAACAAACACTACCCTTCTATTTTGAGAATTCCTAGGAATAATCTTTTTGCAGACATGGCCCAGTGATCCCTTTTCATTAATGGGGAAGTACGTTGGCAGAAGCCAATTATTGTTACGGGAATATTATGGTGCTGTGTCATGTGCAAAGATGGTCATCTTTCGAGGTTTTTGTATCACTTGATTGCTTGCTTAATGGCCTTTGATTGCTAGCAGAGGCAGCCCAAGACATCTGGCTGCCTAAGGTCCCGCTGCCCCCTCTGCCATGTTAAATCACAGCTCCCAGGCTCAGCAGACACACTGAGCTGTGGTTTAACTAGCCAGGATGCTGGTGTAATCGCTTTGCATCAAGGAGAAGAAGGCAGGAGGAAGTACATTGGCTCAGAGCTCCTTCACCTGTCTTCATGATCCAACATGATCCATCCTTGCTTAGTTCGTCTGAACCTGCTCAATTAATGAACAATATTTTTTCTTTAAAAGGAACCTGAATTGTTCATCCTTTTGTTTACCATCCAGAGGTGCTTTGAGCATGAGGGTGCTCCGCTGATTTTGTCGGCGTCATTGGCACATCTAATGCCGAGTCGTTGCCAGAGTCTCGTTCTCTAAGAGCGCAATCCTCTTCCGTCGCTGTTCCGCCGCTGGCAGCAGTCGCAAACATGCCAAAAAGCACGTTTGCAACTACTCTGGAGCAAGGGAGGCCGGAGCCTTGCTCCGTCACCGGAGCGCCTGTGCATCCGCCGGACGAGGCGAGTCAGGATCCAGCAGGTGCAGGGCAGTTCGGCGGGCGAGGGAGGGGGCCATTGGCCTAGCCGGCCCAGGAGAGGGCAGGGATGGCCTTGGCCATATCCCCGTCGCCGCCGGGCTGACTAGGCTGTTACACGGCCTCCTCTACTTCCGCCAGCTATTTAACTGGTGGAAATCCGAGGAAGCCAATCGGGCCAGCCTGGATTTACACCCAGGGAAGGGGGCGGAGGTCGCTGGGCTCAGGATCCGGTGGGCGGCCGTGGACTGCCGGCCGGATCCTTGCGCTGGATTGCGCTGCAAATCTGAGTCTCATTCCTGCCCCCAGCTTGACTCATACTGGTTTCCTGGTTGTGTCCCTTGCTTTAATGGACTGAAATTTGTACAAAACCATTTTTCATTTCTCCTAGATGAAGACAGAAGACATTACAGTATTCTGGTAGGCCACAATAAATAATACTGTATATAAATTTTCATCCAAAAACCTAAGGAAGCAGGAGAGACTAGAACACAATTTGGATCCCATTAGTTTTCCCTGGAGAACTAATTTGCAGAAAGTGCCAGAGAAAAAAGTTAAAGGCCACTGCCTCTCTATTGCTCTCTAATTGCTGTTTAATGCAGTAACATTTGACAATTTCATCCTTATTTTCCTTCCTTTCTCTTGTCTTTTAGGAATACAGAAGATAAATGGAGATAACTGTGATTTGGAGCCCAATCCGGTGTAACTCTTGCACCGGTGTAACAGTAGATCCACCAGTGTAAGTGCACTTATGCCAGTGTAACTTGCCGTACACCGGTGGAAGCAACCCCCCTCGTAACGGCGCGCATGCGCAGTTCGGATGCGGGACGGATGCCGCTGCAATTTCACCAGCACAGGGGGCATTGTGGGGGCATTCGGACACCCCCAGAATGCCCCCTGCGCTGGTGGGGTTGCGCTGGCATCCATCCTGCGTCTGAACTATGCATGCATGGCATCCGAGGGGGGTTACACCAGTGTCCGTCCTGTGTCCGTCGACGTACGGCAAGTTACACTGGCATAAGTGCACTTACACTGGTGGATCTACTGTTACACCGGTGCAAGAGTTACATAGGATTGGGCTGTTGGTCTCTGAACTTTTCCTGGCTGCCTCAACTGACTCTTGCTAGTTGGAATTGTTACGCTTTGAGAGATTATGTAGAAAATCATGCCTGTTGTTTGTAACCCAGTATGAAGAACAGACAGCACTGAGGCAAATAAACTAAGGCATTTGCAGCACAGTTGAGTCCAGATGACTGGAAGTCTAAAGAAACTGGCCTGCAGCCAAGGGGGTCTACATAGGAGGATGGCCTGAGTGCCCTGTTCAGCTGCTGCCAAGAGGCAATGGAAGTGGGAGAAGCCCTTGCCATTACTAGACATGTCACTTGGTGGCAGTGAAAGCACAGGGGATGATGGGGCTGCTAGAAGGTGGTATAGGCTCCATATTCAAAGGGTGGCCAGCTTGCATGGGCCAATGATGTCATTGAGAGTCACTGCGGTGCAGTGGGCAGAGTGTCAGACTAAACCAAGATGGGGGAGACTCAGGCTCCAATCCCCACTTAACCAGGATGGGCACTGGGAGATTTTGGGCCAGGTGCTCTCTTTGGGCTAACCTACCTCACAGGTTTGTTATGAAGATTAAAGCTGGGAAGGGGAACAAGAACCACATATGGTGCACTGAGCTTCTTTGATGAAAGATAGGATAAAATATAAGAAATAAATTTGCTCTTATTGCATGCTGCTAGCCACTGTACAGCCACAGAACACACAATTGTGCAACCTTTGGCTACTCTCTGCCTCTCCTGTTGCCAAGCAACCTCATCCGTAACATCAAGGCCTCCTCTCTTCTTGTTTGCCATCTCTCTCTCTCTCTCTCTCTCTCTCTCTCTCGCACGCACACACACACACACACACACACACACACACACACACACAAAAACACGTATGTTGAATTGCTCCAGAACTTCATAACTTCAATTCAGTTTTGTCCCTCACTCACGCCTGGAGTAATTCTTTGTGTATACCACGTACACACGCCTCCTCCTCCCAGAATTGTGTGCTTAGTTTTTAACAAAATGCATGAAAAAAAGAAGCGGAACAGAAACAACAATAAATTCCAGGTTACTGTATATAGTTCCACTTCCTTGTATGAAGAGCACCAGCAGATTATACCAAAACCTAAGAGTTGGGGGTTTTATATGTAAGGCGATGCTGATCTGGGGAATTGGGGATATGTGAAATGACACTGTGAATAGGAATAATGAGAATACCTAGATTATGAGGGCTGTGCTATGTGGAATTCTTACATTAATTTGTGCCAGCCGTGAACCTGATGGGCAGCACAATCCACCATAAGGATTCAGCCGGTGGCCCAGGGCTGCCTGCCAGATCCTATCCCCATTCTGGGCCACGCTGCTGTAGCCCGGAGGTCTACTTGGGGAAGGGAACGTTCGTTCCCCTTCCCTGGGTGTAAACCAGGGCCGGCCCAACGGGCCTCCTCGGATTTCCGCCAGCTAAATAGCTGGCGGAAGTAAGAGGAGGCCGTGTAACGGCTAAGCCGGCCTAGCGGGAGATGGGGAGATGGCAGATGCCATCCCCTCCCCCTCCTGGGCCGGCTTGGCCAATGTCCCCCCTCCCTCGCCGCCTGGACCACCCCTGCACCGCCGCCGGGAGCCTTACCTTCCTCCGGCAGCCGTGGGGCCATCCCAGCGACGGAGTTAGGGCGGCCAGCCTCCGGTGGTCCCCGAAGTCTCCGATGGATTGCACTCTTGTAGTGGTCTAGACTGGAATTTGAAAGTTTGCTAACATTTGGGAGCATGGATCTCTTTTGGGGGTGATGATGATGCAAAAAAAAAAAATCCAGACAAATCCAATCACATAACCAGAAAATGCCTGAAAAACTAATTAGACAGAAAGGCTGGAAGTTTAGGAAATCAGATTAAGTATAGAGAAGAGAGAGAAAGAGAGATCTATTAGTTGTGATAAATTCCCCGGTGATCCGATAGTTCACCATCACTTTTCAGCCTTGTCACAATGGCATAACGCTATGTCAAATTGTTTTAGTGAGCCCGGACTAATACATACAAGAAGATTCAGGACTCACATCTGACAATACAATGATACAACCACAACATTCTATATGGTGTCAATATACTTAAGGAGCAGCTCCTCTAATATTTCTAGAGACATCTGTTTTTTCTATGCAAAAATTACCTTCAAGTGTTGGTGCTGGACCACTTTCATTCCACATTTCAAACCAGGGATGATGCATTGCCCTTGAAAAGTGACAAGGCTGTAGGGGGTCATGTAGCAAAGGCTCCTTTCTGCCCCATTCCTCCACTGATCCCCTTTCCCATTCTCCTCCTCTTTCCCCTGTGGGTCAGGATTGGAGGTCTTCTTGCTACAACAGGCAGGGGAGGAGGATGGGAAAGGTATGGAGGAAGTTTGGGAAGCCATGGACTCATCTCCTGCAGCCTTACAACTTTTAAAAGTAACACATATCTCCTGGTAACACATATCTCATTCACTTCAGTGGGCTTGACACAAGGCGCCTGAACAAACTGATTGAATGAATGAACAAACTGATTGATTTAGTGATTCCACAGATAACAGTGCTGTACCTAACTATGATCATACAGACCCGTTGATTTTTTGTAGCCCTATAATGCACCAAACTGGGTTTAGGATTCCAGCCCTGAGGACTAAATTAAGCACCCTCAACTCTTACCTTTGGCTCCCCCCAACCCCAGTTTTTCAATAAATCTATTTCCCTCTTTATTTCCACCACTGGCACAAGTTCCCCCAGCAGTTAATCATACCTACTGCCTTTGTATCTCTCTTTTCTTGCTAGTCCCAGGCATATTTATCACAGCCCATAATGTATTCTTGTCAGGCTATAACCCAGCAGCAGATAGTTTGTCTCTTTGAAATGTTATTTTGCTTCCAAGGAACTGGCAGCATTCCCTGCTTAGTTTTAATCCTGACTCTGTCGAAGCCCTTATGTGAACCCTTCAGTATGTCCTTGTCTGTACCATTATTTTTCTGAAGAAACAACCAGCTCTGTACACATCACATTAGCATGTTGCCCGTAGACTAGCTAATGTCTGTTCCCAAATTCTAAGAAAGAGGTTCCAAGAAGCTGACTTGGTATGATAATTTTGCAAGCTAAGAAGCATAGTAAATAGTTTCCTCATCATCAGGATTTAGCTTGCAGAAGTGTTGAAACCGCTGAAAGCTAAGAAACATTTGACATTTCCCTTGTTCCCTTTTTATAGTAAACATGATGCCTGTCTGTCCCAGAATCCTAGACACAAGTATGTTTTGTGACCCACAGAACCCGTTATCCAATGTGGCTGACCGAGGTTGAACTCCAAATGCCAAGCTTCATCTCAAATTTGAACTTTTCTCAAAGACAGTTGTATAAAAAGGTTGTATAAAAAGGTCTTCATTTAGCCCAACACAAAGGGATGGAAGACCAAATATGCACAATTCCCAAAATGTATGCTGGGTACACTGGCATGCCATGAGAGAATGCAGGCATAGGCGAGCCATGAGGCTGACTGAAATGGTTGCTTTGACTGGCGGGTTGGGGTTGGAGGAGGGGACAAACTGGTGGGTAGTGCCCAGCAACCTGCACCCACCCACCATCTCCCTTGGTTGCTCCACCTGGCCACCGCCCCATTTCCTTCTTGCATGCTCAGAGAACACACAAGAAAGGGGGGGGGAAGCTTACCTCCTTTCCCAACTCCATTGTTGTCACTTCCCAAGCACTCTCCTGAACATTCAGGAAAAGGACCGCTGCCTTCCCTTCCCTGTTGCTTCTTGTCAAGTGACATACAGAAAGGATGCTGGGAGCAGAGAGGTTCCACGCCCCGTCCCAAGACCCTTCTGGCTCAGCACTTTACAAGCTGCAGAAGAAGCAGTGGTGGTGGTGGAAGAGGAGGATGACAATGACACGGAGTAGATTTATGCTGGAGCAGTGTGTGTGTATGCACAGGCTAGCTTGGGGTTGGGGGTTCTGGCATGCAGGTGCTGCTGGTGTGCATGCTAGTAGAGGGGGACAGCAGATCAGTCACTGTCTGGAGCAGTGGATCAGCTAAAGGAATGGCTCGTGTGCCCTGAAAAATACATAAATAAATTAAAAGATGCCTGTAAGTCCAAAGTTGAGCCAGCGGGTGGCGCAGTGGGTTAAACCACTGAACCATGAGCCGTCGATCGAAAGGTCGGCAGTTCGAATCCGTGTGACGGCTCCTGCCAACCTAGCAGTTTGAAAGCAAGAAATTGCAAGTAGATTAATAGGTACCATGTCAGCGGGATGGTAACAGCATTCCATGCGCCTTGGTGTTGAGTCATGCTGGCCACATGACCATGGAAACGTCTTCGGACAGCGCTGGCTCTTCGGCTTTGAAACGGAGATGAGCACCGCTCCCTAGAGTCGGACACGACTGGACTTAATTGTCAAGGGATACCTTTACCTTACTAAGTCCAAAGTACTCCCCCACAGAAGATGATAGAAATGAAAGAACATTTCCTATTCCATTCCTTTATTGGTTCTCTGGTTGAGTCTACCCTGTGTTCCACTTCTGAATTCTGATTTACCGTCCTAGGTGAATGTTTTAAATTAATTCCAGGACTGGAGCATGCAGTTTGCTTTTGTTTTCAGTTGGTTCGTTTGCAGCCTTTCCTCCTCTCTCCATTAATTTTGTGTACATGCGTATTAATAAAATACTGCAAAAAAGCAATCCTAATGTGTTCATATGCCACATCAAGTTTTTAGTGCAGCTTTTTATCCATGCGTCTCTGCTTTCTTGCCCACACAAAAAATCCTTTATGTCAAAATTGCGTCTAGTTCACTTTTTTGTAGGGTTTTATCAGTGTGATATTGTAAGCAGGAAAATAAGTCTAGAAATGTCCCTTTTTATCACCTTAGACTGAGGTCTCACTTACTTTCCAGCAGTAAGTTCCACCAAAATCAACAGGATTTGTATTCATATAAATATGTTTTAAGATCAGAATAACAGATATACTGGTTCAGCAAAAAGCATCTCAGGATTAGTTGTCTGTCCAAGCAAACTAAATACAGATTCCATTCTATTCATTCTCATCCCACAGGAGAATACAGACAACAAATTTAAACCAACTGAAAAACACAGTAGCAGCATTTACCGTCCATGTTATCTGAAAACGTTACCCTGAGAATAGATATTTTGAAAGTACCACACGTTGCATTCATCAATTGCTAAACTAAATGTCACAACAAGGGGGGGGGGGGAGGAAAAAATTAGGTCTTATACTGCTTTGTTTTAAAAAAAAAAAAACAGTAAAGTAACCAAGATATTATGCAAAGCAGAAGGAGGTAGAGTACAGGCAGCATAAAAAACATAAATTTTCTGATTTTTTAAATCTTCTCCCCTACCCGCTGTAATGTACAGTACTTGCTTTTCACTGATGGATTCTTCCTGAAATTCAGTAATACTATACTTTCCCACTTTCAGCACTGCAATTAATAGAACGATATACAGCCCAATCCTATCCCCCGTCATGCTGTAGCATGCAGCCATGCCAACTGCATACATACTGTATGCTATGGTGGTGGTGGGTGGGGACAATAGGAAGACCAACCAGAGGTAAATAAAACAGTTCTTTATTTACCAGCGGGTGGCGCAGTGGGTTAAACCACTGAACCATGAGCTGTCGATCGAAAGGTCGGCAGTTCGAATCCGCGACGGGATGAGCTCTTGTTGCTTGGCCAGCTCCTGCCAACCTAGCAGTTCCAAAGCATGTTAATGCGAGTAGATAAATAGGTACCGCTTGCGGGAAGGTAAACAGCGCTCCATGTTCCAGCTGCATGCTACGCGCTGCAGCAAGGAGAGTCATGCCGGCCACATGACCACGGAGGCGTCTTTGGACAACGCTGGCTCTTCGGCTTTGAAATGGAGATGAGCACCACACCCTAGAGTTGGACACGACTGGACTTAATTGTCAGGGGTCACCTTTACCTTTACCTAGTCTTTCTGGCTGCCTATATGGATCTCCTCAGACCCATACCAGGTATATAGCGTATATCTGAGGAGAGGAAGGGGGTGGGGCAGGCTGGGAAATAGAGGATAGGATCTGACATGTGTCTTTGCCACTGAGTTTCACCCTCTCCAGCCCACTCCCTGCCCCCTGCCCTTTCCAGCATGGAGAACTTGCACCAGATGTTATCCCCTCTGATGTCAGCCAGCCCCCTTTCTCTCCTTGAACAGCTAAAGAGCTGGTGCAAGTCCGAGGAGACCCATTGTTGGCAGTCAAGGGGCTTACAGGGAGGTTAGGGAAAATATTTTCCCTTACCTCTCCCAAGCCTCCCGATCTGCCCTCCCCCCCTCCACGTGCAGGATGCAACACAAGCCTTTTTGGCGCGGCTACATCGGCGGGGGGAAGGGTAGGATTGGGCTGTCAGTATCTCAAAATTGCTTAGATTCAGATAACCTTCATTCTAGAAAATGTGTGTTGATCTGTACAACTCTTTCAGCAAGGGGCATGGACACTGGCGTCACTACAGGGGGGGCGGAACTGTAAGTTCTGCTGAAATTGGAGCCTTCCTTACATGGAGCAACGAAGCAGCCCCGCCCCCTCACCTTCGGAGCCTTTCAGGGAAGCGAAAGCAACGCACAGGAGACCCTGCGCGTTGCTTTCGCTTCCCTGAAAGGCTCTGAAGGTGAAGGGGCGGGGCTGCTTTGTTGCTCCGTGTAAGGGAGGCTCCAATTTCAGCAGAACGTACAGCTCCGCCCCCCCTGTAGTGACGCCAGTGGGCATGGACATGAACAGCGCATGTCCTGGTTACTCTTGGGGCACAATATACAAAGCACTGCTGTTGAGCATCTTCCACTCATATGAAAGGGTTAAGTAGAAGTTCCACTGACATTGGTGGGGTGATGATGAACAGCAGCTGTTCCTGGTGTATTATTATCTTCTTTCATGACAAATTCACCTTGCATTTGTCTGTATCCATTTGCAGAAAGGTCCCATTTTCCATGGATGTCAAAGTTCTTATGTTCTATACCTCTGGCTCTCTAAGAATATGGGCTTAAAAACAAGTTTCTAGTCCTCATGACCAAAAAGATATGAAACATGTGGATCATATTTGATAAACATCTCAAAAGCCAAGAGGTAGTTAAGCAGGAATCATGAAACTGAGCTTCAGTGTTTTCATAGCAATCTCTTCCCTATTGCTAAAGACAAGATAAATACTATGCAAAATCAGCGTTGTAAGAGGCCCACCCCCTTCATCATCGACAGCGCAATCCTATCCAACTTACACTACCAGTGTAAACAGCGGTGCAGCGAGAACAGGAGGCTCCAGAATGGAAAGGGGATTCAAATCCCTTTCAATCCCCCTTTGGAGGGGATTTGAATCCCCTTTCCATTCTGGGACCTCGCTGCACTGCTGGTTACACCGGTGGTGTAAGTTGGATAGGATCGCGCAACAAGGAAGGAGTGCCAGAGAAGACCTGTAAGGCCCTGGCAAAAGAACAGCAACATCAGTCACAAAGGGGCACATATACTGTATCTCCTAGCCCCTGTCCACAACCACCACTTCAACAACAGCCAAGAATGGGCTCAGATCCTCCTTTCTCCCTCAGAGCTCCTTCCCCCATGTTTAAAAAGCTTCTTTCATCACCCTCAATAAATTGGCTTCACCTCCCATCCAGAAATACATTTTGCCCTGTGATTCTGCCAGATTCCTGTTGGCGTCTTCTACAGTCTCATTGCCCACCACTGCCACATGGGATGCTCTGCGAATAACAGTGCGATCGTTGCCTTTTTCAGAGACGGGGGGGGGGGGAGTGCCCTTGCCACAAACATACTACACATCTGTTTAACTTGCAAAACCTAACTTGGTCTCAGAATTTGGCATTCTTTATATTTATTTGTTTCCCCTTTTATGACACAGTGCACTCATTCATGTGTACAGAGAGAGAGAGAGAGAGAGAGAGAGAGAGAGAGAGAGAGAATCCAGGTTTGTATCATGCAAAACTTTATTCCAGTAATCTGTAGAAAAATCAGTGGCTACTGGGGTAAAGCTCAAGGAACTACATCTACTCTCCTGTTTGCCTTTTCCAGCTATTGTCATGGTTGTCATGTTAAGAGCGGCAGCACGCACCCACCCCTGAGATAACACTTCAGGCTTTTTCCTTCTTGGCACATGTGCCTCTGGGATCTCCACGGATGCCCACAGGAGTACAGCTGGCACAAATGTTTGGAGAATCTAGCTGCCAATTGATGTGGCAGTAAACACAGACATACGTGGGTTAGATTACAATAAACAGACTTCAAGAAGCCGCCAATATAATTATAGTTCTGTACAATGAAGCCTGTCCTTTCACCCTCCTACAGGAAGTTTCATTATCCCCGTATTATTCTGCCCACAGAAAGAATTTCCTGAAGATGACCTTTTTATAGGCAGTAGCCATAGCAACCGGTTTCTCACTGCTCAGGGTGCGAGGCTGCATGTGCGCTGGAAAATGTTACAGAGATGTTGTGAGTTGATGTTTTCGGTTGCCCACTTAATTTGACAGCCATGTGAATATGTAGCAGTTCAAGCAGGGGGCACTTCACGGAAATGTGCAGCCCTCTTTGCTAGCTAATTAGGACAGGAATTCCCACGTCATCCTCCATGGTCACTCATGGAGCTCTAATAGTCCATGCCTTGACCAAAACTACTACTACAGCAACCACCAATCTGAAAACTGTGCTACATAGTAAAGCCAGAGGGGTCACCATTGGTACTGTTTTGCAGCTAGAGAAGTGAGGCTGATAAGTAGGATGAGAAGTTACCTGCTAAGTCCAACACTGAGCTAGAATGTGACTTCTTAGTCTGAATGTGATCTTTGACACCTGTAGGTGACATAATCCAAAGGTGGAGTCACCAGGGATACTCTTCTGTGCCACTCTGGAACTTTTCTCCTACTTACATTCCTTCTGCTTTACAAAGAATGGGACAACATGTAGCTTAAAGAAGGGCAAGTCCCACAAGACTTGTGGGCAGTGGTGAAACAAGGGTGGAGAGGAGGCAAGTAGTTCTGCAAGACTCCATTACACTGGAGTCAGCGGCCCCTTCCCCTTGCTGTTGGAGCCATTCCAGTAGCAACAGGGGAGTGTCCTGCGTGTTGCCTTTGCTGCCAGAATGGCTCCAACAGCAAGGGGGAGGGGCCGCTGACTCCAGTGTAACGGAGTCTTGCAGAACTACTTGCCTTCACTCCACCCTTGTTACGCCTCTGCTTGTGGGAGTTAGGCCACAGTCTGATCTAGCCTCATCTGCATGGTTGATTTGAGTCAGCTGTCTGACTCTGCTAGGACATAAAGCTACGGTACTTTTGATAGCATAAAAGTAATTTCAGAGATAATGTATGTTGGTTCTTTCACACCTACAGCAGATTAAACTCAATCCCACTACTGCGAGTAGATTCCCAACATTACAGTTCTTCTCTACTCCATATTAAGTGGGTTTCATTTTACCCAGTTTAGTGTTCATTGAAATTTGCTGCACAGTGTTACTGTCACCAGCTATTCAGTAGCTGAGCTTGCAAAATCAAAGCAAAATACTTGCAGCACAGATCAAGTTCTTTCCCGGTCAATTAGCATTTTGTATGGTGCGGTATCAACTTGACTATAAACTGTATGAGCTGTGATGTAACATGCACTGCAAAATGCTTTGCTTTGCTCAGCAACCTCACTTTTGAACCTTAAAAAGCCTTGCAGAACTGTTAGTTCAAATAAAGCTCTTGGCAACTACTTTGCAAATAAATTGTTCTATGTTTGATTCTTATAAGCATAAAATTAAATAATTTTTAAAAGTGATGCTAAATTTTGCTATGTCTGAGGTAACAGGTAGCTCAAATCGAAGGTCTTGAAAGTGGATCTGACAAGGAAAGTACAGCTCAGATTTTGTGGAGTCGTTGAACTTTTCAATCTACCATTGAGCCATAAAACATAGCAATATGAAACTTCTTAATATTTTCGTTTTTAGCTCATTTAGAAATCTGATCTGAATAGAAGCAAATATACATCTTAGTTTTGCCGATTCAATTTTCATCATAGACTTACAGCCCAATCCTACCTGGGCCTCGCACTGCTGGAACTCACGTTCCGGCATCAGAAGGCCCTTTGAGGCAGTGCTAAAGCCAGGCCAGCATTGCACACTTCCGGGCCACAGCTGCAAATGGGCAGAGGCGCAGCACATGTGCCAACAGCCGCTCTCAGAGTCTCCACCAGTTTTTGTAAGTTGGAGGTGGTGGTGCGGAGGAAGAGGTTTGGGGGCGTTCTGAGGTAGGGGGTGGGAGCAGGCTGGATGGGTTGCATATTGGCAGCAAAGGCGCACACCAGATGCTATCCCCCATTTTTCAGCTACCCCACCACCCTTCTCTCCTCGGACTTACTCCAGCTACAAAGCTGGTGTGGGTCCAAGAAAACCCATAGGTAGCCAGAAGGCCTACGGAAAGATACGTAAAAGTGTTTTTTTATTTACCGCTGGATGGTCTTCTGACCCCCCCCCCCAGATGCAGTATACTTTCTGTCAGCACAGCTGCATTGTTGCCAATGGTAGGGGATAGGATTGGGCTGTTAGATGATGGGACAGGACAGAAAGCTAAATTTCTCTCTGGAATTTTGAAAACTGGCAAGTATGAATGAAACTTCCAAGAGAAACGTCGTTGCCGTCCCCTCTTCTGTGAGGCAGCTAGTATTTCAGGCTAGAGGACACTACATCTCACAAGCAAAATTTCTGTCTTTCTGTAATAGACCACCTGGTCAGTCTAGGGTTTCTGCCTGGCTGCTACTCAAGTCTGATGTCATGGTTTCAGTCATATACAATAGTGACTATAGGCACAGGACTGAAAAATAGCCTGTTTTAGGCTATCCACCAGGCTGCCAAAATATGGAAAGAAATGCATTGCAAAGCATACCAGAAGCTTTTGACTCTGCAGCACATTGGAGAGCTGGAAGGAAGCGGAGAGCCTTTCCCCAGAGTTGGTGGTACTGGATTAGATGGCGCAATGGCCTGGCTCAATATAAGGCAGCTTAAGCCCTGCTAATACAATAATGCAAACTCTTCTGAGCTATGCGATAAGGCTGGCTGTAAGATTTAATAAAATGCTTTATCCCTTAAATAAATCAGCTCCCTGGATGCACACACAGCAACCCAACTAGCCTGGTTGTGAGATCCAGAGAGCGAATACCAAAGCGAACTGAGAAAGAGGGAGGGCTCAGGAAGCTTGCTTGGGAATTGGGACAGCAATACCAAAGCCATCCTGAGGAGAATGGGAAGAAGAAATGTCATGATGGAAATGATTAAATTACCGCCTGTTGGCAGATGTGCTGTGCCTTGTTGTTCAATTTCACTTTATTTTGCTCATAAATGGCTAGAGTTAAAAGGAAAAATAATAATGAGGAAGCTGCTTTCTCCACTTGTATTATTATGTCTGGAGGGAAAGCATAAAGTTGATTGGAGAACGTGCGCGAGTCTTGTGACAAGAGAAGAGAAAACATGCAAAGGACAAGGCAAGGAGAGAAATCCCTTGTTTCCTTGCAGCTCTCCCCTCCTCCCTCCAGCCCCAGAAGTGTTATTACATTTCCAGCAAGGAACGCAAGCTGTGCTTGTGCACACAGCAGGGGATCATAAAGGAAAAGCAGAAGCTATAGAATCAGGTTGATTATATCCCCTGGCAGTAATGACAGTGGTGGCAAGTGCAGGGTGGGAGCCCCCAAAGGATTCTGTCTTCTTCAGCCACAGAATAACAAAAGGACAGAGGCATTTTGCCAGCATCTGACATCAGAATTGTCTTCCTTCCTCTCCATTTTCCAGCAACTTATTTTATCCCAGGCTCTTTCAGTAGCATTACCATGTTATAAGGCTGTACACAGTAACAGCCACACAGATTGCCTTGCTGAAAACACAGCGTTTTTATTAAGCTAAGGGGAAAACATAAGCCAGTGTCAAGATGGCACAATGATTTTACCTGTCACAGTGACTAAACAATGTTTTGGGTTCCTGTAAGACAAAAAACATATTGTTATTGCAAATAGGGAACTATGAACATTTCATGGGGAATTCCTACTCTTTATGTCACATGGGGGGATCCATCAAAAGCCCCCCATGCCATCAAAAGGGTCATAAGGGTGGGAATTGCATTCCAAGGATATGAGACAAAGGGTGCTCATCCTCAGAGCTCAATCTCTCCTCTCAGGTTCCTTTTGGTTCCTTTTGGTGACGGTGGGAAATGGGAAGCTGAGTCCCCTTTCCCACCGAAATGGTTGGGGGTGATAGGCTCTGAGGTATGCACACAGACTCTGAAGCTTAAGATATATGATGGGATAGCAGTTACAAAGGCATTGGTGCAGGGGTGCTCCTAGGGTTTGCGTCATGCAGTGCGGGAGGTCAGTGTGTCACCCCCATGATGGAACTCCTTCCATGCAGTGGGCGGGGCAATGCATCATCACCCCGCCCCCCCATCATTGCCCTGCCTCCTGCATAATCAAAATTACACCTTTCAATTACAATATTATACACACAGCCTAAATGTATGTTTGCAGCCTAAACAGAGGCATCACTAGGGTTTGCGACACCCGATGTGAGAGCTCAGTGCATCACCCCCATGATGGACTCCAGAGGTGAACAGGGAGAAACAAGGCTGGGCTGAGCTGGGTTCTACAAAAGATACCCATCAGGCAGGACTGTGTATTACTGCAGAGTACTCCTGGTCAGTGGTGTCACTAGGGTTGGTGTCACCCGGTCCGGTAACTCATGGTGTCACCCCCATTAACTTTCTTTATTTTAATATATAACAGTACAGGTCATCCAACAAATCAGTCACCAACTCGTCTCTCAGAACAATCAGTCTCATTGGTCTGTTTTGAGTTAAGGAAATCCACTTTTTGTTACATAAGGCAGTTGTGCTTTCTGTTTCTGGTTATTTGGCCATAATGTTTGATAGAATACAGATAATTTGAAATGGTTTGTTGCATTGCATTCTGATTCTGCATGGCATTATGCATCGAATGATACATAACTTGATGATATTATTCATAAAGACAAAGTTTTCACAATTTTGGCCACTAGTGGTGTCACACACACCCCGAGGGTGTCACCCAGTATGGTCCGTACCCCCACACCCCTCTAGCGACGCCACTGTTGGTGAACACAGTGTGTTCACGCATAATGATATGGAGAGAAGTCACAAGAAAAGGGTTAAATTCAAAGAGGGATCTAAATGCCAGTGATATCAAAAAAGTGCAATGCTGATCTGCCAGGGAAGACTCCTGTCTTTCCTACCATACTCCAAGCCAGGGGTGTTGCTACCCCCCCCCACCGCCACAGGGGTAGGATGGGATGGGGCGGACCGCCCCCGGGCAGCAGGCAGGGGGCATCAAACTAGAGGTGGGGGGCATCATACTGGTGGTACGGGCGATCCAGGTGCTGGCGGCAGAGAACACGGCGGCGATCCAGGCGGCAGAATGGCTCGGAGGAGCCTGCAGAAGGCTCCTGCTGTCTCCACGCCGCGTTTGTTTTGGCACCCGCCCGCCCAACCCCCGAGGGACGTTTGGCTCTGGCTGACATCACTTGGGGGTGGGGTGAGTGACATCAGTGTCACAAGGGGGGGCTGGTGCGATGCCAGCTATGCTACTGCCCACCACCCAAGGCTGGGTGACATCATGACGCCTCGTGCCCCTCCATGTCGTGATCACCCCTCCTTGCTTCCAGAAAGGCTCCATTTGGAGCATCACGGAAGCGAGAGCGGGCGGGAGGGCCCAGCTCATGCCACGCAGTTACTCCTCCCAAGAAGACCGTGGATGCCCCACAGCAATTTGGGGATTGACAACAGCTCTGGTTCAGGTAAATCAGATCATTTTCTCTTCTAAGCTGATGTTTTTAATAGCATATGGGAGAGTTAATAAATGACTCTGGGATTCTCTGCTCATTTAACACAACAATTTGCAGGTTTAGGTCAGGATAGCACCCCAAGGATGCATTCAATGATTCCATTAATAAGTTTGATAAAATATGAACATGATGTGGGAAGCAAACATGAGTGCATCAATCCTGTATTAATACTGTACATGTAAACGTTGGTGATGAAGAATTAATACATTGATATTATTGTCCATGATATTAATTGCATTGCATATGGAAGTCATTAATTCCCTTTTGGTCTGGGGCATTTGCCCTTCCCCGTTTCTACAAAATGTCATTGGCACCTACTTTTCAGTGGTGCAATTCAATGCACCTGGTCATGATAGCAACAGTTATATAACTTGACGTATGACCTGGTACCTGAATTGGCTCCCCCCCCCCCCCCCATGTCTATTAGATAGTAAGCCTGTACTGTTTTTTCGTCTATTCCAGCAATTTTCAACATTTTCTTCTCACGGCACACCTGACCTTTATGGTCTTTGCCTCTGTTGATATCACTTCCTGCTTCCAAGAGACTCTTCTGGGTTCTGCAGCTCTGTATCTAGGGCAACTGTCTAAAAACAAAGCTGCAGAACTGGAAGAGTTTTTCAGCAATTGTCAACTGCTGTTGCTCCAAACTCTTGCGGCACACCTGCAGACATTTGCAGCACACCGGTTGAAAAATGCTGGTCTATGCGCAGGACCTTGAATATTTTAGGCACTTTAATAATAACCAATAACAATAGCATAGCTATTTGAAAAATAATCAAAAGAAACCAGGTGGCACCAAACAGCTTGGCATTCCTCATTCAGTATTGATACTTTGGGAAAGCTGGCATCTGGAAATATCTGATCATGTATGCTCCTTCCTATGCTACCGATATAGTGGTAAGAGGGACAACATATACCTACCGATACCGATATAGTGGTAAGAGGGGCAGAAGAGTCTGGCTCAGTCGGGAGAGCTGCCATCTTGTAAAGCCCGAAGACCGGTGAACTTGATAAGTTTGAGACACGCCATCGACAAAAAGCTGTGAAAGCCTCCAGGAGGAGAGATAAGAGCTCCCAGCTGCGTCGGTCGAGTGTGGGAGGCGCCAGCCAGCAGAATTGTCAGACTGTAAAAAGGATACCACCTGGAAAGTAGCCGTTCATGAAAGACTGGACATTTATATATTGTAAAAAAAACCAAGGGGGGGTTAGGACAGCCTGCCCATGTACACCGCCTTGGATTAAAGTCGGAGGAGAAATCCAATGACCAAGAAAGGCGGTATATAAATACTGTATATTATTATTATTATTATTATTATTATTATTATTATTAACATTGCCAGTGACCATTAAGAGGGAGATATCAGGCATTCAACTGTGGCTGCACCGCATCATGCCAGCACATTCAGGCCAATTGGCAGGCCCCAAGGATGAGCTATTTTAGCAGTGGAGCCTGCCCTAGTTGGCTGAGCAGTGTGCGATTAGTTGGTTGCCCAGTCAGAATGCTTTGCCTATGAACCCAAATTGTGAGAATCAGGGTTTTTTTGGCTTACTCCACACAGCTTGCTGCCACTGGGTACTCAGTTCCAGTAACTATTCACAGGTCACAACTACATGAGCAGGATTGGCATGGGTTAGGCGTAAGATTAAATTATAGACATTGATGAACCAACTGATGCCTCAGGGTGAAGGAGTGTTTCCCCAGATGCGTCTTTGTCAGACCTGGCTTACTAATGAGGCTGGGTGAAGCATCTGTTTGGATTGGTACAGGCAGCAGGGCGTGTCCCACAAGCACACACCCTGCATCTGCCCACCACCTCCACTGCCCATCCACCTACTCCGCACCTCTGCTGCCACACCTCCAAGCCTGGTTCAGCCCCCCATCATCCGTCATTCTCCTCTTCCAAAGGGGAAGTGAAGAGAGTGGTGGCAGCCTAGAACGTTTCCCAGGAGATGCCACTCTAGTCTCCTCCTCACTTTCTCTTCAGGAAGAGGAGGAGCAGTGCAAGCTGGTGTCAGCAAGGGGTAAAACTGTAGGGGCACACACACATGTGGGGGAAGAGTGGTGGTGGCAACTCACAGCCTTAGGTATGGGGGGCTTGGGCCAACCCTGGTCGGGCACTTGCCAAGGACCCCTGTGCTCCCAGGGGTCCATTTGACTGACCTCTGAAATCCCAAGCAGTTGGTAGGCAGGAGCACAAGTCACTTAACCGCCATCACTCCTTTCTCTTGCTCTTCCCATCTGCAACTGCAGGACGGTCCTTCAATGAGGGTGGGAGGGGAGAGGTGAGGTGATGACAGAGTCTGACAGGGTCTGTCGTTCCCTCATCTAGTTGCTTTGCCTGGTTGCTACTCCCCTTCTGGGGCACTGAAGGATGAGCATGCAGAGATATGCTCTCCTATACCTTCCTTCGTGTCTCTGGCTCTGGCTACTCCTTTTTCAGCACCCCTGGGGTGCCGAGAGAGGAGTGGCCCCTGTACAATTAAAAACGTTAAAATGAGGAGGTTCAGGCTACTCTTTTGTCAGCACCAAGAAAGTACTTTAAAGAAAGAGCAGCAAAGCAACCCGACTGGCCCTCGTGATGGGGAGGAGGAAGAAATACACAAGCACTTTCTCCCCTTCCATCCCAGTGGCCAATAGGGCTTGCTCCCACTCCCACAGTCCCCTGGGAGGAGACCCCAGGAGCAAGCCCCAGAACTGGGGAGGAGAGAGAAGCAGCTTCCTCAGAGGCCCCTGCAACGAGGGTGAGAGAGGAGAGATGATGAAAGAGTGGCTAGCTCTTCCACATGCTCACTTGCCAGACAGCCCAGTCCAGCCCAATACATTCTGGTTCCATTCCAGAGGTTTGTTGGCAAGTCAGAACATATGTAAGTCAAAACAGCTGGCTCTTGCAAGTCCAACGCCATCATGCCTGTGCAAAAGCACCACAACAGACAGATCACACCTGCATGAAAGCATTGATGTGGCCACCTGAAACTCAGGGACCCAGTGCATACGGTGGGGGAAGGGAAGCTGCAGGAAGGGGGAGAAAGGAAAGAAAAGGGGGAAGCCCAGGTGGGGGTATAAAGACAGGGAAATCCCGGAGGGCTTGGAGCACACATGCTGCAAACCCGCCCCCCTCTTTTGCCCCAGGGCTCAGCACGCACAACCTGGGAACCCACTTGCAAACTGCATCCTCTTGGGGCTGCTTAGCCCAGGGACACGCTAAGCATGAGTGTTAGGCCACCCTTAGATATATGGGTTCTGAGGAGCCTGGAGCAGAATGGGCAGCTTCAGGGGTCAGTGTGGGGTCACTCAGTATGGACTTCTGAGGAGGAGTGTCACCAGAAATAGCTCTCAGCCCATAAAGTTTGAATACACGTATTGGGTGTGTGTGTGTCTGTTCCTTTAGTTCCTAGTTAATCAATAAAATAGTGATCCTTTTAAATTCCATAAACCTGTGTCTTGTCTCGTCCTTCCTGCTCCATGCACAGTTACATCTTTCTTTTTAGTTAATGAATGTTGATAAAATGAAAGTTTTCTGAAGGCTGATTCTGAAACAGGTTGGATTTTTTTTTCTCAATTATGACTGTTCCATCTTCTGATCAATGCATAACATTGTGTCATAGCAAAACGTTTTTCAAAAAAAACATTTCATGGGCGCCACACAAAACTGCCATCAGACATTTAAGTTTTCTTTCTTTTTCATCCAGGTCTGTTCATTGACTTTTGCTAGAAGAATGCATGTTTTGTTACAGAGAGTAAGGGGTTAGCTACATGACACCTGAACAAAGAGTAGATACCACACAATAATAGGTGCTTTTGCTTGTTATGTTAACCAGCAAATGGAAGACCAGGTTTTGTATTTCATTTTAGTTTTGAGAGTTATGGTCCAGGGCAAAACCATTTAACCACACTGGAGGCTTGGAAAAGCATGCAGTATAGATTTTGAATTGAAAACACTGACCTCTAGACTAAGGGGTTAGGCTTGGGGTTAGAGAGCACATTATACTCACTATGAAAAAAAATTGAGTGGAACCAAGCCAGAATATCTGATGCAGACCTAAAGGAAGAGGTGATCATCAAGATTTCACCGTGGACAGAATATTGTAATAAGAGCTGGAGCACAGCTTGTAGAGGTCAGGGGAGGAATTTTGGCGGTCTGGGATTTGTTCTCCTTTCTTTTGACTCTTACATCTCTGCTGCTAGGCAGAAAAGAAAGCTCTAATCAAGCTTCCATTGGACCAACAGTGCAAACCTACACATGTTTACCCAGAAATAAGTCCCATTCTGTTCAAAGGATCTTACTGCTTTGCAGAAGTTGGCTCCAGCATTTCAGCAGCTAGTTTTGACACTCCCTATCCCCAAAAATGGCCCAATGGCAAATACCATTGCTACAAATGCTACTCCCTCCACACCCCTAGTTTGCCTTGCCAGCTGTGAGCCAAGCAGTTCACAGAGGGACAGATCTGGTCCAAGAACCAACATTTGCTGGTCACCAAATTAGTTATGGACTATTAATCATCATGAGAACCTAATGTTGAGCCCTACACCATTAAGCAACTGCTATAGCCATATCTTTCCCCTCTGCCTATAAGACTCCAGAATTAGCTTAGCTGGGGGTGGAAAAGCAATTTAGGAACAATCCCATCACTGTGAAGGATTTGAAAATGCTAACGCTTAATCTGGGGAAAGGAATCTGTAAGTGTATCTACAATAGCGATAAAGGATAACCTTTGACCTGCTTTGGTCAACATGAGTACACGCCACATGAGAAGGGAACATATAGATCCAGTGCAACCTTTTCTCTTATCCAAATATCTTTGGTATTACCGAGTAAACGGTTTTTTAACAGCACTTGATGGCAATATCCTATAAAAATGATTATATTTTAAGCACTTGATGGCTATATTGTTTTAAAAGAAACAACCTCTTTAAAAATACTCAAGGTACCACTATAAAGAAGAAATCATTCCAACAACGATCCCAACCCACAGAAGCTGCATCCAGTAGTATCATTTCCCAGACAATATTATGCCCTGAATAAAGGGGGCCTGTTCCATTTCAAAGACTTGCAGAGTAATATGAAATGTTTGAACTCTAGTCAAGGACACCAAGTGCTCACAAAAGTAATCTACAAACTGTACCATTATGCAACCCATTCCTGGGGAAAACACACACCCCAGAACTGATATCCTTAGTAGTACAATGCTGTGTAAATAAGAGGCTGTGCTTAATGCCTGACCTAATGGATGAATTAACAATGTGAACCAAAGTTACACACAATGGGTGGGATAGGATTGTTACTAAATCCTTTCGTTCCAATAGAGTACTGTACAAATGCCACACTAGTAGGGGGGAAATTGCCAGCATAGCAATACCTTTTTACTGGCAGGACTTCGCCTGTAAGGGAGAAAACTGGGCAGAGTTGCAGTGTGGTGAGGGACAAGTGAAGTTAGTCAGAATCCGATATGGGGTCCCCAACAATAGAGAAACAGCATCTGAACACTCCCATGGAATTCAACAAACAGGTAAATGGCCCTGAACTGCAAGAGGCAAAGTCTTCAGCAATTGTACACAAAGCTCAAATGTACACAGGGCAAGCAAAGAGACCACTGCAACAGCAGTAACAGGCGATGACACAATCAATCATCCTCTTTGCTATGCTGACTTAACACCTGAAGTGGGAGAGGAAGCCATTTTCAAGATGCAGGCCTCAATAAATTCAATCAAATTTAGTGATTATTTTTAGCACAGCAATTTCATGCTGGAGTTTCCTTTTGAAGCTGTTGTTGTTGTTGAAATGCAGCAGCTTGCAGATAAGCAGCATAGTGTCCTGGGAGACTGAGATGTTCTGTCACTGGTTTCTGAATGTTGCCCATCTTCATTACAAAGTTGTGTTCATTCATACCATCACCAGCAGGGCCGGCCCAAGACCTCCTGATGCCTGAGGTGGCAGCATGCCAAATGCTCCCCCTCTCTTACTTGATTACATGCCAGCCTCTCCTCCTCCTAGTCTAATGTTCTAGCTCAGCATTTTCCTCCCTTCCACATTTCCTCTTCCTCTCTGACCCCCTCTTCCTTTTCTAATCCAGGGAGCTGAGGGAGAAAGAGGAGCAGTGGAGGCAAGTAGATAGAGATGGGCACCCCCTACCAATCTGCTACCTGAGGCAACCACTTTAGCTGGCCTCATGAATGGGCCGGCCCTGTTGACCAATGTCAACATTTGTTCGATGTAGACAGGAGACAAGAACTGTTAGATAAATGGCATATATTTATGCCGCCGCTGGTTACACCGGTGGCATAAATTGGATAGGATTGCACCCTAATATGGCTCCCCCCCAAAAGCTGTTACCCATTTTATAATGTCATGTTTCTTAGTTATGCTCCAATATGAGGCACATGCATCCATGCACGCACACACACATCAAGAGAAAGAGGATACAGCAATATATTATACTTAAGGTATGCAAACAATTGATTCTCCCAGATTAGCCATTAGAATACTAATTGAAAATGGTTCTTTCCCCTGGATAATAGCCACTGAAGTCTGTAACATCCTCTTGAGGGGGAAGATGAAGTGTTCCTCTGTTCAGCTCTCCATCTGGCAAATACTCATTATACACACACATTTACATTTTGAACAATGAATGATGAACTGCTTCTTCCTGCCTTGACAAAGGCAGAAAATGACATAAGGTGTTTACAACCTTGTCAATGCCAAGGCCTAATCATCAGGCTTTGGGGCTTGGCCTTGACCAAACTAGCAGCTACTGACGCTCTCAGATGATGTCAGAGAAAGCTCTGGAAACAGAAAAGCCAAAGAGGAATTGTAATTGTGGGGCTTCCTGGCCCAGGTTGGAGTGGGGGGGCCTCCTCCCTTATACTCACAGAACCCACTTGCCAGGCCTCTGGGTCATCCCTCTCTATTCACCTGGAAAGAATCCTACTGCCCAGTTTGGAGAGCCTTACCCTGTTGTCACAGATTGGCTTCAAGAGAGGAGGGGGCTATACCACACCCACTTCCACCTCCTCTCCACAGGACAGTCTCCTCAGGCCACTAGCGTCACTGCAGGGGGGCGGAGCTCCAAGTTCTGCCAGGCTCTGATCCTCCATTACACGACGGGAGAAGGTGGCCCCGCCCCCTCGCCTTTGGAGCCATTCCGGCCGACGAAAGCAAGTGTTTTCGTCGTCCGGAATGGCTCCAAAGGCGAGGGGGCGGGGCCGCCTTCTCCCGTCGTGTAACGAAGGATCAGAGCCTGGCGGAACTTGGAGCTCCGCCCCCCTGCAGTGACGCCAGTGCCTCAGGCTACTGCCTCCTCCAGCAGCTGTGGAACCAGAACCCTCAGCCTTGCATCCTGCTGTTACTGCCACTGACTGAAGCTTTTATATTGGGGCCTGCTTTATGGGTATGTGCAGTCCCACCCACTTTCCAACCCTGAACCCACGTCTCTAGCTGCCCCAGCAACCAGGAAGCCTGCCTTGGGAGAGGCATAAGTAGTCGCAGGACCCAGCTGTGGCTCACCTACGGGCTGCAGCAGTGCTCACTGTGGGTTTAGTGACTGTTTTGGTCACAGTGTGCTGCTAAATTGTCTAGGTGACCCTGGCAAGGGGCTCAATGGCTAGACACGGGGGGGGGGGGCACTGAGGCAGACCTAACCAAGGGTGGAAACATTGCTCCCAGACACTCATATTACATATCCAGTCTTCCCTGAAAATAAACCCCAAAATACAGAGACGGAAGTCTGATTTCTGCACCTAGCTAATATAAAAGGAAGCGTCCCACTCAGCCCTAGCAAATGTTCAACATACAGGCCTGTCCGTTTCAGCAGAGAATTATGCAGTCCTTCCAAGTAAGTTGAAGATCGTGGCTATAGCTCAGTGGTAGAGGTTCCTTACATGCATGCAAAAGGTTCCAGTTCAATCCCTGGCATCTCCAGAGAGGGCTGGAAATGATCCCTGTTTGAAACTTTGGAGAGCCACACTACTATGACTCAGTTGAAAAAAGCTTTGTAATTTCATAGAAGCATGCTTTGGAGTTCAGCCTAGGTTAGCCTTTATCTGCCACAATATTTCTCAAGAAATTTTCATCAGAGCTCCACAAACCTAACCTGTAGTGTTAATGAGATGGATACAGGGTCTAGCAAAGAGCACCTTGTAATAATATGAAAATATTCAGAAGGTCAGGAGATGCCTGAGGATTCCTAGTATGTTCATGTATTTCCCAGAACCACAAAGATTCTCCTTCTGTGCCCTGTCCTATCCCAATCTCTACGATCAACTGAGAATACTGTCTTCAGGCTCCTTCACACATTACATGACAACAAATGTAGTCACCATAACATTAGTCTACAAAAGTGGGGGAGCATTTGTATGATCAAAAATCCTAGAGTTGCCAGCCCTGTTCATGCAGCTTTACCATCAACTTTGTCATGCAGGGATCAAGCAAGTGACATTTTTCCAGGCATGGAGATATAGTGAGAAGAAAATGTTTAGAACATAAGAAGAGCCCCGCTGGATCAGGCCAAAAGCCCATCCAGTCCAGCTTCCTGTATCACACAGTGGCCCCACCAGATGCCTCAGGGAGCACAAGACAACAAGATAACCTGTTTCCCGTTGTTACTCCCTTGCACCTGGCACAGAGAAAACCCGCTTCTAAAACCTCTAAAACCAGGAGGTTGCTTATGGCTTGTAACCTGTGATGGTCTTTTCCTCCATGAATCTGTCCAAACCCCTTTTAATGGCATCCAGGCCAGGTGCCATCACCACATCCTGTGGCAAGGAGTTCCACAGATGAATTACTCACTGGGTAACTGACTAACAGCACAATCCTGTTTAACCTAAAGCACGTTGTGGTGCCGCTCCTCCAGCGCTGCAGAATGGAGCAGTGCCACGGCAGAACAGTAAGGCCCCACCGGGCAGCAGAGAGGCGAGGGGAGGGAGGAAAGCGGGTGTTCCAGGAGGGAGGAATTGGAGGATTGGGTCCCAGAATGGGGAGGGATCAGTGGAGGTCTCCTCTGCCATATCCTATCCCCCTTCCTGGGCCTATTGGGCCTTACATGGGCCTCTTGAATGTACTACACTAGCAAAATTGCTGGCATGCATTTGAGGAGACCCATCGGAGCGGCTGGTGAGTTACTCATGGTAAAGGAGCAAACATCCCTTTACCCCGAAGAGGCTGCCAGCTGTGCCAGGGCAGGCCCAATACTGCTCAGGATGCGGCGGGCGCCTTATGTGCACCGCCGCATCCTGCTAGACTGGGCTGTTCATTTCTGTGTGCTATATAGAGATGGGACAGAATGTCATATAGACATGGGACAGAATAGGGACAGAGAATGGTCCATAACCCCAATAGCTGCCCAAGAACATTGGCAAGGGGACAGGACACCATGTTCTCAATCAACTACTAATCATGTACTAACTCCTTCAAAGAAGAGCCTACACATCTGGTGCTTCTAATTATGATCCATGATGACCTCACTAGAGTATAACAGGTGAAGTTAGACATTCCATTGTTTATTCTTTTGCACGTGCATATGTTTCAGAAGAAAAACAAACAGGCATAGCTACTTCTTCATACCACTGGTGGGAGGGAATAGGTAGGGAATAGGCCTTTGAATTTGCTGGGAAGGTGGGATGGTCGTTAGCTTGAATTTATCTGTTTGGAACCTTCCAAGATTAAAATTTATACAGAATAAATATTGTTACTGAGCCCAGCAAGCCAGGCTCTTATCTTAAACACAGCAGGTCACATTGTTATCTTAATTTAAAGTTGATTGTCCCTTTTCAGAGTTCTCAACTGGCTTTTTTATTACCCTCAGCTACTGAGATCCAGGGTAAGTAATGGAATTTGACAGTTCCAGTAAAAAAATAAAAAGGGACTATGACTGTACTCTGTGTGTGATAAACTGCTACTAACAAGCACCTGTGTGCAATACGATTTCCATATAAATGTGAAATTTGACATTCTGCTGCAGTCAGTGGTAAAACTATTCCATTAAAACGCCACAAAAAGAGCAATCTTTTGCGGAATCTCTCCCATTCTCTGAGTGAAGGCTGATTCTTCTTGATACAATTAACCATAAGTGCTAAGCTTGCTCTGTTTCTCATTTCTTTAAAACTGTTGGAAAAATCCATTCCCTTCTTATATACCCAACTTTGTTGTTTTGTTTTTAACAGCTTTTTCTTTTGGTACTTACAGGATCTCACTGCTTGGGAGGATGGCAAGTCATCCATTTCTGAAATCAACTTTTCTGAAACTTTGGGTAAAATAAATGTTAAGTTTGAAAATGGGTGAATGTGGGGGTTGTTGCCATCATCTGACTGCCACCTCTTCTTTTCCTGATTAGGTGTGAGGAACCTGACCAGCTTGGAGCAGGCAACAACAATGGAAGCAGAGGGCATGTGCTAATGAGCATGCCAATAAACAAAAAAGGGGAGGCAAAGTGTGTGTGTGTGTGTGTGTGTGTGTGTGTGTGTGTGTGTGTGTGTGTGTGTGTGTGTAATGCCTGGCATGGGGGCGTACTGGCGCATGAGGTAGGGTGCGGATGACACTGGCACACTTTCTGGTGGCAGAATGGGGAGGTGACATATCCGCCATTGTTCCGGACAGTGCATCAGCTGGGGCCACCCCAGGTAACCCCTTCTACATCACCACATTCAGTAAGAAACTCCAGCATGACTGCCATGTTATGTAGCCCCAGTACCTTGCAGATGATTCTGGGGAGAGCTCTAGAATAAACACTCAGCTCACTTGCAGAATTGGCCAGGTCTGTTTGGACCTCAGTGTAACCCCCTGCAAACAGAGAGGGGGGAAGGGAGGGGGGAGAGAGAATAATACAGTAATAGAATCCATCAGTGGTGTCAAGGGTTGGCCTACCTGGCAATGCACACAAACACTGCCCTGTAAGTTCGCATTAAAATTGCCACTTTGCAACTCAGAAGTCAGACACAGAACCTCCTCTTGGTGGCGATTAGGACGCTGGTGTTACTCTCTCTTCCCAGTCCTGCTGCAAGAGACAATCAGACCGGGAAGGAATGAAGGCAGAGGAGCCACGGCTGCATGTTACAAGGAAAGATCAGTACTGATGTGAATAAGCTGCTTTTCACAGAAGCTCATCTGCCATTATACTAATCTGTTCATTGAGTCACCCAAGCTTCTAAGGAACTCAGGCATTCTCCAGAATACATTTTGAAAACCACTGGCCTAAGGAATCCAGTATCACAGTAGAGGATCCTTATCTGAGGACCTCAGTGATTCTTGTCAACCATTGACATTACTCTCCTTCATGGATCATTGCCTTGTCGTGGCGAAGGGGCTTGCGTAACTCAATGAAGCCATGAGCTATGCCGTGCAGGGACACCCAAGACGGACAGGTCGTAGCAGAGAGTTCTGACTAAAAGTGATCCACTGGAGAAGGAAATGGCAACCCACTCCAGTAACCTTGCCAAGAAAATCCCATGAACAGTACCAAAAGGCTAAAAGATATGACGCCGGAAGATGAGCCCCTCAGGTCGGAAGGTGTCCAATATGCTACTGAGGAAGAGCGGAGGACTATTCCAAGTAGACCCAGAAAGAGTGAAGCGGCTGGGCCAAAGCCAATAGGACGTCCAGCTGTGGATGTGTCTGAGGTTGAAAGGAAAATCCAATGCTGCAAGGAGCAATACTGCTTAGGAACATGGAATGTGAGGTCTATGAATCAAGGCAAGCTGGATGTGGTCAAAAATGAGATGATAAGATTGAACATTGACATCTTGGGAATCAGCGAACTAAAATGGACGGGCATGGGCGAATTTAAGTCAGGTGACCATCATATCTACTACTGTGGGCATGAATCCCTTAGAAGAAATGGAGTAGCCCTCATAGTTAATAAAAGAGTGGGAAAGGCAGTACTGGGGTGCAACCTCAAAAACGACAGAATGATTTCAGTTCGAATCCAAGGCAAACCATTCAACATTACAGTAATCCAAGTGTATGCCCCAACCACTGATGCCGAAGAAGATGAAGTTGACCGGTTCTATGAAGACCTACAACACCTTCTAGAACTAGCACCCAAAAAAGATGTCCTTTACATCATAGGAGACTGGAATGCTAAAGTAGGAAATCAAGAAATAAACGGAACAACAGGCAAGTTTGGCCTTGGAGCGCAAAATGAAGCAGGGCAAAGGCTAACGGAGTTCTGTCAAGAGAACACGCTGGTCATAGCAAACACTCTTTTCCAACAACACAAGAGGCGACTCTACACATGGACATCACCAGATGGTCAATACCGAAACCAGATAGATTATGTGCTTTGCAACCAAAGATGGAGAAGCTCTATACAATCAGTAAAAACAAGACCTGGAGCTGACTGTGTCTCAGATCATGAGCTTCTTATTGCAAAATTCAGGCTTAAACTGAAGAATGTAGGGAACACCACTAGACCAGTCAGATATGACCTAAACCATATCCCTTATGAGTATACAGTGGAGGTGAAGAATAGATTTAGGGCATTAGACCTGGTAGACAGAGTGCCTGAAGAACTATGGACGGAAGTTCGTAACATTGTACAGGAGGCAGCAACTAAAACCATCCCAAAGAAAAAGAAATGCAAGAAAGCAAAGTGGCTGTCAGATGAGGCTTTACAAATAGCTGTGGAAAGAAGGAATGCAAAAAGCAAGGGTGAAAGGGAAAGATATAAACAACTGAATGCAGAGTTCCAGAGAATAGCAAGGAGAGATAAGAAGGCCTTCTTAAATGAACAGTGCAAGGAAATCGAGGAAAACAACAGAATGGGGAGGACTAGAGATCTCTTCAAGAAAATTGGAGATATCAAGGGAACGTTTTGTGCAAAGATGGGCATGATAAAGGATAAAAAAGGCAAGGACCTAACAGAAGCAGAAGAGATTAAGAAGAGATGGCAAGAATACACAGAAGAACTATACAAGAAAGATCTTAATGTTCCTGATGACCACGCTGGTGTGGTCACTGACCCAGAGCCGGACATCCTAGAGAGTGAAGTCAAGTGGGCCTTAGGTAGCATTACTAACAACAAAGCTAGCGGAGATGATAATATCCCAGCTGAGCTACTTAAAATCCTAAATGATGATGCTGTGAAAGTGCTGCACTCAATATGCCAACAAATTTGGAAAACTCAGCAGTGGCCAAAGGATTGGAAAAGGTCAGTTTACGTTCCAATTCCAAAGAAGGGCAGTGCCAAAGAGTGTTCAAACTACCGTACAATTGCACTCATTTCACATGCTAGCAAGGTTATGCTCAAAATCCTACAAGCTAGGCTGCAGCAGTACGTGGACCGAGAACTACCGGACGTACAAGCTGGGTTTCGAAGAGGCAGAGGAACTAGAGATCAAATTGCCAACATGCGCTGGATCATGGAGAAAGCACGAGAGTTCCAAAAAAACACCTACTTCTGCTTCATTGACTACGCAAAAGCCTTTGATTGTGTGGATCACAACAAACTGTGGCAAATTCTTAAAGAGATGGGGGTACCAGACCACCTTACCTGTCTCCTGAGAAACCTGTATGCGGGTCAAGAAGCAACAGTTCGAACCGGCCATGGAACAACCGACTGGTTCAAAATTGGGAAGGGAGTACGGCAAGGCTGTATATTGTCACCCTGCTTATTTAACTTATATGCAGAGTACATTATGAGAAATGCAGGGCTGAATGAATCACAAGCCGGAATAAAGATTGCCGGGAGAAATATCAACAACCTCAGATATGCGGACGATACCACCCTAATGGCAGAAAGTGAAGAAGAACTGAAGAGCCTCTTGATGAGGGTGAAAGAGGAGAGTGCAAAAGTTGGCTTGAAACTCAACATTAATAAAACTAAGATCATGGCATCGGGTCCCATCAATTCCTGGCAAATAGAAGGGGCAGAAATGGAAGCAGTAACAGATTTTACTTTTCTGGGCTCCAAGATCACTGCAGACGGAGACAGCAGCCATGAAATTAAAAGACGCTTACTCCTTGGAAGGAAAGCTATGGCAAACTTAGACAGCATAATAAAAAGCAGAGATATCACCATGCCAACAAAAGTTCGTATAGTCAGGGCGATGGTGTTCCCAGTAGCAATGTATGGTTGCGAGAGTTGGACCATAAGGAAGGCTGAGCGCCGAAGAATAGATGCTTTTGAACTGTGGTGCTGGAGAAGACTCCTGAGAGTCCCTTGGACTGCTAGGAGATCAAATCAGTCAATTCTAAATGAAATCAACCCTGACTGTTCCCTGGAAGGACAGGTACTAAGGCTGAAACTCAAATACTTTGGCCACCTAATGCGAAGAGAGGACTCTCTGGAGAAGACTCTGATGCTGGGAAAGATTGAAGGCAAAAGGAGAAGGGGAAGGCCAAGGATGAGATGGTTAGACAGCATCACCGATGCAACGAACATGAAAATGAGCGAACTCAGGAAGATAGTGGAGGACAGGAAGGCCTGGCGGGATATGGTTCATGGGATCACGAAGGGTCGGACACGACTTAACGACTGAACAACAACAACATTGACATTACTGAGGTGGAGTCCAAACCAAAATGCACATATAGTTTACCTTTGAGTTGTGAAATCTTCTTATACAAAAACACCATTTTCTTTAAACTGCAAAACAGGGTTTGCAGTATTAATCCTGGTCACCAGATGGCACTAATACAGAGGCCAGAAAGTGTGCTGTCTGACCTGGAATAGATGAGAAAACTTCCTTGAGAAAAACACCAATGACAGTGATACTGAAACAGTGATTGACCACAATGCAGTTGCAGATACCTTGATTTGATGATTGCAACGATGTTTACACTATTAATGTTTACACTATTACATGTTTACACTATTAATGTTTTAGCATTATGTATCCGTCTGTGACGGATCAAGAGAGAGATCTTGGGGTGCTGGTGGACAGGTCGATGAAAGTGTCGACCCAGTGTGCGGTGGCTATGAAGAAGGCCAATTCCATGCTCGGGATCATTAAAAAAGGGATTGAGAATAAAACGGCCAATATCATTCTGCCTTTGTACAAATCGATGGTAAGGCCACATCTGGAGTATTGTGTCCAGTTCTGGTCACCACACCTCAAAAAGGATATAGTTGAATTGGAAAAGGTGCTGAAAAGAGCGACCAGAATGATTCGTGGGCTGGAGCACCTCCCTTATGAGGAAAGGCTACAGCGTCTGGGGCTTTTCAGCCTAGAAAAAAGGCGCCTGAGGGGGGACATGATTGAGACTTATAAAATTATGCATGGGATGGAGAGAGTGGATAGAGGGAAATTCTTCTCCCTCTCGCACAACACCAGAACCAGGGGACATGCACTAAAATTGAGTGGAGGGAGAGTTAGAACAGACAAAAGAAAATATTTCTTTACCCAGCGTGTAATTCATCTGTGGAACTCCTTGCCACAGGATGTGGTGATGGCATCTGGCCTAGATGCCTTTAAAAGGGGTTTGGACAGATTCATGGAGGAAAAGACCATCACAGGTTACAAGCCATAAGCAACCTCCTGGTTTTAGAAGTGGGTTTTCTCTGTGCCAGGTGCAAGGGAGTGGCGACTGGACACAGGTATCTTGTTGTCTTGTGTGCTCCCTGAGGCATCTGGTGGGGCCACTGTGTGACACAGGAAGCTGGACTAGATGGGCTTTTGGCCTGATCCAGCAGGGCTCTTCTTATGTTCTTATGTAAGCTACTTTGCATGTCATTTTTTAGAAAAGGGTCTAACACAAAGAAAACCATATTGTTTTTAACACAAAGAAAACCATGATCATTTGATTTTGTCTGTAAACCGCTTTGTGAACTTTTTGTTGAAAAGCGGTATATAAATACTGTTATTAATATTAATATTAATATTTAGTAATATTAATATTAATATTTAGTAATGGTAATAGTAATATTATTATGGGATAAAAACGACAACTGTTCTTAATGATACAGATTCCTTAGATAGGAAAATATGCCATTGGTTAAAAGTTGGATTGCTCCCATTAATAAACCAAATGAAATAACTTGAGGATAGCTGCATTAGAGTGAATTAAAACATTTACGACTCAATCCTATTGAGCTTCTGTGCCGGCCTAGCGCATGGTAGGCTGTCACATGCTGTTTCAAAGCACGTTGCGACAGCACACCAGAGGCCTGGCCCAGTGCTGAGGCCTGCAACGGCCCTGGTGCATCAGAGCATCGCAGGACGCACTCCAGCCTAGGTAAGCTGGGGCGGGTAATGGGGTGGGCAGATTGGGCCCGGGAGGGGTCGGGATCAGCGGCAGCAGCACACACCGGATCCTATTCCCAAGCCATTTTTCCTTACACTGGCCTCCAGGACCTGCGCCAGCAAAATAGTTTGTGCGGATCCAAGGATACCCGTTGGGGAGGCTGGGGCTTTACCCAAGGTAAGGAGACAAAAGTTCCCTTACCCCGAGGAGACATCCCACCTCCCCATTTCTGTGCAGGATGCAGCGTTGCCTCCACTGGCCTCGCTGCATCAGTGCACAGAAAGTTAGTTAGGAGTGGGCTGTCAATTTCAGAGGTACTCATCGCATCATCGGCGATCTGTGTGCATCTGATGACAATCAGAATCATGGTTATTTCCCCTGAAGTCATTCTCCATTTCAGTCCAGGCACAACTTTTTCTATTAGTATAGATTTGAACTTCAGGTCAAGATCTACCATTCCCTAGTGAAATACAAAGAAGCATAATATGTATGCAGTGCTGCACTGAATCTTCTTTGCTTGCTTAAACCTGGGAACTGCATAAGAGCCCCACTGGGTTTGCCTGAAACCAGATTGCAAAGCCCTACACTGGGTCCCCTATGTTGCCCCCCCTCCATCCCCTGATGGTGCACTGTGTGGTACCAATGCCACAAGTACTGAGGGATCCACCTGGCTTTACTGGGCATGGGCTCTCACCCAGTGCCTAACCTGGCCAGCCTCTGTCTGAAACACAAAGAAAGATGGCACCCACGTTCATCATTTTCATACACATTTTATCAGGGATTATATAAGCCTCTAATAATTGACAGCAGGAAAATAACACAGCCCCTACAGTCAACGTAACATCAGCATAAGCAGGGACACACATGCCCCAAATAAAGATAGCCACAATGTACTTCAGTTCTGTATGTGCTCTCAGCAATGCCTCATGTCCTTAGCCCTGCATTAAAAACAGTCATGAACTCCCTCCCCAGGATATAAAGTCAGTCCCATCGTTGTTGTCATTCGGGCACCGACTAAACACTTTCTTGTTTCACTCAGCCTTTGATTTGTGATGTGGTGGTTTGAACTTGTTGTTGCTGAAGTATTCTGGAAAGGTCTGTTTTGCACAGCCATTAAGCAGGACAGGGCAAAGAGGAGAGTAAATTAGCACTACACAATTTCAGGAATAAAAGCTACAGCCATTTTCAAAGATGCTGGTAGCATTAAAGAAGTTTTAGACATCCTTCCTCTTAACAGACAGTGAATGAGGCCCCAAGAAGATAACACAGGTGGAAAATATGGGCATAATAATTGGAACAGAGGTGGGGAAACAAATAACAACAACAAAATGTTCCACCTCCTTGCCAGGCATTCCAGCCGCCCCATTCTTACTCTACTTTTTTAAGATGGGGCAACCAAAACTGCATGCAATATTCCAGTTTCCAAATGTGGATGCTCCAGAGATGTTTATAATGTCCTGTATTGTACATGCAGCCTTACTTTCAGTCTCTTGCCTAATATACCCTCAAACACTGAAACGGCCCTTTTCACAGCCCCAGCACAATGAGAACACTTTCAGTGAACTTTCTACAATGACCTCAAGATCTCTTTTGAGGGTAGCTTCAGCCAATTTGGTGTTGAAGATTATGTCTTATAGTTGCCTAGCAACCACGACCATTTCCCCCCTTTTTTCCTGGCAAAATGGCCATCATGGGGCTGAGGCACAGATGGCTGCCATAGGCGGCAGGTGCTCAGGGAAAGGAGTACCGTCTGGTGGCGTAAGCAATGTTGGAAAGAGATAACGCTGAATTCTCAGTGACAGGAATTATCTCTGTGGGCATAAGTGTAAAAAGTCAAGGTGAAATGCTTACAGCTAGTTCTGTTCACTAATTCTAGACCAATTTCATGACACGGAAAAAACATCACAAGGCCATCTAGGTTTTTTCTTTTTTCCTGTGTACGAAGTATGTATTTGGCAGACATTTTTTTTCACCATATTCAAAAGGAAAGTCAGCATAGGGAGAAAGAAGCCATCACAGGAAATGTGGCTTGGCAGGAGGGAGAAAAACCAATTTGAAAGCGGCATAGGAAAAAAAAAACAAAGAAATTAAATGAGTCAATTAAGGAGAAGTGGGGAACCCAAGAAAGGAAGCCTTCCCTAGGGCATCATACAGCTAGCTAGCAATGGGGCCAGAGCGTTCCAAGGGGCCTCGTTTTCTAGACTTTTCCAGTTCCAAAGCATGTCAATGCGAGTAGATAAATAGGTACCGCTTGCGGAAAGGTAAACAGCGCTCCGTGTTCCAGCCGCATGCTACGCGCTGCGGCAAGGAGAGTCATGCCGGCCACATGACCATGGAGGCGTCTTCGGACAACGCTGGCTCTTCGGCTTTGAAATGGGGATGAGCACCACACCCTAGAGTCGGACACGACTGGACTTAATTGTCAGGGGTCACCTTTACACCTTTACCTAAGATTTCAAGGTGGAAACTAATTCCTTGCTAAAGTTTGCAACATCAGATCTCTCAGGTCATTGTTCTGTCTGCTTAAAAATAAAAGTGAAGTCATGAGTAGAAACCAAAAGCTTGCCTATGGCAAATTCTAAGATGAATTAAATGTCATTTTAGATTTCAAAATCAGCTGCTGCTTTTGTTTTTGCTGTCGTTATTTGAAGATCATTTTGAAGCCATGCAGCCTTAAAGTGAGTAGAACTTCTTTGTGGCTTAAGTATAGGCTTACCATATTTTAGAAAGCTCAAACCGGGACACCCCCCCCATAACACCCCCCCGGCAAGGTAATTAATTAATTAATTTAAAAGCAACGGAAAATCAACCACAAACATAAAAAATCAACCATAAAGCACAAACCATAACCCAAAAACAACCTCAAAAATTATCCAGAAACTACAAACCAGAACCAAAAAACAACCTCAAAAATCATCCACAAACTAGAAACCTCAACCTTAAAAATCAACCTTAAAAATCAACCTACAAAGTACAAGTACACAAATATACAATACAATAAGACCAATTATTACTTTCTAATTAAATATGTAATCATTTGAAGGGGGCGTGAAGCGCCCCCTTTTGCCGCGCGAGGCGCGACCGGCATTTTTAATTAAATAAGCGCGCCCGAAATTTTTAATTATTTAATTATTTAAATTAAATAAATAAATTTAAATTAACTTACTTTTGCTGCTCCCGGCGCTGCTCCCCGGCCTCCTGCTTTGCTGCTCCCCCGGCCTCAGGCGAAACACAGACTGCTTGCCCGTGCGGCGCGAGCAAGCAGGCTGGCCCGGTCTCGCAGCGGCACCGGGAGAAACACAGCCTGCTTGCCCGTGCTGCGCGAGCCTCCGGCAGGCTCGCACAGCGCAGGCAAGCAGGCTGCAACCCCGTCTTCCAGCGGCTCCGTGCGGAGCTGCTGGGAGTGGGAGACCAGGTCGCAGCCTGCTTGCTTGCGCAGCACGGGCAAGCAGGCTGTGTTTCTCCCGGTGCCGCTGCGAGACCTGGTCTCGCAGCGGCACCGGGAGAAACACAGCCTGCTTGCCCGCGTTGCATCTTGCATCACGAAACCTCGCGTGATCCAAGATGTCGGCGCCCAAATCTCGTGAGGGCATCATGCCCTCACGAGATTTGGGTGCCGACATCTTGGATCACGCGAGATTTCGTGATCCAAGATGCTGCCCGGTAAGTTTAAAATTTAAAAAAAAGATGGCGGCGCCCATTCGTCCCCCGGGACCGGACCGGGAATCGAGCCCGATTTCTGGGACTGTCCCGGCGAAACCGGGACGAATGGTAAGCCTACTTAAGTAGAGCTTACTCAAACGAACACACATTGAGTTATTCATGGTGAGCAAGATTCAAAGATACAAATCAAGGTGGATGCAGTGGTACCATAAGTGGTGCAAGACGCTACAAACACCGTACCTTGCAAACCAGTGTAACGTGGCCCCTCCCACTCGCGCAGTGGCAAAGGCAATGTGCAGGAATGGCTCCAGGGACAAGTGGGAGGGGCCACGTTACACTGGTTTGCAAGGTGCAATGCAATGCCTTGCACCACTTACAGTGCCACACCCCCTCCAGCAATGTCACTGTGTATATAGATAATTGCTTTAAGTACTTAGAATCCACTATATAAATGCTAAATATGATTATAAATGCTGTCTGAGTGTAAATGATCTAAAATAAACTTAAACAACAATGAAACATTGAAATAAACTTAAAACAAAATTGAACAAAAACGTTCAATTTGATCCCAGAATTTCCAGCAGAGTACTTTTAAGGCAACCAGTTGAAGTTTAAAACAATTACCGAATACACTAAACCAAGGGGATTCTTGCCTAAACATTTTACTGGAAATGCATTCATGGCAAAATGGGGAAAGGTGACTGACTGGTACTAGTATCCCTGAAATAACCTAGGATTTTTTTTAAGGCCCTGTAGTCTCCTCTCTTTATCAACCTTTGCTCCAAAAATCTAAATGACCACTTTTAGCATAGCCACTTTCTGAGGTTACCTGGAGAGACCCTCCTGCACACCCTCCTGTGAAGAGCTGTCAGTCACTGTGAAGAGAATGGATTGAACCAAAAAGCATGCTTAAAATTGGGTCTGTTTTTTTTTTTTTTAAGTGCAGGGTGTGATCCATTTTCTTGTCAGGGTCATTTCATATAACAATGAATATAACAATTCTGCGTAGGAAAACCATGTATCAATCCAAACTGAACGGACAGAAGGTTTTTATGCCCAGAAATGCTATCTGTGTCATCATGTGAAGCAGCCCTGGAAACAAATAGATGACACCCTGGATACAATAGGTGCTACACTTGTATAACGGAGTGCACCTACTCCCTCTTCCACTTCATCTATTCTATAGCTTCCACTCCACGTGCGGACACAGGGACCTCTAAAGAATGCTTCCATTTTGTAGATGGGGTCCAGGCACAATGGTGGCATGTATCTCTCAGCAGCTGACTCACTGCTGCCATCGGTGCTGAGAGGTCCAGGAAGTCAGCTCAGCTGGATGGATCGTTGATCTGGCAAAATGCCCTATGGAGCAAAATGCCCTGGAGCTAAACATCTGCTCAGAGGGGAGCAGCAGAGATGTTGCATTCACACTCTGAAGTGATCGGCGCTGGTTTCCGTTTGATCTCTCCCACTCTACAATATTCATTCAACAAGGAATTCCTGAACTTCAGGCAGCTCTTCAGGATGAGAATTGCAAAGGGTTTGCTTTGCTTATCTGGCTGTTTTCCCATTTGTGGGGCAATATCAAAATCAGGAACTCATCCATCTCCCAGGGCATCATGTATGAATTCCAGATGAAGGTACAGTTCATGCATCTCTTTATAATGAGCATGCACATTCCAGTTTTGAACATTAAATTGGAAGCCCCCCAAACAGGAAAAGAAAATCACTTCCTGTTCCTCTCTCACTTCCATCAATGTCCAAAGCCACCGTAACTGTCTAGCAATGCAGTCGTGCACATATCACCCAAAGAAACTACTGTAAATGTACACGAAAATATCTAACAAATCTTTTTCATTGTAGATGGGAAAAGGGAGAAACAGCCAACAATGTTACAGCATCCTGATTCTAGGGATAATGTTCTTATTGTGAGTGCACCCACACATTTACAGCCCAATCATACGCAACTCCCCCCCATGCAGGCGCGCCAATGGAGTGTGTGCTGCATCCTGGGGGGGGGGAGCAGTTTTGTTCACTTACCCTAGAGAAAGCTCCACTTTCCCAATTCTATAAATAAATAAATTCTCAGTTCTGTGCCAGCTATTTTCCTGGAGCAGGACGGAGAAGTGTAAGGGTGGCCAAAAGAGAGAGGGAGAAGATTCGGTTGCATGTGAATGCCACCAAACCCGCCCGTCCTCATTCATCCACCCTCCCTGCCCAGAAACTCCCCCATTCGTTCCCCTCCCTACCCTGCTATGCCCACCACCAGCTCATCAACACCGGCGGATGCAGTTGGCTCTACTGGTCAGTGCGCCAGACTGCCAGAAATTGCGCTGGTGGCCATGCAGCACTCACCGACAGAAGTGACATTGCACCAACAGGGCAACCTGTTAGGATCAGGCTGTTACTCTTCTTTTTCAGTATCTGCATCTCTGGAAAGAACCACAAAGCAGCTAGACTTCCATGCAAGTTTCATTTACTCGCTCACCTTCACTGACCTCTTGTTTTTGCTCTTGTGGTCTGCTTTGGAAAAGAACGAGGCAAGGGCTGTTCCTTTCAGTCCTTGCTCAGATGAGAAGTGCAGGAATGAAGATGTAGCTCTGTTACCCACAGAAGTTGTTTCTGCTGCAACATAAGGAAGCAACAGGGAGAGGTCAATATTGGCATGGGTTCAATGTTAACTAACAGTACAGGAGTAATTACACACTGAGAAACTATTAATTCTACAGTAGCAGGGGCTACTCTGGTGGTACTAATGAAGTCATTTGAATACCGAAAACATTTAGTGCAAATACAAAAGGTCAGCCCCAACACCTGCCATTTCCAGAGACAGTCTATCAATCCCCCCTTACTCATTTACTTCACTGCTCCTCATCCTCCTGATCCCTGGAAGTGTGGAGGAGACAAGTGTACTTTACTCTGTTAGAATATCTACATCGCTTCTGTCTGCCACTCTCCTCCAGTGATGTAGACTTGAGTCTATTGACTTGGACTTGAGTCGGACTCAAGTCGCGTCAATGATGTGACTCGGACTTGACTCGGCGATTGTAAAAAGACTCAAAAGACTTGACTTGAGACTTGGAGCCTTTTACAACAAGTTGAATTTTATTCAGGTTTAAACTCATTTTCTCCATTAAATAGATAGGGACTCGGGACTCGCAACCAAAGACTCGGGACTTGGGGGCAAAGACTTTGGACTTGACTCGAGACTTGGACCCAGAGACTTGGGACTTGACTCGAGACTTGGACCCAGAGACTTGGGACTTGACTCGAGACTTGGACCCAGAGACTTGGGACTTGACTCGAGACTTGGGACTTGACTCGAGACTTGGAGTCAGAGACTTCGGACTTGACTCGAGACTTGGACCCAGAGACTTGATCCACATCCCTGCTCTCCTCCTCTCTACACTTCCTTTTTCACACTGTTTCACTTTTCCTTCAAGAAGGTAGAAGGGAGGAGAGGAGGAGGTGGGCAGACGGAGGCAGGTCCTCCACTGCCAATCTGCCATCTGAAGTGACCACCTCAGTAGGTTTCATGGACAGACATCCTGGCAAACACCCATCTTATCAATGCAATGTCTGAGAGCACAATCCTAATTCCTTCCTTCCTTCCTTCCTTCCTTCCTTCCTTCCTTCCTTCCTTCCTTCCTCATGCTGAAGGATGTCAAACTGTAAATCACTACACAAAATGTTTCCTGTGACTCTGTCCTGTGAGCAATAATTTTTGCTAAGACATTTCAAGGCATGTGATGATTCATTTGAAGTATTTGATTATGCACATTTTTATGAGCTTAGTCACCCAGCAATACTTGGGAGGGGGGAAGGAAAAAGAAAAACTACCCAGCACAATAAATAACTCGACTCACCCTTGAATGATAACGTTATACAAGTTCTCCAAAGCCTTTTTTATTCATTTGGGCTTTATTAGTTTTGGTGACTTATTTCCAACACCTCCAAAGCTTGTGTAGTCTTTACCTGACTTGCATAAAAGAACGGAGGTATACAGCCACGAAATATTCTGTTTCATGAGGGGAAAAGAAAAACCACTGCATTTTCAATATAATAAAATGTTGCATTGTGGATTAGGCTGCAAGGCACAAATTAGTCAAGCAGAAGAACTTTAAGTCACGGATGACTCACTGAAGGACGATCCCATGAGCTGGATACAAGCTCTGAAGCAACTTTATCTGGCCCCAAAAAGTCCTACCAAATTTTAATCAAGGTGTGATAAATGTTGCGTTGTTACTCATAGACTCCTTGTTTTCCTTTCAGAAGAAACCATGTGCATTTATTTATACACTAGAGACTAGATTGATATTCCATCAGTCTTCCATGGTGGAATTCACGGCAGTGTCCATGTGGTTCCCAGGTAGTCTCTCAACTAAGCACCAACCAGCCCTTAACCTGCTTAACTTCAACTAGGCAGCTCCATCATGTGCCCTCAGATCACACCTTTGTCAAAGGAAAGCGGGTGACTCTTTTGGGAAGCCCTAATGAGGAATTCTCCTACTGAAAATGTTTTCCTTTATCCTATGGTCTCACGGACCATTAAGAGCCCCTAATTACTCAATCCCCAGTATAATGATTTGGATCTTAGTAATGTCCAATGTGCTGTTCTGCAAACAAACAAACAAACAACAACAACAGTATTTATATACCGCTTTTCAACAAAAAGTTCACAAAGCGGTTTACAGAAGTTCAAAACTTCTTATTGTCCACCTCCCAATCCCAAGAATTAGAGTCACCCCTACAGACCTGTGGGTGATCAGACCAACAATCTAACTAGCAGATTCTAGAAAGAGAGTACAAACATATATATAATCAGATGTAGATCTACATGCTATATAATCAAAGATTAATAGTTCTTTCAGCTAAACATTCATATTCACACAAGCATACACATCTGTCTGTCCAGGGCATTTGGTAGCTTAGGTGATGAAGAGAAAGTGGGAGAACGGCAGTCACACTTCCTGATGTGTTTCTGATGTGTCCTATTGATGATTTGCTCCAGAAGCGTCAGAATGCCTAGGGTGGGGGGACAAGTGTTCCCGGGCTGCAAGCGGGGGGGGGGAGGCAACAAATCTGCCGTATCGGCTGCAACGGGAAGGGAAAGCACTGCGAAAACGTGGCACGGAAACATGGTGTGAAAAAATGCCCACCAGCCCAGCCCTCTGTTACTGGTCTACCACCGCCGCTGGCATCATCGGGGCCGGGGGGGGGTTGCCATTGCTTCCTGTGGAGACGTCATGCTGCCCCCCTCCCCCAGGCTGTTGTGGCACCACTGATTTGCTCTGATGTAATGAAGTTTGCCTCTTATATACCATAATCTTTCATATCAGAACCCTAAAGCCGGTGAGTTCTACTTCTAGCTAGTGATAGCATAGAGAGGGAATTATTTGGCATGGATATTTACAATTCCATCTGGATCAGACTGCCAATGACAAATTGCCTATCCACCCCCATCTAATGTAGAGTGATCCTCCCTGCTTGGACAGCGTTCTCAGTCAAGGACCCCAACTATATCTTGATCGTCTGTTTGAAGTTGTTCAAACTTGCTGTTCAAACTTGCAGCAAGAACTTGCTGTTCAAGTCATGTCTGCTACCATACAATTCTGTACAATTTTTTCAACAAAACCTTAGTTATACAACCACTGCACACTCTTCAATGGTCACAATACCCCATGTTTCTCTCTTTTCAGCCTTTCCTGTGGAGCTAAGTACAATTATAAGCAAAAACCACTCATTCACTCAAACAGCACAATGATTATGGCATGGCATACATTATAATAATTATGACTGCTTATCACAAGTGAGCATGTTTTTTCAACTGTGACACCAAAAATAATCTCTGCTGCTTCCTTGTATTGTAGTGGAGGCCATCTGTATTTCATATATATCTTTATTGTATTGCTCTCTTCATACCATTGTGGCACGTATGTGCAAATGTGAAGCATGTCTGCTAGGAGACACTGAACCCAGAAGAGAGGCTTATGTATGTGCTAGCAGATGTCACCAGATCATGGAAAAAGCCAAGCCAAAAAGCACAGGTGCTGTCACAGTGCACCTGCAATTATGTCACCATTCTCTGAAAACTACAGCACACCCCAACAGCATGGGCATATCCTAGGCCAGGCTGACCACTGTCAGCTGAACAGCAACATCCAGTGGTGTCGCTCTAGGTGGGGCGGAAAGCTAAGTTCTGCAGTGTTCCGCCCCACCGTTACTCTCCGGCACAAGGTGCCCCTCCCCCTCGTCGTAGGAGCCCGTCAGTGGAGAGAAGGCAATGCGCAGGGACTCTCCTGCGTGTTGCCTTCTCTCCACTGAAATGCTCCGACGACGAGGGGGTGGGGCACCTCGTGCCGGAGAGTAACGGTGGGGCGGAACACTGCAGAACTTAGCTTTCTGCCCCACCTAGAGCGACGCCACTGGCAACATCTATCATTCACTTACAGCCCAACCCACCATAACTCCCGCTGTATCCCGCAGGAGAGTTTTGGCCTCTGGAGGCCTCCTCGGGTCAAATGAACATTTGTTCCCTTGACCCAGGGTAAGCCCCCGCCAGCCTGGTGGATCTATTTGGACCTGCACCAGCGATATTGTCGGCACAAGTCTGCATGGACCTGTGAAGGCAGATCAAGCCCATGAAGGAGGGTTGGATTTGGTGGATGCCGCTGCCACCAAACCTGCCCCATCCCTATCCACCCTCCTCCCCACCTCATTCCGCCCACCCCCTGCCTCATTCCGCCTACCCCTATGCGATCTTACCTGACCCGGCAGCTGTCTGATGTCTGCTGTCACGTGGAGCTGACCACTTGCCACCTGTGGCAGCCACCAACCTGTGCACTCCAGCATGTCACCTTTTGCAACAGCCAGAAAGTGCCTAGCACGACCAGAACATTTGTTCCATCAGAACTAGGCACCAATATAGGATTGAAGCATTAGGGTTACCAAATTACCAGAAAAAAAAATTACCAGCTCTGCTCTTGTACCTTTCATAGCTGCTTGATGGGAAGACATCAGCAGTGAAGCATCACACAGCATGGAAACAGTACCTGCTAACATCTGCTCTTCAAGCAGCTGTTAAAAACAACATTACTGAACCTAGTTGAAAACTTGGTAACCTTTCCATCCGTATACGTGCAAACCAGTTCCCCTTAGAGGCTGATCAGCCGAACACAAGAAGCTGAGCAGTGGAGAATCCCCCACCCCACCCACTGCCACCAGATCAAGAGGGAAGTCATCTTGAAGTTACATCGGGTTGTTTGGAGGCAATTGGGCCTCATTAGACTGCACTGAAAACAAAATACATCATTATTCAATTGTTTCCTTTCCATCTATGTGAAGGATGCCCTTTTAATTTTAGCACTTCAAATGTTCCTCCACATTTGCAACACTGCTGCAGCAATCCCTTCCCATCACCAAAAAGCTTCACTCCCTCTGCTCCATTAATAATTTATTTGGGCAGAAAACCCAGCCCCTGGTTGGAAAAATAAATAACTGATAGCTTTGCTATCTGAGCTGGTGAGTTAGTTTCACATTTTTTTTCTTCAAATATTCAACCACATTAATAGTAGGCACAAATGAGCTTTACATCATTAGATTCTCCACTCCAGACATAGGGAATAGTAAACTTCAATCTGTTCATAGAAAGTGATGGTCAGTGAAATCACTAATCAGTTGTCCTGCCAAGTTAGTTATATCAATGTTTTCTAAGGTAATATATGCTAGTGTGGGGCTTTCTGTTAATACAGAGCAGTGTTTCTCAAAGTGGTGGGTTGCGACCCACCATTGGAACCACAATCTATTCCCTGCCCCCTTAAGGGGCGGCGACAGCAGTGATCCCGGGATCGCCACCGCCACCGGGGAACACATGACCGAAAACTGGGGTGTGTTTTTTTACTTACCGAGGCCTCGGGGGGGGGGATGCGGGGAGGCCTGTGGATCCTTCCGCAGGCCTCCCTGATCTTCAGATTGTTCCAGAACCTCTTCAGCCAGCCTCAGAGCTGGCTGGAACAGAAGGATGGAAGATGTAGCAGAAGGCACTCTGTCAGGTATGCAGAAGCTAGCAGGGCAGTCCCACTCATTACACAAACTGAAAGTCTTGCATGGGACAACAAGCTGTGGGGGAGCAATGAACTGACAAGGCATCCCACATCTGTCCTCTGCCTCCCTGTGACCCTCCACCCACCAATCCTCTTCCCACTTGCTCAGAACAGCAGCCTACATTTTCTTCCAATGGTGATAGAGGAAGGGGGTAGTCTGCCCCACCTCCTCATTCCAAGGATAGGCAAAGCACTGTGACCCAGAGTCCACCCCCACAGCCTCACCTGCACCTCTAGTGCAGCCTCCCTTCCTCCACACTGGAGCTGCAGGTAAGGGGGTGCAGGGGGCAGATTCTGGATCCACTCCAAGTGTGCAAGAAAACGGTTGCAGTCACATGGCGAAGGGTAGCAAAATCTGGTGCTGTTGCCAAGCTTCGACTAGCCCTGTTGACTTGGCTGATATTGTGCCTCAGGTGCCTTTCAAAATCAAGTTCTTCCTTCATTTCAGTATTTGCCAACAGAAAGCATTAATCAACACTATAAATCCATAATGTCCTGGTGTCCTCATTTCTACAACCACTAATTATTGCAGTGCGCATATACACAAAACAACATTACGTTACAAAGTCCCATCCATTGTAAATGATCACAGCAGGAAATGTTGAAGTAATCTCATAGATTCTGAATCATCTTTGCCAGTATAATTTCTAGTAGTAACGTTTTCATGCATTCCTGACTATTTAGCAATCCCTTCTAATTATTAATAGCTTTCTGATTGATTTGCTATTTTATTCATTTTACCTGGCTGGTTTAGATATGTTTAAATTAGTAAATATATTATTGCAGAGCCCAAGTCATTGGGGCTGGAGTATGCAAGAAATCTAAAGAAATAAAGCAATGACTGCCTCATTAAGATGAAACAGTAGAGAAACAGACTTCAATCCTCTACGTACACACTTTCCTGGGAGTAAGCCCCATTGAACACAATGGGACTTCTGACTAGACACGCATAGGATTGTGGGGACAGTAAAATCTAAATAAATAAGTGAAACCATAAGTGTTAGCACCATCAGAAAATTGAGATATCTTAATGGCTATACTGTTGTAGTACATGGCAGCTGGACCACAACATCTTTCATCTAGTCAGCTTAAAGGAAGAGAGCCTTCATTTTGAGTAATGTAAGTACACAATAAGATAATGTCGTGAAACACAGATTCCCCCCAAAACAGGGTCCCACAAAGAGCACAAGAACATTCAAATTTTACCTACTGTCATGAAGGCAGTTTATCCTCTCAGCAGTCATGCACATTTAAAGCTGTTTTTAAAATAGGGTCTAGTAACTCCATTTTACAAGGCAACAACTTTAAAAAGAGGATGAAAGTTTCCCCCTGCTAGTCTTACCTTTCTCTCACATTTTGGAAAACAGCATGAGAGGTTACTTACAGGAAAGCTGTTTGCAAGATCATTGCTCTCCTAATGGCTGCTATTTCGCAGCAGGACTCTGTTAAAATATCAACTCCGGACGTTTAAAGAAACTGGAAGAGAAATCTAACATTTCAAAATGCAGAATTCAAGCTGAGTGCATTCTAGGCCAGGATTTGATCACCAAAAGCTAAATTGCCTCCCATTCTAGGCTGCTTATTTCCAGCAGTCTCATTTGATAGCCTGGTTAACGGACGCTTCCTACAAAGTTTTATCACTCAAACCACTTATGGCAACACGGCACGGCCACTGTTAGGGCGAAGAGCATTTTACTATCCCACTTGAAATTGAATGTGCTTCCTAGGAAAAGAAACCTTCACAAAACCAAGCTAGGAGGAATGAAACAAAACAAAGAATTAGAAATAAGTGTGGCATAACAGAGAGAGTCCTCGTCAGATAAGATCCTCCTCAAAGACAGGCTAGCGCCTAAGTTACAGTGTTTACACAATACAGGAAGCATTTGGACTGCAACTTCCTCTCAGTAAGGGACAACGGAAGGGAAGGGCTCCATACTCAAATGAGTAATTTGGATGATACATCCCAAGCCAGCCCCACCCACTTGCAATTAAGGATGTGCATGAGTATACAGTATCTCTCTCCCAGTGTGCTTCTCCCAATGGCATGAGAGGGTCATCCAAACCACCGCTCATGTGCAATCTACATTACAATAGTAGAATTTAGATTGTGTGAGATGAGGTGAGGTTTGGGCAAATCACACACACACACACACACACACACACCATGAGTAGGAGAAGAAGACAGGCACACCAGGAAGGAGAGCAAGGCTTGCTCACATACATCCCTAATCATCATTGTGCAAGGGTGGCTCAGACATGTTGTCTAAATGAGCCCAGTAGATACTGGGAAACTGTGCATGGTCTTGCATGTTTTAAAACAAGAAAGAAAACAGTGGCTTGGATTACACTTTTCTCCTGTTCACACATTTGTTCCTAAGAAAGTCATATACCACAGCTGCTCCATCTTCTATTTTGCTTCACATATGGAATACCTAGGTTCCAGGCTCCTTTCAGTGGCAAATTTCCACTTTGTGGCCTTGGGGAAATCATTCTCTTAGAGCCCCCATCCTATCTATTTTCCCCTTCGCTGGTGGAGCAGCCATTTTACAATGGCGGAAGCCTCTTCCACTGTTGTAAATCCCTCCCCCAAACAGCCCAATCCAGAATAGGATTGGGTTGTCAGTGTGACCTACCTGACAAGGTGGTTGTTGTGAGGGTTAAATCAGAGCTATAGTCAAGAAGGGCAGGAGGATTGCCTCTCAGGGATATTCCAGACGGAGAAGGATGCCGGGAGTATTTTTGCCCAACTGCTCACTGAAATAAGAAGCACACATGCTCCTTCCTGCCAATATCCTGGACAATAACTGCTAGGCTCTTATTTTCATTTAAAAAAATAGTATAACGAACAATTAAATAATGTTTTAGCATTTACGTTCTGGCTGTTTTGCAAAGATTCCCCACTCCTTTAGGCCATTGTGGTGGAAGGGGTCATGCATGGGATGTGCAGGTGGAGAGCAAAACAGTGACAATTCTCTCACCCCTGACTCTTCCCCCTTCCTTCTCCCATGGATTGGTCTGGGGGTATTTGGGATTTGGTAGATTCCTCTGCCAGCACCAAGATGGGAAAAGCCAGACAGAGAGGTCACCTTATAAAGTTCCCTCTCTCATCTGTAAGGAACTTCTCAAAATTCCAGGGAATTCCCCTTTACCCAAAAGCAAAAACGCAAGTAGCAAAAACTGAGTGGCTTGGGAAAGCATGGCAAACTTTCACTCTCTCCCTAGTAAAGTAAGGCCAGACAGAGGACCAGCAAAAATGAAAAGAAGTTCATTAGAGTGACAGAATAAATAAGTCAAATAAAGAAAATAGGGAGATGATACAAAGGTCAGAAATCACAAAAGGAAAGCAAGGCTGTCCCAAAACAAAGTTTGGCAAGAAGATGGTAAAGAACTTCAAAAAACAAGCTGAAAATAAAATAAACTCCCTGAATGCAAGTTACTAGATATTTTCTTTTCTTTAGCTACTCATGCTGTTCAAGAGAAGAGATCTGGGTTCTACTCACCCATGTGATGGGTGGGTGAACCTTTCACTAATGCATAGACTGAGGATCAAGCAACAAACTAAAGGTAACAAGCCAAAGCATCTGTTTGTGTGGATTTAGAAAACTTAGGTTTGATGTCATAGAGCCATCTGATTGGATGAGTAAGGACCACCTGGGCTTCTCAGCCAACCCCTTTGCCTAAGCAGGTGGGTTTGGTTGTCCAATTGACCACATGCCAATCTCAGCAGGAAGCTTAGCCAGAATTCTTTGTCTCTGGAAAATTCCAGACATGAAAACAATGCATCCACATTGTGACATATGGCTTTTCTGTAATGATGCTGCACTCAAAAAAAAAAAAAAAAAGGCCACGGTTACTGCTAGGAGATGCTCTAGCTACTTGTAGGATGCTGAGACATTACAGAAACCTGGGGGAGGAGGTGAAAGGTTCAAAAACAAGAAAACGTGAGGTGCAAATCAAGGACTTTTGTCACACCTCCTCACCACAACATTTCTGATTACAGACCTCAGTTAAGCACTATTCTCAGGTCCTTAAAGAAAGTGTGAGATAAAAATAAAATATATATTATATTAAAATAAATATATAAATATAAATGCCTGAAGATCTGAAGGACAGCAGTTCAAGACGGCCGGAAGTCTGTCGGAGAGCTGCTGGCACGCCGAGCTGATAAGCTGCAGAGCCTCTGTGGGGGAGTGGAGCTGCAAGCTACAGCACTTGAGTAGCAGTCAAGGTTGCCTGTCAGCTGAAGCGTGCTGAGGCGAACGCCAGAGAGAGACACAGAAAGAGAGAGAGAGAGAGAGCGCAGTGGTGTCGCTCCGGTAGGGGCAGGGCCGTAAGTATCGCTCCGTCCTAGACCCTTTACCGAGCGAGCAGGAGGCGGCCCCGCCCCCTCAGTGTCGGAGCCATTCCCGTGCGGAGAAAGCAGCAGGCAAGAGACCCTGCCTGCTGCTTTCTCCGCAGGGGAAAGGCTCCGACAGTGAGGGGGCGGGGCCGCCTCCTGCTTGCTCGGTAAAGGGTCTAGGACGGAGTGATACTTACGGCCCCGCCCCTACCGGAGCGACGCCACTGAGAGAGAGAGAGAGAGAGAGATGGACTGTGAAAGCAACATCTCGAATGAAGGGTTCTATGAAAGATTAGAACGTCCTTTGGGGTTTAGAACAGCCTGCCCATGTATACCGCCTTGAATAAAGTCAGAGGAGAAATCCAGTGACCAGAAAGGCGGTATATAAATACTGTATATTATTATTATTATTATTATTATTATTATTATATATTATTATTAATACCACATCATTAAAACCCTGGTAACGGGACAAAGAGGCACTTTTTCAAGTGGTGCTCCTCTTATACTTAGCAGGGGGAGAGTAACTGTCTCTCTTCACTCCAGCACTGTGACTTCCCTAGTGGCTGTTTCCTGGTGTTTCTTCTGCATTTTTTTAGATTGGGAACCCTTTTCAGACAGGGAGCCACTGTGTTAATTTGAAGTTCTCTGTAAACCACTTTGTGAACATTTTCATTGAAAAGAGGTATATAAATATTCTTTACTAATAATAACTACTGTATTATTCTGGCAAGCGCAAATGTATTTCTTAATCCCTAGGTCTTTAATGGTAATATTATTTAATTAGCAACTGAATCTTAAGATAATTAGGACTGAACCCATGCTGCAAATCAGGGGCATCACTAGGGGGTGCGGGAGGTGCAGACCGCACCAGGTGACACACCAGGGAGGTGTGACACCAAAATGTCTTTCTATTCTATTTGTTACTGGTGGTTCAAAAATGCACCACTGGAAGAAAATGGGTTTTTCCTGATCTCCGCCGCAACTTGCGTGGGGATCACATTTCCCAGGAGGCCTCCACATCATGTGGTCTGGTATGGGAGGAGGACCATGGGAGTGAAACCATGAGATTTCACCCCTGCTTCAAATTCATGCCAATCATCCTGACATTACATAGAAAGATAGAAAGCTGTCTTCTGCGGAGTTGGGCCTTGGGTCCATCTAGTTCAGTACTGTCACTAACAGCAGCTATCCAAGATTTCAGACAGACAGAGGCTTACCTATCAATGCCAGGGTTTGAACTTGGGACTTCCAGCAGACATCTTCCACTGAGCTTAGGCTTCTCCCCAAATAGTGAGTGACGGGTTTTGGGGATTCCTTTGTCCATCTCTACAGGCACCTTTCCAGGATGTTCTCCAACTGCATACATTCTCTTGTGTCAAAACAGCACCCCACGGATTTAGTAGATTCCTTTGAATAAAACTCAGCACAAATGTTGTTTGCATTTGCTGCGCTATTTGTCCATCTGAATCACTGGCGTCATATTGTAACATCAAAACTGGGGTTGGAGGGGGAAAAAGCAAACAAGAATGAAATTAAGTTAAGCCTGACTGCAGATGAGCTGACAATACAGAGTGCAATTACATAGGAGTCCACATATAAGGTGCTCCTTTGTAATTTCTAAGAGATTAAAAAATGCAGTGCTCTTCCAGCTGATTGACGTGCACTGAGAAGCCAAGCAGACACAACTTAAGCACACACCAGTGGTCGCTCAGGCTGTTAGTGCATTTCAGCATCTTTAAACCTGGGACTGAACCAGCAGGCATTGGTTGTCATGGAAACTGACAGAAAGATTCTAATAGATGCTACTTAAGACACACTCTGAAAAGCTGTATAAAATTGGGTGACATGAAGTCCATTGTGTCAGATGCAATGAAAGTTGGTTAACAGCTATATTGAATCTTGATCCAGTAATGGAAAACCAGAAGATCTCCCCCATCCCCCTGACAATTTCTTATGTAACGTGTTTGTTACATCCATAACAGCTTTGTATGTAATGATTTTTCTAGCCTCTGTGGGATTTTTTTTGTTTTTTAATCATAGCATGGACCTTCCAGCCTCCAAGAATAATGTTATAACTTTAATATGGTGCCCAGAATTTCTTTGCAATAAATCATGTTCTGTGGAGGTCCATGAATATTCTCCAGAGCTTGGTGTTAATTAAGGCACGTTTGATTTCAGCGGCTTCTGCCATTCAATACTTCATGGAGCTTGTTAGGATTCAAATGGCAATCTGACAGAAAATCTTTCATTTATTGCTTCGTGAGAGTTTTATGCTGGATACAGGAGCAATAATAAACCTAACAAAGCAATAAACTAAACTAAACCTTGGATGTTAAGGATGATCCTGATGATATCTTATTTGGAAAGAAGTCATATGAAATCCAGGAAGATCCAACAAGAAAAGGTTTATTAACAGATAAAAAGAAATATCGTGGCTGTGCCAACCTTCTCTTTATTTTATATAATAAATCTCAGTTCCCTCCAAAATCTCAGTTTGATTCACTCAGAACTATTTTAGTGCTATAGAGCCACATATGGGATTGCCAACTTCTAGAATATATGTGATCAAACATGAGGCAGAGATTTGTAACTAAAAGGAAGCTCTTTTGCCCTTGATCTCACTTGAATGCCCAAGATGGAGTTCATGAATCTTCAGCAGATAGGCAAAACCCCAAAGATATTTACAGCCCAATCCTATCCCCCACTATGAAGCTGCACTGACAGAGCTTGCGCTGCATGCTATAGTGGGGGGTGATCAGACAGCCAGCAAGAGGTAAGTAAGAGGTAAGTATTGTGGAGGGGTGATCAGACAGTCAGGAAGAGGTACGTTTTAACTACTGGTAAGCCACCTGATCACCTATGGGTGTCCTTGGACCAACACCAGCTATTTTGCTGGTGTATGTCTGCGAAAAGGAAGGGGGCAAGGCAGGTTGAAGAACTGGAGATTGGATCTTTGCTGCCAAATCTATTTCCCCCAGCCCACTGGCGTCACTACAGGGGGGGCAGAGCTGTAAGTTCTTCCGTGATCGGAGCCTCCGTCACACGGAAGAATGAAGCGCCCCACCCCCGTGCCTTCCGACCCATTCAAAGCAGTGAAAACAACGCGCAGGGAGTCTCCTGCTTTGAATGGGTCGGAAGGCGCGGGGGTGGGGCGCTTCGTTCTTCCGTGTAACGGAGGCTCCGATCACGGAAGAACTTACAGCTCCGCCCCCCCTGTAGTGACGCCAGTGCCCCAGCCTGCTCCCTGCTGTCTCCCCTCCCCACCCTGAACCTCCCCTGAACTGCCCACTAACCATTCATTAACTGCCCCCTCTGTCATCTTACCCGGGCCAGCATAGCATCCAGGTGAAACCTGGCATACGCGCAGCACCACTGGCCATTTCCGCCAGTGGCTCCATCGTGCGTGACGGAGGTGCAGCATTCGTGCTACCACAACAGGGCCTATAGCAGCAGACTGTGAGATCAGCTGCCATAGTCCCTTGATAGGATTGGATTGGGCCGTAAATTATTGATTTTATTTCCATCGTGCAGATAAGGAATTGTAGTGATGTTCCCAGTGCTTTCATGCACATGTTCATCCTTCAAAGTGCGCAAATGGAAGCACTGACATGCATGTGTGAATAGCCATCAGAGATCAGACATAACAGCTCTGACTTTATATAATAAACGTATATATAATAAACGTATATAATAATGCTATAACGTGGCAGAGGATAGAATTGGGCAGTCAACAACCCAGCTAAAGACATCTCCTTCAGTTGTATACCTATTTATCCTGGTGTTTTTCCCTTCCATAATCTATGGAACTCCTTGTATTGTTTCTGTCACTAAAACGACCCTTGTCCAATTATTTCAACTGAAATAATGTTTGCATTCAGGGACTACACTGACATTTTAAATTAAAAACATTCCCAGCACTAACAAACCTATAAATCTTTCCAATTAACTCTTTTTTTCACTAGGTTAAGAGTTTATATTGAATTTGGCAAACTACTTTGGAACCTCTCTGTCTCCCATTTCTTGTAGCAAAAACTCACAAGATTCAGTCATTACATATTACAGTTAAGCCAGATTAATTCATTTTAGAAAGGTTGGGCTTTCAGAGTTCCAGTTTTTTAAAAAGGGAAGGTTCTGTATGGCTCCATGTTCCAATGATTAAAGAAGCCTACCAGGCTTTGCGGGAGTATGATGCAGGCCTAACAGTTCAAAAAGGAAGCCACCTAATGAGACTTTGAAGCACCTGGTACTGTACTTGGCCAGATGACCTTTGTAAAGCATTTTACATGATCCTTCAGAATGAGATCTAAATAATTTGTAAATGCTAGCTTTGATTGCAACATGGAAAAAAAATCCATAAGCCTCCCACTTGGATTTCCCCTTGTGCCCTTTCTTTTGGCAGAAGGCCCAGTTCTGAACAGCTTAATTACATTGTGCCCTGTCTGAAAATTCTTACTTCGACAGAACTCCCCCTGTAATCAGTTAGAATATTAGTGAAGCATGTCATTTATGGAGGATTGATTCCATAATCCTACGAGCAGGACTGACTCATTTTAGACTAGCATGGGTGGCCTTGCCATAAAACAAAGTGAAGTAGCAATAAATTCTGGACAAGTACAAGTGAGTACTTCTTCGCAAACATAATTCATGCATGGAATTTGCTGCCACAAAATGTGGTGATAGCCATTAACTCAAATGATTTCAAGCAATATACCACACCTGTAGTGTCCCCAGATATTTGTTCAAGCTTCCCTTGAAAGTCTCAAAGGAAGAAAAGTCTACAAGTATGACAGACAACATGCTCCCGTGGTGAAGTGTTCCTACAGTTCAAAGTCATTCTGTAATGTTTTGCCTTATATCTCAGTCCTATCTTAGGCCAGCCTGCACAGTGCAGGGCCACTGACCAGCAGCTGCAGCATCCTGCAGGCCAGCTGGGGACCAGTCCAGACAGGCCAGGAGAGGTAAATAAAGAACATTTTAACTTACCTCTCTGGCCACTCTGTGGTCCCCTACAGGCCTACTCAGATCTACGCCAGTTCTTTTACTGGTGTAGATCCTTTAGCCTGAAGGGGTGTGTCAGGCTTGGGACAGAGAGGTAGAAATCGGCAGGCACTGCTGCTGCTGAGATCCACCCCTGTCATGCCTCTGATCCGCCCCTGGTCTGACCCGATCCCCACCCCAATCCCCACCCCGATCCATGACCACACTGATGGCCAATCTGCATGATGATGATGCCGGCGCATGGCCTTCTGGCCTTTGTATGGGCAGCAGCACTCTGCAGACTGGCAGAGAGGCGGTTGTGCCAGCAGACCTTGAGGTCCACTAGGGTATTGCAAAGATAGGATTGGATCCTAAGTCTACCTCCCTGTCATTTCAAACAGTTAGATTTGATGATAAACACACTCTCCACAATAGGAGACTCCCCAGGAAATGACACCATGCAAGACACAACAGGCTTCATGCATACTTAATACAGGCCTATCTCCATGACTGCAGATCTGTCTATTCAGCTGTATGGTGGTTCAGTGCAATCTCACGGCCTGCTGGACAAATGTGTGGGGAAAGACCACCACAAGCACCCAAGGGTACTTTATCAGGCAAAATCTGGGGATATTCCCTGCCACCAAGGAAGAAATTTACACCTCCAACTCCAAAACTTGAGGTACCCTTCCTCACCCCACTTCCTGCCAAGCATATGCCCAGACAATTGTGGTTTGCTCAGCACAGAAGCCAGTGACTAGACGAGGAACAATCAGGGGAACCAACCAAGCAACCAAATGAACCCCCAACCCCTTAGCCAGTACATTTGCCCTGGGAAGTGGAAGCCCTGAGCGGTCATAAGGAGTGCGGGAAGATTGCTCTTTGCAATCTTCCCTGGGTGAGCAACTTGTAAAAATAACAAGAATGTATGAAGAAAAGGTAGAAAGGGGGGTGGAGATTTGTACTCTGCACAGGACAACTTCTGTACAAAGTCTTCTGCAAAACTTTGGGCATTGATTATATAACCACAGTTCATTCTTCTGTGGTCACCACCATGATATACCCTTCGTCACTCTCTTTTTGGCCTTATCTTGCTAAATACAATCCTAAGCAAAAACCACTCATTCACTCTCTCCCATGACTATGGGAGCACAACTGTGACATAGCATACATAATAACAAGCATTTATAATTGTTATTATGTATGCTATGTCACCGTCATAGGTGAGTGTGTTTTTCAGTTGTGATACCATCAGTACTTTTGCCTTTGTCACAAAAGCAGCCCATTGCCTTAAAAACATGCCACAGACTGCAGTATGGAGATTATTGTTCTTCCTCTTCATCTTTAAGTGCTCTGTTGCTTCGATATTTATTTATTTCCATCAGTGCCCATGGTAACACCCAGAAAGAAAGCAACAGGCTAAAAAGTCATTTGGCAAACCTCTCCAGTTGTGGAATCCTGCCAGCATTAAGGGCTTGTGGGGTGGGGGACTATCTTTAATGGCATGCTCCACAAAAACAAGGCGCCATTTTTTTCCACTCTGTATGAACCCAAGATGGATTTGCATGTTCACTTACCACACCAACGTTCAGAGTTTTTCTTAAGCATGTTATTTTCCACCACACATACAAGCTTACAGTATGTGTGCGGAGAGCATTACTGATAACAAACATAGAGACACCACAATGCCATCAAGAAGCAGACCTGTGGCATCTTCTGTACATTTTGCCAGACATGCTCCCCTTATATTCTGTATTTCATCATCATCATCAAAGATTAGTGTAGCAGGCCCAGCAAAACTTCAGAAGCCATTTCTTACTAGGAAGTAGAAGAACAAAAAGATCTTATGATGGATAGTTATGCTCAGCTGTGTCAGTGCAAAACAAAAATAGCAAAAACAAAGCAGTATTGTAGAAACTAATAATAGTATTTTATTGCCTTGGTTGTGTTTTCTGCAAAAACATATAGATCGGGAAACTATAAACCACAAAAAAGAGAAGGTCAAATTAGACACGTGAGCAGAAGTACCATGCTGTTATGCCAAGAACATTACATGAAAGTCAAAGGGAATAACCACTGAAGTATAACCTGAAGTGAAACTGATTTCCTCCTTCTTACTGGAAGATGGAGCGTATGCTCAGCAATCAACCTACGTTGATAATGCACTAACAGCGCAATCCTGTGTAACTCTTGCACCGGTGTAACAGTAGATCCACCAGTGTAAGTGCACTTATGCCAGTGTAACTTGCCGTACGCTGACGTACATAGGACGAACACCAGTGTAACCCCCCTCGGATGTCACGCATGCGCAGTTCAGGCGTAGGACAACTCCGCCAGCGCAGGGGATTCTGGGGGTGTCTTAATGCCCCCAAAATGCCCCCTACACTGGCAGAGTTGTGCTGGCGTCTGTCCTGCGTCCGAACTGTGCATGTGCGGCGTCCGAGGGGAGTTATGCTGGTGTCCGTCCTGTGTACGTCGGCGTACGGCAAGTTACACTGGCATAAGTGCACTTACACCAGTGGATCTACTGTTACACCGGTGCAAAAGTTACACAGGATTGTGCTGTAAGAAAAGATGAATAGTAACTTGCTGATGTGTAAGAAATAGCAATGTTTTTAACAAGGACTAAATACGCTGGGGATACAATCCTGTGCACGCTTGCTTGGTAGCAAGTCTCACTGAATACAGTGAGATACATCCAAAGAGATGTACAAAAAAATGGGTAATAGAATTGTAATGTGTGTAATCAAAATGAAAGCTATCACAGAGTGGGAAAAATGCGTGGAATCAATCAGCAGAAGCATCAGAAAAGAGGGGGAGAGAAGGGGCAGAATGCATTTCGGGGGGAAAGCTTTGTCTCACATGCTGGATTTCTGAAAGATGTTTCACATTAATGTTCCCATCTTAAAACATAGTTTCTTGGATGTAAATCCTATTGATCTTGATGGTGTTAAAAGTTCTGTTCCCCACCTCTGTTCTGTCACTGTCAGGGGCGCTGCTCTTTATATATATTGATTGATGATAATAATGAAAAGCACTCTGAGGATGTGGAAAACGTGTCCTTCCTTAAAGTAACCACAAAGGTCCAGCAATGGGGGGGGCAGTATTTGTCCAAGGGGTGCTTGTCCGCCATAACCCATGGAATCAATTGTCAAGTTCGGCACATCACAGCAGATCAAGATATGTATCAAGTCAGCGACTCCGTATAAATTTACTGTAAGCTTCCACTGCCCAGAACACCTGGAACGATATTTTTTTACTCAAAAAAAAAAAGGCTAAAACATAATCCACAAGCTTACTTCAGTTACATAAAACTAATGGCATATTCTCCTAGGAACAAATAAAGTAAGCCATGAATTGAATTGAGAGACACAACACAGGAAGCCAGTTCTGTTTCCTGGTATCAGTAATTTGGTGGCAGGGTGGCATCTTACAAACTAATATCTTTAGACCTGACAAACAGAGGAAATTAAAACTTATTTTCTGTGGAGAAAAGAAGAATTTGAGGGTCAGGGTACTCGGGCAATGGGAGAACCAGCAGTTAGCTATGGCCCAAATCCACAGAAATGATTAGTGAGGAATGTAGACAGGGCTTAAAGTTAAGAAGATGATGATCTTGTGATGCTGATGTTTTAAGTGGTCCATTGTGGTGATAGAGTCTGGAGCATCTGCAAAGACTGTCAAAGGGGGCATAGAATAAATATGGTATAAAAAATAAATATGGTATATGGTATAAAAAATCTCTGTGCCAGGTGCAAGGGAGTGTCAACGGGAAACAGGTTATCTTGTTGTCTTGTGTGCCCCCTGAGGCATCTGGTGGGGCCACTGTGTGACACAGGAAGCTGGACTAGATGGGCTTTTGGCCTGATCCAGCAGGGCTCTTCTTATGTTCTTATGTTCTTAAATAAGAAGAAGCAAAAGATCCTATAGGAGGTCAAGGAAGAACCAAAATCCTCGCAGATTGCATCTTCTCCCAAACACATTTGCATGGCACCTGAAAGTATTGCAAAGGAGGTAAGAGATATTCGAAAAAGTCTCCCTGCTTTTGCATTAACCCCAGTTAAAGACTTCAGTAGGCACTATTCAGCAGTGTGAGGCCAGAGAGATACCTGCTCTGGGCACAACCTGATCAGCGGTGCCAAGAAGGCATCAAAGATACTGTAATATATTGACAGTCACTACACTGATGTTAATTATGGAATACTTTCTTTTCAATATAGAAAAGAAAAAATGGGCGGTTAGAAAATGCTACATTAAAATCCTCAATTTTTTTTTCTCAAAATATGAATTGGTACAGAATTTCATTTCATCTCCAGCACCCATCACATAGAATATTGTATCAAGTAATTACGCTGAATAATAATAATAATAATAATAATAATAATAATAATAATAATAAACCATTCTTGTGAATCCCCCAAATATGGCCTTACGTTCCAAAGATGATTCCATTTTCTATCCAAAGATTAATTATTCAATGGCACTGGTGTCTTTCAATCTCATCATACTTCAGATCTTTTTTTATGAACAAGGAATGCTTCCAGAAAGATCAATAGTGGATTCACATTGGTCTGTGTTCCATGTATTGACTGCAATTATCAGTCAGTAACCCAGTTGCCTCAAAGCAGAACTAGATGCAATGGAAACTATGGGTTTGCCACCACATTATACAGTTCCCTTCCACACACATACATAATCCATATATAACCCCATGTTTCCCCCATCTCTGCACAACCAATGTGACAGTCTTACATCACACACATTTCTATAACTACATCTTACAGGCAGAGGAAAGGGATAATTCATTTGCACATGTATTGTTTGGGGCAGCAAACCCACATTTGTCATCATGTCTCCTTCTGCTCTCAAGTTTGTATTACATACTAGTTTTCTTAAACAAAGCTTTTTCAACAAGAAAGGGAGATTTAATGAGCTGCCCATTAAGTCCCACTGCTTACTATTTACATATCATGGAACAATTCTACACCATCATGTTCAGTACTCAAATTCTGGGAAATGGGGCGGGGGGGGGGTGAGGTTTCTGCAGAGAAAATTGTAGTAGGCACTGGTGAAATCCAGGTATGAAACTCTGGGTTCAGCACTGGCACAATAACATTGCACACCAATCACAGTAAAATAAATGCTTGCACACGTTTGTTAGATAGATGCTTTTTTCCTACATAGAGAGGATCACCATGTACAGTGGTGTCACTAGCCCTCCCGCCACCTGGGGCTGGGTGATGTCACACCACGTTGTGCCACACACACCCCACATCACACTGCCCCCTCCAAACTTCCGGAAAGGCTCCAGAAGGAGCCTAAGGGCAGGTGGGAGGACCCGGCTCACCCTGGGAAACGACGCCACGGCCACTCCTCGCAAGGAGACCGTGCATGCTGCCTGGGGTGGTCCCCCCCCCGGCCCTACAGCAGCGATGCTACTGACCATGTAAGAAAATATGTTTGCAACAGCCCTATGATTGCAGCTTGCCAGATATTTCAAGGACTAGTTGTTTGCCTGTTTTTAGGAACGTACTGTGCAAGTTAGACTTCCCTCAGCAAAATCCATCCCCTTTTTGTGCTCCCAGGACACCCTTTTGACACCTGATGAGGTGCTAAAAGCCTGTCAGGTAATTACCTCTAGTAATCCAATTACCTTGAAGAGCATAATTGTCAGTTCACAGCAGAACTGAATTGGATCATGAAATTCCAAGCTTATTAGACTTTTCTGCAACTAAACAACTACCTTCTTAAAGCAGCAATGACAGCCTTAGATGGGAGGGATGACCTAGAAATATGAAGTGATAATGAGTGAATTGGGGCTGCCTCAGAAAGAGTGGCTGGCTGGCTGCTACAGATAACCATGTTACCCCTTGGGATTTGCCAAAGTGCAGCAACATAGGAAGCTAGCCATTTGTAGCATCTGACCAGGATTGAGGTACATGGATTGAACCCTGGAAAACGTGGGGATGCAGAAGCACTGACATTATTCTCATCACATGACCAGATACTACAGACGACAACATGGAGAGCTATTTACATGGTGCCGGGGGAGGTGATCACAGGCTAAATTATCATGAGTTTGCCCAATCTCCTTTTTGAGGCATCTGGCCAGGTAGATGGATTCAAAAGGGGTTTAGACAAATTCATAGAGGATTCGTTTATCTAGTGCTATTTGGCATGGTGGCTATATGCTTCTGCCAGGCCCAGAGCTAGTGTGCCTCTGAATACGAGGTGGAGGGAGGCAACAACAGGAGTGGGGTTGCCTTCATCTCCTGCACGTGGGCTCCCTCCTAGAGGCATCTGGTTGACCATGGTGGGAAACAGGACAGGCCTGTGGTCTGATGCAGCAGGGTCCTTCTTATGTTCTTATGCTGTAGCCACCTGAAGTTGGCATTCTCTAGTAGCAAGTTGAAGGTAAATCCATGTAAAATGTTCTGCTGTAGCTACCCTGGGGAAAAACAGTGAAGGGATTGAAGAAGAAGTATGACATGGGGAGCCTGCACTCATTCTCCAGAGAGCTGAGGCGCCCATAAATGAGACAATATGGGAAAAGAAAGCCCCCTTCAGCCATTTGCAATGTTTGCACCTCCGTTACGTCTCCATTGTATGCCTAATGGAGGCATAAACAACTCTCACTCTATATTAAATGGAGCTTCCCAGTCAAGGGTGTAATCAAGGGGAGATGGGGGGGGGAGTGGTGTTCTGGGATTTCGCCTACAGCAGGAGCAGCGATGTCATCAGCAGCATAAACATCATGCTCAGAGGAGGCAAACTGAGATAGCTTACTTTAGGGCACATGTTAATTTCTTTCCCAAGGGCTGCCTAAGAGACAGTATGTGTGTTACATTTTTTTTTTTTACTTACCTCTCCATAGGCCGCCTGGTCTCCAATGGGTCTCCTCAGAACTATGGGAGCTCTTTTGCTGGCATAAGTCCAAGGAGACTCCTGGGGGCAGGTCCAGACCGGGAAGGGGAGGTGATAGAATCTTGGCTTGCACAGCTGCCACCAAGATCCTCCCCTAAACTGCCCCAAACCACCCCAGCCTAGCCTGCTTCCCACCTCGATCTGCTGCAATCCTCCCCCAAACCACTTCCACCACCAACTTACCAGAGGCAGTCCTGCAGACTGCTGTCACCCACACGCAGCCGGCTTCTCTGGCCATTTGCACTGGTGGCTTTGGCCTGCCAAATGGCAGAGCTGCTTTCATGCAGTCAACCCAGGACTTATGATGGCAGATCACAAGATCCACTACTGTAAACCCAGCATAGGATTGGGCCATAAAACTACAATCCTATGCAAACTTACCTGAGTGCAAGTCCTATTGAGCACAATGGGACTTACTTCTGAGTAAACATGCAAAGTCTAGTACTCTAACAGCCCAGTCCAGCCCAAGGCAACTGCGGTACAATTCAGGCACAATTGCAGCCCAAGTGCTTTAGGCCCGAGTTGTGCCTGAATTGTGCCTGAGTTGGGCTGCAATTGTGACTGAATTGCAGCCCGGTCCAGCCCAAGGCAACTGCGGTACAATTCAGGCACAATTGCAGCCTAAAAGTGGGTGTGTTGGGGGCGTGTCGGGGGTGTGACGGGGGCGGTTACGAATTTTGGTCCGGTTCCAGACACTGGAGAGCCACTGACACGCCCCCTCGAGCCCAACTCAGGCCCAAAATTTGGGCCAGCAAAAAGGGTGGACCCAAATGTGAGGAGACCCATAGGAGCCATTTTACCTTACCCACACCAGCCCTCTCCTGAAAAGTTCTAACACCCTGGGCCCGAGTTGGGCCTGAGTTAGGACCGAACAGGTGTGGCCTAACTCTGGACATGGACCCAAATAGTTACCCTATCAGCACCCAGCCCCACCCAGCCTCTTTCCCACAAAAGCCCAGCCCCAGCCCTCCACTCTCTCTCTCTCTCTCTCTCTCTGAGCACGTGGCGTGGGGTTCTGTCCCCCAGCAGCCACAAAGTGGGACTTTGAAAACTTTTCTAACACCCCACTTCTCTCTTCTCCTCTCTGCCCCCCTCTAGGGGCAGAGAGGGCTGTTCTGCCTGTGGCCAAACTGTTTACTGCTGTGCCTGGGCAGCTGTCTCCATGCAAGTGTTTGCTAACCCATGTCTTTCTCCCAGCCCCTCTCTCCCCCCCCCCCATACAGGCAACAACACCAGCAGGTAAGTGCAGGGTTTGTGCTGACATGTGGTCTGACGTCTGCTTCTTTGCATAGAGAAATATAGGTAGGATACATGCCTCTATACCAATGTCTTGTCTCATAGCTGCCTGCATAGCCTGCCATGATATGCCTCTATACCAATGTCTTGTCTCATAGCTGCCTGCATAGCCTGCCATGATATGCCTCTATACCAATGTCTTGTCTCATAGCTGCCTGCATAGCCTGCCATGATATGCCTCTATACCAATGTCTTGTCTCATAGCTGCCTGTATTAATGTGAGCACACAATGCCATGAGTGTGGAACTGTAACCCATATGTAGACACCAGCTGTTCCCCCCCCTCTTTTCTCCACAGGGTCTACCGACAGGTCAGTATTGCTAGGATTGCCATGGTTGTGACCCCCAAGTTGTGTTGTTGTCTCTCTCTGTGACCCCTTTCCCTTACAGGATCATGCTCACCGTACACCCAGGGAAGGAGCGCAGACCAGGCTATGTGTCTCACACCACTCAGCTGTGTTTGATTTCTCTCCCTGCAGACCTTTGCAACTGGCACACTGGCTCCTCTTCAATGGCGATTGCTACCACGCAGCAGCTGCCATGGAACACCCCCATGTTGTTTGTCCCCCCAGGAATGCCCACTACCACAAACCGTCCGGGGAGCACCCCTGGGCCTGCAGTCTGGTTGCCCCACGGTCACCTGCCTTGATGCTGCCAGAGAGGTCTGGGAGCCTGCCCTGCAACCCACCTCAGCTGCTGCTGCTGCCCCACCGCCCTGGCTGCCTACTTGCTGTCCCTCCCCTTTCTATGGAGCAGGCCGTGGTTCCACAGGGGAAGAGCCCGCATCTCCAGGTCCATGGGGCTCACCTGATGCTGCTGCTGTGGTCCTAGAGGCTGCTGTGCCTACCCCTGGCAGCCACGCCCGGCCATCTCTGCCACTGTTCCAGAACAATAAAGATGCCCCTGGAAACACATGTCCCCAATGTTGCACAAGCACTGCCCCACACACCCACACAGGCAGGCCCCAGCACACAAGCCTCTGCATGAATCCCAGCCAGGGTCCGCCACAGCCATCCCTGGGAGAACACAGCAGGGGGGCTGCCGGACCCTCTGGGACCAGAGGGGAGGGGGGAGTTGGGGGGCCTGTCAGGCAGGCAAACACTGACGGGCACTGTGGCGCACGTCCGCCACGTCCGTGAAGAGCCCTTTCAGCAACCGGGGCTCTCACCCACCCTCGGTCCGCCCATCACCGGCGTCCGTGTCCGCCCGTCACCGGCGTCCGTTTCCGCCCTCTGTCCGCCCGTCACCGGCGTCCGTTTCCGCCCATCAACGGCGTCCGTGTCCGCCCTCGGTCCGTCTGCATGAGAGGCGCCCGTTCCTGCATTGCCTCCATCTGCGAAGTGCCCCCTGTGCCCCTATCGGTCTCTGCAGACCCCTCTCCCTGTATCCCTCTCCCACCAGCCGTGTTGTCTGTCTGTTTCTGACCCACCCGTGCCCCTCCCCAGCACCCCCTGTCAGTGTGCCTGCCTCCCCTCCCACTCCCTGATGATGGACGATGGCACCCCCCATGCCGCCAGAGCGCCTGCCGCAAGGTGCTGATGTTGCCCCATCTGGGGGTGTGATGAGCTGCGTGAGCCCTTCCCGCTCGCAGCAGACAAGCCCACGGCATCTCTCGGTCTTGGCCGGGGCACGGAGCAGAAGGCATGCTGGGATGCCTTCTTTGTGGGCATTGCCACGGCCCTTGAGGCCCAGGGCTTCAGGCAGCGCACGGGCATGTCCTGGCGGAGGCGGTTCCAGACCTCATGAGACCCCCCCCTTGTGCGTGCCGTTCCCACCCCCTCCTTCCCTTCTCTCCCCCGCTCACCCCCCCATGACTCCCACGTGCAGCCTCACCGTGGCTTGGGGGTGGCATCGCAGTCTGCAGGAGGGAGGGCAGTCGCACTCCCCCCTGCGGCAGGTGGCTGATGCCCAGGGTGCCCTGGGGCAGCTGGCACTGGCACAACCTCTGCCCTTCAGCTGACTGTCAAACGCGCAGTGCCTGCAGGCCCGCCTGTGGCTGCCCATCTGCTGCGACCGCTGCAGCAGCTGTGGTAGGTGCACGCAGACGGGCTGAGGAGGGGGCTCTTCGCTTCCACAAGACTGACAGCTCCCCACAGGAGCCTGCCTGCCTCTGCGGTAAGTTTTGCCGCGATCCTGGCCCAATGCTGTTGCCTCCAGCCTAACTCAGGCACAGTTGCAGCCTAACTCGGTCCTAGTTTGGGCCACAATTGGGCCACAATTGGGCCTCAACTGTGCCTGAGTTAGGCTGGACTGAGCCCTAAGACTGCAATCCTATACACACTTAACTGGGAGTAATTTTTATTACACCCAGTCAGACTTACATCTGAGTAGATATGCGTAGGAGTGCACTGTAATGTACCTTTTATATTAATCTGGATTTTTTAATTCCATTTTTTATAATTTGCTTTAAACAACAGCAACCTCCTCAGAGAGTTTGCAATGAAATGAGCTAGAGCTTTAAATTAAGTATAATAACTTTTAAAGCAGGAATAAGTGGCAGAAGAAGAAAACACTCTAATGAAGAAATTCAAAGTTGATTTTTTTTCCCCGGTATCTTCTTAGTGGGCCATGGCTATTGGGGGGGGGGGGTCATGATGAGCTCCAGCAGTTCAAACTCGACCTTCCCCAGTTCTTGGAGCACTCTGGGCAGTGGAGGAAATGTGATTGGAAAAACAGGCCCCCTTCTACCTATGGCCAGACCCATGAAAAACCCTTCTTCCAATTCCAGTGCATCAGGCTGGTTCTAGTAACTGAGGGATGAGAGAAAGACTCTCTGCATTTGCTCAGAGGTATTTTTCTTTATTACGGTACTTTCACTTTGTATATTCCAGTGGGCAGGCCAGTCACTGAGTACAGACCCTGCCGTATGTATGCGACTGATGTCAGAAAGAAGCATGTGGAAAAAGTAAATGCGCACAGGATTCCAAACTTACGCTGCACGTATCTTGGAGTACATATTAATTCAATGATATGAATTAAATATCTATGCACAGGATTAGGTTGTAAAATATTAAAATGTAAACACCAACCGTTTCAGGAGATTACTGCTTCAAATGCTTCCTCTCTGGATTAGTCACACAATTATTGTAGAAGCCACCAATCTAGGAGTTTTGAGGGCTGCAGTTTATGACAGTTTGTGGAATCCGAGGAAAATATTAATCCTGATTCCATGAGAAATCAAGCTAAGCTTTATTGGCCTAGAAAGATGCAGTGTTCATTTTATTTTGGACATCGATGAGTCAGCAAGGAGGAAATGGTTCCCAATTATAGAGTCTGGGACAGGCAAAAAGATGCATCACAAAGCAATTGTGGGCATTTTTTCACAGCACCTCGAACTAAGAGTCAGAGCAGAGAGAACGACAGAACAGATTCCTATTAGGAGCATGTGCAGGTGAAAAGAAGCCCTGCAATTCTGCAGCGGTATTATATAAATATTCTTACTAATAATCATAATTTGTTATTCTAGTTCTTGTATGTCCAGGGTAACATCTGCAAAGGACATTTTGAAAGAGTGAGCCCTTTCAGGAGCGGAGTGAGCCCTTTCAGGAGCAGCGAGTGGCCTCACGGGAACGCAGTGGCTCACGGGGACAAAGTGGCAAGATAAAAAAAGACACAGCGAGTTAAGCAGCTGGGCGAGTTCAGCAGCGGGGCGAGGAAGCCAGGCCCCACACACTGCCCGGCACGTCCCTTGAAGAGAGGAGAGCTCCAATAACATTAAGGTACCCAAACTGTTTTAAACCCATAACTTACAAAAAAAGCTATGCAGTCAGACAGCCAGCAGAAGGGTGGGGGCTATCCAGTGTTTTGCACTGAGTGTCACATGTATGACTATCTGCCTCTTGGGCACATGTCATGGGTGTGTGCTCGGTGCAAAGAGCTCCAGGCTCTCAGGGAACGGGTTCGCTCCCTTGAAGCCACGGTTGCTGACCTGGAGAAGCAGAGACAGGTAGAGAGGAACCAGGGTGAGACTTCTAGGGACGTGGAGGCATCGTCCTACCCTCAGTTGGCCAGCACTTCAGCTGCCAGGGAAGGGAGTCTCAGGGCTGGAGGACATTGCTCTGGAAAAGAGGGAAACAATCCCACAGTGGGGACCCCTTCTTCAGGTGATGGGCCCGTATCCAGTCGCACTATGGATACTCCTCTGGGGAGAGGGGGAAGGGGGCTTCTTGTTGTGGGTGACTCTATAGTCAGGAACATAGAAAGGGGGGTCTGTGACGGATGTGAGGACCGCACGGTGACTTGCCTACCTGGTGCGAAGGTTGCGGACATCACCTCTCGTCTAGATAGGCTGGTAGAGAGTGCTGGGGAGGAGGTAGCGGTTGTGGTGCATGTTGGCACCAACGACGTGGGGAAATGTAGCCGGGCGGTCCTGGAGGCCAAATTTAGGTTGCTAGGTAGGAAGCTCAAATCCAGGACCCCAAAGGTGGCGTTCTCAGAAGTGCTACCTGTTCCACGCGCAGGGACAGCTAGGCAGGCGGAGCTCAGGGGTCTCAATGCGTGGATGAGACACTGGTGTGAGGAGGAGGGGTTTAAGTTTGTTAGGCACTGGGGAACGTTTTGGGACAAGCCGGGCCTGTACAAGAGGGACGGGCTTCACTTGAACCAAAACGGAACCAGACTGCTGGCGCGTAACATTAAGAAGGTGGCAGAGCAGCTTTTAAACTGACTCCTGGGGGAAAGCCGACAGGAGCCGAGGGGCATCCGGTTCGGGACTCCTCATTCCTCGGGAATGAGGGTGCAGAGGATGGGGAACAATCAAGTAATAACAGAATAAGAATTGGGAGTGGTAGCGTGATGGGACATGACAGCCAGTCTAGCAAAACAGAAGGCTGCAGGAATAAAGGGGCAAACATGCAGCCCTTCTTGGGGGACCAGGTATATAAGTGCTTTTATGCAAATGCCCGAAGTCTACGGGCAAAGATGGGAGAACTGGAATGTTTGGTGGCTAGGGAAAACATTGACATAGTAGGTATAACAGAAACCTGGTGGAATGCGGAGAACCAGTGGGATACTGCAATTCCAGGATATAAACTCTATAGGAGGGACAGAGAGGGGCGTGTTGGAGGTGGGGTGGCCATCTATGTCAAAGAGGGGGTAGAATCCACCAGAGTAGAGCTGGAGGGGGGCTCTGACTCCTCCGTAGAATCACTGTGGGTTAGATTACCAGGCTCCAAGAGTGATGTAATAGTAGGGGCATGCTACCGTCCTCCAGATCAAAAACCTGAAGGGGACCTTGAAATAAGGAAGCAAATCAGGGAGGTGTCAACGAGAGACAGGGTTGTAGTCATGGGGGACTTCAATTATCCTCACATCGACTGGGTCAATTCATGCTCAGGTCATGAAAGAGAGACTGGATTTCTGGATATGTTAAATGACTGTGCCTTAGAGCAGCTTGTCACGGAACCGACCAGAGGACAGGTGACTCTGGACTTGATATTGTGTGGCACTCAAGATCTGGTCAGGGAGGTAAATGTTACCGAACCGTTGGGGAACAGTGACCATGCTGCGATCTGTTTCGCCATGCATGTCGGAGGGAGAGTGCCGAGCAAATCTGACACGAAAACCCTTGACTTCCGAAGGGCAGACTTCCCCAAAATGAGAAGACTAGTTAAGAAAAAGCTGAAAGGGAAGGTAAAAGGAGTCCAATCGCTCCAGAGTGCATGGAGGCTGTTTAAAACAACAGTCGTAGAGGCCCAGCGGGAGTGTATCCCACAAAGGAGGAAGGGCTCGACCAAGTCCAGGAGGATGCCGGCATGGCTAACAAGCACAGTTAAGGAGGCTATAAAAGGCAAGGAAGCTTCCTTCCGTAAATGGAAGTCTTGCCCTAATGAGGAAAATAAACAGGAGCACAAACTGTGGCAAAAGAAATGTAAAAAGATGATACGGGAGGCCAAGAAAGACTTTGAGGAACGTATGGCAGGCAACATAAAAGGGAATAATAAAAGCTTCTTCAAATATGTTAGAAGCAGGAAACCTGCCAGGGAAACGGTGGGTCCGCTGGATGGTGAGGGAGAGAAAGGGGTGATAAAAGGGGACTTGGAGACTGCAGAGAAATTAAATGAGTTCTTTGCATCTGTCTTCACGGCAGAAGACCTCGGGCAAATACCGCTGCCGGAACGGTCTCCCCTGACTAAAGAATTAAGTCAAATAGAGGTTAAAAGAGAAGACGTCTCAGACTTAATTGACAAAATAAAGATCAATAAATCACCAGGCCCGGATGGCATCCACCCAAGAGTTCTGAAGGAACTCAAGAATGAAGTTGCTGACCTCTTGACCAAAATATGCAACTTGTCCCTTAAAACGGCCACTGTGCCAGAGGATTGGAGGATAGCTAATGTCACGCCAATCTTTAAAAAAGGAAGGAGGGGGGACCCGGGGAACTACAGGCCGGTCAGCCTAACATCTGTTCCAGGGAAGATGGTGGAAAGTCTCATTAAGGATAAAATCTTAAAATACATAGAAGAACAAGCTCTGCTGAGGGAGAGTCAGCATGGCTTCTGCAAGGGGAAGTCTTGCCTCACAAACCTGTTAGAATTTTTTGAAAAGGTCAACAGGCATGTGGATGCGAGCGAACCCGTGGATATTATATATCTGGATTTTCAGAAGGCGTTTGACACGGTCCCTCATGAAAGGCTCCTGAGAAAACTCCACAGTCAGGGAATAAGAGGGCAGGTCCTCTTGTGGATTAGGAACTGGTTGAAGACCAGGAAACAGCGAGTGGGAGTCAATGGGCAATTTTCACAATGGCGAGAGGTGAAAAGCGGTGTGCCCCAAGGATCGGTCTTGGGACCGGTGCTTTTCAACTTATTCATAAATGACCTGGACTTGGGGATAGGCAGTGAGGTGGCCAAGTTTGCGGATGACACTAAACTTTTCCGGGTGGTAAAGACCAGCAGGGATTGTGAAGAGCTCCAGAAGGATCTCTCCAAACTGGGAGAATGGGCAGCAAAATGGCAGATGCGCTTCAATGTAAGTAAGTGCAAAGTGATGCACATTGGGGCAAGAAACCAAAATTTCACATATACGCTAATGGGTTCTGAGTTGTCTGTGACGGATCAAGAGAGAGATCTTGGGGTCCTGGTGGACAGGTCGATGAAAGTGTCGACCCAGTGTGCGGCGGCTGTGAAGAAGGCCAATTCCATGCTCGGGATCATTAAAAAGGGGATTGAGAATAAAACGGCCAATATCATTATGCCTTTGTACAAATCGATGGTAAGGCCACATCTGGAGTATTGTGTCCAGTTCTGGTCACCATACCTCAAAAAGGATATAGCTGAATTGGAAAAGGTGCAGAAAAGAGCGACCAGAATGATTAGTGGGCTGGAGCACCTCCCTTACGAGGAAAGGCTACAGCGTCTGGGGCTTTTCAGCCTAGAAAAAAGGCGCCTGAGGGGGGACATGATTGAGACTTATAAAATTATGCATGGGATGGAGAGAGTGGATAGAGGGAAATTCTTCTCCCTCTCGCACAACACCAGAACCAGGGGACACGCACTAAAATTGAGTGGAGGGAGAGTTAGAACAGACAAAAGAAAATATTTCTTTACCCAGCGTGTGATTCATCTGTGGAACTCCTTGCCACAGGATGTGGTGATGGCACCTGGCCTAGATGCCTTTAAAAGGGGTTTGGACAAATTCATGGAGGAAAAGACCATCACAGGTTACAAGCCATAAGCAACCTCCTGGTTTTAGAAGTGGGTTTTCTCTGTGCCAGGTGCAAGGGAGTGGCGACTGGACACAGGTATCTTGTTGTCTCGTGTGCTCCCTGAGGCATCTGGTGGGGCCACTGTGTGACACAGGAAGCTGGACTAGATGGGCTTTTGGCCTGATCCAGCAGGGCTCTTCTTATGTTCTTATGTTCTTATGACATGTGAATGGGGCAGTGCCACCCCCACCCCACTCCTCCTACCCATGAGTTTAGCATTTATCTGCTGCCACAAATACTGTACCCAGACAGCCTCTCCTGGCCCAGAATTCTCCATCGTTGGGAGGAGTCCTTTCCGCGTACAGCATCCGTCACTGCAGACAAACACTCTACTCAAGGGCAGAGCAGAGAAGGGCTTCAAAGAGCATTGGAACAGGGCAGGGCTTGCTGGCCCACCCTTAGTCCCCCTAGCTACGCCCTCTTGTATGTGCTCGGGTAACGTCTGCACAGGGCTCCTTCCCAAGACCATCGTAGCAGAGGCATTCCACAGGCACACTCATGCTTCTCGTGTATGCCAGTGGGGATGAAACTGGAACGTTTTCGCCCACTGATAGATGGAGTTCAGTTCATTGAGAAGTACAAAACAGCCAGCAAGGTCTGTGGCAGAAACATCAGGCAATTCTTCATTTTCTTAGGCAGAGATGATAATCTCAGGAAAACTAAATTTAAAATAGCAATCTTGATGGCCTCTGAACAATAAACAAGCATAGCTAGGTAGGAATGATCAGGAAAGATATCTAGGGAACTCCAATTATTCTTAAAAAGAAGGGTTTGTGATAACCTTGCCCTACTAGCACCCCTCCCCCCTATCTATCTATCTATCTATCTATCTATCTTTATCGCACATATTCATAGATTCCTAGAATTGGAAGGGTCCTTCAAGGCCATCTAGTCCAACCCCCTGCTAGAAGTGGGAAAATCCTTTCTAGAGCATCTCCAAAATGAGTCTGTCAAGCTTCTGCTTAAAGCCCTCCAGCAAGGGAGAGCCAACAATTTCCCTTGGTAATCAGTACCATTGTTGAACTGCTCTTACCTTGAAGAATTTCTTTCTGATTTCCAACCGAAAACTCCCCTCCTGCAGCTTAAGCCCATCAGATCTAGTTCTGCTCTCTGGGGTAGCAGAGGACAAATCTTTGTCCTCTTCCATGTGACATCCCTTCAAGTATTTGTAGAGTGCTATCATCATGTCCCCTCTCAGCCTTTTCTTTTCTAGCCTAAACATACTGAGTTTCCTCAACCTTTCCTCATAGGATTTGTTTTCCAAACCCCGGCCATCCTCATTGCCCTTTTCTGAACCTGCTCCAGTTTGGCTTCATCCTTCTTATGAAGATGTGGTACCCAAAATTGGATGCAGTGCTCTAGATAAGGTCTGACTGGTGTGTGGAGTAAAGCAGAACCACTTGGAACAGACTTGGAAGCTATGGCTCTACTAACGCAACCTAAAATCGTACCAGCCTTCTTTGCAGCTACATCATACTGCTGACTCATGTTCAGCCTGTGATCCACTGCAACACCAAGATCCTGTTCACATGTTGTACTGCCAAGCCAGGTATCACCCATTCTATACCCGTGGCTTTGATTTTTAGTGAAGTGGGTTGTTGTAATAGGCTATCTCTTAATGCCAGATGCAAAGGAGTGGCAACAGGATACAAGTATCTTGTTTTCTTGTGTGCTCCCTGAAGCATCTGGTGGGGCCACTGTGAGATACAGGAAGCTGGACTAGATGGGCCTTTGGCCTGATCCAGCAGGGCTCTTCTTATTTCTTATGTTGTTGTTTTTGCCTAAGTGCAGAACCTTGCAGAACCTCTATTGAACTTCATTTTGTTAATTTCGGCCCAGTATTCAATCCTATCAAGGTCCTCCAAAATGCTTCTACTGTCTTCTGCTGTATTAGCTATTCCTCCCAGTTTAGTATATAATCTGCAAATCTGAGGATTTCCTTGATTCCTTCATCTATTCTAAGTCATTGATGTTGAAGAGAATCGGGTCCAAGACAGCCCTGGCGTACGCTTGAAACTATCCTCCAGGTAGATGAAAAGCCATTGATGAGTACCTGTACTCTTTGTGTACAGTTATCCAAGCAATCGCCCTGAAAGCCAGTGTTGTACCATGATTAGAATGTTGGATTAGGACTGTGAAGGCCTCGGTTCAAATCTCCATTCAGCCATGAAGCTCATTGGATGGCCTTGGGCCAATCACACAATCTCAGCGTAACACAGCTTGCAGGGGTGTTGTGAGGGAGAAGTGAGGGACAGAACTATGGACATTGCCCTGAACCCCTTGGAGGAAAACTCTTGCCACAGTGGCACCTGTCATCAATCCTGAAGTTGTTATAAGATGCCAGGAGATGTTCTTGCTGCAACAGACGAACACAGCTGCCCCTCTTAAAATTAACTGGGAAAAGCTACTTTTCTTTTTTTAATCAGCTTGTTCAGAGAAAGCCCGTCTCATCTTGTTTTTCTAGCGAAAGAGACCAAATGTCACATTGTAAGAATTAATCCTTTGCTAAATAATTAATTACTGTTTGGAATGTGAGCCTTAATTGCCTCGTTTCTGTATGACGAATTACACAGGAGAAGTGGGCTCCACAGAGAATGCAATTAAATCCTGATGTTGGAAGGCCTTTATGTTGGATTATTAACATGGGGGGAAGTCTTTGCCTTGGCTAATGGGTGTTTACTATCATGCTTTATCTAACCCCAGATTCAGGAATACAATACAACAGAGTCCCTTTTGCAGCCTGGAGTGTGGAAAAAAAAAGATATTTACAAATATTTTCATAGATCCACAAAGCTGAAAGTGACCAAAAGGCCACCTGGTCTAACCCTCTGCCCAGCTGTAAGCAGACAGCCCCAGAAGGGAGCGAGGGGGCAACTGCTCCCCAGAGAAGTAGCTCACTCACCTCCTCATTATGCAGCTCTGTCATGACTCAAAGGACGACATTTTTCATAGACTTGGAAAGCTCTTATTTATCGCCAGCAATCAGTATAACCAAACAGCATCTATACATACATGAAGAGCCATTCCTCAAAGGCTCACCTCTGTTTATGTTTAGAAATGGAGAAATAATGTGAAATACCATTATTTGTCTTTTAGAAATCTAATATACCAGATAACGTTTGCCCCTCCAGAAATGCATTTTGCCCTTTCCTTGCCCCTCCTCATTTTTCTTCTGGTGCTGCCACTGAATACTGCCATCTAACACCCCCTCCCCATACACCAGGATGGTGTAGTGGTCTGGGAGTCAGACATAGACCTGGAGGATCCAGGTTCAAATCCCTGCTCAGCCATGAAGCTTCCCGTGTGACCTTGGGCCAGTCACTATCTCTCAGCCCCACCTACCTCACAGGGTTGTTGTGAGGACAAAACGAGGGGAGGAAATATGTACACCACTCTGAGCTCCTTGGAGGAAGGGCGGTATAAAAATGTGTAAAATAAATAAAAATAAAATAAAATACACATCAATCTAGTGGACTGAGAGCTTGTGTTGAGTTTTCAGAAAGAAGGTCATAGTAAGAGTGTGAGAGGTTAACACGTTTTTGCATGCAGATTTTTTTATCTGAGATGTAATTATATTTGTCTCCAAAATATGATTTTGAAGCTTTCACTGCATTTGGGAGGGGGCCTACTAAGCCCCACCGAAATGAAGAGCTACGCATAAGAGTGCAAAGGTGCTTACTGACTGTTTAAAATTTTTCACAGTCAGGACTGCCTGCCTCTTTGAAGGTATGATGAATTTACCCGGTGTCTGTACTGGCACTCTCCATTATATTTTGTTTCTTAGTGCGTGGATTTGTTGTTTGGTGCAATTGCCATGACTGTTTATCACTTACCAAACTCTGATGAATCAACTCAGCTCAGCCCACATTCTCAACATACCAGTTGAGTCAAGGGGGGGGGGGGTTTGGGCTCCTCCATTATCACCTGTGTCCATGCTGACAACAAAGAACAAAGAAAGTGCTCTGGTCTTAAAGAATCTTAATAGTCACTGCACTAACCGAAGCTGCTGGGCTGTCCTTTCAGTTTATAGTGGGAGGCAGATGGAGCAAGGATGGGGATGAGGAATGTGAGGACTCATGTGACAAGGCTTCTTGTCTCCAATAGGCAGCTTCACTTTCCCACAAGTTTTAGTTTCTCTTGGCTTCAGGCCCTAGAAGCTTCACCCAATGGGGTTGCAATTGCAGGAAGTCCTGCCCACTTCTCAACGCTGGTATTATTTGTGAGAGAGGAAAGCCCTCAAATGCTGCAGAGTTGCTGGAACTTTCCAGTATATGAGTGATGTTATGTTTCAAAGAGTGAACAGACAGAGGTGCACGTGCTTCATTATGCTGCAAAACATCTTTGATAAAGTAGGCAGTTAAATAAAAAAATGTCTCTTGCAGAGGCGTACCAGCAGCGAGTGCTGCCTGGAGCACTCGTTGCGGCGCTGCCCCGAAGGGGCGCCACTGCCCCGGGGGGGGTGCGCCGTTTCGGGGGGGGACCTGGCTTACCAGGGCGCTCCGAGGCCCTCTCCCCTGGCCTCGGAGCTGGAGAGAGCCCCGGAGCGTCCACCACGACCGGCGGCCGGGGTTTTCTGAAGGCGGCCGACTGCGTCGCTCGCTATTTATACTTTTTTCTGCACATGCGCAGAACGTTTCGAACGAATGAAACGTTCTGCACATGTGCAGAAAAAAAGTATAAATAGCGGGCGACGCAGTCGGCCGCCTTCAGAAACCCCCGGCCGCCGGTCATGGTGGACGCTCTGGGGCTCTCTCTGGCTCCGAGGCCGGGGGAGAAGGCCTTCTCCCCCGGCCTCGGAGCCGGAGAAAGCCCCGGAGCGTCCACCGCGCACGACTGCCCGCATCACCGCACGGGCGCGCGCTCCGTGAGACTGGAGCGAGCGGAGCAGCGCCGCCCGGCGCCGCGGTGCCGCCTGGAGCTGCTGCTCCACTCGCTCCAGTCTTTCCACGCCTGTGGTCTCTTGCCTGCCTCTAGGCTTTTTTCTTTCAGTGACACTTATAGCTAAGCAAGTGGACCTAAGATTGCATCCCAAGACTTAGTTAAAAAGATCTATTTAAGATAAAGACATAGCTACCACATAGAGTCAGTCCATGAGGGTTATGTTCCAGAGTCTGCGCCTAAAGCCAAAATATATATGCTCAAAATTACCTTGAAAATCCCTTACATCTGAAAAATACATTCTGTTGCTTTAAAAGCTACAAGAGGCAGGAGGGAACTGAGACCGACTGAGGGAACAGCAGCTTCATCCTCCGATCTCATGGGGCATGTAGTTAGTAAATGGCCTGCACTATTTAAATTATTGTTTTTTCCTCTGTTTGTTTGTTTGCAGAGCATGTGTAGTTGAATTTGTGCAAGTAAAGCCCATGTAAGATTCAGGTCGACTGTACCTTATCAAGGACTGCATTCATTCCTATAAGAGGGTCACTTATTCTGGGATGGGCTAGCCCAGACTGGTCTGACACACACCCGAAAAATGTCATTAATAGGCTGCTGAAGCTGTCCTACCAGTTTTGTTTTGTTTTTCACTTTGCAACGTGCCTTGTACGGTGGTTGGATGGATTTCAGGGCGACAGTCCAGATGAGGATGACAAGCAATATGAAAATAGTGTATGTATATAAAAAGCAGTCTCTTGTAGCCAGTGACTTCCAAATAAATCTTTGCCCGAGAAAGTATACTGAATGATCCAGGGGGAAATACACTGTAGTAGACACTGAAACAAAATTAAAACCTGCCCTGTGACAGTTGACAAGAGAGTGTTGCTGACATACTCTCAAACCATTTGTTCATGGAGGCTATTCGAAATAATAACCTCCAGATTTTGATTGCTTAAGCAAAACCTGAGTAACAGTGCAATCCTACCCAGCTCCTCCAGTGGTGCAGCAGTGGTGTAGGGCAGAACAAGAGGCTTTGGAAGGGAAAGGGGATTAAATTTAAATCCCCTTTACATCCCCCTTTAAAGGGGACTGAAATCCCCTTTCCCTCCCAAAGCCTCCCGTTCTCCCTCCACCACTGCTGCACCACTGGAGGAGCTGGGTAGGATTGTGCTGTAAGGAGTTTTATAGATCCGCTAATACCAATTCTACAGAGAACAAATAATGTGCATTTTCAAGCAATGCACTATGAAACAGCAGTGTGTAATAGTGCATAGCAAGATATCATCTTGGAAATACAGACAATTCAGTTGACAGTCTGTGTCTCTGATGCAAGTGCAGTGACAGCTATCTCCATGCTACATCTATACGCTCTGGTGCTACAGAGTAGGGTAAAAAAATTCACCTTATGTACCCAGACATAACATGACATTCTGTGCCTACAATATATCTTATCTTAGTATTTCTCGCCTTTCTCAACTGTTTCTCAGCAAGGCATTTGCCAGGATCATCTGAATATTTTACCAAAACATTTTTAGCTCCTCATGAGTAATCTGACTGGAGGCAAACGGAAACTCTGGAAGTTTTTTTTTTCCACAAAGCAAACTCACATAGCTTTGAGACCAAAACGCTTCTACTGACACAGCAAGGCAACTGTTCTAAAACAAACTATTTTTCAAAATGAATAAAAAAAGTCTTCCCTGCAAAAGACCAGGACTCTTTTCCGTGTCATTAAAGAGGCAACTAGTAAAACAGTTTTTGGCATGGACAGTAGTTTCCCCAAGGAAAGTGTTTCCATTTTCAGTTGGGCTTCTTAAATCAATGTCACTGACAGTCTAAGCATGTTTCCTAGAAAGTAAATCCTATTGACCTCAATGGAACGCTTCCTAGTAAATGGAAGTTTACTCTTAGATGGGCAAACCGTATTACAGATTTGGGACTTTTCCAAAATTCCTTTATATACAACAGTTATATAAGTAGAGCCCTGCTGGTTTTTGCCCAAAGGTTCATCTAACCCAGTGGTCTTTAACCTTGGGGTCACAACCCCAAGTTCCGGCAGGAGACAACATCTTTCCCCTTAAGGGGAGTGGCGACTCGGCGGTGATGTCAGGACGGTGGTGATGGCACTTCTGGGTTCGCATCGACAACTAAGTAAAAAGGGGGGTTGGACTTATTCAGCTGCAGCTGGAGACACCACACAACCTGGGTTCTTGCCATTGCAGATGGGCAAATCCAAAAATCCATTTTTACTTAGGTGGCATGAACACAGAAGTGCCATCGCTGCCATCACCACCAAGTCGCAAAGACTTACAGCGACCTTTACCCTTGGATAAAGATTGAAGATCACTGATCTAACCCAACGTTCTGTCTCCAGTAGTCACCAGCTGAGCGTATCTGGGAAGCAGGGCATAAAGACAACAACCCTCTGAAGTTGATAGTCAGAGGTACACTGTTTGTACATAGAAGTTCCATTTAGAAAGCATGATAGGCAGCCCAATTCTGCCTAACATGCGGCTTCTGCATCCTAGGCTGGCCACTGCATCCTAGCCCCATTGCGGCCTGCACTGGCGCCTTGGGAGGAGATGTTCACTTACACCTTCCTCTGGTGTAAGCGGTGTGGGTCGCAATGGGCCTCCTCAGATGCACGCCAGCTCTCAACCGGGGAGGCTGTGTAAGTTCGGCCAGGGCTGCGACGGGACATAGGATATCAGCGCATCTCAGCGCTGATACCCCCCTCTGAGCTGGGCTGGCCAATGGCCCCCGCCCTCCCCGCCCACACCCCTACTCTGACTGGCACGGGGCTCACCTGTGGTGGCCAGCGCTGGTCGTGGCTGGCAGTGGATTGAGCGGTGCCGGCATCCACACCAATGTTGCTTACTCCCAGGGTGTCAGAAACGTGCTTTCCGGCATGTTTACGACAGACAACCTAGGCCGGTGGAGCGTTCACTCCACTGGCCTAATTGTATGTAGGATTCCGCTGTAAAGCTGCAGTCGTAAATACACTTACCTGAGAATAAGCCCCACTGAACATACGTTTGATTAAACATGCAGAGGACATCTCCAGACTGTGGCCAGTATCCTGTAGATACTGGATCTAAGGTAGAGTAAAATATACGTCAGTGACTAGAATTAGATTGAACATGTGCAAAAGCATTGGTAACTCCTCCCCCCTGAACTGCAGCTAGTCTTCATTCATTTATGGGAAGAGTTGCATACCTGCTCTGTTCTGCAGTGACGTAGTATTTCCTACAGGGAGCAAACACTCCAGCACAATTAGATTTGTGGTTATAATAGGTTTCCTTGATGAAATTGATCAGAAACTTGTGTCTTTTTCTGGCTACAGGTATGCAACTTATGCCAGTTTTATGAGTTGCACTCCATGGCTTTCTGCAAAGAATCTTGGGAATTGTAGTTGGGTGAAGATACTACCAAGACATATCTGTTAGAGATCCTTAATCCCCATCTGAGAATTACATAAGGAGGAGATTATTATTAGAGAAATTCTGTCATAGATATACTTCAGAACTCTAGATGCAGTGTGCCTTGCAAGTTATTTTAGAAAAAAAAAACATGTGCACCACATTTCCCTCCTCTGCATTAATCTGAATTCTTCTTAGATTGTATTTTTTAACCTACCCCTCTTTTGAATGTAATTGTTAGAGTACTTGGCTTGTGATAGCTATGAGCATGAACAACATATCCCATTTGAGAAAAAAAGAAATATTTAACAAACTCAATACACTTCTGAAGGCAAGTCCATTTGCTCCTCTCATATGGAATCCTTACACCCAAAGCTGTAGAGCAGGGGTGGTGGCCAACCTTTCAACATGAATACTCATGGACCGTTAATGGTTGTATAAATGAGGGCATTTGCAGCAGGTGCAGCTGCTTTAGCAGCACCATCAGCAATTGCAGCTGCCAAGATTCTGTCTTCTACACAATTCTTAAGAACGCAGAGGCCCTAATGGTGGAAGATTGACCGCCCCTGCCCTAGACATTAACTTATGTCCCAAGGCAAACTTCTCAGTTTGTCTCCTGCTGAGCCTGGTGCTTTTTCTCAGCTCAGTCCTTTGACAAAAGTTTTAAAGGCAGCACCTGAGAACTCCTGCTGATGACATTACCGCCCCTGCTGTAGGAGAAGTCCCAGAGCTCTGCTCCGCTCTTCCCCCCCCAAACCCCTCCTCCTCCTGCAATCTTGTAGCTCTGGCCTGAGTTTTGTGCAGTGAGGGCATTAGAAATTGAATGCCACCAGTGGTTGTACGGTACCCAGAACAAAAATTAGACATACAAAAGGGACGTGGGGGGGGGGGTTGTCCTACATGTTAGATTTCTGAAAAAGATATACAGTAGCAGTATATTTCACAGCAATGCTCCTGTCCTATCCAGATTGTGTCTGAAGACTTATTGATAGGATGAAGTTAACTTTCAGGTAAGCATGCTTGGGATGGGATGGCAGGCTGCTTTATTTACAATTTCCAGGGTTTGCTTCAGAGCAAGGGGCGTCCTTGGGTGAAAGCAAGTTACTTGTAAGGGAGCATGTGCCCCCCCCAGTGCCCCCTCTGGGACCAGAGCCACCATCTCTTCCTCTCCCTAAACATGAGAAACTATCCTGCTGCCCCTGAGAACTACTAAGAGCAACGGAAATACCAGCCAGCTTTTCCTCCCCTATGGTGAGACCGGCTCTCCACTCCGTCTGCCACAGAGGGGCACTGACAGCAGCGGAACCGAGCAGGTAAAAGGGCCCAAGAGTTCGCGGGGACGATCTTGCCCTTGCAGGGTGTAAAATGAGCGAGGAAGGTCTAACAGCAAGCAGTAGGCTGCTCCCCTTCGCTTCTGTCTCGTCCTGTTCGCAAGGCCTGCAGAACGAGAGTAGCTGCTGACCGAGTTGCGCTCTCTCTCTCTCTCTCTCTCTCGGAAGTGGCGGCTCCTCCTACGCGGCAGAAGCCGGCGGCGGCGTGGCTCTCAGTGCGCAGGCACGGGGTCGAGCGAGGCTCCAGGGCTGTAAATAATACGTGGCGTCTGAGGCTGGAGCTGCTCAGAGCGGAGATGGGAACCGAGCGAGAGATCTGCAGCTAGCCCGGCTGCATTTGCTCACCCGGCAAGGAAGGCTCAGGAGGAGGATCAGGTAAATCGCAGTCCGCCGGCGCTTGCCGACGTTGGCTTGTATGTGGCCGTGTCACTTTCAAGCCCAAGCAGAGCAGACCCGTCTGGAACAGCTCTGGCCATAAGAAACGAGGGAGCGAGGAGGCAGGCATAGTGCCTTCTTGCTTCTTCGCAAAGGCTGTGTTTGAGCTTGTCCTAACTGCATGCTATGCCTGTGTCCTAGCAGTATTGCAAGTAAAAACAAAAAGAGGAGTGGATGTGAACTGGTCGCTGCTTTTAGAGGATGCGCACAATCTATTTGCAACTTGCACTGGGGTTTTGCCAGGAAACCTGATCTTTGGTAAGGTGGCATTTGAACTTCCGAATTGTCTTTTTAATTTGCTTCCGAAATTACTGCGGGCGACGGGGACAAAGTGAGCTGCTATTGGGACGTTTTAACCAAGGCTAGGAAAAAGAGAGCCAAAAGGTTAACACAGAGGGGCCATTTGGGGAGAGGAAGGAAAGATGTCCTTTCGCGTTGCTGCATTTATTTATGTGTGTGTGTGTTAAGGAAGCGAAGACTTTAGATGACAGACTGTAAAAGATAGTTTCTTCAAGCAGCCTTCCCCCCCCCCCCCCCCTTATGATCGTAAACGAATAATGAGTTTCCAGGCTATAGAGAATGCCTGGGACGCTGAAACAGTTGGTTGGCTTCTTCATGGCGTTCAGGACCATGGAGAGCGCACTCGGCGCAGCAACGGGACAGCCCTGAAGGACACAGGTTAAAATGCCCCCCATGCTTCGTTAGCCTCAAGAAGGCAACACAAGAATCAGTTTTTTTAAAATTCTCTTTTGCATTTCTCACCTTCTTCCTCAGGGGCACTAGTTCATTGGCTGTCACCCCGTCTTAAAGGTGTAGGATTACTTCTTCTTTTTTTTGTCTTGGTTCTGTGGACCGGATTCAGAAAACAAAAATGCAGTCCTCAGAACTTAGCTACCAATCAAAGGCATATCATCTAATCAAAAATGCAGCTCGCTCAGTTTTTTAAAAAGGCAAAAAATAAATATCATATTTCTAAAAACATGGCTTCTGCTGAAAATTGATTAGATGTCATTCTAGTTCCTTAGCAAGGAAATACCCAGCAATGACATGTCTGCCCATAAAACATGGCAAAATAAACCATTTTTGAAAGGGGCGTACAGGGGCATATGAAGGGGATTTTTTCCCCACACTGATTTGTAGGGTGATGTAATAATACATTTTGCAACTTTATGCCATAATTGTGTGGCAGGTGGTGAGATTCTTTCATCGCAGACAGCTGAACATATGGCTATTCAGCCTATAACTCTCATTTAAGTGAATGTGTGAATAGATGCTGTGCATCTGTGGCAGTGAGCTAATAAGGCCTTATCCAGAGTGCCTAGATAAATGGATTTGATTCCTCAAGTATTGAATGGGTTCCTGATGCCTTAGAGCAGTGTTTCTCAAACTGTGGGTCGGGACCCACTTGGTGGGTCACGACCTGATTTCTGGTGGGTCCCATGTGATGGAATGATCAGATAAGTAATTACCACAAACCATAGGCTATTAAAAAATCAGATAGCTACTAATTGCCTTCAAAGAGCTGAGTTCCTACAATTTGCAAGATAGCTGCTAATTACCCTGCAAACAGCTGAGCTTTTTACTTGTAAATAAAATTTATTTCTAGATCACTTTAAGTCTCGTAAAGCTAGGTGCATCCCGATAGAGTGTTATTTTAAAAAGTGGGTCCCGGTGCAAAAAGGTTTGAGAACCACTGCCTTAGAGAAGTGCTGCTGTTCTAGGATATTGCACTTCCTCTGGCAATAAGATGGAATCAGGGGTGGCAAGAAGCACCAGTTCCCTCCTCTCGGGGCCTAGTGATGTTAGCACTTTTCATTTACTGTACTACTTTTTAGTATTACTACTAGTAGTTTTAGCATTACTACTACTAGTAGTAGTTTTAGTACTACTAGCACTTTTAGTACTACTACTGTTGCTACTATTAATAAGAATATTTAGATAGAGCACTGTCTCACCTGTAACACTGAACTGTAGGATGTCTCCTGTAACCTTTGTGTTGAACCTGTGAGCCTCAGCAACGCTACTGTCTCTTCTGCAAAAATAGTAATGCCCTGCCTGTTTGGAAATCCTTTTCTTTCTTTGAAAAAAAGTTGTTCTTTTCATGCTGTGTGCCCCTCATCCAGTGCTAAAGAAATCTACCCACATGTTTTATTTGAGGAAAAAAACCCAGGAAAAATGCTCCCCATTTGCTATCCCTGTGTATGCTGCGATCCCTGTGTATGCTGCGATCCCTGTGATACCCTTTGAGGTATCATCCTACAGCTAAGAACCTGTCCTTGGGCTGTCTGATTCATCTCAATAATGGACATCTAAATAGTCAACTGTTTTCAAAGAGTGAAAGTGCTTTGGATGGGGGCAATAGGGTGACAACTGTATACTCAGAAGCCACACGCATTAAGATATTTGACATTGACCTTTTGAGTTCAAAAAATAAAAAGTTCATGAACAGATTTCTTTTGTTATATGTTTTAGTACATGTTAAAAACAATAATAAAATAAGAATATTCATAAAGTAACAAATTTGACTCATAATTTGCTCCAGAACTGTATGTGCAAAATAAAATATTTTCATATAACAATTAGAACATAATGTACATTGTCTTCAGAAAATAGCTAAAAAAAATTTTAATTAAGATCTGCGATTTTTGCATTGACTCTGAGTAATTTATTTATTTATTTATTTATATAAATGATTTTTATCCTTATCTTATGTTAGCCACCTTGAACATCTCCAGATTGGCAGAGAAAAGCAGGATATAAATCACATAAAAAAGTTTTATTTAAAGCTGCCAGTTTTTGAACTTTACAAGATTCTTTCTTATAAGCAAGATTCATATTAAGTTCAAAAACTAGCAATTCATAAAACTACTGGGTGGTCCCATCAATGACCATTTATTTCTCTTTCTCTTCTATGGGAATTAAATACAGGCAGAGGCATTCTGCTTAGAAAATAGGTCTTATGTGCACAGCCAGTTTCATTTACTAACCCTGCAAACAAATGAAAAGATTAATGTTGTCTTTACTTGAGTTATCATAAATTAGATCTGCCTCTGTTCTCCTTAGGAAAATCATACTATGAACCATTCATGTGTGCCAGTGTTATTGGCTCTGAAAGTCACTGCTTTTAGAATTTTAGTTTTTGACCAGAAAATGATCTATATGATCTGGGACAGAATGAGTAACATTAGATAGTCACTAAATACAAGAGATCTGCTTTGTCACATTTCCTTGTACTGATTCAGACAAGTCTAACTTTTTCCCCTACTACAGTACTTGCATTTCAGTATTATGTGAATAGTAAAACTATCTCAATTACTCGTGGAAAGGCCATAAAATGGATTAAAGATTCATTCATGCTGCAATGTTCTCAACATTTAATCTAGCTACTCACAAATCTGATCACACCTGCACTGTATCACTGGAGTGTAATAATGCTCAGAAGCCACGCAAGGCAGTCTGTGCCATGGAAACAGAAGTTGCTAAGGGATTACCTACTATGCAGCTGCATGTCCCAAAGATCTGATTGTACATTTTCTTTGTTCCTTGATGATCTTGCTCATTACACAAATCTAGCTATGGAAACTTTCAATAATAACTACAACTTTTCAAGCAAGTTAAATCTCACCAAAAGGAACAATTTAATGTTTCCCCTTAGGCAATCTTAGGCTGCAATCATATGCACACTTTCCTGGATACTGTGGGACTTACTTCTGGTAAACATAGATAGGATTGTGCTGTTACTTGTTCTTATCCAATAATATGTGAGGTACACATCCAAACATCCATGTATCTGGTCAGAATAGATGTCTCCAGGTGCTGCCTTCTTCCACATTTGGTACGATTTGCTTTTATCTTGCTTCTTCTTTCAACTCGCTCTCTTCCTCTTGCTCAAATTACAGTACTAATGTAATTTGGTGCTAACAGCTTCGGCTATGTTGCTCCCAGTAAATAAAAGAAATGCATTGCACAAGATGATAATTTTAAATAGACTTGAAATGGAGGCATACTATTGTGTATATGTGAAAGCTTGTAACATTTGTCAAAATTGATGGGGAGATTATCAGTTACAGCTGAAACATTTAGAAGGACTTCTCTTGGTAAATCATTTTTCCCAATCCTAAGCAAAGTATTTCTACCAAAAAAAAAATTCAAAATCCAGTCAGCTTTTTGTTTCACTGTTGGTTTGTTTTTAATATTTCAATTCAAGCAAGACCTTGAATTACATTGCATATGTATTTTTTTTGCTTATGGTCACACTGCATCATGGATTTTGTGATCTTAAAGCTTTGTAGATGCTTACAGCCCAAAGGTGGTGAGGGCAATGTGTATACAGAAATAGGCCTCTGTGTGTACATGGCCTCGTTATATTAGCAACTGTACATGCACAAGAACAGCTCTGGATATCTATATGCAACAACTGGGTCACCACACATGACTTCTAATATTCAGTTGTGGCTGATGAGATTGAAAGACAGTAAATGGCTGCTATTGCTGAGCAAAAAGAGGTAAGGGAGCTCTTGGTCAAGCTTCAAGGCAAGCTACATCTGTAGGTCTAATTCCAGATCAGGAAGATAAGGATCAGAAGGACCAGAGGCAGCCGGCATGGTTGAGGATGGACTTGTCAAGCTCCTTGTCAAGCTAGGAGCAGTTTTTCAGGTGGAACCAAATGTGAGTGACTGTTATATGGAGTAAGCCAGGTCTCTGTTGGTTCCTTGGCACCTAGGCTGAAGGATTGCAGTACTGGCTCTGGCCATTATAAATGTGATGCCACACCACAGCAGAGCTCAGTAATTCTCTCAGCCTGGGAGCTATCTGTCCATCAGCAGAGCGGAGGGATTAACGGCTCAATCCTGTGTACATTAGCACCGGGGGAGCACATGCTCCCCTGGTGCTGGGTGTCATAAACATGCTGTAAAGCGCTGTTACAGCACCCAGCAAGTAAGGACCACCGGTGCAGCGGCCGACGGCCCTTACCCTGGCTCCTGCCTGGCCCTGCGCCCACCAGAGCAGGTAAGGCCTACACCGGCCACAGCAGGGGCAGAGGGAGGGCGGCCGGGGCAGTGAGGGGAGGCGGCCATTGGCTGCCTGGAGAGGGTGGGGATATTGGCAGCGAGATACTGCCCCAGGGCAGCCCGGGGGCTGGATAGGATACGGAGCTGGATAGGATACCCCTTAGACCGGCCACAGTAATTTACACAGGATTGGGCTGTAAAGCAGTCCCACACTCAGTAAAACAGACTTTAGTTAAGAACTTTACTGGGGCAAAGAAAGAACTGCAGCCATTGTTACAAAGGCAGAAACAATAAGACAGGAAAGCCTCAGATCCTACAACAAGACAGGAAAAGAGCAACTAAACAGAAGTCCTGCCAAAGTAGGAGAGAGCAACCCACAAGCTTTTAAATTAGGCAACAACCCCCACCACCAGTGGAGGCCAACATTTACAAATTGGGTGGCTCTGCTAACATGCTGTCGCTCTTCCAATACTGCCCTGGTAGAATAGGGAGGGAGTTAAGAATCTGAGGCCTGCTGCCAGAAATGTTCACACAGCATTGTGCAGGTGCACTGCTGGTGAATGGCCAGCAGCACCCAGCTGGGCTGATGACATCATTGGCCAATATCTACATGGGATGTAATCATTCAACAGCAATAAACCTGCACAATATTGTGTGGATTACTCCTACTTTGGCTGCTTCCGAAAGAAACTCAACATTAATAAAACTAAGATCATGGCATCTGATCCCATCAATTCCTGGCAAATAGAAGGGGCAGAAATGGAAGCAGTAACAGATTTTACTTTTTTGGGTTCCAAGATCACTGCAGACGGAGACAGCAGCCATGAAATTAAAAGACACTTACTCCTTGGAAGGAAAGCTATGGCAAATTTAGATAGCATAATAAAAAGCAGAGATATCACCATGCCAACAAAAGTTTGTATAGTCAGGGTGATGGTGTTCCCAGTAGCAATGTATGGTTGCGAGAGTTGGACCATAAGGAAGGCTGAGCGCCGAAGAATAGATGCTTTTGAATCCTAAATGAAATGAACCCTGACTGTTCCCTGGAAGGACAGAAACTAAGGCTGAAACTCAAATATTTTGGCCACCTAATGCGAAGAGAGGACTCTCTGGAGAAGACTCTGATGCTGGGGAAAATTGAAGGCAAAAGGAGAAGGGGAAGGCAAAGGATGAGATGGTTAGACAGCATCACCGATGCAACGAACATGAAAATGAGCGAACTCAGGAAGATAGTGGAGGACAGGAAGGCCTGGCGGGATATGGTTCATGGGATCACGAAGGGTCGGACACGACTTAACGACTGAACAACAACAACAAAAAGTGTCTGTCCCTTCTCAAGCACTACTCAGAGGCAGCAGTGTTTTACAGCTTTCTGTCTCAATAGCTGCTGCTTCCCATATTGGTTTTGCAAACTGTATGTAGTGCCACACGTACAGCACCAAACATCAATTTCCTCCTTGGTGGAGGGAATGGGGAATTAAATTAAATAAACTATCTGAAGCAAAAACCTTAACAAGAAAGGATGAACAAGAGACACATGAAGGATGCTGTATTAGGAGAAGGAAGAACAATGTCACTTTTTGAATTAATGCCTTGCTCCCTAGTGAGATACCTTTATCTTCCAAGGATGTTCCTTCCAGCTTGAGCCTTCAGATTGTAAAGATATTCATAGCTGTTCCATCACGCAGAAGACTGGCAATTGACATCACTATGGTAGCATTCTGAATCAGTAGGACAACTCTTGCTATGTTTCCAACTCATTGCAGTTTCATTATAAATTTGCTTCTGCATATTAGAGAGGGGACCCAAAGAGGTGGCATGCATGCATGTAGGAAGGATCATGTCCACAACAAGAGCATCATCTGCTACAATAAATCTCACTGTTGAAGAGTTAAGTTTTCTCTAGGTTTAATGAGTGGCTTGTCTTTCCACCAGTTTACCTGCTATGACAAACTGCCAAGAAAGCTCTGTCTATAGTTCCAAGGCAAGTTATGAGGACACATGATACAGCCACCTGGCTGAAGATAATCTGGTCTAGGTCTGGCCAGCATCTGGATGGGTGACCACCTAAGACCCCCATGTATGTTTCCTTGTGTTCCATGTTGGAAGAAAGGTGGGATAAGAATGTAAGAAACAACATTCTCCCTAGCTTATGTACATCGCTACTTGGGATCGTAGCTAAACTCCATATACTGACAGAAATGCATGGAATAGCTGCAGGTTGCAATGTAGGTAAGTCATCCTGGTTTCACCTCCATCAAACTGACTGTTTTCTCAGCTCTGTGCCAATAAAGGTTTTGAGCGGCATGGCTATGCTGGTGGTAGCTATTGCCAGCGAAGGAAAGGAGGCAAACAGTTCCACTGTTTGATGGAGCAAATGGAACTGCTTTAAAGGTGCTGTGAAAAAAATAATGTCATTCAAGGTAGCAGCAGGAGCAGCAGCAGTATGAACATTTATATACCACTTTTTTAAAAAAAATTAGGGTAATCCCTTCTGTTTCTGTGACGCTTCTCAATGCATGTGAGTTGGCAGGCCAAACTGACACAATGTCATCATAGGCTATCATGCTGGATGGATACAGCAGTTCTTGTGTCCCATTCTCAATCTTCTGACTGATGGTCACTGACTAGTGTGTTCACACACAATATTGGGCCATAAATTGCCTGCCCATTCAAGTGACAGCCCATAAGGGGAAGAGGCCAAGGCATAACATTGCAGCAGACATTTACCATCATCTTCGAAATGGTCCACATGGGACTGTCATGCTCAAAATAAACTGAGCCTCTCTCTCTCTCTCTCTCTCTCTCTCTCTCTCTCTCTCTCTCTCTCTCTCTCTCTCTCTCTCTCTCTCTCTGGCCTGAAAAATGTTACACTCTTTGGGGCTTCTAGGCTATCAAAAATTATTGCTTGCACATGAAGAAAATATAGTCATGGCGGTCTTACAGCAAAAAGACAAAATTTCATAAATCCCACTGACATTCCTAAGCCAGCAGGAAAAATTCCACTCTCAGCAGGCAGGGGATATGCATAACATACCTTAACCCAAACCTTGGAAGACTGTAGTCTGAGGGATTAAGGGATCGTTGTCATAGTGATGAAAATATTCACAGCCTGTATATTCCTGACTCTGTCATTTTAATGCGATTTCCTACAGATTTATTTACCATTTAAATGAGAAAGTTGGACCTCTTTTCCATCCCAGATAATGTATGCAGAGCTGGTTTACTGTAACTGCTTAATGAGAGAGGGGTTGGAAGTCTAACTCACTATAAAACATTAAATTTGGAAACAAGAGTTGAGGAGAAGAATCCTTGCTTTGGAACAAAGCATATCCTTGAGTTCTATAAAAAGAAAGCAAAATTTATTTATAGGAAGCCAGGTAAATTATTCTGGGCGGATGCTGCTCTTACTCATACTTTCTTCTTCTTAAATGTGTTACAGAAAGAAAAGTCAATCTGTGCAATCTGATTACCATTTGCAATGGCTCAGTGCCACGAATGTTGTTATAACAACATCGTAACTTCAAAAGCTCCCCTACTTAAAAACAAGTTAGGTTCCAGGGGTCTGTTCCTAAGTTGTTTTATTCTTGAATCCAGCATCAGTATTATATTATCATGTAGCGAGGCATGTTGTGAAATATGAAAAAAAAAATGTTTTGTTCCTCCATTAGCTTCATTCAGGGCTCACTTTTATGCTCCCCTATGCCTGGTAGCCATCCCCAATCAGCCGGCCCTCGCAGTATCTTGCAATACATCCAGCAACGGAAGCCCTGACCAGGGTTGGCCAGCTGCATTCATATCTTGAATATTCGTAACTTGAATGTACTTTCCCCCCCCCCCTTTCCTTAAGTAGGGGAGCTTCTATACAGTCATTTAGGCAAAGCTGCTTCTGAGTGGAACATGTTGGGTTTTTTTTTTTTTACAACAATGTTTATTTACTAGGAAATAGGCAGTTCAAGATTTAAAGATGTTAGAGGCCACTATTTGTTGTCATCAAAGATATGAGCTTGTTTGTCAAGCAGGCCTAATCAGGGTGCTGCTGTCATATGAAGCCATTAAAACAAAAGTCAGCTCAAGATCTTTGGAGAGAGGACCTGTGAGTGGAGCTTGCATAGGGCTTCCATAAATGTGGAGCATGCAAGGACTTGACCTCCAGTCTCTGAAATGTGGGAAATTGTGATCATATGAATTCATCTTCTATTGAGTCAGACATGGGTCAATTTAGGCTGCGATCCTAAACTCACTTACTGGAGAGTAAGCCTCATTGAACGCAATGGGACTTACTTCTGAGTAAACATGCATAGGCTTGTGCTGCTAGGTCAGTAATGGCTGCTCTGACTGGTAGTGTCCCTGCCAGGTCTTAGCCTAGGCAGAGATATTCTTTCCAGCCCTACTATCTGGTTTGTCTTGGGACTCTGCATGCAAATCATACGCTTGCCCTAGCTGGGGTGATGAATACTGGGAAGAACAGCAAAAGACAGCATGTTAAAGAAACTGGTATGATGTGTGGTTAAGGGTGCAAGTTGGACTATGGGGGAACTTTGAGGAATAAAACTACCCATAGTACTTATCATGTCAGTTTCGGTAAAGTGCTCTACCATTTAAGTATTCCATGCACACTGTATCATATTTAAATGCACTTACCACATATATCAACCCATTCACATGTAACATTATCATGCCAGTGGCATGCCTACACATTCCACTTATTGCTGGTGTGCTAAATTTACATGCAAAGTGCAAATAAACTTGATGGGACGTGCATGGAATTTACAGAATCTATGACTTGCACCACATCTGTCTCAGTCCTTCTTAGACAGTGCACATAATACATGGCTGCTATATGAAGGTCACCATCTCCACATGCCAAGTTGTCTGTGGTGCATCCCAGCATGGTGCAGACTGGACAAATTTATCTGTGCCACCTCAGACTTTTTAGTTTTTGATAGGGGGCATCCTAGCTACCATGGCAGCCTATTGCTGTCAAAGAAAACTTCTTATGGCTGGCCTTAGATTTTTTTTTTTTTTAGTTGACAACTGGAAGAAACTCTTTGGATCTATAACAAATTGTCACTGGTCCTGCCTACTTCCCCATCTGTATCTTGCCAGTACCCTGCTAAAGACAATAAGGGATCCTGATTTCTCCTGCACCAGCACTGGCACAATTTTACCTCTTGTGTCCTTGCCCAAGTGGAAGAATCCTAATACCCAAACTTTAACATATGAGACCATTGGTCTATCTTGCCCAGTATTGTCTGTGCTGGCTTGCAGCAGTAGCTCGCCAAGGCTTTAGGCAAAAAAAACTATCCCAGCCCTGCTATAGCAATAGTGCATGCATGGTCCTGCATTTAGACAGTGTACTTCACTATATAGGTTATGAGATAACATCTCACTATCAAGTGAATAATTTGACATCTCAATCTTATCTAGGCCTTGCATTGATGGAACTCACACTCTTTCAGCGCAATGCTTGGGCCACTGGCACAGGAGTCGCTGTGATGGCGCATGGGCTGGGGCCACCAGCACAATAGACTGGCGGCCCCCTGTGTGCGCCAATGGAGTAGTGAGCCTCCACTGGAGTAGATAGGTAAACAGAGACGATGGGGGTGTCGAGGGTGGGCTGTGGGTGGATGTCAGTAGCAACAGCAGTCCTGATATCCTATGCCTCCGGCCCAAGCTCAACACACACCCTTGGACCCACCAGAATTTATGCCAGCCAAAGAGCTGGCACAGATTTCAGTGGCCCATTGGGTACCAGGTAGCGGTGGAGCAGGTTGCCTCTTCGTCATTGCCTGGTCCCCGGCCAGCCCATAGCATGCAGCAGAGGCTGTGCCAGTGCTGCTGTGCACTCTGGGCTGGTCCAGGATAGGATTGAGCTGTGTAAGCCTCTTTATAAACCCCAGCTGACCTGTTCTCATCACATCCATTTTCATGATCTTCAAACTGCTCCCTTTTTTCAATATATACAGTAATGAGCATTGAGGGAGAGGGGCAGTTTCATAGATAAATATGTGGCCTTAGAAGTTTGGTTTTGTGCTTTTTTTCCTTGTTGTGAACTTTTAAGGGCCAGGGCACCTGTTAAGTCTGATTTACATGTAAGGTTGGATGGTTTTCTTCATAGGTCTGTCTTCTCTATCATTGGGTCATCTTTCCTTTTCCGGGTTGTGGAATCTATGCCGTAGCTCAATAGGACTCTGTTGTCTGATCTCTCTCCTTGTAGGTGGGAAGGATGAGTGCATATGCTGACATCTGTGCGTCAAAGCAGGCACAGCAGGGTACCCCAGAGGGGGGCTACCAGCGCTATGGAGTTCGTTCTTACCTGCATCAGTTTTACGAAGACTGCACAGCATCCATCTGGGAGCATGAGGATGATTTTCAGATCCAGAGATCACCCAGCAGGTGGAGCTCTGCATTCTGGAAGGTACAACTACCCAATAGTTGTCCTGGAGCAGGTCTGCGAAATCGGTCACTGTGCTGTAAGGGGGAGGGAGGGACAGAATGATAGAAAAATAGAAAGAAACAGGCCAGAACTTCAAAACAAAATATCTGGCAAGAAGCAGTCCTGATTGTTCAGAATGAATTGTCCAACGCTGCTGAGAAACCAGTTGCTGTCATTCTCTGTGACGTACTTCATTGTGATTTCTTTTAATGGAGGGCCACTTCTTTAAAAATGAAGAATTGATCATCCTGTGCAGTACCATTAATGCCAATCATACTTTTTAAAATTTTAAACACTTATAGTAGGAATAAATATTTGATTTATTCAAAATTACTCCCACATACATGCCAAGAGATATACGTATTTCCTCCACATTCTTTGGTTTTAATACTAACAATATCAAAACCAAAAAATTACTATAGTACTTATAGGTCCCCAGCTATGCTAAATTGTTAGGTGTACTTAAACCTTGTTGATTTTAATAGGACTCAGGTGTGTGTAACTATACACAGCACTGTGGTTTTAATGTACTGTACAATGAACCTTCTTTTATCCATCCATGCAACAACCTATGGAATAGATCACACACACCCCTTTTAAAGTTTGAGAATTGAGGCTACCCAAAAATTTGTGCTGCACAGGAATTGGGATCCAGCCCAAATTCAATATTCAGTTAAGCTTGCTTATGAATAAGATAGGATCAAGATATTGGAAACATTTCTGGTAGCAACCGTACCATTTAGAACTTGGGATGGGGAAAATTAATTCCATAAGAGGGGGGTCAAATGGCTGCCATTTTAAAATCTCCATGGTTGGCAGATCAGACTTCATTCTGGAAGTCACAGAGAATGCTTAACAGAAATTGCCTATATCAGGGGTGGCCAGCCTTCCACCATTAGGGCCTCTGTGTTCTTAAGAGTTGTGCAGAAGACAGACTCTTGACAGCTGCAAGTGCTGATGGTGCTGCTAAAGCAGCTGCACCTGCTGAAATGCCCTCATTTATACATTAAAGGTCCAGGAGCATTTACGTTGAAAGGTTGGCCACCCTTGACCTATATACTATGCTAGTGGCAGGGCATTTTAGTTAAGGCAGAGGAAAGCTTATGAAATTCATTATGCATTTTTGGGCTTTTAGACCATGGTTAGCATAATGAATTTCAGCATTCCAATCATGAGCATCTTTGTAATTATATCGAACGACTCTCTTCCTGTGTTTCGATGACACCTATCTCTTTGTTAAATTCACTGATTCTGCACACTGACTGGTTCTACAGAATGAAATTGGGCCTGTGGGTTAGGCGTTCACGCCAAAGGCACACATCCCTCTAAATTTTAAAAAAACAAAACAGGGGGGGAGAGTAAATCAACTTGTATTAGGTAACATTATCGTATGATAATGTGCCAGGTGTATTCTCACAGTATTCTCACAGTATTCTCTGTGCCAGGTGCAAGGGAGTGTCAACGGGAAACAGGTTATCTTGTTGTTTTGTGTGCTCCCTGAGGCATCTGGTGGGGCCACTGTGTGATACAGGAAGCTGGACTAGATGGGCTTTTGGCCTGATCCAGCAGGGCTCTTCTTATGTTCTTATGTTCTTATGATATGAAAATAATTCCGATGGATGTTCTTCAAGTTGAAATATAACCTTGACTATGGTTACAATCCTATTCACATTTACCTGGGAGTAAGCCCCATTGGCTGTAGTGGGACTTACTTTTGAGTAGACATGCCTAGGATAGGGGTACTATATCAAAGAGTGAAGCATTAGATTTTGCTGTGAATTTTGCACCCCCTCTTCATACACATGCACACACATGCTGCAATATCAACTGGTGCCCCTGGGCAATATTTTATATCTTCATCCTCCTCTAGCGTGAAATCTACAACTTTGTGTACATGCTTGCTTTCTACTTCTGCACACATCTCTGCAAAACCTTCATCACTGGTTTTTTCACTTGTAAAAATAGTTAATCTTGTGAAAATCATCTGCCTTCTCTAATCCTACATGATGGGAGCCTTAAGGGATTTACAGGGTCTCATGTTCTGTGGAAGAGATGATGACAGATGTCAGTGAAATGTCATGTATATTTAATAGCTAAGAATTGGGAAGGGGGAAATGCTACCACAGCATGTGTGTGCTGATTCCTGAAATGCTTTTGTTTTCCAGGTCGGGCTCATCTCTGGGACGGTGTTTATGCTGATAGGGGTAACAGTCCTTGTAGTAGGTTTTCTGGTACCCCCCAAAATTGAAGCCCTTGGAGTTGAAGATTTTGTGGTGGTGGATACCCATGCTGTTCAGTTCAATCGAGCCCTTGACATATGTAAGTTGGCAGGAGCGATACTGTTTTGCATTGGAGGAACCACAATGGCAGCCTGCTTGCTAATGTCTGCATTTGCTAAAAGCTACTCCAAAGAAGAAAAGTACCTGCAACAGAAATTTAAAGAGAGAATAGCAGACATCAAAGCTCACACACACCCCGTTACAAAAGCCCCAGCACCTGGAGAATCCAAGATACCGGTTACTTTGTCCAAAGTTCAAAATGTCCAGCCATTATCAGAAACCTGATGTTTCCTCTTTCCTAACTTACCACCATGTGAATTTGAAAAGGTCAGCTTTGGCTAGTGCAGGAGTGGCCAACCTTTTCAACATGACTGCTCCTGGACCTTTAATGGTTTCTAGGTGAGGGCATTTCAGCAGGTGCAGCTGCTTTAGCAGCACCATCAGTGATTGCAGCTGCCAAGATTATGTCTTTGACACAACTCGAACGCAGAGGCCCTAATGGTGGAAGGTTGGCCACCCCTGGGCTAGTGTATGAATATATGTTTATGATGCAGGCTCACTGCACTCCACATCCAGTAGGAAAAAGTGAAGATGGAAAAAACAATCTGTTAATAATTGAGAGGTGGCAGTAAGGTGAAGGTTTAGCCATTAGTGGTCTGAACAAAACATGTATATGCTTAAAATGTATGAATAGGGATTTATTTTCTTCTTTTAAGGGTGTATTGGACTACTTTGACCAAAACACCCTGCAAAAACGCAATTACAGTATTTTTCACTTTGTCACACAATTTGTTGTTTCCATATAATGAAGATATTTGTACCTGTTTTTACTATGGACAGCTGGGCAACCCAATCCAGCATAAATCCCCACGTGGCAATGAAGCAGTGCCAGCACAGGCTGCACTGCATCCTGCAGGGGAGTTTTAGCTGCTAGAGGTCTCCTCAGGATAAGGGACATTTCCCCCTTGCCCTGGGGTAAGCCCCAGAAGCCACAACGGGTCAACGTGGACCTGTGCTAGCGATATCGCTGGCACAGGTCTGCATTGATCTGTGCAGGCGGATCAGGCCTGGGACGGGGATTTGGATATGGCGCACACAGGCACCAGCAATCCCACCCCCCTCCTGGCCTCAATCTTCCCACCTCGCCCCTGTCACCGCCCTCTCCCCACCCCCTCCCTGTGCTGGACTTGCGTGGTCTGGCAGGCATCCTGATGACCACTAGTGGCAGCGGGAAGACTCTGGCCTTCCCGCCGGCGCACCTAGCTATCACACTGTCGCAAAGCGCTTTATGGCTTTATGGTCAGAACATGTATTTTGCCAGTGCATCACTTAGTCAGGATCGGGCCATAAGTTATGCTTTGTTCAAGAACATTAGCCAAAATCCAACAAAGCTACATGTGCGCATATTGAATTACCACTCAAAAAGCAGGAAGGTCCTTTGAAGTTTCCACTGCACCAATTCACACTGCTGCAGAGGCAAGCCATGTTGTAAACTGGAAAGCAACTTGCCTTTTCAGCAGTGCAAACTGCTATGGCGGAACAGCAAAAGAAACCTCCAGCTGCACAGTGTTCTCTTTCATATGCGCATATCGCTTTACTGAACTGCAGCCAATGCCTTCAACTGTTTGTTTTTTTTATTAATATAACTGGTAGGTCATCTGCTTAGTATTCTGTACTTTTCTAACCCTGTTGTAAAAGTGTTGGATCCATCTCTTTGTAAAGATTATTTTCTGTCATCAGAAAAAACAGCAGCAAAACTCCCTTTGGGTCCTAAGTAACCAGAATTCCACTCGTTCATATAGAAACCTATGTGACTGAATGTATTGTTCCCTAGTCACCAGAAGATGTGCTCCTCAGTATTAAGCTAGGATAAAACCTGACCACCATGGAGATCCTCACCATTCCCTTTACATTTCTGGGCTTTATTGACACTGGTGGGAAATGCAGTCACAAAAAGCATCAATAATTTTTTGCAAGGAAATGAATACCAGGTTAGCCCAGTGCTGTTCTGCTGCCAAGACCTCATTAGGACTAATGAGGACTATTGTCCTCATTAGGACAACAATGACTAATTATCATTACTCTTTTACCAGACAGGGTGTGCATTTGCACAAGGATGAGATAAGAACCCCATGGCCCAATTCTGTGCCTCCTGTGTACTGTAATGTCTACATAGAACTCATGGGGACATACAGGCTCTTCCATTCACTTCACTGGTAGGAGCAGCTGTGCATACCCCAAGGAATGCATGCCTAGATCTGCTTCCTTCACTGATGAGAACATCAAAGCATTCATGTCTGCAGCAACTTTCTGAATTGGGAGGAAAATTGCACCCTTGGCCATTTTAAGCATATTTCATAGGACTCTTGCCCAGTTCCTACTAATTTCAATCAGGCCTGAGCAAGAAATATTCCCAGCAGCTCACACTCATTTTTTTAAAAAATAAAAAACCTGAGGTGCTCTTCCTTCCCTAAACCTGATTGCCTGACCTTGAAAGAAACTATCAAATATTATGCTTCTATTTTTCTAGGTAATAGAGAAGGTTATCCTTAACCAGAGTACAGCTATGTAAATGCTTACTTGTAGATTTATCCTTTCACTCAAGGTATAAATCATATTTGTCTCAAAAGATAGTTATCCTCATCCCTTTAAATCTATGGATTGAAAACCAAGCTGTGTAAAGAGATGTGAACTTTGTATTCTTTGACAATATGTGCCCACCTTATAGTTCTGTCTATTTTTTTTTTTGAATGGATTAAATAAAATTATTAGGAATTGATTTTGTTTTTGACCACATTTTTCCTGTCAAAATATCAAGTGACCATTATAAGCTAGAAGGTTGTGCGCACTGACTAGCCTAATGGAGACAATGCAAAGCACTGGTTTTCAAAACAACAACTAATGACCCAATCCCCAGGCCTTGTACTGATGGAACTCATGCTCTGTCAGCGCAGAGCTTGGCCTGCTAATGCGGCAGCCGCTATGATGGTGTGCAGGCCAAGGCCGTCAACACAATAGACTGGTGGCCCCAGGGGCACGCCAATGAATCCCGAGCCCCTGCCGGAATAGGTAGGTCAGCAGAGGGCATTCCCGGGAATTCTGGAGGAGGATTGGTGTGGGAATTGGGACTGGCCTGGGGCACGTTCAGAGCGAACTGGGGCAGATATTGGCGGAAGCGGTGGCACCAATATCCTATGCCCCAATCTGGACTCAAAACGCCCCCTTGGACCCACTGAGATTTATGCCAGACAAAGAGCTGGCGCAGATCCGATTAGGCCCATTGGGGACCAGGCAGTGATGGAGTAGGTTTCTTACTTACCTCCCCATCGCTGCCTGGTCCCTGGCCGGCCCATATCATTCAGCAGAAGCTGCGCCTGTGCCGCTGCACGCCCTGGGCTGGCCCAGAATAGGATTGGGCTATTAGTGTTTCAGCTTGGATCCCTTCAGTTTCAGTCACCTCAAAATTTTAATAACTCCTGAATAATTCTCATTTCCCCCCAACTTTGTCTTGGCCAGAAGTACCAAGACACTAGAACAGGAAGACATCATGACAGCTACCATCAGTATTTGTAATTTTGCTGCTCTTCTGTGAAATAGTGATGTTGTTGGGGTGTTTAATGTAACAAACCGGCTTGAATGCTTGGTTATGAAATGAATAGGTGAGATGCAAATTTTGAAATAAATAAGGTCTAGGCCTGATGAAGACCTGGTGACCTTCACAGATGGAATTGATAAACAGCACCACCCTGGTGGATATTTCAACAGAGAAACCAGATCTTCAAATTATCATGTCAGCAAAAAAAAATTTCTGTGACGTTTTCCAGAATTTGTCAGAATTTCCATTCTTTGGAATAATGACTTGTGGTAGAGAAACTATTAAAAACCTTGCAACCAGTGAGGGGCCTGTTTGTACTATTATTGAAAATAGTGGTGTCCATCTAGGTCTACAAAGGAGACCAAATTTTCCATTATGTAGCCTTAGAATTGCCATGAAAACCAAAGTTAACTCAAAAATGAAAAGTGAATCCAGATGGAGGTAAAAATTGAAAGTTATCATGGCCCGCTACAATGTACAAAAATACTGGAAATACGGGTTTATCAGCCATGTAAGAATCTTTATGTTAATACAGATTAAAACAAGAAACACAATGTTTCATCCACTGTCCGTGGACCTCCTCAGGTGATCAGCTTCAAAGCTGCCAAATGGAGATATAGTCATGCATGCCTTGTTTGTTCCAGAACTGGAGCATGCGCTGGAAGTTCTCAGCAGAAACCTTAGATCAGTCATGAACTTAAGGGGAGGACTTCAAGAAGCCTGTAGCTCACACCATGAATCTATGTCATGAGACTAATCATGCTGGCTCAACACCTTACGGTTTTGTTGTATGGATAACCTAGATATTTTATGTGAAGTGCTTAGAGAAAAAAGTACACTTTCCTTTCAATGAATTATGATCATCACTATTTTATTTTTACACGCCTTATAACCACAATGCCAAATCATAATGATAGGACTTTGTCCTGCTCATTTCATGTTTGTAGAAATCTCGTTTACTGTAGCTTCCTTCATTGCTGTCAAGCAAGCAGTATGTGGGCAGCAGCAAAGCAGGGCACAATGACCTTTTCAATGTGAAGTTTAATTAAAGATTGTGAAGAGCAGCAATGTGACATTTGGAGTCTTACAGTGCAGTTTGCTGAAGGACATTTAAAACGATGGCTCCACTAGTCCTTGCCATCTCCCCACTTCTTTTTGATAACATTGTTTCTGAAATCAGATTGGAAATTACACCACCTCTGGAAAAGACAAGCAATGATCTTTTATCTAGAAAATGATTGCTTACAAATGGACTGATACAGCTGCTGTCTTGCAGCAACCTTGCTGAGGACGAGAAATTGTGGTTTATAATAACACTGGTTATTATAAATATGAAAGCTGAGCCTCAATCCACTTTTGGTGTTCAGTGGTACACACTGTTGTTGTATGAATGAGCCCTATGTTTGGGAAGCTACATAGTTGGCATCGGTCTGAAGAGGCCCATATGCCACCAGAAGACCTACCGAGGGGTAAGTTAAAAAGTTTTACTTACCCCTTGTTGGCCTTCTTGTCATTGTCCGTCCGTCCGTCCGTCCCCCACATAATATGCAGCATGCACTCCGTTGGCACAGCTGCCTGCTATAGCATGGTGGATTGGGCTGTTAATCCTGATTCCCCCCAAAAATCTTATCTGCTAATTTCCTAAGGGTCCAATCCTATCCAATTTTCCAGTGCTGATGGAGCTGTGCCAAAGGGGCATGCACTGTATCCTGCGGGGGGGGGGCAGTCACGGAGGCCCCTCAAGGGGCCTTTTGTTCCCTTACCTCAGGGCTGCATCGGCACTAGAAAGTTGGATAGGATTGGGCCCTATTAATCTTAACTCCCCCAGGAATGGAAAACATAGAGCTTTTTCCTCCTTTTAACAAAATTATTTAATGCAGCAACAGTGAAAATTAATTAAGTCCTGGTGACATTATTATTATTATTATTATTATTATTATTATTATTATTATTATTATTATTATTACAAATATTTATATACCACTTTTCAATGAAAAAGTTCACAAAGCAGTTTACTATACATAGCAAAACTAAACATCCACCTTGAGTTGGTAAGGGCATTTCCTGGTCAGAAGGCTTCTGTTCAACCAGATTAAAATGTGCTTGAAGGCCAATTGTCTTAATGTTCCGGCCATTGTTTTAGGCTCCAGATAAGATGCAGCATAGCTCCAGTCACTTTTAGCTTCAAGGAGGAGGACTGAGGAGATTCACAAGGGAGAACAAGATGTCCTTTTAAACTCCAGCCAATGTTTCAGGTTTCCCTGGCAAGGACTTTGGGTTCACAGGCACATATCTTGTGCCTCAGTAACAGAGGGAGCTTTCTAACAAGCTTTTCCAGTAATGGTCCATCATCTCTGTGCTTTCCTGAAGCCATCAAGCAAGTGTCACCTCGGAAATAAAATGTGCTATAATTCACTCTGGTCTCTACCGAACATCTCCTATACCACCCACTTATGAAGCTTCAAAATGTTCTCCCTTCCCTTCTGGATTAGAAACCCCAAGCACCATTTAACCGAGGAGTAATCACTCATGCAATTTGCGCTGAGATCAAATTTGGCATAGCTTGATTGGCAATCATGGCCTTTTATCCTGTTTGTGTTGATGCAGACGCTCTCAGGATGTTTGCGTCTGCTGCTTCCCTTCTGATTTGCACAGCGATTTCACTCCAGCCATCTGGTTGATCTCTATGGGCTGCTTTGACCCTTTTATTTGCTTTAGATTCCCATAGCACAGTGAGTCACAAGTGAAAAGCTGGAAAACACATATGTCCTCTCTTCCTCAACTGGTGTCAGCAAATTCTCCTTTATGATTTTTGGTGTAGCCACAACATGACCCTTTTGCAGTAAGGAAAATCATTCCTATATTAAATGGAAAATAGAATAATTTCCCCATCATTCCTATTAAAAAAAATATCCTTACCCTTTCTGGAAACAAATGTTATGGATGACGAGTTGTTTGAAAGCACCATTAATGACAATACTATTTTATTACTTATTAATAAAGATTTATACAGTGCCATCAGGGTACATTGCACATTATAGAGTTTCATAGGCAACAGAAGAGATTTCTTCTTCCAAGGAGCTTACAATCTAAGGGCCAAGATGTAAAGAGGAAGCCACATTTGTTTGTGTTTACCCCATTCACATACAAAGCAGGGGGTGGGAACCTCAGTCTGGGAGAAAGTGCTTGTGGCAATTGAGTACAGTGGGGTTAGCTGGGAGAAATGAGGGTTTAGCTCCCCACAACCACCCAGCCTTCTGTTGTAAAAATTACACACATACACCACTTTATACATGAATAGGGCAGACCTGTGTACCACAAATTTTGCTGCCTGCCATTATATCTTGCTTGGCCCTGAATTGAAGGTTTACAGTCATATCTCAAAAGGGATACATTTCCCAAGAGTTGAGCACTAGTGTGAAACAGTGCTATTGGAGACATTACTAGAGACAAGCTAAGCTGCAGGAAATGGGTGCTCATTGACTCAGAATGCACTATTCCCATTGATTAGAATGGCTGTCAATTGTACTGGGACAAAGAACACTGTAACAAATCAGTGCTAAAGGAAGCAGCATTATGGAAGGTATGGTTATCTGTGACATATACATGTTTGTGTCTAAATGTAGGGATGGCATCAGGGGTTGGCCAGGTAGGGCACTAGCCTAGGCACCTGCACCCATCAGACAGCACACTTGACTGGGCCAACCCCTGAATTCTCAGTACGAGTGGCAGTGGTAGCACCCAATGAGCCTCAGGGGGTGAGTGGGAGACATGATGAGAGGCCCTGTGTAGAGCTTTGTCCCATGATTCCCAGAAACCAGGTGCTGGCATTGTCTATATGAGAGGGGGGCTGTTTATACAGTCAGTTCAGTGATTGTTAGAAACGTTAACATGTTTCTTCAGTCTTATGTCCTCTATTACATTTCTCTATGGGACTGTGAACTCCACTCAAGAAATAAAGCAGCCTTGCTATTCTTTACCATCATATAGCATGGCATGAAAGAGAGGTGAGACAAAAGCCTGCATCTTGCTAGGGGTTGTTGACACTCTTGCAAACAAGGGCCATTTTCATAAGTATCTCCTCCTGTGGAGGCTGTGAGGAAATGGCCAGGTTGTGCCTGTTGGAAAAAGGGGGGTGGTTGTAGCAAACAGAGCCATCAGTGGAAGACCCCTTTTCCTATGGGAGATGACCTGCCTGCCATTAAGGACAGAGCTCAGCAGCCCGGATGCTTCTCCTTCGGTGGACAGAGAGAGAGAGAGAGGCAGGAACATGTGAAAGGAAAGAAGTTGCTCAATGGACACACCTCCTACAGGCACCACAGAAAGATGGCAAGGGGTCTCAGGCAAATGGACAACACAGTGCCCCCAGAGTTCTGCAGGCAGTGTTGCACCCACATTCTAACAGTACCAAGTTCCAGCTGCATCAGCAAGTCGCGAAGTGATCACATACATTCCATTATCTTGGACTGATGTGGTTGGCACTTAGTAAATTGGGTATTTTTCGCATGGCTGCCATACACTGAAATAGTCATGAGAACAAACCAAGATAGCTCTTCAACACAAATGTGTTAAATATCAAGTGTCCTGTGTTGTTACCTGCAGACTCGAGCATAGAAAAACAGGACTCTCTCTCTCTCTCTCTCTCTCTCTCTCTCTCTCTCTCTCTCTCTCTCTCTCTCTCTGTGTGTGTGTGTGTGTGTGTGTGTGTGTGTGTGTGTGTGTGTGTGTGAACATATCTCACTGAATTAGCTGATATTTCCACAGAAATGAAAATAATCATTTTGGTAAGTCTGTGTTTTCCATTATCCATTCATTTGAGATTTCTTTGAAAAGCAGAGAATGCCATAGGATAAGAAATAAAAACTCATACATCAAAAGAGTTAGGGCATATAATTATATTTATGACATTTCAGTTAACAAATATATGGAACAGATGTTACAATATAATGTTATCTTTTGGTTTCCAAAATATATTTTCTGAAAGTTTATTTTTAAAAAAATAGTGAAGCTGTAGTATTACAATCGGACATAAAATGATGCTCCCATTCGCCCACTTCATGAACAACACGACAAAAACAGGGGGAAAGTGAGGACAGAAATAGAGCCAGAGCCTGAAACGTTTTCTAAGGAAAACCTTTACTTACTTGGACTAAAATTAAAACCAGCTGCCCACACAACAGCCTCAATGTTCAGAAGAGCACCACCTGCAGGCAGAATGCAGGGAAGCTTCTAGAAACTTACCAAATCCCTGCATTTTATGGACACATGGAGGTGATCCCAATCCAGGTCTACACTCATGGAGCTCCTCTTGCTCACTGAGGTGGAGGGAGGAGCACAATTGCGGCATTGTCTCCTTCCCACCAGTCATCTCTTGCTGGGAAAAAGGAGATCGCTCCTGCACTCTTCTTAGATCTTGGGATCAGGGGCAGCTATTTTTTGTCCCAGCCTTTCATTAACATGTTTTTTAAGAAGTCCTTTTGAAGAAAATATGCATCAAAGACTATGAAGCAGCCATGTTTGTAGCAGAAGGAAAAGTGATCAGTCCACCAGGTACTGCTTTCTCCCAAATGGCAGGACCTGATCAACATATTTATATTATTATATATAAAATATACATATTTAAAATAAAATCATTGATATAATTGTTATGTTGAAATGGCTGAGGGACTATTCACATGATCAGTGTGCATATACCTAGGCTGTGTTTGTTTTTCACCTTTCAGCGCTATGAGCGCTGGAGAGCTGGTGTATGTTTTTTTTTACCCTTCAGCATGCTCAGGTCACTTTTTTTTAGCTTTTAGCACACTCGCCATGCTAGCAGTTTGAATTACGAGCTCAAAGCTAGAAAAGATGGCAGCCTCATGCACCAATAGGAAGGCTGCTTGGCTGCAAAGGAGCATGGGAGATGTAGTACGAGGGACAAGGAAGTAAGAACAATCTTTTCAACGGAGACTCATGTCTCCCAGGATTCATTCATAACAGCTAAGGTGACTTTCAGCAACATTTCCTTATCTTCAGATTCCCATCCAGCTCTTGTAAATAAAGATTTAATGCCATAAAGCACCCTGAACTAAAATAAGATACCATTTTAAATGAACTGCACTTGAGCATGCTAGAGGCATGCTAGAAACGTCACTTCCTCCTATTTGGTATGAGAAAAACAAATGCAGCCCTAGTTCCTTTTTGTTTACATGTTCTGATGTGGAGAGCAGGATTTCAGCCTAGCTTCAGAACTGTCTGTGCTTATGATGATCTAAAAATCCAAAGCATTCATTCCAAGTACAGAGGTCACAGTTTAGCACACCACTGCTGAATCTTCTTTGGAAAGATTGTGATCTCCGTTGGTGTGAAGATGTTCAAAAATACGAGAAATCCTGACCTTGGCATAAAACGTTCTAGGAATTTTTGTTCCAATATGATGGAACAACAATTTAAGTTGTTCCATCATATTGCCTCTGGTCTTGCAATGAAATGTACCAAAATGGTATTTTGTATTTGCAGTGAGTTCCCCCACCAATTCCAGCAATCAACATTGCATGTAGTAATAATAATGTCAATGTGCAACTAATGATAATATACAAACCTATATAGAAAAAATACCATGAACAATCATATGGTTTGTCAAGGAGACCTATGAAATTTTATTCTACCCTGGAATAAGATAATGCCAGGCAGCGATCTATACAAAGTACTTTTGTTCCATGCCAAATAAAACTAATTCAAAAGAAGAAGGAATCTTATTTGTATATTTTAAAGGACCTTAATTGCTTTAGAAGTACCTTACAGGAGCTAGTAGGAGGCAGGGGAGGCAGCCTTTTATGCTATGCAACAATAACAGCTTCAATACATTTTCTCCAGATAAAAAGAATGGGGGCTAGGGGAAAATGACACAACTGAGATGCATTCAGTGAATGTCAAGTGTAATAACATGCCAATGGAAGACTAGGGAACCTGAATAGATTCTGACTGGCAGACTAACAGCGCAATCCTGTGCACATTGCAGTGGCCAGCCTAAATGGCCGGCTGCTGCATCCTGTGCAGGATGCTGGCCACGCCGGCGCAGCCCGGGCTCACCTCAGGGGAAGGGGACATTCGTCCCCTTCCCCCGGTATAAGCCCCGGAGGCCCCAATGAGCCTCCTCGGATGCACGCCAGCTGTAAGGCCAGCCTGGGAAGGGGACACGGATATGACGGAGCATGCCGCTGATATCCCCGCCAACCGACCCAAGCTTGATATCCCAAGCTTGGCCGACCAATGGCCCCCTCCCCTGCCACCCCGGTCCACCCTCCTCATGCCCCTGCACCGACTGGCCGGCGCAGGTCCAGGTAGGTGACGGAGTAAGCGGTACACTGGCGCCACTTACTCCAGAGGAGCAGCAAAAGTGCTTTACGGCACTTTTACTACTCCTTAGTCCCGCAGAGCAAGAGCTTTGCCGGCCTAAAGTTAGGCAGGATCAAGCTGCCCGGCTGCAATCCTATCTACACTTTCCTGAGAGCAAGTCACACTGAACATAGCGACTTACTTCTGAGTAGACATGCATAGGATTGTGCTGCAAGCAACCTGCATGGAAGATGTTGCGTCTAGACAGTATCTAAAGAACTGCAGAAGAAAAGGTCCAGCAATCTCTGGATGACAGGGCTCAAGTTTTTGACAAACTGAATCTGTGCCATGCTAGCGTACTAGTATTTGGGACAGAAAGACCAACAGCTGTATGAGCGCTGACATCACAAAATATGGCATGACACGGGCCTTGCAGCAGTTTCTAATGTTTTTTGAAGTTTTTCACTTTAGGATAAAACAATCTCTAATGGATCAAACTGTCTCAGCATCTTACATGTATGCTTACACCTTACTGATGCTTTAAGCATATGCTTAAGAATTATACATAAGGACTTTGCTTAATAAGAGACATGGGGCTGATTCACATATGCATCTATATTTGAGAACTTATCACTCAGTGTCTTATTAATTGATGATTCACAGCTGAATGTGTTTGCTGCTTCCATTAAAAAGTACCAGGCTTGGGGTGGGGTGGGGTGAGGTGAGGTCATATCAAATGTCTGTTTCTGGTGTCGGATGCTTCCTAGCTGTTTCACACATATTAGCCATGACTTGATGTTTCAGTCATGGAGTGATGTTCATGCTCATATGAACATACCTTTAAGCATAGTGTTACCTTTTCTGCAAATTTGGGTTCTTGAGCCAGAGGGCCAAGAACTTTAGCACACATGCTACCCAATTCACAGCCTCATATTGCAAACTGCTAAGTGAGCACCATGTCTTGACTTGCCCAAAGACCACAAGACAAGACTTCAACAGCATACAAAGGAGCACTCAACATTTAGTCAAATTAGATCATTGCAAGCCGGGGGGGGGGGGGGGATCTATTGGTGTGAAGTTGTGAACAGACTTATTTACCATTGATGAAGAGATGCATAGTGTCACAGATGATACCTTTTATCCTGCCAATACTGTGATACAACATTTCCTCGGAATATTGTCACTTTCCCATCGGCTGCTTCAAAATGGTAACAGTTGGATTCTGCATGTGATAAAACTGAGTAATCTTTAATAGCAATTTACTAGTTTTAATAATACATTCAAAAAACAAAATCTAAAATATACTACCATTTATATAATGAGAAAATATATTCAAGCTGAAATATGTAAAGAGAAAAAAAACTGTTACCAAGCCAAACAATGTACAAGATGATGGAACTATTTCTATATCTGACCCAGTATTTGAATTTGCCTGATTCTTGTGAGCTGAAGTTGAAACCAATAAGACCATGATTTGCAAGTTGAACTCAAATCTTAAGTAACTTTTTTCTACAAATGTTATTCAGCCACAATAATGTGAGTAGATAATTGTATTAAAACTAAACGTGAAATGTTGGGTCTTGAAGATATAGCAAATTGTCTTGATTGTTCAGTTTGTTTCCTATGATCAGGATCCTAAAGGTTTCTTTGAATGGATCTGGCCTACACAGAACAAACAACAGAATTGTGCCAAAAACATTTTGAGTGAAATCCTAAGGACATTTTCTTGAAAATAAGGACTACTGAAATCAATGGGACTTACTACCAAGAAGATGCATACAGGATAAGGCTGTTCAAGTACACTAACTGGGTAATGGAACTATTTGTATTATTGAGAGCCCAATCCTATCCTTCCCCCCCCCCTCACCAATGTAGCCACACCAAAAACAAGTGTGCTATATCCAGCAAGGGGGCGGATTGGGAGACATCAGAGGGGAAAGGGGAATTATTTCCCCTTATCCCTCCGTAAGCCTCCCACTCTGCAATGGGTTTTCTCGGACCTGTGCCAGCTCTGTAGCTGGTGCAAGTCTGAGGAGAAGAAAGGGGCAGGGAGGCTGCTAAAAGAGGGGATAGGATCTGGTGCACACCATCACCGCCAGATCCAACCCCTCCTGTAGCCTCCCCAGCCCCCGTTACTCCCTCCCTGCCCAGTTTTGCTCCCTCACTGCCCACCCCCGACCCCTGTTGTTTCCTTACCTGCTCTGGCAGGTGCAGTGGGAACAGGCAATGCCAATGGAGAGCTGCTGCCTCTTGCAGCAACGCTTCAAAAATGGCCACCAACAGAGCGCTCTGTGCACTGTTGGCGGCCATTTTTCCTCTGCGGAAGTGTCTTCTGCTGTCACAATGTGCTCCGGCCGGCAGCCCAATCCTGGATAGGATTGAGCTGTGTAACTACCAACTGAAGTGAGAGAAGTCCCTCAACACCTTCTATCACCACAATCCAGCAATTTGTTCCAGACATGGGAGCTCCAGTTAGCACATGATAATCACTTGCCTGCAATGACTTTCCCATTTATTTCAAAGGGGAGGGAGTCAATCTGCATATATATTCCTTTGAAATGAATGGAGCAATCCAGGCATGTAAGAATCCCATGTGTGCAGCAGAAGTCACCCAGAGCTCTGGATCAAGGCATGTTTCTGTACTGTAGTACAAAGTCAGAATCTGGCTTTTATTCCTAGAAGATTCTGGAAAGAAGCCACAGCTCATATTCACAGAGATTTATTCAGCTATAAAAATATTACAGGCTTTCCATTTAAAAATCACAAAAATATTCTTTAACTTTTCTAAACCAATGCTTGCAGTCTAACCATCTCTTTTGTGAACATATATGGGGGCTAGTTCAATATTCAATATCCTGTAATAAGAGTATGTATTAAATTAACACCTATATTTCCCTTAAAATTCACATCAGGGAAAGACCAAATTTTGGGACTATAATTCAATCTTCTCTTAATAAGCAGTCATTTAATTAGCTAAGCACTGGATACCACATTATCACTTTGGGGCTCAACAGGTGGAGTTCCACCATATTGTTACATTATAAATTAATTAATCAAGCACAGAAACAGATGCTTTGTATTCCAAATATAAAATCCTTCATTTTCTGCTAACCTATGTCCTTTGAACTATGCCTATGCTACTGCTGCACACTCATTGCTTTGTTCATTTTTTTCACTTTCCTGTGGACTGGTGATGGTGACTCTTGGAGCTGAAGGTCTATCAGCCTAGAAGGAAAAAAAATTGTGTTACTTCGTTATGTAGGAAAGATATTTTTGCTTTTGTGTGCATGCACATGTGATAAAGCCATCAAATCAGTGACTAAACAAGCCAAAGATATGTCACTAATAATATTTTGTGGCCTGTCAGCCCTCTTGCACAACTTGAATGCCAGATGCAAGGGAGTGGCAACAGGATACATGTATCTTGTTGCCTTGAGTGGTCCCGCCTGAGGCATCTGGTGGGCCACTGTGAGATACAGGAAGCTGGACTAGATGGGCCCTTGGCCTGATCCAGCAGGGCTCTTCTTATGTTCTCCAGACAGGCAGAAAACCAGGAAGTTTATTGAACCTGGAAGGCTGCCATACGTGGCTGATGGGCAGTGTTTGGCTCGGTTGGTCAAAAGGTGTGTAGACTAGTGATAGAGCAACCAACCCATAATATAGGTGGTGGGTAATCAATAACAGAATTTCTCCTGCTCTATATGAAAAATATTTTAAAATGTCAGTAAGTAATAAGAGTAATGTCAGTATTCCTGACTATCCTGCACAAATAAGGGGGATCTCCCTTAAAAATGCAGAAATAAAGTGATGGAGACAACTGGAATACAAAATTAGTGGCAGCATGACAATAAAACAAAAAACCCACCCTTGCCTAATTCCTGTGCCTGAGAGCAGACTCACATAAGTGGCTTCGGATTCTTCAGCATGAACTACAGTATGCAAATCACTCTCTGTTTCTGATGGATTCCATAATGGTAACGAAATACCATCAATCTCCACGTGGTTGAGTTGAGATTTTTTTTTGGTAGAGTGCTCACCAAATGGTGGTTTAGTGAATGCATGATTCATTGATTTCACACAATCAAGATAATCATGCACTAGTTTGGGAAGAATGACTGGTCTCTGAGACTGCAAGAACATCACAGCCAGTTCTCCTCTGAATATGAGGACAAAGATCGCAGAGGATTGTCACCTAGCAGGCTGAAGGGTGGCAATGTTCTCGCAACACAGCAGTCAATGTGAGAGCATCATCACTGGGATCATTCAAGAGGAACAGCTTATGTAACTGTTTTCATATAAATGATCTTGATTAGAGGAAATGGAAAAAGACAAACAGATTTGCTCCAAAGGGCTGCAGACAGATCTATTGCTAGAACAGATTGGAATCATTATCATAACAAAAGAGCAAAGACATGTTACCTGAGTTTGATCATCAATACCTTCTTTTGTTTCTTCTTCATGACCATTGTGATCCATTTCCTCACCATTTTCTTCATTTGTTCCACCCTGCGCATGACTTGGCTCATCCTGAGCTGCTTGGTCTTCTTCTTCCATTTCATGACCATTTCCATTGATGGCCTTCCCAGTTTCTCCACCCTGATCAACCTCACCATTCATTGCTGCATATCCTTCTTGATGCCGAACCTTGTGATCTGATTCTATATTTTCTTCTTCATCCACAGTTTCTGCAGGGCGCTTTTGAAAGGAAAAACCAAATTGCATCATGCTTAGCTATGCTAATTAAACTATTCCATGTAGAACTATACTATTAGGACCAGCGAAATGAGTGGGAAAGTACATACATAATATTATACTATGTATTATGAATTAAGTATTAAGGTTTGCATAATAATGTCATTTCACAGAAAATTCTTCCTCTGGTTATAACCCATATCATCATAATTGTGTGATTAATGGTTGAGGATTGTGTGTGAATATATGTATTACAGCCAATCCTATCCGGGCCTTACGCTGGAGGATCTTGCAATCAGCCAGCATAAAGCCGGGACTGCTGGTGCCACAGCCACTTTGTCATTTTGCAGCTTGCTAACAATGGCATGGGAGCCAGTACGCTGGTAAACCCCATGCTGGCTGTGGCGTGCTGCAGAATCTCCACTGGAGCAATTTGGTCAGCGGCTAGGGAGGTTCAGGAGCAGATTGGGGTGGGGATCAGGCCAGGCCAGGGGCAGTTGGGGGGTGGATCTCAGTGGCAGCCAAGCACACCAGATCTTATCTACCCTTTCCTGACCTGGACCTGCCCCCAGGGACTCTTCAGATTTATGCCAGCCAAAGAGCTGGTATATCTCCGAGAAGACCCATTGGGGAACAGGCAGCCTACGGGGAGGTAAGTCAAAAATGTCTTTCCTTACCTCTCCTGGGCTATCTAGTCCCCACCTGGCCCACAGCATGCAGCGGGGCTGCATCAGCTGGCCAAGGATAGGATTGAGCCCTTATACAAATATATTATTTATTTCCTGAAGACAGCAACAAGACAAAAAAATAGACCAAGCACCACTTTACTGATTCTGAGACAAAGGGGCAGTCTACATGTTGCACTAACAAGTCACATGGGCAATGGCTGAAATCATTACTGTGTGAAACAGCTTGCCTAAGGATTGTCTGAACTGTGTCAACAGAGATTGTCCGTAGATGTGTCATGCATGATCCACATAACAGAGGGCTAAACAAATAACAGCCATTATATATCCCCCCTTCCACTTCCTCTGTGGGACAGCTACCTGTTCTCTCACTCTTTATAAAGCAATATGGTATGGATACACACACACACACACACACACATACACACACACACACACACACACACACAACCACAAGGAGGCTGATATACCACATGACTGATATAGTGTGTCCATTACCACTTAGTATGTTACATTTTCATATTCCTTTCAAAACAGAAGCATCACCTTAAAAGCACAGTGGAAAGAATAAGTACCACCATGACTAAAACCCTACAGAAGCTTATGCAACTGAAATATCATTAGAATCAGTAGTTCTTGGGAGTACTTGAGGTAACTTATGTTCCTGGCACTACAGCCCTAAATACATTTCCTTGGAGTAAAGATCTATCAGGCTGAGGAACAAGGATGGTGTTGATAACCTCTTCTCTTGTTCTGTCCTGCTGATAAGGCATATAGTTGGATGAGGGGAATACAGATTACCACCTGCCACCATCATTCTTTCTCTCCCCTTCTCATGGGGTCATGAATGTATGCCAATATGGTCTTGTATCCAAGGTCTATCAATGGCAATTAACCATGTGGAATTTCCCACACCCACATACCATTTATCTGAAAACCAGATATTGGGGAAGGACAATGGGGGAGGAGGGCTGCTGTCTTCATGCCCTGCTTGTGAACTTCCCAGGTGCATCCACTGGCCACTGTTGGAGACAGAATGCTGGGTTAGATGGACCTTTATGTCCAACCCAGCAGAATTCTTCTTATGTTCTTAAACAGCATCTGTACTGATTTTGACCATCTGAAATAACAGCAGTTTACCTGTTAACCTACCTTATTCTTTTATTCCCCCTTGTTGGACTGGATGATTAGAACCATTCCACCATGACAACTCAAACAACTCTTACTATGCAATCCTATGCATGTCTACTGAGAAGTCCCATTATGTTCAATGTGACTTACAGTGCAATCCTAGCCAACTTACACCACCGGTGTAACCAGCGGTGCAGCGAGAACAGGAGGCCCCAGAATGGAAAGAGGATTCAAATCCCCTCCGAAGGGGGGATTCAAGGGGGATTTAAATCTCCCTTCCCCTCCAAAGTCTCCCATCCTGCCCTCCCCCACTGGTTACACCGGTGGTGTAAATTGGATAGGATTGCGCTGTTACTCACTGGAAAGTGTGTATAGGATTGCAGCCTGATTAACAGCCAAAACCAACTCAGATTATCTCCACATTTATGACAGACTGCAGGTAAAACCACACTTTTTGAAAGTAATCCATGCCCCAAAATCTGAAAAACCAACTTTGTTTTAATAAAATTCACTGTTTAAAATATCTGCTTAAAAGTAGCTATATTTTAAAATGCATATTTGTTCTTTTCACTAGGCCTTAGAAGCATAGACTGTGCATATTACATATTGCCATTCAAAATAGGCAAAAGGTGGGGAAGAACAAAATCTGAATAGACACAAGCAGCAAGTGAGGCCACAAAGACCACTCAACTTTGAAGAAATGCACCTCTTAAATGCAGCTGCTATTTCCCAACAAATAAGGCCGTACATATCTGCTGAATGCATTCCACAACGAGAAAAAAAAACAGTTTGTTCCCAAATCAGTTAGGGTTGCTAAGTGACAATGGAGCACCTGCCAACTACGTTGCTTATGAAACCTAAACACTTCAAACAAACATGAAAAAATCATTAGCTCTGAATTGGACTCTTGTCACAGAAAAACATTATCTGTTTTCAATATAAAGATACTTATACCGAAATATCTTTGAGACACATTTTAATCCCATTCCTCTGTATATTTTGTATTTGTTAATTTATTTATTTATTCATTTAAAAGATTTTTATCCCATCTTTGCCCCTAAGATATAGGGTGCTCAAGGTGGTTTACAGTAAAGGTAAATAAAAACAGTAAAACAATACAAAGAATTAACAATAAAATGACCAAAAAAAAAATTGATTGCAGAAGTCAAATATTTTATTTAAAAAGACAGCAATAACTAGGTGCCCTGTAATGAATAAAATCACTAACAGCCCAATCCTACCCAAATCCCCCCTCCACCGATGCAGCTGCACTAACGGAGCATGTGCTGTATCCATGGGGGGTGGGGGGAATTGGAAAAGTCTCCTCAGGAGAAGTGAACTTTTGTTCACTTACCCCAGGGAAAGCCTCCACCACCGCCATGGGACTCCTTGGATCTCCTTGGATGCCTGCTGTTTAGGCCAGCAATGCACCGTGCATGTTGCCAAAAGTCATTTTAAAACAGCAGAACTCTAGTTCTAGTTGCGAACCACTCAGTGCAAGACTTGCTTCACTTTGCAAAGGTTACTGGAATGCAGTTTTATTCAGATGGCTTATGAAGGAGTTAAATACTGAAAAACAGTTCATCTAAACAGTTCATCTAAACACACTGGGAAAACCAGTCCCAGCAGCTGTGTTTTCTATGTGTTGCTGTGAGTTTACAGTGAATTTACAGCAATTCTACAGCTTCATCACCATTTAGTTAATTCGTTTCCCTTGCACTATTCTCCTGACCTAAATTCCACACACACACCCAGTGTAGTTTTCTGGTGTAGATCTGCACTGCCGCAGAGGGCATGTCAGGCTCGGGACGGGAGCTCTGGATCTTGCAGTTGCCAAGATTCTCCCCATCCCACCCCCGATCCATCCCAACACAGCCCAATCCCCACCCCAATCCACCACCACTGCCACCAAACCTGTGCTGACACCTGGTCTGCTGGCTGCTGCTGCCGCCGGTGCAGGGCTTACTGGCTGCTGTGCTGTCAGCAGCAACCCACAGACTGTCCGAGCAGCTGCAGCAATGGCGGCCGATGAAATCGGCCAGTGTCTCACGCAGATAGGATTGAGCTGTAAGCAAAGGGAATTTTTGTCTAGTTCCTCAAAAGTTGAGGACTTGGGGAAACATTATAACAGGCCCCCCTGTAATGCCCTAAACAAGTGACTAATAATTCAGGATCATATATTTTTCATCATTATATTTATTTAAGCTTCTCATCTGGCCCCCGCATTACTTCATGCCCTGTTACTAAGAAGGAAAGATACCTTCCTGAATGCAAGAGTATTTCTTGAAATTGTTTGTCCAATTCATTTCAAGTGCATTCTTCAATTCCTTTAAAAATGTAAAAAAAAAAACTGAACACGGTAATCTAAAATTGAATAATATTTGCATTCAGAATATTCAGTATGCAAAGCAAAGGAATTTCCCCTCATTTCAGTGCTGGTTTGTACTTATTGTAACTTATAGTATACCCATCCATGTAGGTTTATACATAAACTTGCTTTTGCTTACATATGTTGCTGCAATATTCCAGTGGCGTTTCTGAGGTTGGGGCCCGACTGTAAGTCGTGCCCCGTCCTAGTACCGCGTTTAGGCACCGGAGCGAGGAGGCCCCGCCCCCTCGCCAACGGAGCCATTCGCACAGCGAAGCCGATCAGGCAGGGAGCAAGGAGGCCCCGCCCCCTCGCCGACGGAGCCATTCGCGCAGCGAAGCCGATCGGGCAGGGAGTCTCCCGCCTGATCGGCTTTGCTGTGCGAATGGCTCCGTCGGCGAGGGGGCGGGGCCTCCTCGCTCCGGTGCCTAAACACGGTACTAGGACGGGGCACGACTTACAGTCGGGCCCCAACCTCAGAAACGCCACTGCAATATTCAAAGTACAGCAGTGATTAATTCAATAAGGAGGAAGAAAATCTAGTAATGAGGGAATGTAATACAGGTATTCATAATACCAGCAACTCAGTGGGAACCTCAAAGGCTTGAGATCCTTTCCTGATGGACAATTTTAGTACATCAGCCAATGAAACAGTTGATTGATAATGAGAACAAGACTCTTATGGCTCCAAGGGAGGATCAGAGAAGAAAAAGGAAGACATCATCCTGAGCATGGAGAGAAAGAAGCTACAACTATATGGCAAACTTCTACAACTAATGAGAGCAGGGGTATTGGCTGCAAAAATTCAGGCCTGCCTGCTGTGAGTGTATGGGGGGGGGGGGCTGAGAATAAGGATAGTGTAGGCACAGGACTGACTCAGGTGGATCCTGTGCTATTTTCCATTCCTCTTGGAGTACATCAGAACACTATTCCAGTGTTGGTCTAGGCAGGGTGCCCAACGTGGACCCCCAACTACCCACTTACACTTAAGGCAAACTTCTTGCTTCAGGTGTACATGCAAAATTGCATGAATGCATATCCCTGAGAGGCACTTCAAGGAAGATTAAAAGTGGCCCATTAATGGCAATTTGTCACCCTGACAATACTGTACTTACTTTCCAGTGATGCTAAACAGTGACCAATGGCAGTTTGTACTGAACCTATGAAAAACAAGGTCACCATAACCAAGGGTAGCACGGAGGGAGCCCAGAAGTCTAAGGGTAGTGATGAGGTAAAGCTGCTCATTCATGGATTGCAACAGACCAGAGGGAAGTGGTTTTCTTCCTGTCCATCCCCTCTAAAGACCCACCCACACAACTCACCACATGCAACACCAGCAATGGTCGCATGAAGGAAATGCAAGCAATGTGGGTGGAATGCACCTGCCCACATAAGCGGACCACAATCATTGTGCCACTTGGCTGCTTCCTCCATCTCAAGCACAAATAGGGCTGTGCCTGAGTACAGCACGGAAACTTCACCACTTCCATCCGAATAGAGCGCTCCTTTTCAGCACTATACAGAAGTGCCCAGTGTCTCACATGATTTTCATACCTAAAGATCTAAAAATTGAGCTCCTGAATAAAGAACAACAAAAAAACAAGTGGTTGTAAGGCTGGTGGTGTTTTCTGGCTAAAGTATCACACAGGAAAGTCCTCAATGTTTTGCCTGTGTTTATTAGCAAAAGTGACCAGATTTCCAGATAGCTCTGGATGTTGTTGCTGCCTGATATACACCAGTGGTTTGATATCGACTGCCAGTATTGCAAAACTGCCCATAATTTCCCTGGTATTTTCAGTAGAAAGGGATGCATCTTTATTGAACAGAGATTTGCAAGTGACACTACTCCAGTCTGAGCTGTGCTACACTGACATACTGTACTGTAATTCAGTCTTCATGCAAAGCTGTTGCTGCTTATCTGTTCCTGCAGTGAAAATCTGATCTTCCCTTATATTTGCCTATTTTTCACCTGTTTTGGACCTTCCTAGCACCTCAGAGGCTTCTGTGTTGCTTCAGTATCCCAAGGGAGCTACTGAGTCATCCAGATGAAGGTGAAACAGGGCCTTCTCAGTAGTGGCACCAACCTTATGGAATTCCCTCCCCTGTGACCTACGAACTGCTCCCTCCTTGGACACTTTCCGGCGAGGCCTAAAAACCTTCTTGTTCAAAGAAGCCTTCTGAGCCCCTGCCTTTTTTAACATCGCTGGTACAGGTGGGGGTCCTGCTGTTTTTATGCTCCTGCTCTGATTGTAGCCATGATCTTTTTAATTGTTTTTAGACACTGTTTTTATTAATTTTTATTGATTGTTTTTACTGATTTTTTTATACTGTGTTTTTTGTATGTATTTTTTTTTCTGTTGTAAGCCGCCTTGGGTTTCTTCGGGGAGAAAGGTGGGATAAAAATACTGTAAATAAATAAATAAGTAAATGCAGTAGCCATTGTTGCTTTGTAGTTTGCTATTTGAGCATTTTCTTGTTTCTTAACAAACAAATAAATAAACAACTTGGCTTTGAGCCAGTTCACTGAACCACTGGATTTCCAAGAGCAGGAAACTCAGGAGCCCTCCCAGTACCCATCCCACAGGCAAAACCTGGTTGATGCCCACAGGCTATAAAAAGCAGAGTCACATATATCTCTTTGTACAGTTGGCCAAGTCCAACATTAGAAACAGCTGATGTTTCTTGGGGGCTTTCTGAAAGTGTGGGTGTTAGGAACAGGACGCTGAACAGCACGAGTAAGCATGGTTGGAACCAGAGGCACCCTTGGCAACCTTTCCTGCCCCCCCCTTTCTCTTTACTAATTGACAGAGGCCTTGTTTTTATCCTTTGCATTTTTTCCTCCACTGTTCTGATTTTTCAGCCTTTAATAAACTTGTTTTGCTTTTACAGTTTACCTGCCTGGTTTCAGTTCACTCAGGAGTGAGCGGGTTGACACATCTATCAGACTTCCCACACAATACTGGTTGGTTTTAAGGGAACTCCCAGATTCCCTTAAAACTTTCATTCCCTACAGTGGTTCCCAACCTTTTTAGGAAAAAAGGGGCCTTCTATTAATGTGAGAAGGAGGTTTTTCCAAGGAGATCTCCTTCTGTCTGAGCTTTCTAGCTTTGGGTGGTGGTAGCAAAGACTGCCTTTGCCCAAGCCAATCCCAGTTTACCTAGTAAAGCAGTGGTTCTCAACCTGGAGGTTGAGACCCCCAAGGGGGTCACGAAGCAGTTTCTGGGGGGTCACGGGGTGTTGGCTGGATGGCAGCTCAGTCCTCCCCCACACACACACTGCAGAGAAAGAAGTGTCTGATGCTCTCTTAGGGCTTGTTTGCTCACCATTTGTTACTTTCTGCTTGCCTTTTAGCATCTCTGTTAATATTAGCTCACTCCTCCCCCCTCCCCCCCATGGAGCTGCTTATGAGTACAACTTTAAAAATGTGATTTATTTTAAAAAGTGTGATTATTGAAAACAATGACATCACTTCCGGCCCTGGATCTTAGGGGGGTCCCAACAGATTGTCATTCTACAAAAGGGAGTCCCGCTGCTAAAAAGGTTGGGAACCACTGTTGTAAAAGGAATGAAGCAGAGACCAAAGAATGGGGTGCAAGTTGCTAACTGCTAGGTGCCACACCCCGTCTTGCCTTCTGTCCTCCCTTGCAGTTCCATCGAGCTGATGGTTTGAAAACTTTCACATGCAGATCATCACAAAAAAGCTACAGAACCTCCAGTGACCCAATTTCAGTTGTCAAAAAATTACCTCCCCGAAAGGCTTGAGATGCCTAGCAAGTATAAGAAATAGACTGATAATCTCATTTACTGATTATTAGACAAACAAAACCTAGACAGGCTACTTCAAGCTGCCATTTGAAATAAATTAACTTGATGGGACAAGTGACGTTGCCCTTCTCTAATGTCACCATCCAGAAATAATTTCTCTAGGTCCTTGCTATAACAAATAATGTTTCTCTATCTCCTCCTACCCATGATATGGGTAATTAGTGAGTTACTGCTCCAGCGGGGGCGGTTTCAGTGTCTCCTCTTCCTGGAGCTCTGCAGTCTCCCCTTTTCAAATCTATAGAGGTGTGCGCATTGAGGGAAGAGAAAATCCAGGAAGCAGCTCCTTTTCAAAATTAACAATGAATACACAATGTGTAGATTACCTGGTCGACTGGAACCTCAGTTTGAGTGTCCTCATCCTCCTGCACTTCCACAGCCCCTCGTGTTTCAGTTCGCTTTTTGCCAGCCTTGAAAACACCCTCCTCTGAAAACAGAAAGAAGAGTCCAATTGCGACACTGTGTGGTAAAACAGATGAATTGCATCTAGGGATAGTCTGAAAATTGCCTGACAAATTGATTTCTCAGCCTGCAATCCTATATACACTTTCTTGGGAGTAAGTCCCACTGAATGCAATGGAATTTACTTGTGAGTAGGCATGCATAAGACTGCGCTGTCATTCAATGGAATTTTCTGTCATGAATTTAAGATACTTTATGCCCACTGGTTCTTCTTATAAGTACATCAGCATTTTCTATGAAAAGAGAACAAAAATGATTTAGGCTATAATCCTAAACATATTTACTGCAGAGAACTCCCCAACTGTCATGGTAGGACTAAACATGCCTAGGATCGCACTGTTAATCTGATTACTCTTCAACATTACACTAGCTCAGTTTTGAGTTTGAAAGTATACATCTCAAACTCAGATATTTAGATATGAAAATATAACAGATATGCTTTAAAACTTAATTTTAATTAATTTTTCTTTATTAATTTAAGATCTATAGGGAAATCCTCCCCTGTATCAAATAAAACTATTAAATGTATAAGTCCTTCCCCCCATCCTTTCCCCAACTGATGGCGCAATCCTGCGTAACTTTAGTGGCGGAGCACGTGCTCCACCATTCTAAAGCGATGCAAAAGTGCCATAGGCACTTTTTCGACTACTTGGGTGTAAGCGGTGGCGCTGCGGAGGCCAGCACTGCTCACACCGCCGCGTAACTTACCCGACTCCAGCTGCCGCAGGTAAGTCCCACGCCAGTTGGTGAGAGGGGCGGTGAAGAAGGGGGGGTCGCACTGGGAGGGGCGTGGAAATCGGTGGCAATATCCTAGGCCCCTGCCCAGCCCACGCCGACTGTGCCACCCTTACACTGCCTCCCTGAATGGACGCCAGGTCTGGACCATCCTTGGAGGCCCATAGGCCCAGGCTTGCTTACACCCGGGGAATGGGACGAACATCCCCTTCTCCTGAGGTGCGGCCTAGCAGCCCCGGGGCAGCCTGCAACGGGCTTAGGATACAGCGGACAACCCTTTAGGTCGGTTGCATATCTCTACACAGGATTGGGCTGCCCGCCTTATACATTAGATCTCTTTCTCCACAGATAACAACTGGTACTTTGCTATATCTATCCTAATATAAGATCAATAAAAGGAAATATATATAAGATCATATATAGGAAGCATTTGGGCTAGGAAGTCAAATTTTCAAAGTACATGTTGTGGCAGAGAAGGTGAAGAAGAAGAAGAAGAATGAATGAGTGCAACAGGAATGACATGGCTGTTGGACTAACCCATGTCTAGACAGGAAAGGAGGAAACAAGCGTTCATATCTATCAATTCTGCCTGCCTCTTGCTTTTCATATAAATAGGCTTACCATCCATCCCAGAAACCCCGGAACAGTCCCGGGTTCCAGGCTCCGGTCCCGTATCGGTCCCGGACTTTCCGGGCCCAGGGAAGCCACCAACGCCACTGCCGCCACTTGCAAAGTTCCAAAAAAGGCACTTTTTCCCCCGGTGCCGCCATCTTGGGTCTCACAAAATTTCGCAAGATCCAAGATGGCGAGATCCAAGATCCTTTTTGGCACTTTGCAAGCGGCGGTGGCGGAGGCTCTGGGGGCAGCAGGAGTCCTGGCCCACTTGGATGCAGCCGGCCAGGCTCCAGAGCACGACAACAGCGGTGGCAGGCGGAGGCGGCAAGAACGAAGAGCCAAAGAGGGGGAGGACGATGGCGGCGGCGGCGGCAAGATGGTGGTGGCGGCGGCGACAATGAGGAGGGTGGTGGCGAAGATGGGTAGCGAGGTCGGCGGCGGGGCAAGTAAGTGGCAGCAGCGGCGGCAAAATAGCCATGTTCATGGCCACAAATAAATAAATAAATAAGCTGCCCTATGGGTGGCGAGTGGGCGCTTTGTGCCCACAAAATTTTTTTATTTAATTAATTAATTGAAAAATCGGGGGGGGGGGGTGTCCCGGTTTCAAACCAGGAAAATATGGTAAGCCTACACAAAAAGCGATTAGAAAAGATACATGCAGCAATTCATACATCTTACATGCATCTAAAACCCAACAAAGTTTTAAAACTGCATGTCATGCACTTCCGACTTTTAAATTAGAAATGGTTGAATTTTGGATGTTATACATGCAGAGAAAGGCAGGGAACTTACACACTGTAATCCTATGCACACTTACTTGCAAGTAAGCATCAGTGAACATAATGGGTCTTAGTTCTGAGTAAACATACATAGGCTCGCACTATTAGGCTACAATCCTATGCACACTTACCTAAGAGTAAACCCAATTGAACATAGTGGACTTCTGAGTAAATGCACATAAGATTGTGCTGTAAATGAATGTTGTTACACACTGCCACACAGCATAGTGCAGCATGAGATGTCCTAGTGGAAAGAATTGGTTGCATTAATCACCATCTTTAAAAGCAAAGACCCCTCAAATTTTCTCACAAAATGATCAATCAATGCAAGGGTACTATATTCATTGCTGCCACATTTTATAGGGGGGGGGGGAAACCTTTATAAATGCCAGAGCTGTTTTAGCAGAGATCTTGGCAGCCCTTGAGCCAGCAGGGAAAGAAAGGATTATATATTTTAGAAACTTCCAAAATGATTAATTGTGTAACCACAACAATACATAACTACTCCTTCTGCTGCCCTTCAACATTTATTTTGCACTAGTGGACAAGGTGCTGCATAGTATGCTAAAGTAGCACAGTCTCTGCCCAGAGGGCTTATGATTTGAATTGCATGAGACAGGGATGAGAGAGAGAGGTAGAACAGAGGGAGAAAAGCCAGGGGTTGATATAATAGTATCAGTAGAGAAGAGTGAGATGGCAATAGTGGTCTTGGTTGGATTCACAAACCACTTTGCTGAAGTAGCGGGCAGGAATGGTGCCAACAGTGAAACCTTATGGGGCACATGCCAAGGGTCCTGAAGGGTCTGCCACTGGATCATCAGCCCTCTATGGAGCTGGGTCACAATCAAGGCAGGCTGGAAGTCAATATTATTATCCCTATGTTGCATATACAAGGCTGAGGTTTGAGAAATAGCAGATTTCCAAAGCCTACTGTCTGACTTCACAGCAGAAGAGAGGTTTGAACCAGAGACGTTCTAGTTCGTTGTTCAGTCTCTTAACTACTACAGTAAAACAGTTCTCAAGCTGGGAGACAAAATAAAGGAACTGATGCAGAGAGGGAAAAGCCACAAGAGTGGTGAATAGAAACAGAAACCTAAGAAGAGCCCTACTGGATCAGGCCAAAGGACCATCTAGTCCAGCATTTTGTTTCTCACAGTGGTCCATCAGATGCCCAAGCAGAAGATGAAGGAAGATGTTCCTCCCACTGTTAATCCTCCACAACCGATATTCAGAGGCACAGTGCCTGCGAACCTAGAGACAGCATATACTACAGCTATCCTGATTAGTAGACCAGTGATAGACTGATCCTCCATGTCTGTCCAAGGAAGACCATGTTGTTGGAAGTAAATGAAAGAGAACATTGCATGGACGAAAAGCTTGTTCTTTATGTTCTGGGTCAACTGGAGAGACAGGAATAAAATCAGAATGGAGGAAATTACAGTAGCCTAGAATAGAGATGGCCAGAGAATGAGTGGTTCTCAGACAGAATGGTTCTCAGAGATGTAGATAAGGAAGAACCAGCAAGATTCAGCAAACAGGGGCTGTCCAGGATCAAATTAGCTGATACACTAACAGCAAGCATAGCAGTTGTGCATCTTGTCCTCTCGGTGGCCATCTATTGGAGCATCCCTTCCAAGGCCAATAGCACTCATATTGAGACCATGGTGGGAGGAAAGAAGTAAAAAAAAAAACATTCCATTAGGCCCCAATCCAGGTGGGTACAGTGGCAAGAATCATTTGGAGGCTGGCTGGAGCGAAGTACAGCTTCCTAAGCTAAATTTTGGGGGGAAAAAATGATGTTGTGTTGCATCTAGGAGTACTAAACAACATCCTCTGCCTAATATAGCTCAGTATTTCCATGAAGCTTGACAGAAACATTTGGGTACATTTGATAAACAAAAAAATTACACAACTGTATTAAATGGTAAATGAGTTATAAATTCAAATAACTAATAAGAAATCAATATACTTTAAATAATGAAGCACAGACAATTAATGTTTCTTGCATAAGTTCCTTTCCTAGGCGGCACTAAGGATAAAAAAATGTATTGCAACATAAATGATAGTATTATGCATAACCATTTAATGCATTTCAAATTTGAAGCTGATTGAAGTTCAGCATTAGGGAGAAAATAATCATGGTAATAACAGCCTGCCCTGAATATTTTATGGAAATCAGGGGCATTTATGGAGCTGTGAGCTCTGTACGTGGGCATTGGAGTTAATGCAACTACAAAAAAATTCCAGTGTAATTTACCAGTTACTGCCTCGTGAAGTAAAAATGTACTGTTCATTAAATTCAACAGATACCTAAAAGGGATAGATACAGGATTGTTTCCCAGTTTTTGCTGAAAACTATGGCACTAATACAAGAATCAATGTATAAATATCTCAAGAGAATCATAAAAATTAAAAGGGAATAGTACAATTCTGTATATAAAAGGCAGGACCCTGCTATGGTTCTGGAAGAAAACTCAAAGAGATATACATGTTGTGAAACAAGGCAATATCCATTTACTAGGACATCAATATGATAGAAGCAAAACAAAACTGACTATAGGGAAGCAGGATACCTTTTAAAACTTCTTTCCTGATTACAATGGTCTTGAGTCAGCCTTGAGATAAATGGGCACGGTGCTCAAATGCAGAGGACTGGACTGAACTTATAGCACTTAACAGTACAGTATCCAGTTTCTAAGAAGCAGCAACCAAGTCCCATGCTTGTTTATTCAGAAGTAAGTCCCACAGAGTTTAATGTGCCTGGAACTGGATATTACATTAAACACGCTTGCTGATCCACATGCTTGGGATTCACAACTTTTTTTAAACCAAAGCAGTCATGGAGACTCTGGATCGAGGCTGGGACTATGACATGGAGAAGGAGGTTTAACCCTTTTCCCCTGTACATCATCCTGCTAAAAATTGCTCCCAAGCTGCTATTTGCAGCAAATAGCACCTCTGGAGGCAAATAGCACCTTTGAAGGGATTTTCAGTTCAAAAATGGCAAAGTGGGAAAAAGTTAACTGCCCTCCCCTCCCGTGGGTGAATGGCCACGGATGACCTCCTCATTATCTCCTCCTCAGGGTGTGTCCTGAGGAGGAGGTTGCAAGGAGGCAGCCAGCAGCCGTGGCTGTTCTCCCTCTCTGCTCAGAGGAGGAGCGGCCATGAGGTGGAGCCCAGATTGCACCCCTCTTGGCAGAGCACCCAGGGCAACTGCCCCTCAGGCTCCACCATAGTTACGGCTCTGCTTTGACCTAGCTGCTACAGAATGAGTTTCCATGTCTCTCCATCTGCTTGGCTCTCAGACCCAGGGGCAGCTGCTGATGTGTTGAAGATAATGTGCAAAACTGATTTATAGGAGACAGAATGTTCTCTTATATACTCCTGCCTCAGCACAATTATCTTTGCACAATAAAGCCCCATTCACGTTCCAGCTCTTCATTTTTCTGTATGGAAATAGAAATGAGAGAGACCACTAAACAGATGTAGACTCAGAAACACTCACTCTCAGAGAGAGAGAGAGAGAGAGAGAGAGAGAGAGAGAGAGCCAGCCTTGAGTGTGTGCGGGGACGGAGCCAGCAACAGCAGCTATCCAGGGGACTGCCACCGCTGCTGCCGAAACTGCCCCCAAAACGGGGGCCCCCGCACTTACCAGGACTTGGGGGAGCATTGGGGAGGCCTGCACGACCCTCTGTAGGCCCCCCAATCTTCGGATCGCTGTTTTGCAACGATCTTCAGGCACTTCCGATTTTCGCGAAAACAGGAAGTGCCTGAAGATCGCTACAAAACAGCGATCCAAAGATCGGGGGGTGCAGAGGGTCGCGCAGGCCTCCCCAATGCTCCCCCAAGTCCCGGTAAGTGCGGGGGGGCGTTTAGGGCACTTTGGCGGCGGCGGCGATTCTCTGAATCGCTTCCACCACTGCCATGCTGTCCCCGCCCCTTAAGGGGGCAGGGGACAGCAAACGTTCTCAATGGTGGGTCACGACCCACAGTTTGAGAACCAGTGCTCTACTCTATTCTCTACTCTACTCTCTCTGCAGCACTCACACCCAATTTAGGCAATTTGCACAAGTTTAGGCAATTCATGCAAGTGTAGTCTATTTGAGTAAATTGAGTAAGTTTGCGTAAATAGTTTAAGTCTAGGCAAATTGTGTAAATTTACACGAATTGCGCAATTTTATACCGTTTTATACGAGGATGCAGGAAAATTTTTATTTACATAATCATTTTGCTGGTGCGGCCTGCACCCCCCTAGGAATGCTTATGGGAATGGGGGGGGGTGCAATGAGGGCTGGAAGGGGGCAGTATCGGGGGCAATGTCGCTGCCAATATCCTATTCCCCTTCCAGGCCTCAATCCACTTTCCCAGGTCCACCGGTATAGGTCCAAGCAGGCCCGTTCTGGCGCCAGAGGTTTACTCCCAGGTAAGGGAACAAATGTTCCCTTATCTGGAGGAGACCTCCAGGATTACCACCACCACCCCAGGATGCAGCACGCACTCCGGTGGCGCAGCTACATCAGTGGGGGAGGGAAAGGATAGGAGGAGAAAGTGAAAAGAGCGAAATGTTTTTCTTCCTTTCTCACAATACCAGGATCAGAGGACATTCAATGAGACTGCCGGGGAGGAGATTTACAATGGACAAAAGGAGGTGCTCCATCACACAGCCTGTAATGAGTCTGTGAAAGTTGTTGCCACAAGATATAATAGCCACTAGCTTGAATGGGTTTGAAAGTAGATTGGACAAATTCATTGTGGCCAAGTCTATCAATGGCTACTAGCCAAGATGATTATACTGTACACTACCTCCAGGTTCAGCAGCAGTATATGCCTCTGAATACGGAGAGCAATGGAAGGAGAGGCGTATGCCTTTCTTTCTCTCCTCCTTGTGGGTTTCCCAAAAGTTGGTGGACCACTATGGGACAGGATGCTGAACTAGATGGGCCTTTGGTCTAATCCAGCAGGGCTTTTCTTCTATTCTTATTTATCCTAACTCCCAATCTCTTGCAATCTCAGGAGAGACTTGGTCAGCCAGGCCCGAAAAGAAGAGGAATCGGCAGCGGCGGATCTGCCAAAATCCTATCCCCCTTTCTGGGCCCGGTTGCCATTATACGGTCCATGCGAATGTGCGCCAGCAAAATACCTGGCGCACATTTGAGTAGACCCATTGGGGCGGCTGGGGCTCTAGTTGGGGTAAGGGGATGAACGTCCCCTTTCCCCAAGGAGTGCTCCAGCTGTGCCAGTGCTGTGGCCTGTCTGGATAAGATGTAGAGCAGGCTCTACGCCCGCGCTGCAGCCTAACTAGACAGGATTGGGCTGCCCATGTATCTAATAACTGCATAATAAATGTTACTCATGCTTTCTAAAAGCCACTATCCATAATTCAGAAATAGGGAGTAAAACTTTTAGAGAGCACTGAGATATGTTTAAGAGGAGGTCAGAGACAAACTTATAACTTATCCATATACGGTAACAATGATAATAAAAGCACTTATATTTTATCTTCGATCGAAAACTTTCATGGCCAGCGATTACTTGTAGCGATTTTGGAATTACGGGTAAAATAGCCATGTAGTAGCTAACAGGACAGCCAGAATAAAAACAAAAATCAATTCTGCTTGTGTCTTCCGTTGCTGGGGCTCACAAGACAGACAGAAAATTTATTTAAAACTCACAGCCCAGTAGTCTCACTCCAATGTTTCGTTTCCTTCTTTCCGGAAACCTTCTCAAGGAACCAATCTGAAAGATTGGAAGATGTGGCCAATCTTTCAGATTGGTTCCTCGAGAAGGTTTCCGGAAAGAAGGAAACGAAACGTTGGAGTGAGACTACTGGGCTGTGAGTTTTAAATAAATTTTCTGTCTGTCTTGTGAGCCCCAGCAACGGAAGACACAAGCAGAATTGATTTTTGTTTTTATTCTGGCTGTCCTGTTAGCTACTACATGGCTATTTTACCCGTAATTCCGAAATCGCTACACTTATATTTTATATTCACATTGCAACCAAGAATCTGAAGAAATATTTCTGTAATAAAACTGTGGAAACTCAGAAATATTTATTTCAACTGGAATGCTCGTTGCATTAAGAAGTGGAAGCAAGCATTTTCTCTACTGTGGTAACTCCTGAGTTTTTCAATGAGGGGGGCAATATTTCACATGACTACCTCCCCACAAAATGGTGTAATGATAAAGTCACTGCAGGCAGAGTTTGCCACCTCTGAAGGAAACTAGTAAATTTACTATTCCTATGAAACAACAATACCGATGCCTTCCCAATTATAACTGACATAAACAAGGACGGATTCTTCATCAATAAATGCTCAATTTTGGGCTAGGCTGAGACCAAACAGATCAAAGGAGTTGATCAAAGAGGGCAGTTAGCCAAGGACAAAGGCTTTCCCTCCCAAGACATTCTAGGATCAAAAGATTGCACCTTCAGAGACAGTCTCATCCTGGTCTTTGAGAACCCCTCAGCTAGGTATATTTTCCAGCGACCTCTTCCGTCACAAAGGGAGTTCCCCCATAAGATACAGGCAAAGCTGTTGCTGCCAGGTAAAGGTAGTTTGGGCAAACTGATGTTGAGAAAAGGAAAAACATCTGCAACAGGCACAGAACGGATGAAAAGTTTAAAAATGTCCTATGTGGGGCTCGTAATTGTATGGGGAGCCAATCTTCCGTCAGCTCTGGCCATGTAATGAGCAAAGCTTTACCTTCTTGCCCTCAATTCCCCACAATGGTGAAACTGTGTTTGACATTGACTGATGGAATTTTTAAGCAGTGACTACCCTCTGGGGCTGCCTTATGCCTAATCATCGGTTTCCATTAGTTGCCAACAAAGGTCAGTATTTCTGGGTTGAAGGAAAGGGGAATATGTATATTGAGATAGCTAACCTTTTCATTTCTTAACTTTGGAGAACTAAACTGATCATCCCTAGACCCTAATATACAGTATAGCTGCTGTGGGCATGCACAACCTGTCTCAGAGCTTTGGTGAGCAGAGAGAGAGAGAGAGAGAGAGAGAGAGAGAGAGAGAATTTGCCAGTGCCACAGCAAGAACACAAGGTTTTTCTTCTTGCACCAAAAGTGGAACCTGTTATCTTATCCAGGGTTCTGTAGCTGTACCATAACATTTTTAAGGTAGATATAAAAATAATGAATAACACCAAGGTTTTATTATTGCTAATGCTTTGATAATATAGGCTATATATAGAATATCTATGAATTCCCATGCACTCTCATACAACATAGCATTTTTGAGAAAATTATAGCTTTTCTATATCTTGATTTTAGTTTTATTATTTTACTATGCATGGTTTCTTTTTTCTCAAAACCAGATATATGCTGCATATTAATGCAGAACTTTGACAAACACCTCTGCCACAACAATTCAAGTGTACAAGGGTGGAACAGTGTTTTGGATTTATTAGCATTCATTTCAAAAGCAGGGAATCTAAACTGTATGGCATGGAATATGAACTGTTTCTCTCACATTACTTAACAATGGCTTAGAGAGAAAAATGCATTTAGAAACCGCTATGAAATGCTACACCGAAGCAAAGGGGATATGTCCAGGTTTTTAAGATTATTGATGTGCTCATTTATAGGTTTCAGTTTGGGAATGAAATGTATGGTGCCCCTTGGTCCTCCAAGCGCTTTTCCACGTGGCCCATTCCACAAAAGTCTATTCATCACTGATTTTGCAGGCCTGGACCTGAAGCATACGTGCCACAATCAGAGCAAATTCAAGTGAGAAGCTAAGCAGATGTTTCATGCCAGAACAATTAGAGACGGAATCCAAAGTCTAATGAAGACTGAGAAAAATCTACGTATTTACTACTAAGGACTTCAGGTTAGGTTCTGTGTACTTAAGTCTACAAACACAAGGGTTGAATTACGGCTCTGCTCAAAGCTGATGTCGTTAGATGAAAACCTCCACTAGTGAGGGCAAAAATAGATTATCCTTTTTTCAATTTAAACAGATTCCTTACCATTTTATGGTAAGTTAGTAAAATAAACTTTAGAAAAGGAAAAGGATACATTACTTCAAAAAGACATTCTTAGAACAAATGAGACAGGGCTCACAGATTCTCTTATCAAACAGCTTCCCCCCCCCCCGAGCTAGAAACTGCCGAGTCCTCTAAAAACTGTCCCATCCCATCCCATCCCATCGGAGCTCATCATCCTCTCTTGTATCTCTGGCTTGGCTCCTGTATGGGCAAGAGCAGCAGGGTGGCTATCTTCGGGCTATCTTCTTCTAGCGCTGCCATGTCTTGCGGCACTGCTTGTAAAATGGCAGCCGGTGGCACACTCTGCATGCCACCGTTTTGCAACAGTGGAAAGCCTTTCCACTGCCATAAATGGCTCCAGGTGCCAGCCTGATCTTAGATAGGATCGGGCCATAAATTTCACATGTTTACTTGAACTACTAAGCCAATTATTTTGCTGCTGGCTTCTAGTAAAATCAGATTGTTCTATGGTGTTTAAAGACTTCTCTAGAGGCTGTGCCTCTAAGGCTTAGTGGAAAGGTAATAATTTAGTCCAGGCAAGATGCCCAAAGGGAAGAGAAAGTTTTTAGTCTTTCCTGTCACACCTAAAGAGACTATCCACTTATCAGAAGTTTTCATTAATAAAAGCATGTTCCATATAAATGTCAGCTCTTGAAAATTACAGCCAAAATCCCTCTAAATACAAATGTCTTACAATTCACCTTTCAGAAAAACACCTATCAACTGCTTCACAGCATGAAGAGCACAAAAAGACATTAAACCCCCATGTCTTTAGCAAAACAGACTGATACTACATTTACATGGCAAAGAAAAACTATTACCCTGCAGGTAGTAAAACCCTCATTTCAAAGAACTTCTGAAAAAGAACAAAATATAATTCAGTTTCCCCCAAGTCACTTAGGAATTGTTACAGTTTTTCTGAGAAAAATAAAGAGAACATTTCATCACCTGCTGCTTAAAATCTCTAATTAAATCTATTTCAAATAAATCTTTTTCTTAAAAGAAAAAAAAAGTAAATCTACCACATAATATTTAAAAACTAGATAGCCACATTAACCTGCTCTGCCTAAAACCATGGGCTTTTTTGAACTATGAAGAAAGACTCCATTGTATAATAATCTTTCTTTTCTTTTAGGTTGGAGCCCACTTTAGGTAGTTTTTACCACAGATGAGGAATACAAGATTTGACAGAAAATGAATGGGTAGAATTAGGCACTGGGGATTACATATATTGTCTCCAAATATCCCTTCCTTGCTAGAAACAGTGTTCTCATGGATGCAATAGGAATTTAGTTATGGTTTACTCATAACCTCCTCTGCAGGTCAAGAGATTCAGGCTACTGTAGTCGTTTGTCTCCAATCTCCTTTCTGGACATCAGCAGAAGTAAAATATTAACATGACTTTTTATTAAAAGTCACACAAGGACTAGTCCATTTATTGCAACTTCAGAAAATAAGAGTTCAAAGGCATAAAGACTACTGCAGAATTCACAGCCCAATCCTATGCACGCCGCCTAATGGCAGCACGCCTCCCATGCCGTAAACCAGTCAGAGCTGGTCGCAAAAGCCTCCCCAGTAGGGGACGCTGGTGGGAAGACCTTTTCCTTCCCAGCCGCGCCAGAGGATGTCCAGACACGTGCTGGGAAAGGTAAGTCAGTGGGAAGGCGGGAGAAGGGGGCGAGGGGGACAAAACTGAGTGTGAAGGTGGTGTTACAGGGCAGGGAGGCCGCGGGAGGGGGAGGATCCATCGCGGAAGGCCTGCACTGGATCCTATACCCCTTCCCTGCAGCCTCCCCACCCCTTTTCTCTTCTCGGATTTACGCTAGCGAAATTGCTAGTGTAGGTTCAAGAAGACCCATTGCAGGCCAAGAGACTTGCGCAAGGGTAGGGGATTACATCCCCTTGCCCTGCGGAAGCCTCCCAGTCCCGTCCCCCCTGCACAGGATGCAGAGACTGCCATTTTGGTTCCACTGCATCGGCGGGGGGGGGGGGGGAGGATAGGATTGGGCTCTCAATAACTTTACAAATTTCTCCAAATCACTATACTGTTCTACATATCTGCCATGCAGCTACAATGTTCAGGCACCAATTAAAAGTGTTTCTGTCATCCATGCTACCCCCAAGCTTTTGGTAGCATTTGGTTAATAAACAGTATTCTGTTTTCATGTTCTCTCTTCCTGTGGTTTTGGTTGCTGGATTTGCTTTGGTTTTTATTCTCTTCAATTATTTTATTTTGTATTTACTGTAACAGATTGTTTTATTAGTTGTAAGTGTATAGAAAAGTCTAGATATGGGAGAAAGGCAAGATGTAAGTATTTTAAAATAAAATAATATTTAAGTACTGGTTTTATGTTCTACTCCTCAGAATCAGACTACATAACTTTGGTCAAAAATGTACATGATGCAGGTAAAAAACAGTGGTTTTATTATTGCATGACGCATAATAAATCAGATAAGGGAAAACTAATGGCAAGAACAGTCAAAAACTATTATTATTAATAGTTATTTCTTAAATTAAAACTTATTTCTGCTGATAGATGTTAACTACTGCCCAGCAACCATACAAAGAAAGAAAATGTGCATGAATAGAGGATATGTGGAGCTTTCCTTACAAGTAGCAGTTTTCAGGAACTCATATTTGTACAGTCCACCAGACTTTACAATCTGTGGTCTCTCATGGATTGAGAAGATCTACCAGTACATACAACTGCATAGTATTCTAGCTGCAGGATTATGCTTGTAACATTTGGGCAGAAAAGCTACCCATCAACATTTCATTAATAATTTCGGAATTGCTGCCCTGATGTTGTAGAGAAGCAAACTGAGAGATGCTTTGGAAGGCCTGAAGCATACTGTAGTCTCTGCAGCAATTGTCTCATTGAAATTCTACATTTGTTTCTCTCCTCGGTTTGCATTACAGAAAGGTGGCATGCACAGTGGCATGATGGCCTTTGAAAGAGACAGGATCATGGGTACAATTTAATCTTGCTCTGTATGGGATGGTCTGCATGTAATATGAATTGATTTTGCCCTGCATATCATCCATCTTTCTCTCTGTCTCTCTTATAGATTCCGTGAATGTCACCAGTGGATTCACTGACATCTCACATTTTGACCTTTACATTATTTTGTATCATGACTTCCATTTAAATCACATTGTTTAGAAAATCTTTGTTGATTTGCACTACAGCAGTGTACCTTTGAATTCACAAGTGCTAGTAGCAATCCTATTGTTGCCCAGGGGTTGCAACTCCTAGGTAGGATTACCCCTTAAGTCTGGGAGAAAAGTTTTTTTTTTAAAAAAAAAGAATACCTAAAAGCTAAGATTAGTTTAGAAGTAGCAGTCTTTAGGAAAATTCATGTTAGCTCTTGATAAAAATGCAAGAGTTGCCAATAGAAACTGAACAGTGTTTATGACAGCCATACTTAAGATTACAGTGCTTTGTAACTGTAAATACCACTACTGTACTATGATATGGAATTCAAGTACTTACCATTGTGTGAGAGAACATAAGATTTGGTCACTATTTTTGCATTTTCTTTTGATTTTTCAATTTTTTTAGATTCTTGATTCTGCCCAAGCTTTTCATTTCTCTTTGGAGGTTGAGGAGAGGATGTGTCTGCTGTGTCAGTAGATTTGGACTGATGTGTTCATTCCACCAAAAAAAAAAAAAGTCAAACACAAAACCTTGAAAGGTTAGCTTTTAATTTGTGAAAATGTGAAAAAGAGCTTCTAATTGTCCCTGTCAAATACATACACATAAATGCTATTTTCCTATCAGCATTCCTAAACTGTAATCTTGACATCAGTATATTTTGCCTTCATTGTGGAAAAGCAACATATTCAATTACACATGAATTATTTCAGAACAGCTTTGGATATGACAGAAATGTATGTGAAATATGCCTCCTTCTCGTCTTTGTGCTTCTCTGCTGTCTGACAGAGAACTTTAATATCCACCCACAAAAGAAATAGACATTCCATCTAATGGGATTAAACAAGGCTAGTATCATGAAACACATATTATGCTTAATACTTACACTCCCTTTAGACTTTCCAGATCCACCACCAGGAGGCAGTGAGGATGATTTTGAACTGTGGAAATAAATAATATTACTTTAGGATTTTAAACACTTCTTGGAATGTTATACTGAAACAGCCCATCTATTGCTAGCAAACCAGATCGTTCATTGGACTCAGTGGCAATATGCTTCTGAATACCAGTTGCAGGGGAGCAATGGCAGGAGAAAAGCAAGCCTTTCTCTCCTGTATGTGGTCTTCCCAGAGGTAGTTAGTGGGCCAATGTGGAAAACAGTATGCTGGCCCTTTTGTCTGATCCAGCAGGGCTTTTCTTATGTCTTCTCAAGTGACTGGAACCAAGAAATTATGCAATATATTTTGTATTGGTCCACACACATTTTCCACAATCAGAGACAAGTGTTACATTAGTTAAACAGTACATTGGTGAGATGAGAACCAGACAAGTGTTTTACAAAATAATTGAAATGCTATAAACAATTTATAAACATTGCTATAAACAATTTAGCTATCTACTGCTCAAAGTGGCCATCTTAAAGAGATAAATGTGAATGCTGAAGAGGAATACTTAGCAGGCCTTTTGTTTGTGGTCCAAGAAAAGTAATTGTGAAGAACAGTAACTTTTTAAACTGGGCAAAAATATAGTTGTACAAAAAACAATGGAGAGCTGGGTGGAAAAAGTGGTAGAAATTTCCTGAGCAGAAATATCCCCTCCCTCCCTCCCTCCCTCTCAGTTATATTAAAAAGGGAAGCTTAGGTGCCCCTTCAGGCCATCAGGCAACGAGAACAGCTAATTTATTCTCCTAAACTCTTTGCTTGGGTCCGATTCACACAATATATTTTTTCTATTATAATCCCACTCGCTGCCAGATACAGGGCCTAATCTTAACAGCTCTTAGTGCCACCAGAATGAGTATTCCAGCAGAACTAGGTACTTTCCAGCTGTCACAAAAGGTGACACACGGGTCAGCCACCACGGCGAGTGGCCAGCTCCACACAGTAGCAGACTCCAGACACCCACCGCTCCATGTAAGATCATGCAGGGGGTGGGAGGGAGGCAGAGGGTGGTTGGAATAGGCCAGGGTGGGAACAGGGACTGGGAGGGGGACTGATTGGGGCCAGGGAGGGGGCAGGTTCAGTGGCAGCAGTGTCCACCAAATCCAAACCCCCTTCCTGGGCTCAATCCACCTTCACGGGTCCACATGGACTTGCGCCAGCAATATCGCTAACGGAGGTCTTAGACCCACCCAGGTGGCATGGGCTTATCCCAGGGCAAGGGAACAAATGTTTCCAAAACTCCCCCATGGAATGCAGAGGACACCACGTTGGCACCGCTGCGTTGCCATGCAGGAAGTTATGGTGGATTAGGATGACATGCTTACATGAAAAAATATAAAGTGAGAACCAGGTAATCAAGGCTATAAATAGCATCAGCAACTACAGCTGTACTGTTTGGCCTAGCTCTCCACATCTACAGAGCCTTTAAGTTACAGTGGCATCGTCAGCAGTGGGGACATCGTTGTGGCATCGTTGGGGGCATCGTTGGGGCGGTGGGCCCCTGGGCATCGGGATCAGGCCCCAGGCAGCAGGCGGGCGGGAGGGGTGCAACGACAGCCGCCAGCAGCGCGGATCATCCCGTTTGCCGTGGCGAGTGAGGAGAGCCGTCGGCGTGTTTGGCCCTCCCACCCGTCCTGTGTCTCTGAGTGAACTGCTGCCGTTACGTCACTTCCAGCGCGGGGGGGGGGGGGCGGTCATAGGAACACCACTGTTAAATTACCAGAATCCCATTCAAAACATGAAACATCAACTCTATATTCCCACATGTGCTAAGTTATGGCAAGCACCTGGGTTTATGATGCTGCATAATAAGAAGTTTTGTTCATAAATATGGCAAAGCACAAAAACACAGAACACTAATTTTCTTACCCATAAGATCTTCTCGTGGTCTTACTGAATGGTAATTCACTATATGGCAATTTCTTAAATTTGTCTCTGCCAACTGCTACATAAAACTGTCCATTTTCCAGATCCAACCCATTCTCAATAGGTTTTCCATCTAAAGTGTAGAGCCTGTAAATATATATATAAATATAATAATTTCAAATTGAGCTTTTACCAAATGTGTTCTCATAGTACTGCGACGCACACACCCCCACCCAGCAAAAACAAAAACCAAAAGTACTAAGAATAGAATAAATTAATCACTCCATCAGAGTACCTGATACGCTTAGTGGTACATTATGAGCCCTATGCCAGGGAAGCAAAATGAAATTAACCTTGGGTCGACTTTTCTCTATTATAAGAACAATGTCACTCAACAGGGCTCCATCAGCTATGTGCTACTCCCATTCATTTAAAGGAGCCTACAGAAGACGTTCTCTGTGGATTTGGCCCCAGTGGTATAAAAAGCTAGTCAAATGTACCACTGAAAACTTTACAAAGTGACTTTCTCAAAGGCTACTTTTGTTGTCTATATCAGTGTTTCTCAACATACAGAGTCCCTTTCTCATTTGCCACAAACTGACAATACAGTACTGCCCATTTCTACATCAATTTACAAACCAGTGTAATGAACAAACTCAACTACACTGATAGCTTAAGGCTACACAAAATCAGAAAGGCACAGAATAGTTAATATTATTTAATAAATAAATGTGTATGTATTGCTACTTTATAATGTTTCGCTCCTCCCTAAAGCACAGAAAATTAAGTGTTTCTAGAAGCCTTGGTTATTTTGTGTGTTAAAACAGTCTTCCTCTAGCATCTTGCTAACACTTAAGTTACGTGAGACCAAAAGGCATAGTGTGTTCCCAGACCCAGCCTTAGCACACCTATCACAGTCCTGCTGCATGCTATGGTCCAGGTGGGGATCTGGCAGTGATGGAGATGTAAGTAAAAAACACTTTTGTACTTACATACTCTGCCGCTTTTGACTGGCATACTCTAGCTTTTGACTGGCATAAACCTGAGTGAGTCCAAGAGGGTGTGTCAACCCACCCCTGTCCGGGAGCATAGGATATTGGCACTGCCATTGCTGCCAATATATCCACCTTGACATGCCCCCAGCCAGGCCCAATCCTAGCCCAAAGCCTCCCCAAAGCCTCCCCAAAGCCTCCTCGACCAACACTGGAACTTGTGTGGGGCTGCCACCCTTTGCACTGGAGGCCCCAGACTGTGCGCCATTGCAACAGCTTCCACATCAATAGACCAAAGCTTGTGTTAATGGAGAGCAAGTTCTATCAGCACAAGGTCTAGATAAGATTGGGCCATTAGACTCTTTAGCTCTTACAATATATCCATTTGAACACCATTTGAACACACATGGCACATGTCAATCATCATCCTTCTTATTCAATCATATGTCTCATTACTAGTTCCCAGAACTGTAGTTCCATCTTCTTCACCATCACTGTCTTTCCACAGAGCCTTATTTTGAGGCATTCCACATTTTCTTATCACTCCAAATAATAGCACAATCCTATCCGACTTACACCACAGGTGTAACCAGCGGTGCAGTGAGATCAAGAGGCCCCAGAGCAGAAAGGGGATTCAAATCCCCTCCAAAGGGAGATTCAAAGGGGATTTAAATCTCCCCTCCAAAGCCTCCTGCCCTGCCCTCCCCCGCTGGTTACACCGGTGGTGTAAGTTGGATAGGATTGCGCTGTAAATTGACTGTCCCTTAGCATTTCAAGTGAATGTATTTGTCTCTTGACTCCCACTTCCAATATATTCTGGTTGTTTGGAGCACTATGGATCTTACTGACTAATTTTGATCTGCTGCTCCACTTTGAGACATGTGGTGGTGGTGGTGGTAATGTGAATTGGTATGATAATTTGCTTCCATGCACCAGAAATGTAAATGCACAAGTCTTGCTATCTGCAATGTTACTGATTAAGGAAAAAGCCTACACTGTTTTGTTCATTTCATATACTAAACCTTCTTAATGTTGCATTCATTTATTTAATGAAGAATGTTTTATTTTTATCAGATTTTATTTTTACTGGAACCTCAACTAATGATAGTCCAGTTACTATAAACCACATTGATCAACTTGTTAATTATTAAACAAACAATGATAAATTTCACTAACTTAGTTAGCGTGTTCTCTAATATTCTAAGGAACCAAATGCAAAAACTGGATTTACAGGAAACCAGGAAAGAAAATGTGTTTGTTTTTTAAAATCTGTTAAAATGACTCCTATGACCCTTGTATTAAGTCTGACAAAAGCAATGACTAATCACATGAGAAAAGGTAAAGGTTTTCCAAAAAAAGGTTATCTCTCTAGTAAAATACTGAGCAGGATCCAGCCAATATTCTCCAAATTAGTGCATCTATCAGTGCTTTACAGCCCAATCATGTCTAGCAGGACACGGCGGCGCAAATAAAGTGCCCACCGTATCCTGGGCAGGATGGGGCCTGCTCCGGCGCAGCCAGATGCCTCTTCGGAGTAAAGGAACATTTGTCCCTTTACCCCAAGTAGAGCCCCAGCCATCCCTATGGGTCTACTTGAATGTGTGCAAGCTATTTTGCTGGTGCACATTCAAGCCGGCTGTGTAACGCTGGCTAGGCCTGGGAAGGGGGATAACATATGGTGGAGGAGGCCTCCAACTATTCCTCTCCCTTTCCGGGTCCGTCCGAACAATCCCACCCACCCAAAAATGGTTTGTTCCATCCTCCCCCCACTCTTCCACCACCCGGTAGGGGCTCACCTTTCTGCCATGGTGGCAATCTGTCCCGCGGCGCCAGAGGAGCAACGCAAGCCTCTTCACTGGTGCTGCTTACTCGTCGAGTACTGCAAACATGCTTTACAGCATGTTTGTGACACCCTAAACTGGCAGAACGATTGCTCCGCCGGTCTAAACTTAGACAGGATTGAGCTGTTAATTTCAGTAGAATCAAATTTTCCCTGAATTCAACTCACAAGTTTCAATAGCTGGGAAAATGGCCCAGTTTGGATTGGCCATTGTGAATGGGCATTGGGTTGCTGCACTCCCCCTTCGTCCTCCTGTCATGTGCTTCAATTCCCTCCCTCATTTTCTGATTCACAATAACTGTAGTTTGCCATGACATTTGAATTGCCAACTATGGTTACTGCAAACCAAAGCTTGCCTCCAGAAACGCAGCTAAAAAACTGTGATTTCCAACTTTGATTTGAAAACAAACTACAGCTTGCAACAGCCATAGTTTGCACAATTCAGACATCACAGCAAACTACAGTTATTGCGAACAAGGAAGTGAGGCAGGAAATCAGAGCACATGAGGGGAGAAAGGGAAAAGGGAAATGTGTGAATCCAACCCCTGTTCTCAACAAACCATGATAGCCCTATTCAGGAGTGCACTTCCTATTGGCCTTCAGAAATGTACAGTATAAAGAAAAACTACAAAAGCTGTTCCTGTAATAGAAAGAATTGAGAGTGGGAAAGGCCACAGGTATTGTTAACTTTTTATTGAATACCTTCACTCTAACCTTCCTGAAAAGACACACCTTTAGCTGAAATAGTGAAGTCATATTGACCCGCTACAAAAGCTTCCACAGCTGATTGCAGAATTTTAGGTGAAAGATTTTCCCAGTTTCTTAAAAATGTACTTATTAGATTATATTGTTGTGAGTTGAGATTTGAAGTTATGAATGAACATGGCACTAGAGTCAGTGAAAACTGGAAGCACCCGAAGATCGCTGTTTTGCAGCGATCCGAAGATCAGGGAGGCCTGCAGAGGGTTGCATAGGCCTCCCCGAAGCTCCCTTAAGCCCCGGTAAGTGCTGCAACGGCGGTTTCAGGGGCGGTTTCAGCGGTGGCGATCCCCTGGATCACCGCCGCTGCTGGCTCCGCCCCCACAAACACTCAAAGTTCTCCCTGCATCGCGGGGAGAACTTCGAGAAACACTGAGTTATAGGAAATATTGTCAGCCAGCTGCAGCTCGTACAAGAGTGCAAACTCCACTTTCAAGCACCACTGCTGAGTATTAAGTGAACATAAAGAGAGAATTTACACACATACTGGCAACCCCACCAAATAGTGCAATGGGTGAAAGTCTGGGCCATGCTTAGTATTGAAACACCTTCTCCACAAGAACCAAGTCCTGCTCAGTTGCAACTTGGTTGCTATAATCTGGACATGAGGTTATACTTTCACATGGGTTTCAGCTGATGACACCTGAAATCAGCAACCAACAGAATTAGAAGTAGGACCAGCACGCGGGGGGGGGGGGGGGGGGAGGAGATCTCCCAAGATATACTGTACCATGCTTATTTATTTTCATATGCCTTTAATTTAGTGCCAAATTGCCAGATAGGGAAAAGTTCTTGAGCAAATTCATTGAAAGACACTGGTAGGTGATGGTTGTGTGGGGGACAAATGGGTATCAACACTGAGCCTTTTTTCTCATTGTTTTGACAGGAGGTTAAATGTGTAGATGATCTGCTAAGCACACTGCAGGACCCAGTTTTTCAGAACCAATTCTGACACGTGCTATTTATTATAAGATAATGTTGATGTGGAAAAGGCAAATACTGTAGTTAAAATAAGCTTCTGTGTCTTACCTGTGCACAGCTCCACTTCTGAGCGTAACTTTTTCAGTAACCATTTCAAGAACATGTTCCCACTGACTCAGTGTTTTCCTTGGGATGAACAGACGCACTGCTGGGCTTATGAGGTCACCATTAGCAATCAGGCTGCAAAGATGACAAAAGGTTATGAACTGCCTGATGTTTTGCAAAATCATGAGGACCAAACTGCCTATACTTACAAAACAGTGCATGGCTCCTGAAGAGGTTTTCGAAATCGTGCAGATACATTGATTCTACTGTGGGTAACTGGCTTCACCTGAAAAACCAATCACAATGATTTCAATTAGTTTGACTTTTTGGACAATTCTTACAATATTCAATTATTTTCCCAATACCCAGTTTTCTAACAATACCTTAAGAAACTGTACTTCCATCAACTAAGCACTCTGTATGATGACACCATTATGAAATTGTGGGTGTCTTTTTTGTGCTTTTATTTAATTTTGTTTCCCTGAATATTTCTCATCAAGCCTTTTGCTTTTCTTCCCTTCTTTTCATTGTAGTCGTGTACTTTCAGCCATGAAGACTGGCCTGAACTTCAGATGTTAATTAGTGCCCTGACTGATTTGCTAGTGGGTGCTGCTGAACTCATAGGAGTGCTGGCCTCCCAGTGTTCTCAGATTTGCCAATTCCTTTGCTGTTTCTCATAGTTCATGCCTAGTGGCTTGGAAAGAAAGAAACCCATCTCTCGTTTGATACTACCACAAGGGCCAGCAGGCTTTAAAAACCTTATTCTTCAAAACAAAACACAAAAAGAACACTCTATCTTGAATAGCTCCTTACATCTCAAATTCTCAAAATACTTTACAAAAGAGACTTAGAAATGGAAGGAGTAGGAGAGGAAAGGAACAATCATAGGACAAACACATACACCAGTGCTAAATTACATACTTTACGATGCAATCCTGAGTAACGTTAGACCTAAAGCGTTGCAAACATGCTGTAAAGCATGTTTGCTACGACTCGGGTGTAAGCGGCACTGGCGTGGAGGCCGGCACCACTTACTAGGCTGCAGAACTCACCCAACTCCAGCCACCATAGGTAAGTCCTGTGCTGGTTGACGGGAGGGCGGGCAGGGGCAGCGAGGAAGGGTGACCATTAAAAAAATATTTGGCGGGGGGGAAATAGGGGGGGTTCTGACTTGGGTCCCTCAAAATATGGCAACCCTACGCTTGCCTAACTGCATTATTGAGATGTGCAGGACATGACACATACACTGGGACATCCTGCTAATACAAAAAAAAAAAATCCACCCAAGGCCATTTAGGCCAACAAAAGAACAATGGGGCTCAAACCTCCAGCATCTTCCATTAAACCATAGGTTAATTTAATTTCCTTGCTACCTTTATATAAAAAAAAAAGTGCAGCAAGATTGACAAGTTGGAGACCTCAGCCATCTCCTCAACTCTTAATTTACTAACCTTGTGCTGGCTCAGAACAGACCATGGACCAAAAACAGCTCTAATCCAGTTATCTGAAGGAAAATGAAATGCCCCAAACCCTGAGGAGCTATTAAGACCCCGAATTGTACACTTGTTCACCATTGTTTGAGAGACATCCGCTGTGCTGTTCTACCCCACCTGCTTCCATGAAAATCTACTTGTCAGTCAGTGAGATGTTAAAAGAGGTAATTGCTTTTAGCTCAGTAGCGTCACTAGGACGCGCATCACCCTGCGGCAGGGGGCGCGCGTTACCCTAGTGACGCTGATATCGCGGCACGGGGGGGCGACCCAGATCCCCCGCGTCGCCCTCCGGACGCTCCGAGGCCTCGGAGCGTCCGACCCCATGGCGCTCTTGCCCATGGCGCTTTTGCCCTTAAAATGGGTCTGCGCATGCGCGAAAATCCGAAAAATACCCGGATAGACGCGCTGCCTGGGCCTTCTTTCAGAAGGCCCTGGAGCGCCGACGGGGTCGGACGCTCCGAGGCCAGCTCCCGGGCCGGCCTCGGAGCGTCCGAAGGGTGTCGTGCGTAACGGAGGTGGCGCGCGGGGGGTGCGGGGGCGCCCCGCCCACCCCGCCATGCTCCAGCGACGCCCCTGTTTTAGCTCATTGTCTTGCTATTTACCATTTCACCTTTTCCTGTATATTCTTCCATTTATTTTTTTTCTCTCCACTGAGACCAAACAAACTGTTCTGCAGAACTACACAGCCACCCCATTGCTGGAGCAAACACCTCCATTCTCCCTGCTTTAAGCACCTTCTGAATATTGTGTGCCCTCTTTCTCTCATAAGTCACTTAACGTTTAGGTCTCAAGCACACAGTTCATCTGTCTCACCATCTCTTGGCTGGAAACTGCTCTTGGTGGTTCTCGGAGGGATGTTCTTAGGCTTGACCACTTGAGACTCTTTCCCTTCCCACCACCACATTTTAGTTTGTCAAGGAATTGTCTCAGCAGGTGAAGGAGTGATAACTTTGGCCATTTGCTCCTCTCCCTGTGTTCCGTTTTCCTGCATGCTGCTCATGGGTGGTGGGTGCAATTTGCTGTTCTTCCCTCCTGTTCCTCTCCAGAGACTATATTCTAAGTCTATCTTTAACCAGTTACGATGAGATCTCAGAGATAGTCCTCTAGACTCCCTTAGGTACAATCAGTGTCATCACTAGGGGGGTGCAGACCACACTGGGTGACACCCGCAGGGAGGGTGATACCACTAGTGGTCAAAATTGTGAAAACTTTGTATTTATGAATAATACCATCATGTTATACAGTATATCATTCAATGCATATTTCATGCAGAATGTAATGAAACAACCCGTTTTGAATTATCTGTATTCTATCATACGTTATGGCCAAATAACCAGAAAAGTAAAACACTGCCTTATGTAACAAAAATGTAGATTTCCTTAACTCAAAAACAGATCAATGAGACTGATTTTTCCGAGAGCCGAGTTGTTTACTTATTTGTTGGGTGACCTGTACTGTTCTATATTAAAATAATGTTAATGGGGGTGAGGCCATGAGTTAACGGACTGGGAGACACCAACCCTAGTGACACCACTGACCAGGAGTAATCTGCAGAAATACATAGTCCTGCCTGATGGGCATCTTTTGTAGAATCCAGCTCAGCCCAACCTTGTTTCTCCCTATTCACCTCTGGGGTCCATCATGGGGGTGACATGTTGAGCTCTCACACCAGGTGATGCCTCTGGGTAGAATTCCTCTTAATCGATCCATCAAGGCCTCCAAAAGGACAATTTGATTTTATTTTTGGTTCAACTCCTCAGTCAGAGGGTGCAGAATATTGGTTAAGAGTGCTGTACAGTGGATAAAATTTCCTCAATCATCCAATGCCTTGCAGTTGAGCATGTACTGTATATCCTGCCTCTGCTGAAAAGTATTGTGTTTGAGGCAATATGAAGCTTTGTCTGTGAGGAATGAGGAGGGTTGTTTCACTGGCTCCTGGATGATGAATACTGTATGCCATTTTTTAGCTCAACTTCTTGGAACAGGAAAACTGGCGGTGCAGATTGTACATCCAGTACCTGACTGAAATCAAATCTGTCTTTGGCATGGACTTCCAGAAACAGAAGGGTGACCCACAAAGTATCAGGGTTTTTGCACATGTGTACAGAATTTGGTTGTGCATCAAATAACACTGCTGAACCTTTTCATGACCCCCATGCATCTGTGTTCTTGAACTCATTGTGTCATACAGGGATTCAGTACCTGACACTAAAATATACACACACTTCCACAGATATCTCAATAAATATTTCAACCAAACTGCTTTAGAATCTGGTTAATGAAACCACTACGTACAGGCATGACCAATCTGAAATCATTGCTTTTTTTTTTTCTGTACACCATGTTGTATGTTACTTCAAAGAATGATTGCCCTCTACATTGGAGAGTAAAAGTAGAATTTGTTATTTATTTATCCATCCCACCTTTCCCTTGGCAAAATCAAATTTTACTAATCATAAAGAGCAAGCCATTGAGAAGATTCCCAGGAGTGTGCAATTATTTAGTTTTAGCAAGCTAATGAAACCTATCAAAGCTTCTCAACAGGGCACCATGCTGTTGAGCACAGTCAGACCATGCTCCAGGCCCTTGTGAAAATGAGTCATCTGAAAATGATGGGGGCTCATACAGTATTTGATGAATTGTGAATGTTCTAAACAGAGATGCTGCAGCAATCTGCCTTTAAGACAGGTCCCTAATCAAAGAACCATTAGTACTTGGGCTGCTTTGGTCTGTCTGGAAAACAACACACTACTGTTCTAAAATAAGCCAATCATTTGGGAATGGATGGTGTGACTGAGGCATTTCATTTTTCTTTTGAGAATAATTACAGTTATGCTGATTTGTAAAGTGTATTAAAATGGAGTAGGCCTTCCACTGCAAGCAAATCCCACACAGCAAAAAAGAAAACCACCCTAGAGCAACATTTAGATAGGAAAACCTAGTACATTAAAATGTGCTAGAAATTAAGGGTGTATCAGAGCTCAAAGCAACTTATTCAAAATGCAGCATGATCAGATTATATTCAGGTCTGTGTGCATTTCATGCTTTTAGAGTGTGATAAGAAGTTGGAAAAGAATTCAGCCTCCTGAGAGCTTCAGCTTTATTTATTTTTAAGCATGTTTTACATGAGAGCAAAGATTAATTTGAAAATGTGTGGGCACTGCCTGCTGACACCTCAGAAAGCAATAGATAGGGAATAGAGCAGTGTTTTCCCAACATCACATATGTAAAACACTTTTTTTCTGGGTTAAAATTAGAGATGTATTTCACTCTTACACTCAAAACAGCTTCATTTTAGAGAAGTGATCCCCAAACTGTGTACTGGGGCATACTAGTGTGTAGAGAGAGGAGCTGAAGTACTCCTCTTGGCCTGACATCACTGCAAGGGAGGGAGTAAAGATGCATCAGGATTCTTTGATGAAGCCCATATTGTGGGGCATTCTCATCAGCCTGAAAACACAATTCCACCCTTGGGCCCCAACTGACTGTGCAAATGGAAGGAGGTGGGGATCAGAGGTGTCACTACAGTTTGCCACACCCAGGGCAAGATCTCATGGTGACACCTCCATAGTAGACCTCCTTCCATACCAGACCATACAGAATCCTACGTAATGTTTTTGTAGTAATGTTACTCGTAAATCGTAATTCCTGTATATCACTGATAGCACAATCCTATCCAGCTCCCCCACTGGTACAGCCAGCGGGAGAGGGCAAAATGGGAGGCTTTGGACCGTTCTGCCCTCCCCTCCAGGCTGCACCAGTGGGGGAGCTGGATAGGATTGTGCTGTGAATGGCAATAGTAGTGGCATAAAAACCCCATCAACCCCCTAAGAGATCCCAGCATTCAATCGGGGGCAATAATATCAAGCAGCCACCAAACCGGTCATTGACTAGCTAGACTCCAGCAGACAGAAGGAACAGAAACCCTACGGCAATCTCCAAAAATCAAGCTTCTTGGCAAAAAACAAAGCCTTCTCAATCCCAGCGCCTGCACTCCTACCTTATTCAACAACAGATTACAGCATCTGTTAAAGATTACACCGTTGCCCTTCTTCCTCCGCATCTCTCCCTCTCAGCACCTGCATGAGCTGACCTGGGAAGGAAGAGAGGCATGCACCCCCCCCCCACACACACACACACTATGGAGAGAACCCCCTAGGAAAGTAAGTACACTTTCCTAGGGATTTATAGGCAGAGGAGAACAGGTCTGTGAGTCTGGTGTTGTGGGAATGCCTGCGAATAGTAACTGTACTGATTTTACCACTGTGTGCACATAAAATATATATACTTAACAGAAAAACAAACTTGTAACACCATGATCCTATGATTGGGACAGGAAAGCATTGGTCTGTCATATGATAACATAATCTTTCAGGACGGGTATAATAATATTGCTTGGGCCTCTATGAATTATGTCAAAAACCTTGCATACATTGTAAGCATTTCCCATTCAAACAACCAGTAGAATTTTACCCACCGTTCCTGCTCCCTATGCCTTAATTTGATTTTATCAGAGCCTAAGTGCATACAGTTTGTATGTGCACATGTGCTTTCTGTGTGATCTTGAAAGCATTTTGCAGAGTACCAGATTGCATGAAGAAAGCGTGTAGAAGATCAGATGAATGCAGAGGGGTCTCCAGGATGGAGGCAATAGGTGCAAATCACTTCCCATGTTTTCACTATCTGACTGAAAAGGATTATTGAATGGTCCTAATAAAATTACTGTATTATTTAACTAGCTCTTCAGCTTTGCTGAGCTAGCAAGCTTTGGAGGCAGGAGGAGGCAGTGGCAGCGGGGCTTTGCAATCTCGCTGCTGCCTCGATCCTTCTCCTTAGGAGGCTGAGCCTCTCGGGGCAGCACCAAGGTTGCAGTGCTGCTGATAAAAGGAGGAGGCAGCAGTGCTTTTTTTATCTCAGTGCTGCCCTGAGAGGCTCAGCCTCCAAAGGAGAAGGAATGGAGCATCAGCGAGATCACAAAGTCGCCAAAACAGGAGGCAGCGGACATACCTGCGACCATGCCAGTGCTGCTGCTTATACCGCCGCCATCATGTGTGGGCCTCACGTGGTACCTCCTACCAGCCTGGCACCCAGGGCAGCCCGCCCCCCGCCCCCGCTTGCTACGCCCCTGCCTGGAGATCAGTTAGAAGGAGAAGTTTGAGATCCCTTTTTGAAAAATCACCAAGTAATTAAATTCTGTCCTTTGCTCTGATCACCCTTGAGCTCCTCCCATCAGAAGCCCAAACTAGATATGATTTGGGAGTTATGTGATTGGAACTATTGACATTTTTTTCTTTTTCAAAAAGCAGTGACAGGGGAGATGATTTGGATTGGGGCCATGGTGCAGCCAAAGGAGGGCTTAACCTCTCTGCCCTGATTTCTCAGTTTAAATCACATGTACACCAAAGCTGCTATTCGCTATGCAAGGAAAAACATAGGGGTACAATGAGCTTGTAATTTTCCCCTCCATAGTTAATAGCATATTTGTGAGTATGATCTGGACCACAGCTACAACCTGGGGAGAAGAGTTAGATCCTCCTTCTCCCATATGCTTTGGCCCCAATCCATAGCTGGTTTTTGAGAAAGAAAACATTTTAAATTTCACATCACATCTACCTGAGCCCTGGATCTCAAAGTCTGAACCCTAGGACACCTAACAGTCCTAAATGGGTGTCTTGCCGTTCACTCCGAGGCTCATGAAAATCTCCTCCAACAAATACTGTATTGTCCTCTAACAAAAATGCTTCTATACATATATCTACTGCTGTGTGAAGAACCAGATGTGTAAAATGGATGCTGCATCCTGGGGCTTTCCATGTGTTGTCACCATGAAACTATTGACAAATAGCACCAGTCACAAGAGGAAGCAAGAGCTGAATTTAGTACCCCAGCCCAAACAAGTGGTCAGTGCTATTACCAACAATTTTACTGAGGCTATGCAACATAACCTCCATCGCTAGATGGGAATAAGAATTAAGCTGTGTACACATGCAGCAGCCACCTTCTGAGCATGCTTACAGTTGGATCAGGGCCACTGACATTTTACACTGACTAGACAATATAGCAACACACAAATATCCATAAATATCCAGCACAGGTACTTACATCTTCCATTGCTAACTGTTGGCAAAAGAAAAACAACATGTTCAGCAGCCAAATTATAAACTCACAAAAGAGCATCAAATATGGCAAAAACTACAAGGTATAATAATTATCATATCAACAGGTTATGTTACAGATGCAAGTTGTTTCAATATTAACTAATCAAGTAAACTAGTGCTCAGAGGCAGGCATCTTATGCCTGGCTGACTATGCCATTACCACATTCACTCTCATATGCAAAAGCACAGTATGACAATGCCTTCCATTAAGATACTGTTTCCCAATCAGAAAGGGGCAAACAAAGCATTATCTTCTCAAATAATTTTTCTGTGTGCAACAAATGCTTTCCTTCAGTCACCTCACAAGTTGCAAATCACACACAGGATGAATGAGGAAGAGGCTGGGGCAGGGGGTGGATTGAGGCCGGGAAGAGAGCGCGGTATCAGCGGCAGCTGTGCCACCAACATCCTATCCCGCTTCCCAGCCTCGATCTGCCTTCCCGGGCCCACTCAGACTTGTGCCAGCTAAATTGCTGGCGGAGGTCCAATTAGACCCAGTGACAGTGCTTCCTGTAAGGGGTTCATGCCTTCTGTAGCTACTTCTGAATGTTGGCAATGATGTCATCACGTCATCACAGAACGTCTGGGTTGCTGAGGTCCACAGAGCTTGGCTTAGAGGTGCAGAGCTTGGCTGCATAGCTTGGCTTAGAGGTGCACAGCCTCTCAGCCATGCACCTTAGAGGGAATAGTGACCAGTGGGGCAGTGAGGTCTTACACCCAGGCAAGGGAACAAATATTCCCTTACCCAGAGAAGATCTCTGGGACTGCCCCCCCCCCACAGGATACAGTGCACACTCCAGTGGTGTGGCTGCATTGGCAGGGGGAGGGATGTAGGTAGGATTGGGCTGTAAATCTTCTTTCTCATTCTTTGTTCAGACTCAGATTGCTGCTTTTCCACCTCCTGTCCTATGCTCAAACAGGCAGAACACTTGTTCCTGTGACCTGTATTCCTGACGGTAGAAACATTAAGTGGTCATTGATGTTATATTAAAGTGTATAGAGATCATCTGTTCGCTATGCAAGGCAGAATATAATTTTGCACATCGTTAATGTTCCAGAAGAGTAGAAATCTAGAGTCTAAAAGTATTGGTGCACCATACCAGTTTTAGAGACTAAATAGTTGCAGCATAAGGTTCTGAAAAGCTGCAGCGGCTTCCTTCATCAGATGTGGTTAATGTTCAGAGGTACACAACTTCTAAGCAAGTTTGGTCTCTGACTATGGGCATAGAAACCTCTGATCTTCCTTGAGCTAAGAATTCCAAAGACCGTTCACTAACCCTGGTTGTCATGTTATGCCAGACATCTGACATTTCAAAAGCTTTACGAACCTTGAGGTATAGTAAGCCTAGTTGCAAACTTATTCACCAACAAGTACTCTGTTTACTGTAGGATTAACATGTGTCTAAACAAAATCTTGAATCCAAAAGCCGATTCCCCATGAAACATTCTGACTAAATAGTTTTTACACTTTGAATATTTCAACACAGCATTGCATACCAAACTGACCAACTCGTGTAATGAACCATGGCCAGGCCAGTTTAGTACAATGGCCTACTATATTCAGTAAGTTGAGCATACATATTTGTATTCCCTTAGGGCAGACTGGGGTCAAGAGAACCAAAACGTCTGTGAACACATACTCTTGCTATCAGGTTCAAAGGCTATCAAAGGCAAGGTTTAGTAGTTAAAACCAAAGAGATATTAAAGTCATTGCTGTGCAGGGGGAGCATTCAGAACAAAGGGAAAGCTTATTCAGGTTTACAGAATTAATGCCTTCATGGTAAAAATGAGAGAAGTCCCATAAAGTTTTGTTGAGCTGTATTACTCTAATCATCCAAAGTAATCAATTGGTTAAAACAAGTACTGTATGTAGCTGTTTTGAAACAGTAATAGTACTAAGTGCAGAACCCCAGTCTTTTATCACTGACCAAAGTCTTTATACTTATAGGTTGGTTGGTTGGTCAGTGAGTCAGCCTCCCTTGTCAACAGTTTCTTAGACTGTAGACAAATGCTGGAATGACTCCCACACTTCTTGTTGTGACTGCATATATGGAATGCTGTCATTTTTAGGTATGTACAAAATATTCACTTATAAGGAATTGGACACAAAGCCTCCCATCCCATAAGATACTGGTTGGGTGGCCCTATTCTTTTGCTGCACTGACAAAAAGCAAAGTTACCCAAAAAAAATAAAATGAATATTGGGCAGGAGAGGCCTATGCATGCTTATCTACTGATAAATGTAGGAATAATTCTGACATCTGCAAAACATAACATCCAAATTGTCTATAGAGAGGAGGATGCATAGAAACATTCTTCTCCCACTTCCTGTCCCTTACACTATTTACCACCTTCAATCGCCCAGGTTTCCCCCCACATTTCCCCTGGGCCCCACCTTACTCTCATTTTCCTCTGAACATGTAGTAGTGTACTCAGCATTGATCTGTTATCATTGCAAAATACACAGATGCAATTAGCAGTACATGTGAATGCCAGAAAGCATTGGTTGTTTTCCCAGGCTTTCTGGTCAAAACCGCACTGAATCCTCAAGGTATTCAAGAACTACAGTGTTTGTATGGCTTGTTGTGCTAATTAGGTTACTAAGATACTAACTACCAACCAAACAACATAAAGAGATGCTATTCTAGAGGTTTGATGCATTCATCCAGAGCTTTAAGAGCTGGACCACTCAGTCTGCATAAGGCATAAGAAGGTTGGCAGATTCTCCTTGTTTTAAAGTATGACTCTTTTTACCTTTTATTCTAGAGCTCTCCAGACCTTATTTTATTCCAAACAGAATAATTATCATCTTCATAGAACACAAAAGCTTCATAAAAGAAGCATCACAGTTTCCAATGGTCTGGTTTTTAAAATTGGTACTTATCTTTACACCATGTCACCACCACACAAGAAAAACACTCGGCTCCTCTTTCCCTGAATATTCATTTTACATGTATTTACATTTTTCATTAATTTAGTATAAATAAAGGCAATTTCTGTTATGAAACCTGACAGGAAATCCTTAAAGAAAGTATTTTTGATTAGGAAGACCTGAACACTCAAAAGCATGTTTTGTGGGATGTGACGGCCGGGGCAGTGTGCTTTACAATGGAACTCTTAAAATCACACATATATGTCTTGGACATAATCATAGCAAGGACTTGGGTTGGTGCTCAGGACAATCTTGATTCAAGGAAGTTCATTTGCTTTACAGGCCAGTCCTGCCTTCTTCTGCAGCTGTTGTGGCACAATCAAATACCCCCATCCTGTGCAGGGCAAGAAGGGCAGAGTTGGACATTTCCACTTTTCTCTACAGAAAAAAAAGGGGGGGAGTCCTAGAGTTGCAGCCCCTAGCTAGCACAAAGTTTGTAAGCATTACGATGTTATAAATAAGGACCTCACAGGAGCGCTATCTTAAAAAAAAAAACAACTTGCACATGTGCCAATACCTGTTATTGCTAAGGCAATTATACCAGTGCTAGTAGTTCTCAGCACCTCTTCTAACAGTGCTGTGAAGTTTGTGCTCACAGCTAAGCTCTGTAAGTTAAGCACACAAAGGATCTTGATTTTTTTCCCCTTTAGGATACACCTAAGGAGACAGAGCTGTTAGTTCTGTTTTCTTAAGAAGTAGATAGCAATTTGTAGACCTTTACTTTTTTTAATTCAGCACATCCCTCTAATCATGATGCACAATGTCTCAGTAATAGAAAGTTGCCAGTCTTGAAAAGAGAGAAAACCCCAATTTGCCAGGCAAGGCCACTCAACGGAAGAAAACAGGAGTTAAAGGTTTTTGGGCATCACATCTAGCTCCCAAATAGCTAATTTCAATCCAAATGCAAGGACACCACCCTTGACATCCTGACCTCATCTGTATTTTTGTCACTAGCAGTGGGAATTGATAAATGGAACAAATGTAATACTATGAAGACATTCTCTTGCGAGTTGAAATGTGAACACATCTCCACTGTGGCAAATGAAATTTAATATTCTTATTCATATTCTTCTCATTGGGAATGAAAACAGCCAGAGCTCTAGATGTTTGAGTGACTGCATTAGTGAATGAACCCAGATCTAAGCAGGGCTCAATTTACCACACAAGTACATAATCAGCTCACAAAATTTGGCATCATTTGGCATCTTAAGAACCTCACCCTTCTTTTTGTCATATCAAATACCTAGCATTCCTGATTTCAGAGAAGACATACTGTGCAATCCTAACCAACGTTCTAGCGCCAGTGTAGCCGTGCCAACAGGGCACACACTGCATTTTGCAGTGCAGAGACAATCATGGAGACCTCTCCAAGGTGAGGGAACATTTTTTTCCTTACCTCGGGGCTGCATTGCAGCTGCACCGGCGCTGGAAAGATGGTTAGGATTGCGCTGTTGGAAACCTAAGTCTTGATAGATATGAGCCATAACTAGCAAAGGTATGGAAACTAACACACCAATCTGAAATTTGTATACCTGGAAGTGTGTTCCATTGATTTCAATGGGACCTACTTCCAAGAAGGCATGCTTAAGAATGCTATAAAGGACAACAGATTGGGGGAAACTTCCACAGAATCAGCGAATTGAAAGACATCAAAAAGCCATCAAAGGTCACACCCAGATATGGTTGTATAAACTCTCCAAAGATCAACCCATACAATCTGGACCACACTTTGCTACAGACACTTCCAAATTCATCCCCATTACTGAAGTACCCAGCCAAGTCATACTCTATAACAGATTATTAAAAAGCAAACAAACAAAAAACCTAAGATCTCAAGCTAACCACCCCTCAGGGAAAATTCCTTCCTCTTTCCCAAGTAAGTAGGACCCCAAATAAGAGCAATACATGTTTGACAATTGAACTGCAAACTTTACTCAACTCTACATGTCACTGAGTATGAGTAAGGAAAGAGCACCTGAAGTATCGATGGGAATTTCCAACAGACTCAAATTAACCAATCCAAAATTGGATCAAGCAAAGAAAATGTCATACTACAGTACATGTAAATGAATCATACAAGTTGTAAATTCTCATTTTTCCTCATTCTGAGTATACATCTCCACTCTCCATGCAAAAATTGTGCTCTCTGTGACCCTGAAGTTGTTAGAAGATTCCACAGATATGGGTTTGGTTAATGTTCTAAGCAGAACATGCTGATCTCTGTATAAGAGACTTTCCACAAGATGGAATGACTGATACGATAGTCTGTCTCAGAAAATATTCATTTCATAAATTAACTTTCTAGTTACATCTATAATCAATGATATTGAAATACAGTGAAGAATTCCATTTGCATTACTCAGTCTGTGTCTTTCACTCCTCTTTACAGTCTTTTCTCTAGGGAAACAGGTTCCCTGGACAGGACAGATAATCCACAGCAACAAAGAAACAAAAACAAGAAAAGACTAAAATTTAAATCTAGAATAGATCCTGGGTCAGGGCCTCTAAGAGGAATTTTATCAGGGAGGTACAAAGTTTCTTTTGGGCCCCTTCTCAAATGGGGAGGGGAAAAACGGCCGGAAAAGTCTCTGAAGCCCAGGTCTACCAGGCTTCCCAATATGGCACCCAGATCTACCTGCCTGGTAGACCTGGCCTCCCGGTTGGCCCGGCCTCTTTCTTTCACTCTCTATGAGGCCAGCTGAGATCCCAGGAAATTTCTGGGTGTCCTTTTTGACCCTGGACCTGGGTACAATTTACCCCCTTTACCCTCTTCTCATGAGCCCTGTCCTGGGTTGGCATACACAAACTATAAAGGCTCAATTCAGACATCACCTGAATCTATAGTTTTTGCCAACCATCATTTAGAATCTAAACCATGATATGCGCTTCCACACACAAAGAATCATATACAACGACAGTGTGGGAATTGGGGTGAGGGAACCCTGGTACTGGAGCTTCCTTCTCCCAGATCTGCTTCTGTTCCAGGGCTTAAACAGCAGACTTGCTGCCACCACAAGACCAGACGGAGGGAGAACAACTTCAAAAGCCTTCTTCCCAGTTATGTGGAAGATATCTGTATTCTGTAATGTGAAGTCAGCAGTCCAAAAGGACTGGAACAAAGCTCTGACTGAGTTCAACTGACAATAAGCAGGTGAAGAGTTAAAACATAAAAAGAGTTTATTAAAAGTAAAGTGTTGGGGGGGAATAATTCAAGGAGGAGGGAGGGGAAACAAGCAGGCTTACAAAATGACTTGAGTTTAGAAGTGCCCAGGTTCAAATATTAGCAAAAGGTACAAAATAAAACCCCTTATGTACCTCTCTCACTGATCCCTAATTGTACTTACTCCAGCCTCAGCTTTCAGACTCCATTACACCTCTCTAATCTCAGGAAACAGGTGGACTAGGTCACACACAGATGCGTACTCTGAGGAGGACCAGATCAGAACACACACAAGCATCCTTGGGTCTGACCTTAAGGAATCTTTGACCTGATCTAAAGGAATTCAATGAGGCAATGAAGTAATCTTCTGGTTTTAGTAACAGGCTATCTCTTAATGCCAGATGCAAAGGAGTGGCAATAGGACACAGGTATCTTGTTGTCTTGTATGCTCCCTGAGGCATCCTGGTGGGGCCACTGTGAGATACAGGAAGCTGGACTAGATGGGACTTTGGCCTGATCCAGCAGCAGGGCTCTTCTTATGAGGACATTGCCTGTCTCACTAGGTACTTCACAGCCATATAGCCATTCCTACCCAGTGGCATCGCTCCGGTAGGGGCAGGGCCGTAAATATCGCTCCATCCTAGACCCTTTAACGAGCGAGCAGGAGGCGGCCCCGCCCCCTCACTGTCGGAGCCTTTCCCTTGCGGAGAAAGCAGCAGGCAGGGTCTCTTGCCTGCTGCTTTCTCCGCACGGGAAAGGCTCCGACAGTGAGGGGGCGGGGCCGCCTCCTGCTCGCTCGGTAAAGGGTCTAGGACGGAGCGATAATTAAAGCCCCGCCCCTACCGGAGTGACGCCACTGTTCCTACCTGACCTCTTACTTTGTCAGGTGACTTAGAATGTCCAATTGACAAGCTCATGCCAGTCTCAGCAATCCCAGTGGGATGGCTAGGATTTATTGGGGGGGGGGGATGTCAAGGACCCAATCCTACAATACATCCACCTTCGAGAAGGAAGGAGGCAGCAGTAGAGACAGACTGCAAGAGGAGGCAGCAGCAGGTCCTCCCAGTCCCAGTGGATCATCAGTCCCACTGGGGTTGCATTGCGACTACAAGTCCCAACAGCCCCTGCAGAATGATGTTCTGCATGCCTTTCCCAGCAAAGGGGAGGCTCCCTGGAGCCTCACCCTTGCCAAGAAAGGTGAACAGAGCATCATTACCCTGCAGGGGCTGCTGGAAACTGTAGTTCCAGTTTGCTCCAGTGGGAATAAAAATGAGCAATATACAAAGCAACCTGTCTGTCTGCCTGATGGTCATGTGGTCTTTCTGTAATGGAGACTATTTCAAAGTGTCACACTCAAGCTTTATATGGGAAAATAGGTGAGTTCAGTCATCACAGCGAGCTCCAGTCTTCAGCACACTACTCCTTAGCACACTACTCTCTATGGCAGCGGTTCTCAAAGTGGTGGGTTGCGACCCACCATTGAGAACCTAAGCTGTCCCCTGCCCCCTTAAGGGGCAGGGACAGCATGGTAGCAGTGGCGATCCAGATCCTTGGATCGCCGCCGCTGCTGGCTCCACCCCCACACACACTCAAAGTTGGCGGAGAGAACTTTGAGAAATGCTGCTCTATGGGCTTCCTCACTTCCAGGGTGAGCAGAAGATTCACTGTGCTGTGGTCCACTGGTGACCATCAGATCCAGCAAGAGACTTATGTTCCTAAACAAGAGTGTATACTTAGAATCACTTAACCCAGATTACTTATATCATAACTGTTAAGAGATCCTGAGTATGTCCTCTAGTTAAGTATATTTAAAACACATCAATAGACCATAGAGATTTACGGCACATTCCTATCTAGATTTGAGACTGGCGGAGCACCACTGTGCCAGTATAGGGTGTCGTAAATGTGCCATAAGGCACATTTGCGGCACCCAGAGAGTAAGTGGTGCTGGCGCAGAGGCCGACACCACTGTACTCCCTCTGTGTGTGTGTGTGTGTGTGTGTGTGTGTGTGTGTGTGTGTGTGTGTGTGTGTGAGAGAGAGAGAGAGAGAGAGAGAGAGAGAGAGAGAGAGAGAGAGAGAGAGAGAGAGAGAGAGAGAGAGGAGTTGCTGTCGGACAAGCTCAGAGCTCGAGGCCGTGTGCAGCCAGTAAGATACCACATCATTGAAAAGAAACAGCTGGAGAAGACGGGTTCTATGCAAATAGAACATTTACAGTATTGTAAAAATTCAGAAACAGAAAATAGTGTAACTTACAGCACAATCCGACTTAACTTTTGTGCCGGTGTAACCAGCGGCGCAGCGAGAACAGGAGACCCCAGAACGGAAAAGGGATTCAAATCCCCTCCAAAAGAGGATTTCAAAGGGGATTTGAATCCTTTTTCCGTTCTGGGGCCTCCCGTTCTCACTGCGTCGCTGGTTACACCGGCACAAAAGTTAAGTCGGATTGCGCTGTTAATGGGCCAAGGCAAACCCAAATATTGTATTAGCAGGTTGAGAACTCTAATAGATTACTATTGGAGATATATTCTCAAGATCGCTCTTCAATTTTGGGTTAATTACTCTGGAACAAATACTCTGGAACTCATTGGTTCTGTGCCAGTATATTTAATGTATGCATTACTTTACCTCATTATTAATTTCTATAGGCCTTTTCTTCTGCTCTCCAATGTCCAAGTAACTGAAAATCAACAAAAGAGCATAGGTTACTTACTCGGAAATCTGATTTCAGTATGGCTTCCTCATATTCCAATTAACACAAATAGAATGAATGATAGGTAGTAGGTCATGTGCTTAAACTAAAATAAAGAGTCTACTTATGTTGGTTAAACAGAAATGTGATTTACAGCGTAATCCTATGCATGTCTACTCAGAAATAAGTCCCAGTGTGCTCAATGGGGCTTACCTCCAGGAAGGTGTATATAGGATTACAGCCTTAGACTGCATTCCTGTGCACTTACCAGGAAGTAAACCCCATCGAACACAATGTTTACTTCTGAGTAAACATACATAGGACTGCACTGTTAATAGCATAAACTGCCTTTAATTCTGACAGAGTTTTCAGGCAAGTACGGTATGTATGTGTCAGACTGTCATGTGATTGACACAAGGCCTTCTTAAAACTCTCTAATTGGATCCTTCGGACACTTCAAAACTTGCAAAGTCCCCATTGCAGAATTATGCTTTCATCTTCTGTGCCATACAGGAGTAAGAAAAGGAACATTTTGATACCAGTAAAAACCTCTCATTCCACAAAACATGCCAAAACATGATGGGAAAGGAAACATGACCTTCCCATCAAAGGGGCGGCTCCCTTGGCACCTTGCCAAGAAAGATGCACAGCACATCATTACCCTGCAGGAGCTGTTTTAAACTGTAGTTCCAGTCTGATCCAGTGGGAATAACCCACCAGAACCCCTCTGTCCTGGGGTTGGACACCAGGGCAGAGGGGACAGGAACTTGTGTTGAGTGACAAAAACCCAAACTCTGACCTCTGACTCTTGTTTATGAGCATTTATTGAAACTCAAGAAAACCTCCAGGCTTTCTCCATTTAACCATGAGGACCAGAGTTGCTCTTAAAAAGAAAAAAAATCAAAATAATCCCTAAATTCTGCAAATTTCTAACAGATTTTGCATTACGAACCAAATTCTATTTCATTGTATAATAAAATAACACATCCTACATAGAATCCAGACCCTCTAGTTACATTTTAAACTGATAACAGAAAATGTGATGAAAGATATCAAAGTTTCATACAATATATCCACATTCACAAACTTCTGTATGAGTTTTATACCAATTTAACTGACACGGCTTTCCCCAAAGAGACTTTAGGCTTGTAGTCTAGTGATGATACTGAGAATTCCATCGGAGAGCCCTAAACCCTCTCACAGAACTACAGATCCCACAATTCTAGGGAAAGGGTATCACTATTATCTAAGCAAATGCAAAGCAGGTTATCTAACAGCGCAATCCTCACGATCCAGCCGGCGACAGAGCGAGCGCTCCGTCACCGGGAGACGTCGCGAATGGGCCGTAAAGCACGTTCGCGACAACTCGGGAGCAAGGAACACCGGTGCAGAGGCCGGTCTCCCTTGCTCCATCGCTGGAGCACCCATGCGGCCACCAGACCAGGTAAGCCGGGATCCAGCGGGCGTGGGGGTGTTTCGCTGGACGAGGGAGGGGGGCCATTGGCCTAGCCGGCCCAGGAGGGAGCAGGGGATGGCCTCAGCCATATCCTCGGCCCTACCGGGCCGGCTAGGCCATTACACGGCCTCCTCCGACTTCCGCAAGCTATTTAGCTGGCAGAAATCCGAGGAGGCCGATAGGGCCTGCCCCAGTTTACACTCGGGGAAGGGGACGAGCATCCCCTTCCCCGGGTAGACCTCCAGCCTGGCGGCTGCATGGCCACCAATGCACAGGATCCAGTGGGCGGCCCTGGGCTGCCTGCCGGATCCTTACGGTGGATTGCGCTGCCCGGGTATTTGGCATGCTACTTGGGCTTAGAGCTCATGACTACCTCTTAATCTGTCAGAGATTACATGTGCAACATTTGCCAAGTCATTAATTCTCCATGTTTACTGTTTTTCTAATAGAGATACAGTGCATAGAACTTTAGATTCATAATGCCAAATATGATGACCAATAAAACACCCTCAAATAGTCCGCATATTCATAGCAATACTGCTAAATAATGTTAGAACAGACGAGGCTCTTCAATCAGTCATTCCTTCCCTTTAGGGAAAAGGCTTTATTGAGATATTATAAGGAAGACCCTTGGGGGCAGGTTCTTCAAAAGGGGATTGGAGAACCATGGAAATGAAATGGAAGAACTTTCTAAACTATGAAAAATCTTAATACCAATAATCCTAAATTTCTCACATAATCCCAGGCCACAAAGGGATGCTGTATAAATGACCACATCGGTTTGAGGGACTTGGCTACTGTAGTTAAAAATATCACATAATTCAGTTTCCAAAACTTAAAAAAAAAGTTGCTACTCACTTGAGTTTTTTGAAGGCTTCCCTGCCACCAGCAACATAATGCTCTCCACTCTGAATGTCATCCAGCTGCCGGATGCGATGTCCATTCCGAGGGGTGTAGATATTCCGCACAGCCCCAAAGGGGGCATTCACCCCACCCGTCACCTCTTTCAGGAAGACATCAAAACTAGACATTTTCTTCTCGTGGATGACTACACGGCGCCCTGAGAAGAATGGATCTCCATTGCGATACACCATCACACTCTTCACCACAGGCTGTGACAGACATGTTTGCTTGGCACTGGGGCTGCTCATAGTAATGCTTCACCTCCTCTCCTTCTTCCTGCTTCTAATAGACACCGTGAGTTGCACACCTGTTGGTTCAATAAGATTTGTGTTTCTTTTTTTCTGCCACTGTCTCTCTCTCCTACAGACTTGTTCCAATTCCTTTCTGAAATACATGAACTGCACGCATACATACAGGAAGACTGGCACCCTGGGACCACCACCAACGGTATCTCAAAAGAACCAGAGAGGTTCTTAGTCTCTCCCTAAGGTTTCAATTTCAATACAACTTAAAGCGCAACCTCTGCTAGGCAACCAGTTCTTGCCACTCTCTTGAGAATGGTACAGCCATCACAAGTTTCTTTTTCTATATGCTCACACTTAAACTATAGCTGGAAAGCAGAAAAAACTGACTGAACAAGAACATGCACTCCTCCTGGTACCACAACACCCCAACTTCGCAGTTACTAGAACCAACCAGGTCACATATTTCATGCAAGTGTCTTCACCTCTCCCTTTTCATGGAACTTTGCTCAACCAAGTGAGGTGGCCTGCAAGAGTACAGTAAGCCAAATGGGGTCCAAAGACAACCGCTGTCAAACAGGGCAGGATAAATGTTGAGCAGGGTGCAGGGACATTATCAAATGCTAGGGATAAAATTCATGTATATTTTTCTGTATGTTGTTGTGTATTGTTGTCTCAGCTGGCAGCATTACACTGGAAGTGGAGAGAGGAAACAACAAGCAGGAAGCAGGAATAATGGATAGAAAGGGCACAATGTGTGCTGAGTTATTATTATTACCATTCTTTTTTTTATTTAACCAATTCTGTCTCAGGTTCCTAATAGAAGAGTTCTCGGTGGGACAGGAGATGGGAAAAGGGATATGAAACAAAACTATGAGAAATAGCAGACTTTTAAAATTGTTTTAGTTGAGTTGCTCCCTTCAGAGTTACAAGATCTCTCTTCTGCCCTAGAGGTGCAACATAATAAAGTGGTAGAGTCCTGAGATGATAAAATGGAGGTAATCATGTTGAATGTTCCAATAATAATAATAATAATAATAATAATAATAATAATAATAATAATAATAATAGTCCTTTACCTGAGGGAAATTAGGATGGAACTACATTCTACTACCTCAAGATGGCGCACGTCAAAGATTCAGCTGGAGTACCAGCACTCCATTTGCCACATTTCACTCATCCACATACTTGCCTTCCAACACACAGGTACACCTGCCCATGTCCTGCTTGTGCGCGTGCGCGTGCACGTGCACACACACACACACACACACACACACACACACACACACACACACACACACACACACAGAGTGATTAATCTCTACAAGAAGATGTCCCAGGACTCAAGCCTGCCAAGAAGTTGTACCCTCTGGCCTATAAATCTCACTACTACATCTGATACATGAGTTTGATTCTGGCTACTCAGGATGATGGGAAAGCACTCTGAAAATGTTCAGAAGCATTCTCAGCATACTACCACTTCATATGTGGTGAACATGTGACAGAGACCTGTCACTGAAACAGGAGCTTGATGCTGGTGAGCTCTGATTTAGATTAAACTCTTCATACCACACACACATATATCATAACACAAGCCCCTTCCAAATTTCCACTGAAAGATATCAAGCTTTGGGAGATGCTATATTCACTTGATCAAGAAGTTACAGTGTTTCCTCCTTATCTCAAATGGCTCCAGGCAGGTTCAGTTTCCCCCCTCATCTCCTCATTAGGTTCTTTGCATTTTACCACCACCCCTTGTAGGAAATCCTGGCCGTACGGAGCTTTGTCACTGCAGTGATCCCCAAAAATGAGTTTTCCCACCTGCCACTAAAAGCCTCTCTCCATGCTGTTTGTGTGCAGCAGCATATCCATCAATGTGGGATAAAGAGCTGGTATGAAATCTCTAGAAGTAACATTCTAGCAAACGTCCATCTTACATTCATAGCACAGAGGCAGGAAGTACAAAAAGTGCTTTCAGTGTCACGTGTGAAAATGCCCTGAAAGACACAAAGCAAGAAAAGAAGACACAACGAAAACCAGGGGGGAATCTGAGCAGAGAATGGAGCAACAGGAGAGGAGAAAAGAGAACAGCACCTGAGCACAGCAAAGTCCAAATCCGTCTTCTCACTCTGGATATGACAGTTTCTCTCTCCACCTAGCACTGACTCAGCTTTGAGTACCATGAGCTCCACCACAGAGCTGTGAGCTGGGGATTACTGCTGCTGTCAATGCCGCTACCACAGAATACCTGTCTCATTCTCCACACTGGGTCTCTCCAGGGGTGGGAGAGAGAGGAGAGGTAAGTTGCAGGCTACCGGCAGTTGGTTTTCTGCTGCTAGTAGTAGCTCAGGGAACTTCTGCTCCCAGGAGAGGAGGAGAATGCTATTATTTTTTTCCCACCGTCCTGTTTCCATAGCAACATACATAGCTCATGAGCAGGGGGAGCATTGTAGTGCATGCAAGAAAATAAAACTAGAGACTCCAGCCAGACCCCTATTGCCTCCAGGGAAACCCACGGGGAAAACAGAACCCTCTTTGATGCCTCGGGGTTTTATCAGGGAAACCATAACAGGCTTAGTGGAAAGGGAAGGGGTGGGGGAGCAGGAATGGAGAAGCAGAGAAAGGAATATGCAAGTCAAGTGTAGACGCTATCCTGCCATAGATGTAGCAGTGACAAAAGAACACCCCAAACTCAATAGCTAAGAGCTTAGTTTAGCCGGCAGTGCTGTTCCCAATGAATACCTGGCAAGTCTGTCTGTACTTGTTAAAATGCAGGGGAGATTTCTGCAGGTAAAAATGGCAGTTGAGGCCTCTTGCCACTCCTCTGGAATTCCAAAAGCAGTTCAGGTTCGTAACTGTTCTTAACTGTCAGCCATGCCACTGAGAAGAACCAGCCCTCTTGTGGCACCTCAGATTACTGGTGCAAGCCTGAGGCTACCCTAGCATAGGCTTTGGTGCCACCACAGACACAGCCCCAGAGTTTCCCAGAACTGTTTGTCATTTTAAAATGAAAACACTAGTGTTGTCTAGAGTTTAAAGTATCAGACTAGGATCAAGGAGAACCAGGTACAGTTCCCCACACAGCTGTGAAGCTCAGTGACTTGTCTTTGGGTGACTAAGCCAGACACCACCTCCCACAGGGAGGATAAAATTGAGGAGGGGACAGCCACGTAAAGTGCCCTGAACTCCTTAGAGAAAGGGTTGAATGAAAAATATCATAAAGCAATAAAAATGAAATTAAAAAGTTGTAAGAAGACAGTTATGTGCATCTGCTAAACTACAGGAGCAGGCCACAAAGGTTACTAACAGCACAATCCTATCTAGATAGGTGCGCCTGCGCTGGGCCTCAGCGCCGGCGCCAAGTGTCACAAATGTGCCATAAGGCACGTTTCCAACTACTGGAGAGGAGGAGGTGTTGGCGCCAAGGTCTGTGCCGCCTCCCCGCCGGCCCTTGCGCCATGGAGCAAGTAAGTGCCTCTCCGAGCAGCGCAGGGCCTGGGGGGGGCCTGGGGTGTAACGGGATGGGGGTGGGAGAATCGGGCCTGGGAGGGGGATCAGTGGCTATCCCTCCACCCAGGCCGGGAAGCCCTACACGGGGCTTCTTGAACCTGTGCCAGTGAGTAGGCTGGGACTCAACACGGGGTAAGAGGACAAATGTCCTCTGGATTCAGCGTGGGCCATGCAGCCCCACTGTGCCAACGCTGGATAGGATTGGGTTCTCCGGGTGCAATCCTAGTCACACTTTCCTGGGAGTAAGCCCCATTTAACACAGAAGGACTTACCTCTGAGTAAACATGTATAGGATTACACTGCAATTTTCATACTGTACTAGAAGTATAAGTACTCAAAAAATGAAGCAAGCAAATGTAGGTACCTCCCTTTTCAGCACATCACTTCAGGTACATGGCAATTACAATACATTGTAGTGGTGGCCATGTTTTTGGCAAGTGTGTCACAAGTCAAGTCCAAAATAGTAGCCAGTGCACTATAGTGCAGTACTATAGTGCACCCTATAGTACATATTGTCCTTCATGTTGCTTTGGTGTGGTTTTATCTCTAGCAAACCAGAGAACAAGCAGAAGTGAGACATACAGGAGTTCAGGCTTGATAACCATAACCAGCCCCACAGTCCCCTTGCTCCTGTCCAGAAATGCCACAATGCTTTCCACATCCACTCCAACCTGAACAACTTGTGACCGTGGCATCTGTACCACAGGTTTGCCCTTCCATTGCATAAAGCATGCAATAATCCACATTTAGAGTTCTACATACTTTGTAAAATGTAAGTTACGGTACTTGTTTTAATGGCTACATCAACAAACTACTACTATAACTATAATTTTAGGTTTGTTTAATTTGCAAAGGACTTATTTATTTATTTATTTTAAAAAATATATATCCTGCCTTATCCTATGCCGAAGGCAAATGCCCAAGGCGGCTTACAACAAAAATTAAAATACATAGTTTAAAAGAATACAGAAAATAAGTTTAAACAATACATAACTAAATTTAAAAACAATAAAATCCACGGGGGGGGGGTGCGACAGTATGGAACACAAAAGCAGCATGGCAGAGCATCTTGAGACACAGGAGGCAGACCACAACCCATCACCCAAACGCTAGAAGAAACAAAAACGTTTTGAGCCTTCGCCAAAAAGTCATGAGGGAGGGAGTGGTTCTCAGATCCCCTGGCAGGGAGTTCCACAGTTGTGGCACCACAGCAGAGAAGGCTCGCCCACGTGTTGCCACTCCCCTAACTTGCGATAGAGGTGGCACCCGCAGGAGAACCCCCTCAGATGACCTAAGACAGCGGGCCGGAATGTATGGGAGAAGGCGGTCCCTCAGATACTGTATCCTGGACCCAAACCGTGAAGGGCTTTAAAGGTCATTACCAACACCTTGAATTGGGCTCGGAAACGAATAGGCAGTCAGTGCAGCCACTGAAGCAGCGGTTCAACAGAGTCAAACCGCCTAGCTCCAGCTATCACCCGGGCTGCCGCATTCTGCACTAATTGCAGCTTCCGAACCGACTTCAAGGGCAGCCCACGTAGAGCGCGTTACAGTAATCCAGTCTTGAAGTCACTAAGGCATGGACCACCGTGGTCAGGTCCGATCGACTCAAATACAGTCGCAGCTGGCGCACCAGCCGAAGCTGGGCAAACGCACCCCTGGTCACAGCCGCCACCTGGCTTTCCAGGGAGAGCTGTGAATCCAGAAGTACTCCCAAGCTGCGCACCCATTCTTGCAGGGGAGTGCAACGCCATTCAGAACAACAGGTGACTCAGTACCTGCATCGAAGCTTTCCTGACCAGTAGGACCTCTGTCTTTTCTGGATTCAATCTCAACCTATTAGCCCTCATCCAGACCCCAACCGCCTCCAGGCAGTGCTCCAGGACTTCCACAGCCTCCCTGGAGCGAGATGGCAAGGAGAGGTAGAGTTGGGTGTCATCAGCATATTGGTGACACCCAACACCAAATCCCTGGATGATCTCTCCGGATGACTTCATCATCTCCATTGTGTTTGCCCCCCCCCCAAGATGCAACCCTATGCACTTACCTGGGAGTAAACGCCATTGAACATAGGAGGAATAGTAAATATGCATGAGATTGAACTATATAACCCTGAGAGAGGTGAGTGACATATAGTGACTTGTCCAGATAATGAAAAAACTTGGCAACCTTTTTTTTAAATTCATCCTTGCAACAGCTCTGCAAGATGGGTCATTTGTCCTTTTATGTTTTATAAATAGAGAACTGTGGTTGAGAAATAGTGGCCTTCGAAGGTCACCCTTCAGAATAAATAATAGATGGGGGCTACTCCTAACATAAATGTCTGGATTTTTCAAAACCACCTATAGTTGCTAAAGTTCCCCACACAAAACTACTGCACTAGCAGGTGGCTTCCTCATAGCACAATTACCAAAATGCAGAAATGGGATTGTGACAAAGGCACAATTTTTGTTAAGCATTCTAATTACAAGAAAGTATGGGAGATCCCCTAGTAAATTTTTACTCTGCTGTGACAAGGTAACTGGAAAGTTAATCAAAGGTAGGTGCATGTTATTCATATGTCATCTTTTCCCTTCTACTGTTACATTTACAGTTACTATTACAGTGACAGTGTTTCCTCCTTCTGCCTCAGCAAGTCAATAGAAGGAGAGCAGGAGGAATTATCCTTCCTGGACAGAGTCAGTTGTGCATGAATTTTGAGTTATTTGGTACCTACCCAGTGCATTAGGATCTGCTGCATACAGTAGTTATCTGCTATTCATGGACACATGCTTCTTTTCTGTTAGCATGGCAGCAGCCAAGGAAGAGGGAAGAATCCCAGTATATACAGTGTATAGACAGGGGATCATTTCCTGTTTGTGCTCCGGGAAGATAATGAATGTTATCCCAACTAGCACACCTAGTAGTCTTACGAAAAAGAAAAAATGTGTCAATACCCATATTAACAATAGCATGCTGCCAATGTAATAATCTACCATCTAAGTGCTTTTATGCTTCAGACCAACCATTATTCATACCCTCCTAGCTTGACTATAGTAATGTAACTTGACTATCACTATGCCAATACAAGGCTGTTCTTTAAGATTATTCAGAAGTTACAACTCACAAAGAAGATGGTTGCCTGTCCATCACTGGAAGCACATTACAACTGTCAGTAGTGTAGCCAGAGGGAGGAAGCACAGTGAGTGGGGCACTGTGGTGCAAAGTGGCCCCTCCCACTCACCATCAGAGCCATTCCGGCAGCGAAGGTCGTGTTGCCTTCACTGCAGGAATGGCTCCGATGGTGAGAAGGAGGGGCCACTTGCACCGCTGTGTAGTGCCGTACAACACTTACCGTACCGCTGCCCCTCTAGCTATGCTACTGACACCAGTGCTCCAGGATCTGCATGCACTGAATTCCTGTGGCCATTCAGCCACAGTCCAAGGTGCCAAAGTGACTTGGGACTTACATACCTGCCTAAAGACTGTCTCTTTCACTACGACTAGTACAATCTGTGGTCATGAGCAGCCTCTTCTGTGGATCAGGTATAGTCAGTGCAAGCATATAGAGACACAAGACATTATTGATAGCTATCTCCCAGTGTTAGAACTACCTTCCTAAGATTCATCAAAACCCAAGCACTTTCTGAAGATTATTCAAACCATTTTTATTCAGTTAGGTGGCCAGAAACAAACTACATCCTAAGGAGGCTAAACTATGTTTTGTTTTTAAATACTAACATAATTACAACAATAGCAATCCGTCTTTGTGCCTATGTTCAGACAAGGTTGGTACTCAGTTTACAGCGCAATCCTGTATAAGATGCCACTGTATCCTATGCCATTCCTGGGCTGCCCCGGGAGCACATCGAGAGAAGGGGATGTTTGCCGCCTTCCCTATGGGCCTCCTCGGATGTACGCCAGCTATGAAACTGATGTACATCTGAGGTGGGGAAGTGAGGCTGGCCAGGCCCGGGAACGGGCTTAGGATATCGGCAGAGCTCACTGCCGATATCCCCCGCCCAGCTCAGGCTGGCCCATGGCCACCCCCCTGGCTACCCCGTTTCGCCCTCCCCCGCCCCTGCACCAACTGGTGCAGGACTTACCTCAACCAGTGGGTGTCGGGTCCGGAGGGCGACAGAGTGAGGGCTGCCAGCCTCCACGCCAGCAGCACTTAGTCTAGAGTCTGCACTCTTTACCCTTTATGGCACATTTGCGATGGCTTAGAGCAGCACAGCACATGCTCCGCTGCACTAGAATTAGAGAGGATCGGGCTGCCCATCTTGTAATCTTTTATACACAGACCTACAGCTCAATCCTAACCAACTTTCCAAGGCCAATGCAGCCACAATACAGCCCCGAGGTAAGGGAAGAAATGTTCCCTTACCTTGAGGAGGCCTCTGTGACTGCCTCTCCCCCAATCCAGAATGCAGCGTGCAACCCATTGGCACGGCTGCATCGGCACTAGAAAGGTGGTTAGGATTGGACTGCTACCGGTAGTTTCCTCAAAGCTACTACCGGTAGTAGTGCTTCCTTTGAAAGCTCTTGTGATTTCCTTTGTGTCTCAAAATGCTGTACCTGTTAAATCTAAAAGACTTCTAATAAAGCAGCAACAAATTTGCTTCCGTTTAGAGATCAAGATGTCACTAAAACCCTGATCATAAATTTGTTAACTCAGAAATTAATCCAACAGCCATCAACAGAATTTACTTCGGTTTAAATGTACTTAAGACTGCAGCCTTAGAAATCTTTATAGTGGAGGAGGAGGTCACAAGAGAAACCTCAAAACCACCCTCTTTATTTGTACTTGGCAACCTTACCAGTCCTCCTTTTCTAGTCAGTCATTTTGGCACTTCTAAAATAAACTTTTATGAGACAGTACAGCCATAAAGCCAAACCACAGCAAATTCATGAATGAAGACCACAGAGTAGATCAAAATAAGTTTGGTGGTGGCTTTTGTCTATCTAATGGAATCTGTTTTGTGTGGTTTAAATGTAGCAAAAAATATTTTTTTCTTGGTTTCTTCACACGAATTGTGTAACAATCTATCTAACAAGAAGCTAACAATTGAAAAACATTCTCACTCCAACCTAGTAACTTCATATAGTTGTAAGACATTTCCATTTACCTGAACAGAGGCAGCAGATCCACATATACAGAGGAAAACATACACAGATAAGCTGCCTCCTCTAAAAGGACTAGGGCTACATTACATACAAAAGATCAATGCATGGTAGAGCACATGAAATGTTCTGGATTGGACAAAACTGTTTCACAGAAGTGTAATCTTGTTTCCTTCCTTTACCAAGACATTGTTTTTTCAACATTCTTTGGAAAATTGCAAACTCATGTCACACAAACACACATGCTGACAGGTACTGTATACAACTATAACTGGAAGGAAGATGAATATGTTTTCCACTAAAACTCTCCCTCTCTCTCTCTCTCTCTCTCTCTCTCTCACACACACACACACACACACACACACACACACACAAGGCTGAATGATAATGAGAAGTTTATGATCTTCTCACTGGCAATGCTATGCAACAAACAAAAGGTCTCCAGTTGAGTATGAGGCAGTGTTGTGGAATGTTATCTATGGAGGGTCAGTAGTGGGCCTAATTAGATTTGGTAGTTAAATTTTACCTCAGGAAAAGTCAGATATACCGTAGTTACTACTGTGACGATTCTTCAGCGAACGTTTTCAGATATGTATGAAGAAATTCCAGAAACAGCAAAAGTACATTTCTCAGTCTTTTTGGTGTTGCAGTCGTGATTGTACCTTTTATATTTCACCAGTGTCCACACATTATGTATTTAATTAGGATTAATATGTAAATATTTAATACTATTATTAATGTTTTTAATAATATTATCACCAGATTGGTAAGAAATGAAAGTGAAATTCCTCATGAATCACCAAAGTTCCTGATGGCCTGGAAAGAATAGATCGTGTAGTACTTCAGAGATCAAACACAGTAAATTACCATCCTTTAGCTTTGAGTTTCTCTCTGTTTAGGCTGAGAATACTGTTCATAGCCAGCTTAAGACTTTGACCCGAGTGGATCTTCCTCACATTCTAGGGAGCAAAAGTGGTGACATCTTACACAACATTAACATGTATCACAATTAATACCATTTCATTTATTGGCTTACACTGCAAAGGTTGCAAAGTCCAAATTGTTATGTTGTTTATCTAGCTTTTGAGAAAGAAAGAAAAAAAACTGATTTCAACATACATGATGATAAAAGCAGATAGGAATTTTCTCATTTCTTTTTATCTCAGCTTTCAGGAAGGAAAAAAAATCCCCCCCTGCTGTGAGCTACAAAGAAGGTGGTTAACCATTACTAAAAAAGTAATTTCAGGGGGAGCAGCGTCAGATACACTACTGTTACTGGTTAACAGTTGTGTTTCTCAATTTTGCCCTAATTAATAAATGTAAAAGTGCAGCATTTGCCATCCTTGGGCATGCTTTTTTAATATACTGTATACTGCAATCTACAAATGCCTTGTGCCTGTGTTTTATTAATTCTAAATGATTTATTATTGTTCAACTTAATTGGACAGGCAGCCCTAATTTGTGCTACTATACCAATGCCACACCCCAAGTCTGACAAAGATGTCTTCCTCTAACCCTTTAAAGCTACTTCTTAGCAATGAATAGCCATAAAAATGCCTCTTAAGGGGTAGGGGACATACCCCAGCTCCATTCATGCTCTGCTCCTTTCCCACCTGAAAAAGTCTCATGAGCGGCTGAACTCTGCCACACTGAGAGAGGGAAAGACTATGGGTTCAGTAGTGCCATTGTTGCTATTGGGCCATTGCTTGGCCTGGGACTGGTGCTTGCAGAGGCAAAGGATAGTAGTTGTGCCAATATTGGAACCTGGTGGTTGATTCCATGAGCCCTTGCTTCACCATAGCAGTACATGGGATCAGGCCTGAGCGCCAAGTTCCAACACTCCATATGGGTTTTAGACCATACCCTCCATTGGTGTTATTAATTATGATTCTGGGTACATGAAATATTAACATGAAATTTGAACACTAGATAACAGCAAATGTTTATTTAGCTAATAGGACACTGCATACTAGTAAGTATTAAAATATCTAGCTCTACAGTTATTTCTGCTAGTGACATCAGGGGGGGGGGGGGTACTATGGCCTCTTATACACAGCCAGGATTGTACATGTTGGATGCTGGCCCAAGGGCCAACAGGCATCAGAGGACCTAGTTGGCTGGGCCAACTCCAACTTCTCAGTACCAGTAGTAGTGGCAGTCCCATGAGCCATCAGAGAATGGGGCAGGGACAATGTGAGGACTAGTGTAGGACTTTGCCCCAGGGCTTTCAGCAAACCGATGCTAGCAGTGCACACACAGCCATTTTAGGCTGCACTTTGGCATGCTTGCAAGATGCCAGCATTTGCAGACACACAATCTGATGAGACAAAGAAACATCTAAACATTACTACTTCTACATGCAGTGCCATCAACAGTGGTCTGCTTTTCAGTGGTCGGCCTAAGTCTGTAGTAATGCCTAACCTAAGCCATAGTACTGCAGTGAGAGTTCTTCACATGACTGTGAAGGTGGACTATTCTATTCAGGAAGTTATCATAATGCCTCATGGGAGACAGCTGGAATGTAGATGAGCCAAATTCAGTTTTAAAGGATACTTTGGCAAAACAGTCACATTTCACTGAATATGAATGAACTCAATAGATCACTCTTCATTCATGCCAAATCTGATATCAGCCATAATGTAATTAAAGAAACATGACTGATAGAATGTGTTAATTAAAAGATTCCAACAGAAGGGTATTTAATTGCTTTCTGTGAAATAGAACATCCACAATCATGTTTTAGAATACCGCAATCAACGCTGTGTATCTAAGAACAAACAAAACAATAGCATTTGGTTTATTCCCTGAAATAATTCTGGAATAATTGGGCTGTCTTCATCTACAGTTTGAATTACTCATTACTGGCAGGTTTGACTCTTTACCACTGATTGGAACAAATGAAATACTGATGATGTTTGTACATTTTCAAACCTATACCACATCAATTTCAGGAGCTCATAAAATTCCCATCCAAATATTAAATTACAAGGTACCGTAATTAAAACCGTAAAGACATACCAACTTTCTGTTGCTAAATTAAAACAAAAACAAAAACCTAAACCAAATGCTACCATCTAGCCACACCCCTGTACTGTGTTCATTAACAATAGGTTTGTTTTATTTTTAAGTGACAACTAATCTCCTGTGGTATATTCAAGCAGAAGATGCATGGGGAAAGCTCTGTGAAAAGCAACAGCCTTTGCACACAGAAAAAAATGAACTTGAAAGGAGAAATGACACTCTGTGGCAAATGTGAACCTTCATCCAACTCAAAAGCTTTGTTTCTTTTAACAAGAGGCTGGCCTGGCTTGGGCAGGGTGTGCAGCTCTCCTGACCTCTGCAACCCACATGTCTCCTAGAAAGGTTTAACCTGGAATCTGTATTGGCAGCACCAGTGTGACTAACACTTGTCTCTGATAAGACCATGGGTCAAGAAGGATCCACTGACACCCCACTGTTTTGCTCACACCTGTTCATTGATTAAGTCTATCCACTTGACCATGGCTGAGGAGGGGTCCAGGGCTGAACTAGAGTTTCCTGCCAGTAGATAAGCCAATGAGAAAAGTATAATCTTGATCCTTACATACACCCCCCCCCCCATAAAAAGGGGCCTCTGGGTTGAGACAGTGCACTTTTTTGTTCCATCACATATGGAGTGCGGCACATTGCTGTCACCAACCCCAGGATTTTATTATTAGGATTTTATTTCATTTTATATCTAAGTTCAAGCACTTGATTTTTGCCTATTTTATCCATGCCTATGACTTTATTTTCTTCTTAATAAATCTTTTAGTGGAGGGAGAGTTAGAACAGACAAGTTAGAGTGGAGGGAGAGTTAGAACAGACAAAAGAAAATATTTCTTTACCCAGCGTGTAATTCATCTGTGGAACTCCTTGCCACAGGATGTGGTGATGGCATCTGGCCTAGATGCCTTTAAAAGGGGTTTGGACAGATTCATGGAGGAAAAGACCATCACAGGTTACAAGCCATAAGCAACCTCCTGGTTTTTAGAAGTGGGTTTTCTCTGTGCCAGGTGCAAGGGAGTGTCAACGGGAAACAGGTTATCTTGTTGTCTTGTGCTCCCTGAGGCATCTGGTGGGGCCACTGTGTGACACAGGAAGCTGGACTAGATGGGCTTTTGGCCTGATCCAGCAGGGCTCTTCTTATGTTCTTATGTTCTTATCTCTTTTTTAAGAACCTATGTGTCTGCCTCATTCAGACAAGAACTAGTGCCTCCTTGCTCCCAGGCAGCTCTCATGTGGCTAATATACTACAAGGTGTCGTGGATGTGCAGATGATCAGGGAAAACTTGTTCAGTTGGCACCATTCTCAAGTGACCCGTTTCCTTGCTCAGGGACCCCTAGCTGTTGACCCCTAGAACTTTCCATCCCCAGGTGGAAGGAAAGATGTGGGAGTCTTCTGTTCTCTTTTTCCACTCCCCGGTAGTAGTGAACTACTTCCTAGGGCAGTGATGGCGAACCATTTGGGCTTGGTGTGTCAAAATTTTTGACAATGCCTAACTTGACTTTGCTGGTGTGTCGGCCCCCCCAACTTTTAATAGTACTTTGACTATTGCTAATTTTACTAGTAATTTTGAATTGAACTGAACTGAAAACAACTATAGAACACATTGCATTTTATTTTACATCAATTAGAGACTTTTTTGTTGCTGAGTTTTACTAGATAATAATTTGAAAGAGGTCTGACAAAATCCCTGTCCTAAATGTTCAAGACAAGCCTGTAGAACCTGCGAAAATGTAAGGTGTGTCGGGGCCCTGGAGGAAATGCTGGCGTGTCACCCAAAATGACCTCATGTCATAGGTTCGCCATCAGGGTCCTAGGGGCATGCTGGGCCAGAGTGCCTGTTCTATCTCAGTCTCGCTGTGAGGAACCCAAGAGTGCTTGGGGGAAAGGCTGGCACCCAGGCTGTGCATTTGTGTCTTTTTACCCACCATCACAATACACCCCCATACCTGCCCCTTCTCTCAATCCAATAATGCTTGAAGTCAAGTTAACATGGCCTCTGGCCATGAGCAAACATGTAAATTAATCCAAGAAGAAATCATACAGTACACAGTCTTGCCATTTGTGTGAAAAAAAACCTGAAACAGTGTCATTAATTCATCTAACTACCTATTCGCAAAAGCCTAATGTTACAGGGTGTGCTCTGAGACACATGTAACGTGCACACAAGAGAAACTGACTTATGTGTGCAGGGATCTAGGTGCAATGGCTTTTGACACAACTGAAATGGATCGGCTTTGAAGAAGGATGAGAAAGACAAGGATATACAGTAGGTGGAGTTCTGAATAGGGTAAGCAAGCAAGGTGCAGTTTGTCGTGGAATTTTCCAAAGCAAGGCTTCTCACAAGTCAGCGAGGAGAGGGGGAGGTTGCTCCAAACAACCAAAGTTTAGCCTTTTACCCAAGGCCTGTGGGGCCTAAGTGTTCTCTCATCATCAACCCAAGCCTGGCCTGGGTCATGCTCTCCTGGTACATATCCAGCACCATCCTCACATGTTAGGCAACATGACCCCCAACATTCCACCCCATTCTTGCAACATGTTGTAACACTTGAGTGTGACTAGAAAACAGAACCTATGGTACAGCTAGAACATAAGGACTAGTTTGATTCCTCATAGCTCCTATTGACTTCTGTAGAACAAAGTGGAAGAATAAGGACAGGAACAGGTTTGGAAAAGCTACCGTATCCACTTACTTAGTCTGAAGCAATGGGTTCAGTGATGGGGAGAATGGTGGGAAATGGAGAGCAAGAAGTAATGCAGTGAGTAGAACTTTCCATCTCAAACCCCTCTCTTACCCTTCAAAGTTGATACATCTTTAGTCTAAATCAAATGATTTATCTATATATCTGCTTGATCAAATCACTGTGTAATTATGGATAAATAATTATTTTCTGGGTTCAGTTCCCCATGTCCAAGATGCAAACAGTCACCAAACTCATACTGTTTTCACAGTAAAGCATTTTGCTCATCAAATGTGTTTTATTATATCACAAAAGGCGGTAGGTTCATAGGATCTGAAGAGAATCCGGAGTATTCTCGCTTCTCGGCCTTTTGGCTAAGATCAAGTGTAGTATTATATCACTACATCACATCTCAGTATTTAACATTACACAAACATTCTGTAATGTTTCAGAGTGTTCTGACAGCATTAAGATTACCATATTACCAGCATTGGGGTGATGGGTTGTGGTCTGCCTCCTGTGTCTCAAGATGCTCTGCCATGCTGCTTCTCTGCTCCATTCTGTCCCCCCTCCCAGTGGATTTTATTGTTTTTAAATTATGTATTGTTTAACTTATTTTCTGTATTTTAAATTATGTATTAATTTTTGTTGTAAGCCGCCTTGGGCATTTGCCTTCGGCATAGGATAAGGCGGGATATAATTTTTTAAAATAAATAAATAAATAAAAATATTTTCACCCTACCACTGTAACTATCTTTGTAGCTTGATGCACAGACATTAGTAGGCAATGTTTATCTTAATGTTGTCAAGGCTTCACACAATGATTTTTGGACTTCGAGCTGCTGTTCAAGGCACGAGGGTAGCTCTTGGTTTTTCTGTTTTGGTCAACTGGCAACCCGATATAATGTACACTGGCTATTTTTTTTTAATGGATATAATTTCATCTTCTTCACATGGTGGTTATCCTGGGATTGTAATCGGATGCGAAGTCCCAAAAGAGGACTAAGATATTCAGAAGATATAATTTCAATAATTATAAGATATAATAATTTCAACTCTTAGCAAAGTTGTAGCCCGGAGAACCCTCCTGTCTCCAGTAATGTTCAAATACCAGTTCTTCTTGTTGGTTTTTAAAAACACGTATCATTAAAAAAAAAAAAACTTTACATGCAACTTCATATGCTGTCTCTTTTAATGGGCAGTTATTTTTAGGTTGACTTTCATACAACCTGCTCAAAAATTAGAAAAACACCTAATCTGTGCATAATCCTCTTGATGACAACTAACTGTGTGCTCAAAAATAACAGACACCAGAGCAGCTGCATGATCAGGACCTAGAAGTAGTGGCAACAAATGTTCCTTTATTTTCCATGCACCCTGTCACTGCTCTCTTTTGTTTTGGGTTGTATCCTTGACATCCAAGAGTTTCAAACATTGTTTCATTATTTCATATACTGCCACCTGCTGCAAGTACACAAAACTAAGTCAACAAAAGCCCCTTGACCAGAAGGGAATTTTGAAACACACACTAAAACGAAAGGGAAATTCTATTAAAATATGCATTACATCTCAAATTTCAGCATGGTTTACTGCTTTCTGTATAAATGTTGCTACTTTGAACTAGAAATTAATAATTTATTTTATTTCTTTCCCACCAGTCCAAATGAAAGGAGTTTACAACTAACAAAATTTAAAATTCAGTCAAACCTTTCAACCAACATATACATAAACAAAAAATAAGAACATTTTTTAAAAAAGCAACTGCAGGCCTTTTAGGTTACAATTCTATACTCTTGGGAGTAAGTCCCACTGAAGACAATGGACCTTACTTCTGAATAAAAGTGCATATGAACCTCTTGTGTGCTTTTCCCAAATAATGATGAAATGATGATGAAGCCAGGCAAGCTGGTGGGTTCAGAGTTTCATACCTGCAACACTACTATCATGGCACACCCTGCTCCAAACATTACAACTTCCACCTCATAAGGGGGTCAGGAATATGAAATTGGGCCTTTCCTGCTGAGGAAAGCAGGGAGAAGGTATACCTAAGATTTTAAGGTCAAACCCAGCAGCTTGAGTTTAGAGTGGAAGATCAGTTAGGTTGTGTAATTGATTCCTTTCCAAAACCCTAGAAAGCCAACACTGACCTACAGCGCAATCCTTTACATGTCTACTCAGAGAAGCGAGTCTCATTTAATTCACTGGAGCTTAATCGCAAGCAGCAGCATATAGGACTACAGTCCTAGATGGTGACTACTATGAAACAGTTCCATGTCTTCTCTATGCAGATAGGTGCCACATCCACTGAGAACAAGGCAGCTGCATTCTATATTACATGCAACTTCCAACCCATTTTTAAAAGCTAGAAATGCTTCCCCATCCATGAGTCCTCCTATCTTCCTCCTCCCCGCCCTGCAGGTGGAAATACTACTGTGATCATGAAAATGCTAGTGTACAGAGAAAGGAGTAATCACGCCTCCCCAGCGGAACAGCTGCTATTAACATCATTACAGTACAGCATGAGTTTCAGTGGTCGTTAGACAGCGCTTAAATATGGTGCAGTGGAAGGTAATAATGCCCTAGCCCCGTTCAGTTTCTATAGTAAGTGGTTTGTATTTTCAATCAAACCTCCTCCATACAAAGTACACCTGTATTATCCCCCTCAGCCCTCCAGTCCCAATCCAAATCCGGCAGCCAAGCATCAAACAGAAGCCTTGGGCTCCGTCGCACTTTTGTCTCAAGCAAAGCTTGACATGGCACACACTCCAAGCTAACCCCAAAGCGGGGCAGTGTGTGCGTCGATCCAAGCTTGTGTTTCAGATACTCAAAGACCCCGAGCCTTGGCATTCCAAACACTTGGTGGAGCAGATTCCCATTAAGCTCTGGCGGCTTGAATCGAGTTGACAATATTATACCATAGCAAAATGTTCGCATTTTTTTTTTGTGGCGGTTTAATTATTGTTAATAGTTTTATATTACAAAACTATATAACTCCCTGGATAAAACTTTTATATACAGTGTATTACATTTATGTCTCCCCCCCCCGAAGCTCAGGACAACGTGCACGTATCTGTGTCCCCGCCCCTTCCCGTTTTATTCTATCAACCTGGTTGGTCTAGGAACAAATCCCCGTCTTTCCTCTTCCCGTTCTGCAGATCCGCTACCTCCGAGTACGAGCAGCCACTAAAAGTTTAAAAGTAGATTATTTTCGCCTTGGGCTGCGTGTGACCCAAGCCGAATTCCTGCCATGCTAAGGCAAGAAACCTAAAGTAGCATGCCTTATACACAGATTATACTGTCTAACAGGGCTGCCTGTGTGCTTGCAGGCTTTAGCGCCTGCATATCCTCCACTTCTCTCGCCTACTCCGCGGGTCACAGAGATGCCAAACACCTCCCACTCTCACGTGTGTAGCTGCCGGAAGTTGTGCGTGTACGGTGTGCGTACTGTGGCGGGGGCAAGAGCTCGCGCGTCCCCGGAAACGCACTGCGAGCGAGGACGTTCTTTCCTATGGAGTGCGCGTGGATATTGAGCCAGCGGCTGCAAGTCCGCGCGTTATGCATGTTTGGCACGGCAACCTCCTGCAGCCATCACCACCGCTGCTTATTCCAAGGAGGACGCCCGAACCGCTTCCTGGATTTAGTGGCTAGTGCGCGGGCTCTCCACAGGCCCAGAAAATGCCGGCTGCAACGGCTGGGTGGACGCAGCGTGTTCTGTGCAAGTAAGTTTCTGGTTTCCCGGGTGTATGGAAAGAGTCTTGCATGTGTGTGTGTACGGACGGAGAGTTCTTCTAGACCTTCTTTAAAACGAAGTCGCATAGATCGGGAGTGGTGATAGGATAGCCCACGAGTGAGCCTATCTCTGGCCCGTGTTCGTAGAATGTATGGAAAGGCTCTGATGAGTCCGTGTTGCGGTGAAATTCGAAATGCAGACTTTCCTAGTAACAGCGTTACCCAATCCTAGTTCTTACTACTGCTTGCCACCTGTTTAGGTGTAATGCTCCAGGTGTACTACAGAGAACAAATGTGTCACAGTCAGTGCTCAATTTAGTCACAAGTTGACATTTTGTGGTAGACACTTCACCAATTTATCTGCCTGCCTGCGTATCTTGAATAAAATCCCACCACCCCGCCTCCAGTCATAGTTTTACAGCGCAATCCTAACCAACTTTCCAGTGCCAGTGCAGCCGCATTGCAACTCCGAGGTAAGGGAACAAATGTTCCCTCACCTTGAAGAGGCCTCCATGACTGCCCCTGCACTGCAAAATGCAGTGTGTGCCCTGTTGACACTGCTACACCAGCACTGGAAAGTTGGTTAGGATTGCGCTATCAATGTGAAGGGTTGTGTGACTGTTGCATTGGTGTAAGTAGTTGGTTTCTCAGATCGTGACTTAACAAATCATAGGATGGGTTGCAAACAGTGTTGAATAAAAAGTGATCTGAGGCATACTTGGACCTGGGCTGATCCAGTGTTTCATCCTTTTCCCCCTGGGAGTAAGTCCCATCAGAGTAACGGTGTAAGCCCAATTGAACTTAATGGGCCTTACCTTTTGAGTAGACATCCATAGGGTTGCACTGTTAGTTTGCAAATATTATTCAAATTATTAATTGAGGCTAAAATATCACAAGCCACAAATACTCTATATATTTTTGGTGAGACTCTTGCTAGTGAACATATGTTCAAATCCAGACTGAAACATTTCATCGGACTTGAGGCGTGGTAACAGTTATAGTGCCATCTGTGTGCATGGTGCTCATGCTTTGCATAGTATTTGTCTTCTCTCTCAAAGTAGTATTATTGCCACAATTGCAGCTTCCTGTTTTCCCTCCTTCAGGTGATCTTTCTCGACATTTGACTACAGAGGTGTCTCAAGCCACTTTAGCTAGTGTGGCCCCTGTGTTTTCAGTGGTAAGTGTAATGCCTGCTTCAGTGACATTGTGGAAGGCAGAGTGAGTGAAGGGAGGAACATAGGGTGTTAGAAAAAAACAAGATGAAATTTGGTTAGTGACAGGTAGAGGGAAGAAGAGGCTGATCAAAGAAGATGCTGAGAAAGAGAAGCCCACAGACAAGACACTAGAGGGAGGAGGAAAAGTGGACACAGAAACTGAACTATTAAAAGCCTCAATCCTAGACACTAAGGGTGCAATCCAAACCTACTTAGGCCACCGTTGTAACCAGCGGCCCAGCAAAAACGGGAGGCCCCAGAACGGAATGCAGCCATTCGTGACTCGGAGCCAGTGTACACACATGCCTGGGAATAAGCTCCATTGAACAAAGTGAGGCTTGCTTCTGAGTAAACATGCATAGGATTGTGCAGCTAGATAGAAGCTGTTGTTAGACTTGCAACAGCTAACGGATACCATTGCCACAGAACCAACAGTGTTTTTGCAGTTTGCTTGTGTTTCTTGTTCTTTTATTCAGTTCTGCTTGTTAGTTGCTTGGCAGTTCAAACTGGTTTTTAAGTTAAAAGATGAAGAAATATTGTTCATTTTGATTAGACTCCAGAGAGTTTGGTGAACTGTCTGCCTCATCCATTGTTTTGAATTGTGTGTATTACATAAGTACGTGTCTTGAGTTGTGTGTTTCAAAAGTAAAAGAGGGGGCGGACAAAAAAGTGATTTTTTTAAATCTTAGAACTACTTCTAGTTTTCTGAATTCTTAAGAGTTGCATTCGTGCAATAAAATGAATGTATATGTATATGCAACATAAAATGCATATGTTTGAAATACTGTAAGGTATTAATTAAACTGGATCTTTAATTCTCCATAATAGACATCCTGTCTTTTGAAATCAGTTAGGGAATTCGTGTGTTAGTGGTAGTCCTTGCTTTGTGAACTAATCGAGGCCACAAGACTGACAGAGCAATTTTTGTATGTTTACTCAGAGACCCACTGGGTTTAATGGGGCATATTCCTAGGGAACTGTGCATAGGATTGCAGCCTAAGGCTGCTGTATGTGCACTTACTACTAGGTCCCATTGAGTTCTGTAGAACTTATTTCTGAATAAACTAAGCATAGGACTGAGCTGCATAAGTGGCTTTGGCTGCAATCCTACACATACTAAGTTATCTGGGAGTAAGTCCCATTCCAACTCATTGGGACTTTCTTCTAGTTTGCACTGTTTGGGGCTTAGGATTGCACAGTTTGTATGTTGCAATACATAGGATTGCACTGTTTGTATGTTGCAATAAAGTGAGGGGACAGGAAGCACAATTAGACTGTTCCTATTTCTCATGTATTCTTTGTAATGAAGAAAACTTGAATTTGCAGGGATGAGTTGCACAGGCTCCAAATGTGGAAAGAGTTTGCTTGTCTTGCCCTCACAAATTCCCCCTGAGATGTAAAAAGAGGCAGGATAGTTCACTTCTGCATTCTCTCTCCTCCACTCTGTTGTAAAGGACAACGCCTAAGTTAATGTTTCATCTCCTACCTATAACATTTGAAATTAAATTGAAAATACTTCTTGAAGGCTGCAATAATTGACTGAACTCTTTATTTCTTGTGGAATGTAAATCCGTCTCCAGGATGCACTCTGTCAATTGAATTTTCCTGAGAGCTGCAGTGTATGCAGTTTCTATATGATCAGATCATCTGAGGCCTCTTAAAAATGTTATTATCTGAATATTAAATGGGGATAGTGGTGTCCCATAATAGTTAAATGATATAACCACCTCTTAGTGCATTTTTTCATTATCTGAATTCAAATTGCAGAATAATAAATGCAATTGCACACAAGTCTTTTTAGGAAAAAAATCTTATTAAAATGTAGTACTGTATTAAGTTTTTTTAATTAAAAACTCAGTATTTTCTTTTTGTCTTTTTAGGTGAAATTTGATCAAGAAGGCAATCTAAGCTCATACGGTAGGGAGAATCTCAACTTCTTGAAATTATGTGGACATGAGGCCTTATGCTGATAGTGTACAATCATCATCATTGATGACTGATCACCGGCACCATTGCTTATAGTTAGTTAGATGCTAATCTGCAGAAATCAAGTTCCATTCATTTCACTGGAATGTGTTTGACAATCGGTTTGCTTGTCTAATGAGGTGTGTTTAACACTTTTACTTTACTTTCATTTTAAAACCTCTCTTTGGCAGAAAGAAAAAAACCGGAATTATACCAGGAACTAGGTCTTCAAGCACGAGATCTACGCTTTCAGCATCAAGTTAGCATATTCCCCAGGAATAATAGGATTATCATGAGAATGGAGGTAAGTGAGGGAGTTTGTTTTTAGTGTGTGTGTGTGTGTGTGTGTGTGTGTGTGTGTGTGTGTTACCTGTAATAGTACACAATAGTATACTTAGTACATAATAGTATACTTTCCCTACACAAAAATGATATGATATATATAGGAAAATTGTTGTATATGAAGCAATGCTTAACATTGTTCTGAAGAAGACGGAACATTCTACAAATTGGGGGCATTTCAGTTGCAGAAACCTATCGGAAGAGAACTGGGTTTTTTTTTTTAATCCAGGAACTTTGCTTGTATTGTTTGAATACTTCTATTCTTGGGAGCCCCTTGACCAGTCGTTTCAACCTACCTTGCAGATTTGGGGGCAGGATCTGCACATGCAGAGAACCATGTATAGTGCCCGTAGCTCTTTGGAAGAAAGATGGAATAAAACTGTAATAATATAGAATAGCTAGAAATACAAATCCTCTGCTGCACCTGACTAGATCTGTGTATAAATTGGTTGTGTAAGACACTAGCTTTCCTAGCCATAAAAAAAGTGATGTATATGTACACTCAGCAGCAACTTAAAATGTGTTAAATGGCTATGAAACTATAGCATTCGAATATGAAGCCCTTTGGCTAATTTTACTCTTTGCCTCTTTCAGTTTTTGAAAGCTGTGGTAACGCCAGAGTATCTTCTGATCCTAGACTATCGAAATTTAAGTATGGAAAAATGGCTATTCCAAGAACTGGCCCCTCAGCTGGCTGGAGAAGGTCAACTAGTTACATATTCTTTACCTTTTGAATTCAGAGCTATTGAAGCAATACTACAGTACTGGGTGAGTATGCTCTTGGCCGTTCGTTATTTCAGTGTCGAGGCAGGAAGTTAGAGAGACAAGAATTAGGGCTAAATAAAAGGTAGCAATTAAAGCAATTGCACTCCAGTTGAATGGCTTCGTTGTCCCTTAGAAATAACCATTCCAGGAATACAAGTATCTTTGCATAGGTTCTTCCGGACTCTCAAACTGCAGATTTTGGGGTCTGTTACACCGTGTCCAGTTCTGTCTCGCTCTTCCCCCCCCCCCCTTTGTTATTGTTTTGCTTTGCTTCATCCAGCCTGATGAAGAGTTCTGGAGAATGTGAAAGCTTGCTGCCCAACATTTTGTGTCATTTTGGTTGGTCCCAATACAGGTATTACTAGATCTGTGGACCAACATGGCTGCCTACAGTTTTTGAGTATTTGCTAGTTTCCTGTCCCAGTCCTTCCCATTTCCCCAAATGATAGTTTAGGAGTAGCCTTAGCAGGCCATCCTTGAGAATCCTGAGCATGGCCTCATCCATCCTCTCTTAAGGACAAACTAGATGTGTCTTTAATCATGTCACTGGCCCTGCTGTGCTTGTTTTTTCTGATGGAAATGGCACATGGGTGTGTGTGTCCAAACTGGGACCACAACTGGGTAGTAGCTCCTATACTACCCCCCCCCCCAGGCCTTGTCATGTGTTATACATGTTTGTTTAGAAAGTAGACCTAAATACCTGGCTGCTTTGAACTCTGACAGACCTGAAGGAAAGAAATCGCTACTCCACTGTCATTGTGAGGAGGCGCTCTGACTTCTCTTCTGCTGGAGGTTTGACCTTTTGGGGCAACACCAGGATGGTGAACATAACCTAAAAATGTCATATTAAGTGACTGCACAAAAACTGCCTGACCACATACTTCCAAACCAGCCCACCCCAGTCAAAGTTTGAAGCTATTCATGTTATGAAATTATGAAACTAGAAATATGATTTCAAACTGACTTCTACTCCTTTGAACATGCTGGTATGTACGTACAATATGTGCATATCTGTTTTTGTGACTTTGCTGGGGAGTACTTGGGAATTTCAGAAGTATTTGACTTTTTCCTGCTTTGTTCAGCAAGAGGGTTCAGTGACCCATGGCATTCTAAAAGGATTGTTTTAATTCTTATGAAGGGTCATGTTGTTATCTAGATCAGCTATCTACGTGGGAGGCTTAACCATCTGCAACCACAGATTCTTGAGACCCTGGATGCTTTAGTGGACCCTAAGCTTCTGTCTGTGGATAGGAGCAAAGTCCATGTCCTATTGCAAAATGGGAAGAGGTAAGGCATGATTGCTTCCCTTTTGAACTGCCCAGTCATACATTTTTAGTATCATGTTGACCTATGCAATATAGATAGATAAAATATTGAACTGGGAAATAGGTACTCTGAGTTAATGTCCCAAATCTGTAATGGGCTTCCTGGGGAATCTTGGGCAATGCCTTCACATGGTGGTTGTGAAGATAAAAAAATATGTGAAATGAAATACTACCTATCCATATTTTAGATATTAACATGTGTGACACATCTATCTATAAAAGTGGTATAATAGAAATGCCATCAGCTTTAATAATTTTCATTTTATTAATGTTTATATGCCTTCCTTGTAATCTGCAAACGTCTCATAGCAATATTAATAAAAACAACAAATTGAAAATGTTTCGTGGAGATTTTCATGACCGGATACAATTACCAAGGTTTTGGGAAGTATGGGTTCCGCAGCCATGTAGACACAAATGAAGAATAAAAATAAAAATCTTTAGACCGTCACACAACCAAAGATTTTTATTTTTATTCTTCATTTGTGTCTACATGGCTGCGGAACCCATACTTCCCAAAAACTTGATAATTACAAATTGAAAAGTTCTAAAAAAGTAACAAACATTATAATAAAGAAGGGAAATAGCAACAAAGTAAAAACAGGCAGCTTCATAGAACTGAAAAATTAATATTTGCAGCAGATCATGCAATGGCTATTAAAGTCTTAGCGAAGAGAATTATTTTTATGCGACACTTGAATGATGCTAGTATAGATGCCTCTCTTGTTTGAGGGAGGGCATTGCATCAGCAGAATGCCACCACTGAAAAGGCCTTCTGCCTGGTGCCACCAGCCTCACCTCTGATAGCCATTTCTTTGGTAGTAGGATAAGTGAAGACTTTATTCTAGTTTAAAATATTGTAAACTAGAGATTCTATTCTAGTAAAGTTTCAGGGATTCCACTTGGAGGCTCACCTTGTTGCTCACTGGGGAGCAGCATCAAGCATGACATGCCCTTGATTGTCCATCCCTTCCTTCTCTCTGACTTGACAAAGCAAGCTGGTATAGTTGGACCTCGCTATCCATGGGGGATCCGTTCTGGACCACACGCACATAACCGCAGATAGCAAGGATCCACGGATAATTGGGGTCCATGCTAAAAACTGTTACAGGGGGGAAGCCCCAAAATCTGTTTGTACCTTTTTAAATAGCCAAAGCGTGCCTTTTTCAAGCCTCTGCAGGACTTCTTGAAGCTTAATGACCTACTTCCGGGTCACGCGAAGGCTCTTCCCTGCTCCCAGCCTTGCCCCAGGGTGCATTCTGGGAAAATTTCCTTCCTTCCAACAGTGTTATTAGCGCGGACCTTGCAAATTGAGGATCCATAGTGAGTCAAATCCGCGGATAGAAAGGGTCCACTGTATATGCAGTACAACCAAAAGACTCAATAACGGAACAGGAATTGACGACAGTAGTGTCTATGAGTTTAAAACAATTTATTCTCAAACGCTTTTCCTTTAGTTTGTCAGAACTAGAAACAGATCTTAAAGTTTTCAAAGAAACAATACTGGAAATCCTAGATGAGGAAGAGGTAATGGAAGAGCTGTGCCTGACTAAATGGACAGATCCACAAGTATTGTAAGTATACATTTGGATGCTTATAAGATTTGTTTCAAGGAGGATGTATCTGATTGTCCAAATAAACGTTCTAGACTTGGAGCAGGAAGGCTACATTGTGAAAAATTGTGTTATGCCAGCGTTTCTCAAAGTCTTACAGGGGAGTTTACTCCCCTGTAAAGGCCGACCCACACCGCACGAGCTCTGGCGCGGAGGCAAGTGAGCGTAGGTACTTGGCCGCTCGCCTCCACACGCTGACCTCGTCTCCACAAGTGTCTCCCAGCAAATAGTCCCTCCTGTTGTCCCGCCTTCTTAGAAAGCGCAGCGGTGATTCACTAAGCACAAGTGTGGTCCGATACACGAGAGAAGAGAGGAGGGGCAGGAAGGAGAGAAAATCAACAAAACAATTTGCGTCGGGAATAGAATTCATCTTGCTAACTTTTGTGAGAAGGAGAAATGGATCCAAGAGAAATTGGAGACTCAAGTGAGTTCCGATTGATTGACAACCCCTTTCATCCCGCCCTCTCTTACACTCGCATTTCTCTTTCCTACTATAACTGGAAACCAATCGTAGGTAGTGACTGTACTCTTTGGGTAGGCAGAATGCTTGACAGCGGTGAGAGTCTCTCTCTCTCTTTCTCCAGTAGATGATGAATCTCTCCTTGGATGGGTTACCTGTTCCTTGTTCCAATGGGCGGGACATATGCAAATTAGCTTTAGAATTTTTTTCTTGACAGTTGTAGAAGCAACTGCTCTCTTCCAGTTCTGGTCCTGCTTGGCTCCAAGGCAGTTGGAGGTTGTTCAAGCTCCATCAAAACTAGTTATGAACTGACTTTTCTTCCCCTGGATTAGTGAGGGGACACACATGGCATTGAAGAGAAATGTTGATGCTCTCCTGAGTCCTGGGGAAAGCTCTCACAGTTTTGGAACTAGACCAGGTAAAGACTGATCAGGATTCAAAAGAAAAGGAAACAAGCTTACTGCAGCTAAGGAAGTTTTTCCTAAAGTTAAAAACCCCTGCTACCACTGTTCCTTGCCTGCAAATTTTTGAGGATGCAGTACAGTACAAGGGGATTAGAAGAATCCTCTGGGGATACAGCAAAGAAGTTATCGAACATTCCCTTAGTAGATGCCCCAGTTACAGCATTGAGTTTCAAGGGCAGTCGTATCTAAGGTTGGAAGCAGTGTATTGAAAAATGCAGCTGACGGTTCTCAGAGTCCCAAATTCAGAGCAAACCTAATTTGATTTGTGGGGATTTCACCTTTGTCTTGTCCTTCCTTATATCTGTTGAGAGAGCACTCACTCATAGAATCTATATCTAGAGGGAGGGAGGGGGAGAGATCCATGGAGGGTGGTTGGCTGCATTTCCTCATGGTTTAAGTCTTTGGAAAAGTATGAAGATTTTCATGGCTATTTGTAACTAGTAAAGAGGTACGCTTAATGGGTTTTCCAGCCATGTATTTATTTTGAGGAAATACAGATAGAAAATTTCCTGAGGCTTGCCAGTGGAAAATCCTTTGATGTCCGTGATCGCTTTAAAGAGACAAGCAGCTGAACTGCGTTCTCCTGGACTATCTGATGCTGGCAGGCGATATTACTGACACTTGCTGACGTTTCGTTACACACTTGTAACTTTATCAAAGCAAACACACGAACCAATGCGGCTTCAAGCCGGTAGATGTTACTGTCTGTTGAGGAGCATCGTTATTTTTTGTAGTTGAGAAGCACTAACTGCTGATTCACAACGGAAGCTTGTTGCCTAGTTACACTGCATGACCTCTTAAAGGGATACCGTTATGGAGTACCATGTAGCAGTGTGACCTCCTTAACCGGCAGCAGGAACTGTCATTCGTGAACAAGGTGTGGTTTCCGCTTCTTCAAAGGTCGTTTGGACAACACACAAGGGGGGAAAAGCTGCAGCTGGCCAGTGTGCAACAACCTGCCTCTGCCTCTAATTGATCAGCCCGTTCTGCACCTCACTCACACTGCTACATGGTACTCCATAACGGTATCCCTTTAAGAGGTCATGCAGTGTAACTAGGCAACAAGCTTCCGTTGTGAATCAGCAGTTAGTGCTTCTCAACTACAAAAAATAACGATGCTCCTCAACAGACAGTAACATCTACCGGCTTGAAGCCGCATTGGTTCGTGTGTTTGCTTTGATAAAGTTACAAGTGTGTAACGAAACGTCAGCAAGTGTCAGTAATATCGCCTGCCAGCATCAGATAGTCCAGGAGAACGCAGTTCAGCTGCTTGTCTCTTTAAAGCGATCACGGACATCAAAGGATTTTCCACTGGCAAGCCTCAGGAAATTTTCTATCTGTATTTCCTCAAAATAAATACATGGCTGGAAAACCCATTAAGCGTACCTCTTTACTAGTTTAAGTCTTTGTTCCTGGGGGCTCTAGAACTGTTTGTCAGCTTTTGTTTTCCTTTTTACTGAGTTAAGCTGCTGCTATATGGCCCAAAACTGGAAGAGAGCAGTTACTTTTCCAACTGTCAGGGGCTACAATTCTAAAGCTGATTTGCATAAGCCCTGCCTATTGGGTTATTCCTCCCATGTGCTCCTTCTGAGGATTCCATCCATTCATAATTCCAAAAGAATAGACTTAACACAGTAAGCCCAATGGGTTTTTTTTTCTAATTGCTGTGTACTCTCTTCATTGCAGATGTCATTCACTCTGTCAGTGGGAGGTGGGTTATTTTCCAACTCTTCCGTGCATTAGACTGCAGTCCCCTGAGGATTGTCCTGCTGACTGTGCTAATAGTTTGATGTATTGGTATTTCTTTTGTCACTCTCAGAAGACCTGAGTGAGCCCACACCACAAATGAATTGGGGTGGGAGGTATGTTAGAGAAATCCATATAAGTTGTTCTAATGTCATTGGAGAGGCTAGTCAAAAGGAGACAGTGAAAGAAAAGGGAAAGAATCAACATAAAAGACAGGTAAAACTGGTGTCTGAAGAATTAGTTCAAATATACTGCCTGTTTTGACACAATGCCTCACCTTAGGGTGGTAATCCCGGGTTATGTGTCATGTGTCAACTTGAACGCCAAGGACCCACCTTCTGAAATTTGAGAACTTTTAACTACTGCCCGGGAAAGACATTTTTGTTAAAATGCATTGGATTGTATATTTGAACAAATTTGCCTCTCTTGCTTTTCCGAGGAAGGTGAACGCACCTTCTAGGAATGAAGCATGACCAGTTCAACCAAGTCTATATCTGTACACGCGATTGGCTGAAAATGTACTTTAAAAAATGATCAATGATAGATAGTAACCTGTCACATTACTGCATTGGTAACTTATATGTGAACAGGCATAGGTTTTAATTGCTCTGTATACTGTGCAGGTGCCAAAAGGTATGAATTAAGGGAGACAATTGATCTGGGCTTTTACTTGAATATGCACATCTTACAAATTCTCGGTTTGCTGACATTTTTAGCTAAAAATGTTGTTGTTGTTGTTCACAGAGAGGAGAGCCTTTCTGGAATTGACCACGCAGAGGAGATGGAACTGCTACTAGAGAATTACTACAGGCAGGCAGAAGATCTGATTAATGAAGCTCGTGAACTCCGAGTATTGATCGATGATTCTGAAAGTATCATCTTCATAAACTTAGATAGGTTAGCTACACAACATACTGTTCATTAAAACTTAAACTATGACTTGCCATTTGTTTATTTAGACTACTTGTGTTCCATTCAGTTAGAATCAATGAATTTAATTTTATTCCTGTAAAATACATGGTGTGTTTTTTAATAACAGATTTTCCATTATCCAGGATTCCATCATTCATGCAAAAATCTATTCAAATAACACAAACCACTATGTTCAAATTTCATTAGGGTTTTTTGTAGAAAGGCGATTTAGTTTGCCTAGGTTTGATGTTGATGGACAAAAGTAATCTGGATAAAGGCAGTATTCCTCTTAGGCCCGGTCGAAATGTGCTGCTGTTCTGTGGGAAAATATTTCCATGAACATATCTGTGAATTGCAGCCCATGTGGGATTTGCAACCAGATGTTCAATCTGGGGTTTATTCACGGAAAAAGCTGCACTGGTCCCTCCAGTGCGGTCAGTCATCCTTCGGCAGACTCCCTGTATCTGCATGCATCTCAGCAGCACTTGCCAGCCAAAAGGGGTGAAAGTGTTGCCCTGAGGGTTTGCCCTTCTGAGGTCAGTAAACATCCTGGTCTTGCAAGTGACACCAGGATTCACACGCATTTTGTTTACTGTGTTTGTTTTACTTTGCCAGTGTGCACAGAGAGCTCTCCTGCTCATTCGGGAGCAAGCCCCCAGCCACAACCACACTCAGAAAAGCAGATCTCAATTCCCCCCCCCCAAAAAAAAATATGTAAAAAGATTAAATTGACTTTGCAGGCTTCTGGAAAGACATATTGTTTGCTGTCGGGATTCTCCTCTACTACCTCGCTCTCATTTGCGCCCTGCCACTCTTGCAGCATTGGCTGCAATCAGATACACAGGTTTTGTATCCAAAACATGTACTCTATCCATGGGAAATGCTGATTTCCATGTACATTTTTACATATTTGTTCTAGGCTTTATTCTGGACTCATGACGTGTTGTTGTCAGTGAAACCAATTTAATTTTGGTTTGTAATTTATTGGTTTGCAATTAAGTGCAAGCCATAGTAATGGTATACAAATGTAGTGTATGTTAAGTCTCTTTTTTCTCCTTTAGAGGGAAATTATTTCAGAATGAATGCTGTATCAGGAAAACAGTCTTAAATGAAGAGCTGAAAAGTACTGTAATGTTCCTGCCTTACATTCCAGATCTTTTACCGATTCTCTACTCTTTTTGTAAGTATTGTTGCAAGGTAACAGTAAATGAGTTTGCAATATCTATGTTTTAGAAACTAATTGTGAAAAGCAAATCCCTCATTAAATCCATAAACCTTTACTGTTACTCTGTCAGTACTTGCCAAAGGAATCTGAGGTGGCAGAGAGATTGTTACTTTTATAGAGCAGAAGCTGCTGGGTGTAATAACTAACTTTAAAAAACCCACAACAAAGATCCTTATTTGGTCCGACTCATTGCTCTTTTTTCCACATCCCATCTCTGTATTGCTGTGCTGACTGTTTACATGACTACTGTACTGTATTTACATTTGGAATGAGTAAAATACTATATATCATGATGGTTAGTCTCAGGTTAAGGGTAACCTGACTTGGCCTGTATGAACTTGACTGCATTACATTGTCTCCTATAATGGTGACTTGAGGACCAAGGTTACGTTGGAAATCACTAAATCGTGCTCGTAATATAGAGCATGCTATAAATGGTGAGGGGTATAAATGGCAAGGAGGGGAAAGAGTAGGTACTCTTCAAAGGCACTCACATCTGTGAGACAAATATTAACCAACAAGTAACCTTTCACTTTGACATGGTTAAATATTTCTCTTCTTTAGCCACCGTAACGTGATGATGAGGCTGAACTTGCAGCTGACCATGGGTACTTTCTCTCTTTCACTCTTTGGATTGATAGGAGTAGCTTTTGGCATGAATTTGGAATCCTCATTTGAAGAGGTAAGATGCAGCTTTGCAAAAGTCTTTGTTATAACGAATGAAAGCAAAATCAGTTCCTGGTGTTGCTTTATGTATGGACACGTGATTCAGTTCTAAACGCTCCAGTATGACTCCCCAAATGCAGGAAAAGACTCCTCAAATAGGAAAAGAGCTAGGCCTGCTGTTTGTGGCTCTAGCATGCCAAGTTGTCAGTGTAAATGTAGTACAGGTGGGCCCCCATATCCACTGATTCACTATCCACAGTTTCAGTTATCCACGGATCGTGGGAAACCCCCCCCCCCAGGCTTTTACTTTTCCCCAGTAAGCTTTGTTTCTTCTTTAAACAAACAGGAGAAGCAACCTCTGGCTGCTTATTGCAGGCAAGTAGAATGAGACTAAGTCCTAGAGAGGCTCTGCAAGGTTAACAGAAACCTTGCAGAGCCTCTCTAGGACTTAGTCTCGTTCTATTTGCCTGTAATGGAGGCTGCTTCTCTGTTTGTTTTAAGAAAGAAACAAAGCTTGCTGAAAGAAAAATAAGAGCCGGGGGGGGGGGGGGCGCACGCCTGCCTGCAGGGGAAGCAGGGCGAGGGGCCCCTCAGGAAACCATGGAGGGGGTGTTAGCTCCTATCCACGGTTTCAAGTATCCACGGAGGGGCCCGGAACATATCCCCAGCGGATATGGGGGGGAGTACTGTATTACGTTTTTAGGATAAGATCTTTTGTTTTTAATCAGGCTTACAAATGACATCATTTTACATAGTGTTTCATGGGTGTGCAGTGCAGCTCTTTACAATCTTTACTTTGTGCATTGTTTCAGTAATGATATTTAAGCGTCACAGATAAGTGGCCTTGGTCAAATCCTTAGTAAGTTCAAGGGTTACCTGAGATCTGCATGCCTAAGTCCAACATAATAGCAGCTTATTTTGGAGGAGGAGAACTGAGAAAGGCAACTTTCCAACTCCCTTTTTCTAGTTTGCTGTTCCTTTTTGCTTAGAGCAAACTTCTGGCTAGGCTGAGAGCTTTGGCCCCGGGCAATTAAGAGAGTAAAGCGGGAGCCCTCAAAGCAAACACCTTTTTTGGTAAGGGCCCCAACGTGGTAGTGGAAGGATAAGTGGTTGTATAATAACCTGGGGGAGGGGGCAGTGCCCACTGTCCAATACACCGTTTTGATAGTTTTGCTAATATGTGTAGTTGCTAACCACTGCTTTAAGGTCTTGTTGTTCTCAGCTGAGGAACAGTCATCTTGAGAAATACTTCTCAGAAGTGAAAATGAGAGGGAAGCTGGTGGGGATGAGATGTCTTTGAGGAAAAGTCATTTGTCATTAATTTATGTACCTTTATACTGCTAGGACCGCAGAATATTTTGGCTCGTGACAGGAATTATGTTCCTGGGCAGTGGCCTGATTTGGCGGCGTCTGCTGTCATTCCTTGGGCGACATTTAGAACCTTCATTACCTCCACCTGTGAGTACGACACTATTAAAAGTTGCATTCAACCACCACCTGATTTTTATCCCCAACACCCGTTTTTTAGAATCTTCCTGTGTCTTTTTTGAATGGAAATGGCAAGAGTGCATCAAGGTTCTGGTAACTAAGCTACGTTTATAAAACAGAGGCAGAGTGACCATATGAATGCATTCAATTTATAGCCTGCTGTTTATGGCAAGCTATTGATAGGCTGCAGCTTTGCTTTGTGGGTCTGCTTTTACATTTGGGAGCTTTCAGAAAGTGTGCCACACTTTTTTAAAGGCCTTCTCTCTCCCGAGTTGCCACTGGGCAGTTTGTTCACTTAGTATGGGACAAGGTTCTTAAAATGATGATGCCATTGAGGAGAAGGGGTTCTTTGCTCCGATCAGCCCTGTCCTAACAGCAGAAGGAAGGATTCTTTTGAAGGGGAATTACCAATATGATAATTCAGGCCTTAAATTCAATTTCTTTCCCTGCTTGAGATAGAAAGTTTTCTTTTAGGCTCAACTTGCGTGCCAAAGGTTTTGCCTTCTCCTTACTGGCAGCTGTGGATGGCCTAGCAGTCCACGTCAAGCACAGGAAAGGAGTGTCTTCTGCCTATGCTAGGCCAGCATGGATACCACCAATTGGGATGACAATAATAATAATAATAATTAGTATTTATATACCGCTTTTCAACAAAGTTCACAAAGTGGTTTACAGACAAAATCAAATGATTAAATGATTAATATTTAATCAAGGAGCCAGGATGGTGTAGTGGTTTGGGAGTCGGACTTAGACCTGGAAGATCCAGGTTCAAATCCCCGCTCAGCCACGAAGCTTCCTGGGTGACCTCGGGCTAGTCACTATCTCTCAGCCCCACCTACCTTACAGGGTTGTTGTGAGGACAAAAAGGAGGGAAGGAAATATGTACACCACTCTCAGCTCCTTGGAGGAAGGGCGGTATAAAAATGTGAAAAATAAAATAAAATATCCCTCCTCACCCACCCATTTTGCAGTTGAGAATGGCAGCAGGCAGATATGGCAGCAGGGAATGAGAGACAACTTGATGAGAGATTGCAGCTGCTGTTTTGCAAGCCCCTGAACCAGTGAGAAGCTTTGGAGAAGAGAGACATCATTTGAGACACTCAGCCCTGGGGTTAAGATTATTTAATCAAGCGCCGGCCTGGGTTTTAACCAAATCCCATCCTACCCTAAATCAGTGTGTGACATTATTTCAGGATGGTCCCTTACCACAAACATTGAAGTGGGAGGGGAGACTGCTTTGAACAGCAATGGATTCCATGTGAATAATTTGTCGTGTGGAGTAGGTTCTCTTCCCCTTCATTTTTGTTCTGACTCAGTAACTTGATTTATATGGAACAAAAGAAAAAACTGCTCCATATACACCAGATACATATACAGTAATTAACCAGCCCATTCAAACCAACATTTTTTTAAAAGATAAAATTAATTCAACACTGTATGCAGAGAGGAACCGTGACTCTCTTGGCCAGGATATGTGCAAAGTCATCTTCTAGTGGATTTGAGATCTTGTGTGCTGACCATTCAGTTGTTTACCACCCCTAACGTGATGTGTTTTTCTTTCCTAGATGCCAGCTCTGCTGAAAAGAACTCAACCATCCAGTGGGAAAGTTGAATTTAAATCTGATTTTAAAACAGAAGCACATTGACCAACCAATGATTTGATTTCTTATCACTCCTACATAACTGAATTTTAGACTATCTTCCTGTGTGGTGGTGTAGAAAAATATAGAAGTCTTTAACCTGTGACTTTTAAGATATGCCAAAGATGTACAGCTGAAATCACCAAAATCTGCAGCTTTGGAGAGAAAAATCCAGCAGAATGTTGTGCCCCACAGTAGAAAAAAAAAAATCAAGCAGGTGTAAACTACACAACTGTTAAATGTATTTCATTTGATGGCTTCTGTGCAACTTCTGCTTTGGTCTAACCTTTATTCATGCAAAAAGACAAGTGGCTCATTCTCCCTCCATATTATGCTGGAATACAAAATCTAGCCCAGAAACATTACTTCTATTCTGACAAATTTCACTTGTGTTTCATTGTTCTGTATAGGAAAAGTTTCACTTGTAGATAGATCAGAAACTGTTACAACCAGCCACAATGCAACAAGATCGTATCCGTGAACTTCTTCAGATGCAAATTCACGGACCAGTGAAAGAAACCACTTTTTGCTGTTTTTACAACCATAATCCTGAGGATGATACAATCTTGTTGCAGTTTCACTTGTGTGTTTCATTGTTCTGTATAGGAAAAATGTGCCATCTACTGTCTCCAAGTGTGCTAGCTTTAACATAACTAAGTGGCATCATCATCTCAGTAGAAAACTGATACTGGAATGTCACTTTAGAGTACTGTTTAGCCCTGTTCTATTTTAACATATATCTGCTCTCACTTTTGAAGGTAGTATCTCTCACAGATGAAATATCCAAGAATTAATTTATTGCTGGGATTTAAGATTAGAAGGGGCACCTCTTGGTGACAAGAATTCAATGTTGAAAATTCTTGGCTACTGGCCCATTTAGTTACTGCCAATTTGATGAATCTCTGTGATCTATATATGTAAGCAAGGAGTCCTTATAGGTTAAATTCCAATTAACAATGATGCTCTACATCAGTGGTTCCCAATCTTCTACCCCTAAGGGAAGGTTGACACCCAATGAGGGACCTGTAGGTGATGTCTGCGCATCGCTTCCAGGTCTCCCTTCTGCCGCCGCCACCAAATCCTGGTAAGAAAAAAAACACCCAATTTTGTCTTACTGGGCTTTGGTGGCAGGGAGATATGGAAGCAATGTGCAGGCATCACTTATGGGTTAGCCACTGCCCCCTTAAATGTATAGTAATTTCCGAATGTGTAACGGGAGGGGGTTGCAACCTCAGGTTGCAGGGGCATAGCTACACGCCCACGGGGGGTTGCTCACCATGCCCTCCCGTGATGTCACAAGCCCCACCCCCTTGGGGCATGATGTTACAAGCCCTGCCCCTTGGGCAAAACCACCCTCTGGGCTTTTTAGGCCTAAAACGTCCCAGGGAGGGTGCACGGCCCGGGTGGTGGTGGTGGTGCACGATTCAGCCGTGAAAGCAGTGGCTGGGTTTTTTTCTTCTTACCTGAAGTTTGTGCACCCCCGGGCAGCAGGCGCATCCTTCCTAGACCTGGCCTGCATTTCACGAGACTCTAGAGAGGCTGCGCCTGCACAACCTTGCTGCAGCCTCTCTAGCTCCTCTAGTCTCGCTGGCTGAGTCCTCCAGCAGCCTGTAACCTACTGAACACAGCTAAAGCAATGATGATTTAATGGTTGTAAAAGAAAATGCTATTCAAAAAAGGGTAACTGTTACTTTCATTACACATGGGACAAGGCAGTAAAATCTAAGATATTGGTTTGGGATTTTAAAGTAAGATAGATTCACTCATTAGCCTAAATAACACCGAGTCTGAAAGATTGTTTGACTTACAGGAAAAATATTTTTTTATTGGAATAGAAAATGAATGTTATTTAAATAGACAGACACTTGGGAAATCCCAAATAGTCACATGAGCCAACTTCCAAATCATGGTGAGTTTATCAAATATCTATATTGTAGTCTGTGCCTTTCAATACACTGTATTGTGCCGTACAATACACTGAAATGCAAAACAAATGTAGATGCTTCCCATGATTTGCAGTTTATTTTCCTTGGTACTGGATGATGATGATTTAGGACTGAAAATACAGTTGTCTGTATTTTAGTGATTTATATTCATATAAGCTGGGAGGCAGTAGCATCTACTGGCTGTTCAGTTAAGTTTGCAACGGATAATTAATTTGACTCCATTAAGGCTTAATTATTGCCTTTTCTGGCACAAAGACGCTAGTGTTCGGGCATAGACATTATGACCTAGCTGAAATGGTAGTTCTTTTCAGACCTGGGCTGAAATGAATAGCAGGGATGCTAGGGGGGGGGGGGGAAATGTGTTACTGATGCTAAACTGTATTTCGCTGTGAACTACTGTACATCTTTTTAGGATTGGTTTGGACTTTCTTTACTAATGTACTAAATTGCACTTGTAAACTGCAATAAATACTTAAATTATTAATTATGTGGTGTGAAATCTCATGCATCAGCTGAAAGCTACAAAAGTGTTTTCAGAAAAATTTCTACTCCTTATGGATATACAGAGCAATACTAATCTGAGGCTGCAATCCTACCCACACGTACCTGGGAGGAAGCCCCATTGACTATAGTGGGACTTACTTCTGAGTAGACATGCATACAATTGAGCTCAGAAGCATTTCTGCTTTCAATAATACAGTAACACTGTTCATAGGTCAGTAATGGATTATGTATATGATGCATTTCTGCAAGAGGTACAATTTCACAGAAGTTAGTTTTATGTATGAAGCATCGCTCACTGAAAAGAGACTCTGAAGTACAGTGCGGTAATTAAAAGGTGTAGATAAAAAGCTTTCCACTAAGCCGGGCTTCTGCTGAACTTCTCTCAGCAGCTATAACAACTTCATTCTGCAAGAGAGAAAGCAGCTTCCCATCAGCATTGGATAATTTATTTCATTTATGGGGAAATGCAGTCACCCTGACTGGATCATTTTCTTTCCAGGGCATAACAACTCTGTCTTCAGCAATGTGGCTTCTTATTAAATCAGCATGATATGCAGACATCCTACTGGAGTGGGGGAGAGAGAAGCTTGGATTGGGACTGTGGCATCATCAGTGAGTGAACATGTGGCGATGCTGCTGCCCCTATTCTTCCTTCCATGAAGAAAACAAGTCTGCCCTCACTAGAACAAATGGAATGGCTGAGGTGGCCTGAGAAAAGATGTGGTAAGATAATGGTTTTCAACTACAGGTGTGCGTCGCTTAGCAACTTATCGCATAGCAACGGACTGCATATATGACAGCCCAGAAACACCCTCTGTGGATTTCTGTCATTACAGAAATCCAGCCCTCCGGAGGCCTCTTCTGGGTCGCACCAGGCCTGTAAGCCACTGGTGGGCCTCAGAATGGCCCACAGAAGCGTTAGAAAGCAACTTCCATTAAATCCTGAAGTTGGGTCTGCAAATCAGAAGTCACTTTCTGATGCTTTTGCAGACCGTTCTGAGACCTGTAGAGGGCATTGGAGTGGATTACGAGCCTGACATGACCCAGAAGAGGTCTCTGGAGGCTCCAAAGGGCTGAGTTCACACAGTAACAGATTCACTTAACAGGGATTGGAGAACTTATCCCTATTGTTAGGCAACGCACACCTGTACTTTAAGGTTCCCTGGCAGCAAAATTTAAGTAAGGAACTAAAACAAGGAAATTCAAAGCACAGTTCTGGCCAACATTGGGGACAGGTAAAACTTGAGCTCCAATTTAAGACAGAAGGGCAAATATTTTTTTAAAACATCAAGGGCAGGGCAGCAGCAACACTTTTAAATTATTTTACTGAAGCCACAGAGGCCTTCTAGGTGGCCACTGTTTTGTTTTGTTTTTCTTCAATGTTACATGAATAGGGAAACAAATAGCCAGCAACCCAGCTTCTGGTTGCGCTTGTTTCTTAACTAGCAAAAACAAGCAATACTTGTTACCTTTAGTCCTGATTTTACTGTAGTCACAGCACTCCCAAATCTTGATCTTTCCTGCAGTAGTAATAAAAAAGCATTATGCATCAAAAAATTTCAACTGTTAATAAATGCTTTTAAAGAAATGCTTGTTTATCTTCACTATATTTACAGTGGTGTAGCAGACCAAAGATAACCCAGTCCAACTCAGGCCTATAGGCAAGGCAAGGCCACTGTCCTTCTCCCCCCCCCCCCCCGCACTTTCTCTGCAGTTGATTGACCAATGCAATCCTAGTCACTGCTACAGGTGAGAGCAAGTGCGCCACCAAAAAATGCTTGCTGACAAAACTGCTCCAGGTTATGTAAGTAAAAGGACAAAGCCACATGCCATAAATAAAGAGAAAACAGTCTAGGTTTTTAGTCAGTTTGGCCTTTGGGGAAACCCTTTACCAGTTCTTTGAACAATTTTATCCTGGTTCAGAGTAAAAATTTATTTACTCTGTCACAAATTTCACTGAGTTCAATGGAATAAATGTGCTTAGAAAGAGGTCATATTTTTTTCCAAAATGAAATTTTGGTTGGCATCTCCAAGTCACCCTTCCTCTTGCTCCATTTGATCTTGAGGAAGCAATACCCTTCCTTTTCTCCACAGGTCCTAACTGAGACAAGTTAGGACTGAAATCACAAGATACACTTCATAAATCAGTGCATCTGGATCCTATTGATCCAATGAACTCCCCATTGAATTACATCTGAGATGGGACCATGTTCCCTGGATGAGGGCATACTACCCTGTTTCCTACAGCCCTGGTGAGAGCAGGGGTGGGGGAAGTGGTAGTAGTAATAATAGTAGTAGTAGTAATAATAATATAATCAGTATTTATATACCGCCTTTTCTTTGGTCATCAGATTTCTCCTCCGACTTTAATTCAAAGGTGGTTTACATGGGCAGGCTTTCTAAACCCAAAGGGGTTTTTACAATACAATGTTCTAATCTTTCGTAGAACCCTTCGTTCTAGATGTTTCTTTCACAGTCCAGCTCTCTCTCTCTCTCTCTCTCTCTCTCTGGCGTGGTTTTTGTTTTTTCTCCCTCCTCTCCCTGCCAGTACTATGTGTTTGAGAGCTAGGGGTCGGTGCCACAATCCAAAGAGTAACAGGCAAAGGGAGGTGGGGCAGGCCATTACAGGAGAAAGGGTTGGTCAAAGGCAGGCCATCCCTCTTCCTGTATCATTTTTAATTCTTATTCTATTGTATTTGTTTTTGTGTATTGTTTCATTGTACACTGCTTTGAGAAAGCAGTATACAGCATACATCTTTTAAACTGTGTTTTAAACCCACAGATGCTTGTTCTAAAAGGTCCCACATCAGCTATTCTAGAACCTCACAATTTCAACAGTTAAAATATCACAAGTTAAATTTAAAGGGCCTCATTTTAGCCATTAGTTTTACCCACATTTCCTTTAACCTAAATAGCATGTTATTCCTTCAGGCTTTGGTTGCTCACCTCAGGAGAAATGATAACATATTGTGCCTGGAAAGAAGGGGAAAAAAAGAGGTTGCTGTAGATAAGGCTATTTTTTGTACTATGCAGATTCAACTGCTAGCATTTTTAAAAGGTTATAAACTGATAAAAACGCAGCTGGCTCTTTACACTGGAGAAGTAAGTTCTATAAAGAAACTTAACAGCCAGCATCCATGATGCGTAAGCTGCTAAACAAGAGCAGTAAGACACAGTTTGATATAAAAATATATATTTAAAATCACTTGAGCATAACTTAAAAAAAACAACACCCAAACTTGAAATGGTATTTTCTGTTGCTGATGTAATGTTTTCTTACCCAGTCTTCAGGACAAGGAGAAGTCCATGACTTGCAGTGGTCTGTCACATTACCCGACACAGTCTGGTTTCCACTATATATATAAACACGTGACACCTGTTCTCCAAACAGTCCAGCCATTATGCCTTCAGTTTGAAGCGGTGATGTCATAATGATTTCATCTGCAGCCATTCATAACAAGAGAAGACACGTGCATTATACAATGTACAGAAAATCATTCTGGATTGGATAGGATATAAGGCCAATACATTCCTGACTGGTTAGCATGTTTTCCTGCATGCTTTCTTACTTATGAAATATTGTTAATTGGACATTTAGCATCAACCAATGTATAGCAAACATAAAGAGCCATAGACCTTCCTGTTTTTCTCAGGGCGCAATCCAGCCTGAGGTGTTGTGAACGTGCCATAAGGCACTTTTGCGCCCCCTCGGTTGTAAGCGGCGCTGGTGCAGAGGCCAGCACCACTCACACCGCCGCCCTCCGCTTCCAGCGCCACCGGATGCAGGTAGGTGCTGCGCCGGGCGGCAGGAGGGTTTGGGGAGGGCGGGCTGGGGTGGCAGAGGAGGGGGCGATTGGCCAGTCAGGCCACGGAGGGGGGTGGGATTATCAGCAGCGCGCTGCATCAATATCCCAACCCACTTCCCAGGTTAGGCCAGCCTTACACAACCTCCCCGTAAATAGCTGGTGCACATCCGAGCAGACCCATTGGGGCTGCCAGGGCTTACACCAGGGGAAGGAGACATCCCCTTCCCCCAAGGTGAGCCTAGGCACCACCAGTGTGGGCCGCATCCTCCTTAGGATGCATCGGCCAGCCATTTAGGGTGACTGGTGCATCTTAGGCCCATCTCTGCTGACCATCTCCCTTGACTGGTAGCATGTCTCCCAGCATACCATGACTTTGGAAATAAAAATCTCTCAGTGTTTTTCAGTACAGTGGAGTCAAGCCAGAGTCAGAGTAAAGTCTTTTGAGTTTTCCTCAGCACTACAAAACTTTTTACAATGTCTATCCAAGATCACAAATAAAATACGTCTTCCTATGATGCAAACATTTTCTGACCCTAGGAAACATATTTGGGTACTAGATTAGGAGCACTTTTTTGTTTTTGCCTCTCTCTGGGTTGGAAGTCTTTGTTTTTAACAGGTTGTTAAAATTTTTGGTTCAGAATGTATCACTTAGCACTTCCTCTTGGTACCTTCCCTTACCCTTTCTGAGAAAGGCGGGATAGAAATTCAATAATAATAATAATAATAATAATAATAATAATAATAAAGCTGTAGGCAAGCATTTGCCTTTTTAAATTTGTATATAGCACACCTAGTAATTTTATAAGCATCATAAATAAAATAATGATTGTGTTTTTACCGAGTCCATCATTGTTCAGATCACGTAGGTGCACATCTCCTCCAAAGCGTGAGTATTTCCTGTCCCCGCTAAATGTGCTGAGGAGAAAAGGCTTGGCACTGTCCGTCAAACCGTACATCAAAGCAGTTCCTGCTTGGTGCAGCACCGAGGTTAAAAATGCAACCCTAGATGTGCTATCTAAAGGAAACCAAGCAAAATGACAGAGTCATAGCCCCATTCCTAGTCCTAGACTCTTTGCCTAGGAGATGGTTATAATAAATGACAGATGGGCATTTCAGTGAAGTGGTATTTCCTTATCTAGAGGTAACACCAGATTTGAGTGGAGGGACTACAGATCAGCAGTAGAGTACTGTACATCCTTTGCATATATAAGATCTCTAGCACTGAAGGATCTCGGAATAGGGCTAGGAAAGACTCGGGAGATTAATCAGTCACAAGTGGAGAATCCTACGTTAAGTGGACTAATGTTTACATAAAGAAGTTTGCAATATACTAAATGTGGGCCTGATCCAGCCTTTCACACTGGGCATGTGTAACCCTCCCACAAGCATAGCTCTCCACATGCTGATGGGAAGGAGTGGGAAGATACAGCAGGATAATCCCACATGCTACAGTGCCCCTGGGTGAAGGTTTGGCTTTTCCCAGTCTTTGTTCTGGGATTCTTTACAATTGTTCAGAAAATGTTCAGAATATAGAATAATTTTCTTTTCACAAGACAAGGGAGCTGTGGTAAAAATTTCTAGTTGTGAATGAATTTAAGATACTAGGAATGCCATAAACAGGAATGTGGGGTTAATAATGGAACAGAGGAAAGAGTGCCTGCATGACTTTCTCTATAAATGCAGGCAAGAAGAGACCCAGGTACAAGGGACATGAATCCTCCAAACTGATTTACAAAAGTGGCACCAAGATCTTTCTGCTGTAGCAAAGTATTTTATAAAATAAACATGTACTACTAGTGATGACTAACAGCACAATCTTATGCATGTCTGCTCAGATATAAGACCCACTAGGCTCAATGGGAATAACTCCCAGGAAAATGTACAGAGGCTTAGCCTTAGACTCTTTGCCTTGGAGGATCCCAGTTAGCCAGTTTAGCCTCTAAACGGCGCACTGCCGAGATAAAGCCACTGCACAGAAACGTACCAGGTCCAGCATCACATACCTTGTGTTGGCGCACCAACTACCAACACTTGCCTGGGGGTTCCTTCCACAGAAAGGAAACCAGTTGCCAGAGAGGAACCTAGTCTCCCTTTATCCTGTGTGTTAATTAAAAAACACAAACACGCACAAAAAAAGGTCAGCCTGATAAAGTTGGATTTTTCCTCACATACTTTATATTTTAAGGGGTGCCAGAAATACCTACCTGGTGCCCAGGTAAAGCAAAGCAGCTTTTTGTGCTTGGTGGGATATAGCCATATACCTTTCCAACAGCCTGCTTGCCATCTTGTGAGAAATAGCAGCCTATGCTAGAGCACATGATGGTTACCATTAAAACATTAGAAGGATTGATGAGAGAGCGAGAGCAAGAAAGGCCCTTGCAAGAGATAGCAACACCATAGTAAAATGTTATCAAACCAATTCCATTGATTCAGAACCTCCATTTTTAGAACACAGACAATCTCAAGAGTGCTTACTCTTATTGTATACAAGCACAATAAGAGTGCTTATTGATTCAACAGGTGAATGCTTTTCGGAATCAGTTGCTGCCTTCCAAGCTCGGATTTCCATGTGTAAAATGGAAAGAACAACACTCAAGTATTTTGTAGGGTTGAGGATAAGGGTGAATGAAGCAAGAAAATACTGTTGCCACCTCTTTGTATTCAGGAGGACAGGACAGGCTAAATATCTAATTAAAGAAAAGAAAATGAATGGTAGTTCTAAACCAAATGCAAAAGTGGTCTTACTCTAGCTACTGCAATCCTGAACAGCTACATTATATACTTGTTGATGTTTGGGCTTACCTGTACACTTTATTTATTTTAAAACATTTTATCTCACTTTTCCTCCCAACAATGGGATGCCTAGGGTAGTTCACAATAAAATTAAAGCACAATCATTCCCAAAAATACAAATGTTATCAATAAAAGCAGGAAGCAAAAGAGATACACAGCCATAAAAACAATAAACGCAACAGAAACAATTAAAAAACCAGCTGAGTACCATATCATCCTTAGCAGCAGAAAACAACTTAGGGAAAAACTAAGCAGCAACCAAAGCAAAAGAAAAACCTATGGTGGACAAGCCAAATGAAAGAAAAAAATCTTAAGCCCCTGCTAGAGGTTTTTAACAGAGGAGGAGAACAGAAGTAATTCAAAATGAGGGGATTTCCAAAGTTGTGGTGCCACCACAGAGAAAGCCCTACCCCTTAGAGCCACCAACCTAGCCCGTGCCAAGGGATGGCACATGTAGAAAGGTCCCCTCCAATGACCTTAGGGGATGGGACAGCTGATATAGGAGGAGGACCCTTAGATACCTTGGTCCCAAATTGTAAAGAGGGGTACAGTATTTCCTTTTTAGAGGAGATATTGCAGAATGTGTGGAGAGGAAGGTTGTTTTAAACCAGGTAGGCACCATAAAGGCATCCGGTCCCCAAGCTTTCTTCCCAGAATGTCCAGCCTGTAGACAAGCTATCATGTGCCAGCTATGCAGGCTGTGGGGAAAAAACCTGGAGGATAGGACACAGTTTGCAGCCTTATGCTGTTTACACTTGTTTTAAATCGTTATCTTTACAATATGGAAGCATGCGGGAAAGAAAGTGACATTTGGACAGCAACAACTTCACCAGCCTGCTAGTAAACAGCACGGATATTAAAGCGTCAATTTTGAGAAATAATGTTAGTATATTACACAGGTTGATTTACAGAGAAAAAGTGCAAATTGTGAAGGCCCATCAGTATGATCACATACAGGCTATTAAAGTTAAGTGCCATATACCCTCCACAGCTTTTCCAGGAAGGACTGCCGATAAGCAACAAGGTCATATTCTGAAACTGGATACTGCTGAGTGATGATCCAAACCAGGCATAATCTCTTTCTCCTTCCACCATCCAGTTAGCATCTGATACAAACAACAGGCCTGACAGATTAAACAAGAAATATTAAGATGAGGGTAACATGGTATTGATTCTACAACACATCATATTACTCTAGTAATAAACTATTGTATTTTACAGTTTCATCTGCCTGGTCTCAGTTCTAGTTGCCCTGTCTCCCTAGACCCACCCACCTTAGCTACAGTCAGGCTTTTAAGGGGACTCCCAAGGATTGGGGGGAGTTCTCCCCCAAATTTGGAGAGAGAGATTTCCCTAAGGCTGGCTTCTTCTGTCTAGAGATCTTCCCTCATCTTGGGTGGCGGCAGCAATAACTACTGTCCCAGTTTACACCCAGTTAAGGATGAGATGGGCAGGGAAGCAGGTGGTGAGCCTGTGTCCTTCTGTCTACCTTCGCACCTGGCTCCTGTGATCTCGCAAGACAGCCACTGGTTCAAACCCCAAAGAAGCAGGTATTTCCTGGACATCCTGGCATTCACTCTTCCCTGCTCTCTACTCCCTTTCATCCTTCCCTTTTCCATCTTCTAAAATGTGCAATGTCATTTCTGCTATTCACCCACTTTTCAATGCACCATGTGAAACAGAAGCTCAAATTCCTTCTTTTATATAGAAATCTCTGGAGAACCCCATCTTCTACTATTCAATATACTGTATAGTAAAGTATAACAGTCTTAGTCCTTTCTTATCCTGCACCCAAGAAGAGGTTTTGCACAATATGTCTTTCATGCTTTAATTACAGTGCAATCCTAATCAACTTTCCAGCACCGGTGCAGCCGCAATGCAGCCCCGAGGTAAGGGAACAAATGTTCCCTTACCTTGAAGAGGCCTCCATGACTGCCCCTGAACTGCAAAATGCAGTGTGCACCCTGTTGGCACAGCTACACCAGCACTGGAATTTTGGTTAGGCCTGCACTGTTAATTTAATTAAGATAATGAAACCAGTCAACATTCTTGGAAGGATAAGCCTTAATTTCTATAAGAGGCATTGAATACATTCTCAGGTTCAACTAATTGAACCCACAATGAGACTGATTTAACATCAAATTAAACGATCTTACACAAAGGTCTGTGTACAATGATACACAAATGAAAATCCTGTGTGTGTCACAGAAAGAGACAGCTCTATGCACACATCCTTTTGTGTACCTAGAACAGCCCCTTCACTGAATTGAATCCGGAAACCCTTGTAGGCAAGAACCTCAGGAGCTCCCACTAAGCGTTGGGCTTTGTCTCTTCTATAGAAGACTATGGAGATCACTCCGACAGGTGCATACCAATTTTTTGCATTAATTCACGTTGGATCTCATGTTCATGGCCTTCTGCATTAAACATATCATCCGGGGTTACTTCTGACAGTAGTACACATAAACATGGAGAAGGATTAAGATTATTATTCTGGATTATTTTAATGGAGGATTTGAAAGGGAGCTTAAAAGCCACAGGCATAAAAATGTACTATATGTAATTACATAAATAAATTCCCTCAGCAAATGTCACCTTGGCTGCTTCTGTTGAAAAATGAATAAAATGAAGCCACAAATCCTCTTTGTTTTCCACGGCCAGGTGCATAAGGAGAGCCAACCACCAGATCGCTCTTTCCGTCCCCATCAACATCAGCAGCCAGCAGTGACCAGCCAAGGTTACAGTACATTTCCTAGGAGAAGGAATAGATTGGTTTCTAGATGAGAGAACAAACCACACGGTTGTTGAAATACAAGTCCTTCAATGAAATGGCTCCATGGAAGGAGCAATAATTCACAAATCAGCAAATACTATTTTTGCCTCTGTCTCTGTCTCTCACTCACTCACACACACACACACACACACACACACACACACACACACACACACACACACACACACACACAACTAATGGTCATGGTCAGCCTAACCATGACCAGCTCACACATTCAACGGAAATAAATTGAATACTTTTTCATGAACTGTACCATTTTAGGTCACAAACGTAAGGTTGCATGTTTGATTTATCTCCCAGAAAACAAAATAAATCTATCTTCATGCAGAAATCTATTCTATCTCTTATTTATAGAGTTGAAAAGCACTAAAATTCCATCTACATCTTTGATACACCAACCACACAAATCAGCGCACACAATCGTCTATGGTATAACAGAGGACATGCACATCACAGTGGTGCCAGCAGAGCAAGTAGCTCCAGATGACTTTAAAAAATGAGGCAAGCCACGTGTTACAAAGGAAGGCATTTTGGCTACATTCATTTTGGAGGCAGAATGATAAAAACTATGCATGGAGAAGAAGCAGTGATGTGTTCACTCCATGTGCACTGAACACATCACTGATTCTTCTCCAAGCCCCATACCAGTCCTTTTATGTAAGAGCAATTCAGAGAGTTTGTGCAAATGCGCTAAGGATAAACCTATCATGGGAAAAAATAACACGTTGGCATGTTTATTCTGGGAAAAATAAAAAGAAACCTGGCTTCATTCTGATTTATGTAGATTGTCTTCTTATTGGCAAACTTACTTGACAGATTATGGTAATGTTTGGTAGACTCTGGAAACCTTCTCCTTGAGTACCAAAAAATACATACACAGAGCCCTAAACAACAGAAATTAAAGATTTAACAAGGTATAAATAGAAAATGAATCTTTTATTCTAAAAGGTTAAATTCATTTGTAAAATTGCTCTCTTGCCTATTTTGAGTTTTTTGGCAGAAAGAACTACTGTATACTTGCAATCTTAGTGACATGTGAAAACATTCTTCCTACATACCGGTATATTTGCCTAGGGAGGGAGGCAAGCCATGGAAGCAAGGTGCTTTTGTGGTAATATGCAAGATGCCAGGGGTCACAAAGCAAGGGTTCTGGCAGCAGGTCTCAGATTCCTTATTCATATGCCAACAAGATTGCTTCCAGACAGAGGGAGTTAGCAGCCTGATCTCTGCTATGCTGCAGTGCCGCCAATACAATGTCCAAAGATAGTATTGCTGCTTTTTAGCTCAGGTGAGCTAAGGGGTCTTGGTTGACTTTATATAACAATTGCTCCAAGTTTGGTTCCTCAATCTGAGCGAGTTGTTGCTCAAGTAGCCAAACAGACTGCTTTGTCCCCTATCTAGGTACTCTAAAACCTGATCACCGACCTGCCTTGCTGGGCCTTGACAGTGGGATAATTTCTGTCCGACAGCGACTATCAAAGTTTTGCATTTTAAACAGCTACATACCATTTCTTCGAGTCTAAGACGCCATCGATTCTAAGGCGCACCTTTACTTTCAGTACCACCAGGAGGGGGAAAAAATCCATCGATTGTAAGACTCACCTCCCTTCATTGAATCTACCTGCTCAGCACCAACTCTCCCCAGCATGTCCACCGCTGCAGCTGACGATGACTGAGTGCCTTTGCTTAGCATTTCTGGCCCCACCAGAAAGTGCCATTTCCTTTGTTACCTGGGCTTGGGGGAGCTTCAGGGAGACCTGCGCGACCCTCTGCGAATCTTCAGTTCGGCGAAAAACGGTGATTTTTGGCCATTTCCGGTTTTTGTGAAAACTGGAAATCGCCGTTTTTCGCCAAACTGAAGATCGGGGAGGCCTGCAGAGGGTCGCGCAGGCCTCCCTGAAGCTCCCCCAAGCCCCAGTAAGTAAGAAGATAGCATTTTGGGGTGCTTTTTGGAGACCTTCGATTCTAAGACGCACCCCATTTTTTGAAATGCTTAATTGGGAAAAAAATGCGTCTTAGAATTGAAGAAATACAGTAAGTACAATTGATTGAAATTTCAAAGGCTTCTATCCTAGCCTTCTCTTCCATGAATGGAAAGCACGTCCATTTGTGCAATGATCACCAATATCTCTATAACCTCAGAGCCCTCCTTCCCCTACAGAATCCTGCTTGGGGGATCCCTCAACCCTCTAGAACAGGTTTTTTTGGGTGATGTAGAGGGCTATGAGGTCAAGGGGGGAAATTCAATTCCGTGTGGGCCTTTCCTCACGTTCCCCTTAGGATACAATTCAAAGAACACAGCTCCTCTGAAGATTAGAGGTGTCTATTTATAAATTTAACTAAGTTTTAGGCTGCCACATATGGGCTCTGGTATTTGGGGGGAGTTTGGGAGCCACAAAAGTGACAAGAAAATAGCCAATAAAGGCTCTAATGAATCCATCTGAGATTTACAGATGTTGACATACAGTATACAAAACATAAGCTTGTAAGCCAGTTGATGCTCCTGTTCTTTTTGATTTTCTTCACTTTGGGCAATGTCTTTATAAAGGAACTTATATTACAACCTCATACAGCAAACTAATCTGTATTAATTTATAAACACACAGTTTACAAACAGTTTCTTACCCTATAGTTGAGTTCCTGCGATCCTACAGATGGAGCTCCCACTGCAAGATCCAGTACACCATCGTCATTGAAGTCCAGAACTGCTATGGCAGAACCAAACCTTCCTGAAGGCTTAAACAATTAAATATAATTCTTGTGATAAATAGTCATTTTAAAAGTGTATATGTCTCTTTACACAATACTGGTTCAGATAATGTTCAATACCATAAACGGACATCTTTGCTTTTACAATGCTATTTACTTCTTTCAAAAAGCAAGACAACAGACTGTTCTTCATGAAACAGGGATATGGAGGAGCTAAAATGAGTCCGCTGATGGTGTTTGGAACAACACTAGCACTAGCCATTTAAATTTTACTTCTTCAGATCAAGTCTTATTGTTTAGTATAAGAACTATCAGTCTTCTTGCTAGCCCCATTTCAAAAGTTCAGACCACTAGCAAACCTTAATCATAAATGACTAGGAGAAGACATCTTCCACCACATTTTTCAATGTGTTCCAACATATCAGAGACAACTTTGTAGAGTAGCCTGATTCATAGGGTTTGGGTCAGAGAAGATGAGTCATTGCAGTACTCCTAAAATTGCTTCTCCCCTCACATCTTTCTGCATCTCCTTCCTAGATTTCCATTAACTTTAGACGAAAACTAATGCTTACAAAGTGGTTAGTACACTGATAATGCTATATTAATATTCCAGCTACTGTGCTGTCTCAACAAATCTAGACCAAAGTATAGACACATGTACAGATTTGAAATATTTATACCGTGCCTTTCCCCTCTAAAAAGAAGAGTACAAGGTGGCATGACAATCATAAAGACAGCTAAAGGTACAATTAAAATACAATATAAAAACAAACGTCAAACAGAACCAGCAACCACCCAACTCAACAAAACCATGAAAAGTCATTAAAGGAGAAGTGAAAAAAGGGGGTTTTAAGGCATAGAGAGGGCCAATCTCAGCTCAGGAGAGAGGGGAATTCCAGTTCTGTGGCACCCCCACAAAGATGGTTCTTCCCTGTGTTACCACCAATTGGGTCACAGACCAACAATGCTTGGGGTAATCAAAGTTACCAGGCCTAAGAGCCGCACTCCAAAATCTCCATGTAGAAGATACAACTTCTCTGTCACATTCACTCCAACAGATGCCTTTCATAGCCTCGCCACCACTACTTCCTCCTTCTCCTCAATAACTTACCGCCTTACTTTTTCCTTACTTAAAGAGTGTACTTCCTCTTTACTGCCATTATTTATTACAATTATTTATATCCTGTTCTATTAATTTGAAGACATCCAGAATAGCTTACAATTTTCAAATCGTTCTAAAAACATAAAACACAAACAAAATGTTTTCAATGATGAATGTCTGATTTGGTCTCCTACCTTACTACCCTCCAGTATTTCATCTGCTTCCTGGTCTAAGTCCAGGTTTGCATGAGGCAAGCCTGATATATTACCATAAACAACATACACACGTCCTCTCTGAACATGTCCTGGTATACGCTGGCTATATCCTGGTGCTCCAGCGACTAGGTCATCATATCCATCCTTGTTTAAGTCAGCTGAAGCCATTGCCCTGTGTACCAAATAAAAAAACCCAGTTACAATTTGGGTCATATTTGTTGCAACATTCACATTTTCTTTTGAAGTAACTGCTCATCATGCCCCAGTTAATTATCTAGTGCAAGGCTTCACAACCAGTAGTATGCGTTCCACCAGTGGTACTTTTGGGTCCTCCTGAACTCCGCCGGGCCCCCCAAAACCCCACAAAAACACAGCACTTTTTGTGCCATGTTTTCGCTCCCAAGAGGCTCCTGCCTTTGGCTTATGAGAACCTCTGGCTTTTTATTCAAACCCTTACTGAATGAAGTTGAATAGTCTAAAAATTAAAATAAAGGATTGTTAAGTTTCAGCTTACATTAATATACAAGGGAAATACTTTAGCCTTATGCAAACATTATTGTCTGTATGACTGACAACACATGGCTGCATCCAACATTCCAGATGATGGGAAAAATCTCTTCCTGGTACAGCATTTGTTGCTGCAAACAAATGCAGTAGGTATAGGGGTGGGGCTCCAGGAGTGCAAGGGCATGCTGTCAAGGCTTACCAACATGTTCTCAAGCTGCCCGACCATGTGTTGTTATCACACAGACAATAATGTTTCCATAGGTCTATGGATTGTCAGCAAAAAGTGTTCAGTTACTGCTACTACCAGTATTTCAGAAGGTCAAGCATACTCGAGAAACAAAGTGGTTAGGCCATGAAAATAATATAATAATATAATAATATAATAATACTGTATACAGTATTTATATACCGCCTTTCTTGGTAATTGGATTTCTCCTCCGACTTTAATCCAAGGCGGTGTACATGGGCAGGCTGTCTTAACCCCCCTTGGGGTTTTTTTACAATATATATAAATGTCCAATCTTTCATGAATGGCTACTTTCCAGGTGGTATCCTTTTTACAGTCTGACAATTCTGCTGGCTGGCGCCTCCCACACTCAACCGATGCAGCTGGAAGCTCTTATCTCTCCTCCTGGAGGCTTTCACAGCTTTTTGCAGGCAGTGTGTCTCAAACTTATCAAGTTCAACTGGAGGGGAGGAGCTGTGAACCAGGCAGAACCACAGAAGAGGGGGTGGGGGAGGGTTAGTACTGTGCCCTCATTGTGGTTCCAAACCTGCTTGCATTCCCCCCCCCCTGCTGTTTTAATTAGAAAAAAACTTCCATTGAAATGAAGCTTTTTTCCTAGTTAGTGTATAGGGCGGTGCAATCAGGATTGGAACTGCATCCCCTACCCTCCCACTATGGTTCTACCCATTTGATGTCCCTTCTCCAGTACACTATTTTGAAAAAGAAAAACATTGGGGCACATTACACATTTCACATAATGTGTAGTTCGAACTTTAGGCCCAGATCCACACACTGTCTACCCGAATATTACACCGTGCCTCTAAGTTTCCAATCAACTGGTCACAACAAGGTACTTTAAGCACATTTAGTCCTACTGTTTTCATTAGGCCTAAAGTCGTCTTCACATAAGATGATTTCTTGCATGGGTATCAACTCCATATAGAAAAGCTCATGTGCACATGATAGATTGAACAACTGAACAACTGCGCATTTTACAACATGAACAGATGGCGTGAAATAGACATTTAAGCATGTCATGTAGGGTATACAGCTGGTTTCATATATAGAAATTATATACATATAGGAAAATATATCTTGTTTGAAGCAAACCTAAAGCATCTTAAATCCTATTAATTAAGCTATTTGCAGATCAAGCTGAAATGTTTATGCTTTATATTTTGAATCTTATCTGTCCTACTGTCAGTGATGAGTTACATGCTGAAATGCAGAGTAACTGGGTACTGCATTTGAATTACAACTGTCAAAAATACAAAAACTGATCAAAGTGTCTTCTGTGAAAACACCATTGGTAATTAGTAAAGTAAAAGTACATTAGTATACTGTATTCCTTCACTGATATACTGGTGAAATCACATTTGAACCAGTGACAACATTTTGTTTCTCACTGCCCTAGAAGTAATATCAAATCAACGCAAATTGATCTACCAAACAAAAGCAAAACACAAGAAGGACAAATGAGCACATACCATCCAAGTCTAGCATATGGAGTTTTCAGAAAGTATGCAGCATCGGGCTTGGTAACGTGGCTAGAAGACTGTTGCTGTGTGACATCCAACACTTTCCTCAAATTCTTTGCAACAGCACTGAACTGAAGATAATTCTGGGGGGGGGGGGGGAGAGTGCATATGGGAATAACAGGGCACATGAATAATCCATCTGTTGTCTGTAAGAAGCTAATTTAGATCATACTGGGTGTATCTACCAAATACCTCTCAATGTACAAGCCTGATTGCAATGAGTGGGTCTGGGACAAGTTCACCTATGCTTTTCATATAATGATGATTTTCAATGAGATATGCATAGGAAAAGTCTGCTGTAGTTACGCCAGTGAGGGAGGGGGATTGGATTGGGCCATTAAAAAAATCAAGAAACTATATCTTTAAGATACGCAAAGCATTTCTGCACATTTGAATTGTCTCTAATTTTAGTTAATTGCTCTTTCACTGATGCTGAAAAAGCTAAACAAACCCAAGGAACATAAAATTGAGGTAATAAATTATAAAATGAATAATGTACACCACATAAGTATAAAGCTGCAATCCTATGCATACTGACCTGGGAACTACAGTACAGTATTTTACTTGTAAATCAAGTAACTTTGTGAACAAGCAAAAGACAGAAATTGCATACAAACTAAATGATTGTTATTTGAACGTGGATCTGAAGATTTCTATCCAGGTCTACGTGTATCTCAAAGGCCCATAATTTGTTCTTATATCTGGATGGAATCCAGTATCTACCATGTACTTCCAAGACTCTCAACGTTCCTTTTAAAAGAAATTACATTTATAGCCTATAATATATGATTGCTGAGAAAATCTTGGAAACATGAGTGTTTCATCTGGGAAGTGTAGCATCTTGTAGCTCAGAAACGTAAGAGAGGCTGGGCAGCTGCAAGCATGTAAGGCTTCAGTGCAATCCCCCCCCCCCCCAACAATCTCTTTTTTCTTCTCTTTTGAACCTTTCTGTCCTACCTCTTGCCCACCAAAAAAGCAAAAAACAAAACAAAACTCAATTTTCAATTTTGTAGGCAGAATAATGCAAATGAACAATACACAAATCTACTGTATTTCAATTTCATAATTTGTTTGTTTGTTTTAAATGAGAAGGCACATGGTAAGTACAGCCCTGCTTATGTTCAACAAACAAAGCATTAGATTATGGGCGTATCTCCAGATATGCCTCTGTTTCTTACCATTACTGCCTAGATGGCAGAAAAACTTACTGTTGCCTGAGATGGCATGTTAAAATAAACTCCTCTCCCTGTATAGGTGATATTCTTTTCCGCAACAGGCTGTGAAGACGTTTTGTTTCTGTGAAGGTTGGTTTTGGACTGTTTGAGTCTATTGAAATAAGATAGCAATCATTAGAACACTTGCCTATGAGGACCATGAAACAGGGTAAGGGTTGTTGAATATTTTATACTAGAGACAACAATATCTGAGCGAACTACAAAAATCAGAATAGTCAAATGTTCATGGTGGTCCAAAATCACAAGGGGCTTTCATATAGGCGTTTTGCGACTTTGTACTATGATTATCTTCAATAATCCCTACGCACTAGGCCCTTTTATGTTACAAGCACCTAACAATAGTTTGTGTCACTCAAATATGTATTCTATTGTTGTCTGCTGTTTTTACATTTTGAGGTTTTTAGTTCTTGTGACAAACTCCTTTTTTATTTTGTTTCAACAGTTTTTTAAAATTCATTAGTTATTGTTAAAAAAAGAAAGCAGATAAATGAATAAGAAGTTCCTGAGGAGTAAATCAGTTTGGCTATTAATGCAATATGCTAGAGCAGGGGTTCTCAACCTTTGGAGGCCCAGGTACCCCCTATCTTGGTCCAATTTTCTGAAGTACCCCCTGCTAATTAAATGCTAATGAATTGGATTAATCAATTCATTAATTAGGTAATTAATCATTAAATAAAAAAGTACTAAAACAATTTTAAATGTGAAAAATGTCTTATTTAACTCAGTGTGTGTGTGTGTGTGTGTGTGTGTGTGTGTGTGTGTGTGTGTGTGTGTGTGTGTGTGTGTGTGTGTTGAGGGAGAGAGAGACACACATGCAAGGATCTTTTCTTTTCTCCAAGTCACACTTCTCAAAATCAGCTCCTTCTTCCCCCACCCCACCAAAGTACATTTTCCAAAGTACAAAAATAAGCCCAAAACCAAAATCAGAGAGACAGAAGGGCTCCAAAAATAATTACAATTTAAAATACATGTTAATTAACACTTAATTAGCTGCTGATGGGGCAGATAAGGGGCAGGGCTTGGCGTACCCCCAGCAAGAGGTCCGCGTACCCCTGGGGTACCCGTACCACAAGTTGAGAACCCCTGTGCTAAAGTCTTCTAAAGTCTAAACCAGAGAGGAGGTGGTGGTGCTGTGGCTAGTTTCTAATAAGCTACAATGGAGATTTTTGGAGCTGTTAGGTTACACAGTACAGTAGTCTAAATGTATAGCAAGAGAACTAAATGCTTCCAGTCAATGAAAGCTTTCTTTCTCTTTAAACTACTGCAACAAAGAGAGCTCTGCTACAGATGTGCAGGGACCTCCTTGAAGAATGAGCCCAGTATTCGTGTGCAGTAAGTTCTGGGAAGAGGAGGGCACTAACATGTTTGCACATCAAGTGACTTCAAGCTCTTGCATAGGAGATAGCATGTATGTGCCAATTTTTTCTTCCATCTAGGTGGAAATCAATTTACGACAGGAAGAAACAAACGAGGTGGATAGTCTGCATTTTACCTAATGGAATGATTAGGTAAACAATAAAGAACTTGGCAGTTATTCAGACTGGGTAAACAAGGTTAATATATTAAGCTCTTACGTGACAGTGCTTCTGTGTTTAACTTCACATTGTATAAATAAAGGATTTTCGGGAATAAAACAGCTGCTGAAGAAAAAATAAACAAATAATTCTGAGTACATCATTTTAAAATGGAACGAATAGTGAAACTTTCACCTCTATTAGCATTCCGTATAGGTTCACCTCTCTTATCTTCAAAACTCATTTTTTGTAATCTGAAATTTGCAACTCAACATGAATGCCAATGGAAATAAGAGGCTAGAAAATGCAACATTGTTGTGTCAACGTCTGCCACCTGGGCAGCTCAGTTCACAACTATTTGAACCAAAGTTTTGAGACATATAAATATTTGTCTAGTTCAATTCTTGTTTCACAGCCCGACCCTGTGTAGAAATGCGGTGGGGCAGCACACGCTGCCCTGGTGCTGGGTGTCACAAAAGTGCCATAAGACACTTCCGCGACACCTGGAGAGCAAGCAGCGCCGGAGCTGTGGCCAGCGCTGCTTGCTCCGCCATCTCCCCGGCCCGGCGCCAGCCGGCGCAGGTAAGACCTATGCTGGTCGGGGCAGGGGCGGGGAACAGACAAAAAGAAAATATTTCTTTACCCAGCGTGTAATTCATCTGTGGAACTCCTTGCCACAGGATGTGGTGATGGCATCTGGCCTAGATGCCTTTAAAAGGGGTTTGGACAGATTCACGGAGGAAAAGACCATCACAGGTTACAAGCCATAAGCAACCTCCTGGTTTTTAGAAGTGGGTTTTCTCTGTGCCAGGTGCAAGGGAGTGGCGACTGGACACAGGTTATCTTGTTGTCTTGTGTGCTCCCTGAGGCATCTGTGGCCACAGGAAGCTGGACTGGATGGGCTTTTGGCCTGATCCAGCAGGGCTCTTCTTATGTTCTTATGGGGGGAGGGCAGACCGGGTGGCAAGGGAGGGCGGCCATTGATCACTCAGGGCCTGGAGGGGGCAGGGATACCGGGGGTCGAGATCCCCGGTATCCAATGCTCCCTCCAGGCCCCAGATACGCCAACACGGTCGGCGTTACTGTGCGAGGAGGCCCATAGGGCCTCCTGCGACTTACAACGGAGGGAAGGGGATGATTGTCCCCTTCTCCTGAGTTTTTCCCAGGCTGCCTCGGGGCAGCCCAGGAATACGATAAGATACGGCGGCCGGCCCTTTAGGCTGGCCACCGTATCCTACACAAGATTGGGCTACCCGAGCAATACATCCTGTTTCATAGAGGTTAAACAAGGACCTTACCTGCTCCCATAATTTAACATTTGACTTGTTAGCTGAAAAATGTTATTGGATGAGAATGCCATGTCATCCACACCACCCAGAAAATACTCATGGAACCTGTCCACCAAAAATGAGGATTTCCTGGCATAGAAAGAATAAAGCTACAAAAACGAAAATACAACTTAATTAGTAGGAAGTAAATCTCAGAAGTAGCATTCAGCAAAACTAAAGAAAAATGTACTACCTTGCCAACGGTGATCATTTCGCCACATCTGGGGAAAAAAGTGTTTATGGTTTATCATCTCTATAGAACTTTCCAATGCACAAAGCACTTCCTAAAGTACATTTACATACCGTATTTTTCGCTCCATAGGACGCACTGGACCATAGAATGCATGCATCCTATGGAGCAAAAAATAGGGAAAAATGTTTTTTTAAATAAATAATAATAATAATAATAATAATAATAATGTAAAGAAAAAATACTTACCAGGGCTTCGGGGAGGCCTGCGCGAGCCTCTGCAGGCCTCCCCGATCTTCATTTCGGCAAAAAACGATTTTTTCTTTACATTTTTTCTTTACATTTTTTTATTCGCTCCATAAGACGCACACTATTTCCCCCCTATTTTTGGGGGGAGTGCGTCTTATGGAGCAAAAAATACGGTACTTCTCTAGCTTTTCTACAATGTCTTGATGTTCTCTGTAAAAAGGCAGTTTAGAAATACTAAAAAGAAACTACAATCCTCATTTCATTAAAATCAACGTTAAAACTTTAGTGTTATGAAAAAAAATTAAAACAATCCAAAAAAAGGACCACTTGACTACACTGAGGAAGCTACAGACATTGTGTTCCAAAGATAACAAAGGTAATTATTAACTGAAACAATTTCATTACCACTGCCAAGCCCACAACCTTCAATCTGATCTGGCTATGGTGGTCCAAGTCCTAGTGACATATACTGTAATGCACTCTACATGGGGCTACCCTTGAAGATGGTCCAGAAGCTGCAGGTAATGCAGAATTCGGCAGCCCAGCTGGTTACCAGGGCTTGGTGGGTTGAGCTGCCTTGCTGTTGCTACAGTGGCTACACTGGCTGCCCATTACATTCCAAGCCCAATTCAAATGTTGGTGATGACCTTTAAAGCCCTATGCAGCATAGAACTGGGATACCTCAAGCACCACCTTCCCCCATATAATCCCGCATGTCCCCTACGATCGTCAGATAGGGCCCTGCTTAGGATACCACCACCATCTGAAGCCAAGGGGATGGAGGCAAGGTGCAGGGCCTTTAGTGTTGTGGCACTATGTCTGTGGAAACAACTACCAGAAAATCTGAAGACATCCCCCTCTTTAAGAGGTTTCTGGCAGGGTTTAAAAACATATTTATTTTGTTTGGCATTTGAGGAGGGACGAACCTCCTAGGGACCCCTTTTTAACTTTTGCTTTCACAGCTTTGAATGGTTCCGAAGGCGAGGGGGTGGGGCCACTTCGTGCTCCGGTGTAATGGAGGGTCGGAGCCACGGCGTAACTTAGAGCTCCGCCCCCCCTGCAGTGACGCCAGTGCCTATAGGTTTTCTGTTGCTGCTTTTTATGTTATTGCTGTTTTAACATCTTTTAACTGCTCCTGTATCATTTTTCACTGTTTTAATTGTTTTTTTTATTAATGGTATTTTATCTTTTAATTCTTATTGTTGTACATTGCCTTGAGCAACGGAAAAGCGGTACAGAAATCTTTTAAATCAGGGGTGGCCAACCTTTCAACATGAATGCTCTTGGACCTTTAATGGTTGTATAGGTGAAGGCATTTCAGCAGGTGCAGCTGCTTTAGCAGCACCATCAGCAATTGCAGCTGCCAAGATTCTGCCTTCTACACAACTCTTAAGAAGAGTTGGAAGGTCCTAATGGTGGAAGGTTGCCACCCCTGTTTTAAATACGGTAAATAAACCTCACTTGGAAATTATTATCCAAAATCAGCAAATATACGTCTATACGAATAATCTTCATTCGTCTTATGAAATGAAAATACAAAACTTCAGTCTGACTTACAATTGAAGCAGCAGCAGATATGTGCAGTCAACAATAACGCCTTCAGTTATGACTTCCTGGCCATAAAATTCCTCATAGATTGACACTAAATCTTTTACAGGTACATACCTAAAAAATCATTGTAAGGCACTTACAAAAGAGCCTCTGATTCAAGCCAGCAACGAGTGTATTAGCATCATGAAATCATCTGAAGGAATCCCTCCCTAACATATTCCTTGATTAACATAAAACACATATTATATAGTTGGCCTGCTAAAAGGCCAGGGCAAAGGCAAAGCAGGAGGTAAAGGCACTTTGCAATAAAGCCAATTCCAAAAGCATAGTTTTGTTTTGTTGTTAGAGTTCTGGGGCACCTTTAAAAATGTAATATGCTGTACAATTTGGTTGTAATCTTATGCATGCTTACTAGGAAATAAGTCCCATGAACTCAGTGGGACTTCTACCCAAGTAAACATGCATAGGATTACACTGTCACTATCCATGAGCTTTTGGAGACAAAACTCACCTTCATCAGATGTATGACATCATATAGACAGTAAAGAAAATCAATGAGGGGCATCCTAAATATCTCCTAGATCAGAGGTTATCAACCTGTGGTACGGGTAGCCCTAGGGGTACGCTGACCTCTTGCTGGGGGTACACCAAGCCCTGCCCCTTTGCCCCATCAGCAGCTAATTAAGTGTTAATTAACATGGATTTTACCTCCCCCTTCTGTCTCTCTGATTTTGGTTTTGGACTTATTTTTGTACTTTGAAAAATGTACTTTGGTGGGGTGGGGGAGGGAGGAGCTGATTTTGGGAAGTGTGACGTGGAGAAAAAAGAGATCCTTGCACACACACACACACACACACACACACACATATATATATATAGATATATATATAGATAGATAGATAGATATATCACTCACTCACTCACACACACACACTCAGTTAAATAAGACATTTTTCACATTTAAAATTGTTTTAGTACTATTTTATTTAATTATTAATTACCTAATTAATTAATTGATCCAATTAATTAGCAGTAAATTAGCAGGGGGTACTTCAGAAAATTGGACCATGATAGGGGGTACCCGGGCCTCGAAAGGTTGAGAACCCCTGTCCTAGATGACCCTACAAGGCATTAAAATGGCATAGGTATCATTTTATTCCACCCTTTCTCCATGGATCTCAGGGTGACGGTGACATATGCAAAGTTTTCTCATTTTATTCACATAAACAGGCCCAAGGTCATCCAGTGAACATCATGGATAAGTAGCAAAAGGAGAATCATGAACATTTACAGTGCAATCTTATGTACACTTACCTGGGAGGAGTAAGCACCACTGTACACAGTAGCACTTACTTCTGAGTAACATACACAGAACTGCACTCTCTTTCCCTCTCTCCTTCTTCTCCTTGCACCATTTCAGTACCTTGAAGTGACGCTACAATCCTGTGCAGATTTTCCTGGAAGTAGGCCTCATTGAACACAATGCGACTTACTTCTGAGTAGACTCGCATAGGATTGGACTATAAGAGAAGCAACACAATATCTGCTCCTCTTAATTTTTACAATTCCTTACACCAACAGTAGTTTTGCACCTTTAAAATTTGGGAAACCAGTTGAAACCATGGTAAATAAATACATTAAAATGCATTTTTTTTATTAATAACTTAATTTCCAGATGTGCAAAGGAGCTCACTACAGATGCTCAATGATGAGAAACCAGCTTCTGAATATGCTCAAAAAGGCATTATCTTACTTATGATTATTGTATGTGTCCCAGAGTTGAGACCTTGATCAAGGTCTCAGACAGTGTAAGTGAAGGAATTTACACTTCGAGACAGTGATAAAGTTCAGCCCTGGTGAAGTCTAGCTCAAATTAAGTTCTTAAGCTCAAATCCAGACAATAATACTTCCCTGCTCTGGACCCATCACCCATCTGCTTTTTTTGAGTACCTTTGCTCCAGTCTCAAATAAACACAGCAAGTGTTTGTAAATGCACTGCTTACTTTAATATACACTATGTATGCAAATTGAATATCCAACAGCTGTTTTAGCAACTCTTACCAGCTTGTTTCCAAATAACTGAAATCAAGCTCAAATTGGCTCAGCACATCTCCTCCTAGAATTAGAGGAAAAAGAGCATAAGACATTGTAGTGGAAATTGCAGAAGAACGGTGAGGAGTTAGTGGTGTCATCAGTGGTCCCCTGTTTTGACAGATCCGGGAAGGGAGGGGTTAAAGGACCTGAAGTTTGACAGGACTGGGATATAAAGGGTTGACACCCAGGACTACTGGGTGGAAGCACAACTGTAGGCAATTGGACGTGGCTCCACACCTGTGGACAATTAGAAGGACCTGGCTGTGCACTGATTGCCAGCCCACAGCTGTGCCCATTTATGCTTAATGAAGACTTGGAGAAATAAAAGACTTGGAGGCCAGCTACAGCACCAAAGAGGCTTGCTACCTTGCTAGAGTGACATGCTGTTGGATTGCTGCGTGATGACTTTGCTAAGATGGGGAACCTTTGCTGGACTGACTACTTACCTGGATGGACTGATATCTGGACTGACTGATATTGGGGGAGCTCTGCCTGACTGGGTGGAGAGATGTTTCTTGATTGGACTTTTGTTGCAAGATGCTTTGCTGGACTGGAGAAAGGCAACAAGGAGATTCCACAGCCGTGGGGAAACTTGCTGAGTTTTTCCAAGGACACTTGCCTTGTTTAGATAAGCAGACTGGGTTACTGAGTGATTGCTTTCACTTTGGGAAATTTATAGGTGATAAGGGTTGCTTGGAAAGCAATAAAACTTTGTTAATTGCTAGGCTTACCATATCCAAAGGGGGACAGGGTGCCTACACCTTTAACCATTGTAAAAAGAGGGAATTTGGGCAGGTGCAGCTCATAATGGAAGGGTGCAACAAGCTGCACCTGCCCAAATTCCCTCTTTTTACAATGGTTAAAGGTGTAGGCACCCTGTCCCCCTTTGGATATGGTAAGCCTATTAATTGCTGCCTTGAGTTCAGGAGTTTGTTTCTGCACACAGCGTTTTAACTATTTAAGAGCGAAAGTGCTAATTTTAGCCTAAAGTGGACTTTTGAAAGGGAATAGAGTGGCTCAGAGGAACCTGGGACACAACAGACATCAGTTCATACAAAGTGTTGTGCCTGTGCAACATTCAGTATATAAGAATGTTCTCTAGGAGATGGAAAAGCCAGTAAGTGGGAAAAGCCAGTAAGTGGACATCACAAGTTGTTTAAAACAAAGTACAAATCCCAAAGCAAGAAACTAAGGTATGACTGTTGAAGAATTAAGTTTTTCAAAAATGGTTAATCTCTCCTGATGAAGATAGCATGAACTCAAAACAGGTCTAGTTTAAATTATTTGAATTCCTTCGCTTACCCAAGTATCCAACATCTTAGAAAATGGGAAAAGTTGTATATTATGAGTGCGTTTCCAGGCTCACATGCAATATAGTTCAAACTGCCCTGAATAGTTGGTACTTAAGAGTAGAGCTTGACAGGGAGGGACCTTTGCTGACGGAATGAGCAGGCAGAAACACTCTGGGCTGAGGGCCACTCCTACTGTTGTACCACTACTGCTGTTGGACACGCATTTGTGGCTGAGTACACAAGCGGCTGCACTGCAAGTTTAGACTCAGAAATACTGGATATACGTTACCAAAATCACCAGCAGCATGAGCTTCTGAATACGAACCATGAAAATCAATCTGGGGAAAACAGAAACAATGTAACTTAAAATTCAATTATACAAGTAGAAGAGCTATACAACTGATAGAACCAAAGTTGTCAATTTTTCCCCTTCTTGTCAGATATATATAGGGAATTATCCAGTCCCTCCTAGCTTCCTTTCCCTCTTACGCATGTTGCTCCACATGCAGGATCCCACTACAGTGGCAGGATCTTCTTGCCAATGAGTTTCAAAATACACGACTTCTTTCTCCTTCTCGAATGACTTTCAAAACTTCAAAATCATGTTCTTCAATCCCAGAGGAAAGTAGGCTTTGTAGCTAGCAGTCGTCAGCCTGCAAAGGCCATTACGCAAACACCTTCAGCTCAGCAGCGTCAGTAGGCGCGCGCCGCCCTAGTAACCCCCCCGTTCCCCCCCCTCAAAATTTGGCAGCGTGAAGGACCTACCCCCCCTGGCCGGCTCCACACATCTGCGCCGGCCAGCTGTCCAAGGCCTAATGACAAGGCCCAATGTGTTAATACGTGATTTATTATGTTTTTCGTGCATGCGCACAACGAGAAACCTGCGCATGCGCGAAGAACGTTATAATTTACGTATCGCCGCACTGGGCCTTTGTTAGAAGGCCCTGGAGCGTCGAACGGGGAGGTCGCTCCGAGGCCTTCTCCTGGCCTCAGAGCCTCCGGAGGGCGACGCGCGCAGCGGAGGTGACACGTGCGTGGGTGCGCGCATCACCCTCTGCGTGCGTCACCCTCTGGCGGTCTGCCCCCCGCGCCTCGCTCTAGCGACGCGCCTGCTTCAGCTAGCAAACTATACAAACACCCTGAAAGAATTTGCATATCCAAAGAGGGTGACTGCAACATTATTTTCTTTCCAATATTTATAATCTGCCTCTCCAGCTGTTCAAGGTGGCTTACAGTCAAAGAGAACAGTAACAATAGCAAAATCCTAAAAACAAGTGCTGCATCGTCCATCTAAAGAAAAGGCAGAAGCACCACACAGAAACAATTGGACCCCGACAACAGTAAGGTCAAAGAGCTTTATCTCCCCCCCCCCCCCATTCAGTTACCAAATGCCTGTGAAAATTAATGGGCTTTACATTTGTTTCAAAAACTTGCAAACGAGTAGGGCTGGTATCAGAATGGTGACGAACAATGGCAGAGATTATTCAGGAAACTGCTGCTGCTCTTGCTGTCACCAGGGATGAACTGAAGTTTGTGCAGGGGACTTAGTCCAGCTGTTTGGGATGCCAGGAGAAGGTGGGAAGGAAACTTTGCCAGGACACTTTGGGCAACAAGTCCAGCTAAAGTATCAAGGAAAAAAAAATCCTGCCCTGCCCAAACTGCACCCTCCCCCATCAAAGCTACTGTGTTACAGGGGCAAGCAGTACGGGGGCGACAGTTGAGGCAACCCCACCCCCTCCTACGCTACCGAAAATCACCACAGCCAACCTTTGAAGTGCGCTCACGCACTGCTTACTGTACTCGAGTAGCGGGTGGTGCACGAGCACACTTCAAAGGTCAGCTGCGGCTTCAAAGGTTGCCTCCCCTGTGACGGAGGCACCACACGTCCCTGCTGTATTAGATCCAAAGTGATGGAGCAGTCACACTGCTTCCCTGAACAACAACTCTCATATCTGCATGTACTGCCCAAACAAGCCACAGATCCCCAAGCAGCTCAGCTATCAAATTTTACCTTGCTTTAGACAGCCAGACTAGATGAGGTCAAGTTGAGGTAAAATTAGTCAAACAAGACTAAATGCCTATTGCGTGATTGAGGCCTATTTGTTCATTTTTTTAAATGTAAATGCAGTTACCCAATCTGGATTGTGACTGTAGTAGGGAGTCCTTTTCTGGACTGGATCCATCTTCCCCTTCCACAGCTGCTTTGCCCCAAGAAGAAAGCTCCCACTGGTGCCAATAACTTTTCTCCTGAGGCAAATGGTAGCCATGGAAAGGTATCAGGATCTGGAACACAGCAGGACAAAGAGTTAAAGCCCCCCCCCTTCCATTGTATTCTGGATTCAAGCCCTGCACAGCTGCTATTTATACTGACTGAAAAAAACAAACATGCAGGCCCCAGGCATACACTAAGCTTATTGCCTAGTTTAACAGGACAAGAGGCATGGCCTTCCACGAACTGTTGCTTTCTTATCTGCTTCCCCCCCCCCCCAATTGTTGGAGCTCCTAGACCAGCCTGTTGTGCTCACTTTCCAATGTCTTTGGAGCATGTGCACTCTCCTACCTTATGTGCTAGGGAACAGACCCAACCAGTTAATTTTAAAGAGGGCAAATAGCAGCAAGATTCTTATCCCACCCCACCCCACTCCATCCTTTGTATGTAGACAGGGTATTGTACTATTACTGATGAAAAGGAAATATGAAACAAAAGGGTAAATATGGTTAGGGTAAGTTGCAACCATGTAGGAAAAACTCTATGCAGAGGGGTAGCCAGGCGCCCCTGCTACTGGGGCGGAAAACCCCGACGCCCCCAAGCTAATTAGCATAATTAATTTGCATAATTATGCTGTTTTAAAAATTGCTGTTTTTAAAGGGGATTTTTAGCGCTAGCAGGGCTTCTAATAGTTTGTGTATGCTTTGCGCAACTTACTGTGTGTACTGTGACCCTCCCGCGACGATCTCCAGGGGCGCAGACGATCTTCCGGGGCACAGATCGCTCCTCTGCTGCTCTGCAGCCCCTGGCGCGAACTCTGTAAAGCGCCCAGGAGCGCTTTGCAGAGTTCACGCATGCGCAGAACGTCGATTGGAAACATCGGCGCTCTGCGCATGCGTGAACTCTGCAAAGCGCTCCTGGGCGCTTTACAGAGTTCGCGCCCGGGAGCAGAGGAACGATCTGCGCCCCGGAAGATCGTCTGCGCCCTGGAGATCATCGCAGGAGGGTCACAGTACACACAGTAAGTTGCGCAAAGCATACATAAACTATTAGAAGCCCCGCTAGCGCTAAAAATCCCCTAAAAATCTTTTTAAAAAGCGAAAAAAACCCGAAACTTAAAGAGGCTCCCGCGCCCCCCCCGAAGCCTTTCCGCCCCTACGCCCTGGGGCCCACCGCCCCATATCAGGCGACGCCTCTGACTCTATGCCTAATTAACATCAAGGTGCATGCTTACCGCTGCCATAGCATGTAGAAATCCTTGCTCAACCCCCAAGCTATGCCAGCTGACATCTGCCACCATGTGAGAAGCAATTCCAAAGAGGAAAGCCACCAGTTTCTCTGTACCCTAAATGCAAGCAATAAAAAATGCATGATTCTTCAGTAATTTGACTGAAATTAAGTTCAAACTTTATTCAGAGAGACAAAACAAATGCAAAAATACCTTTCACCTGACATATGATTAAAGCTTGCCTAATGCTTTCACCAACACAGGGATGGAAGCTCAGTAGTACTTAGAGCACTGTTCTTCAACCTTGGGGTCGGGACCCCAATGGGGTCGAACTTCACAAAGCCTCATTTGTGGGGCCGTGAAATCCCACATGGGAACTACAATGGCTGCTGGGGGGTATTGCTGGGTGGTGGGAAACCTGCTGGGCGGGGGCTTCCACAGGGATTTCATCCCCCTCCTCCCCTTCCTTTGCTGGGGAGGAGGTGGGGAACTGCGGCTTGGCTCTCCTGTCCCGGAATGACCCAGCTGCTGGTGGCTGGGCGAGCTCGGAAGGACGAGGCTGCCGGTGCCAGGGCAGGGAATGGGCCGATCGAGGCCTGGGAGTGGGGTGGGATCAATGGTGGGTCCCCAGTCTCATACTTTATTTATTTATTGGGGTCATGGCACAAAAAAGGTTGAAGTCCACTGCTTTAGGGCACCAACGAAAAAGGAGCAGGTCACAGCTCCAACAAGCTTTCACTCTAACATGCCTCACAGGAGAGACAATCGAAGGAGGGAAGGCAGGAGGTGGCACAGGTAACTAGGGAAGAATACTCCATCAATTCAGTTTCATTTTATCAGGCAGGCTGTGTTCAGGTAGACCAAGACTTCAATCTTATGGACACTTACTTAGGAATAAACTCCATTGAACTCAGTGGTGCTTATTTCTGAGTAGACATGCATAGGACTGCGCTGAAAGAGGAGGACTAAGGGGTTTTCAAAGGATACATAGTAAAATAAATTTTGAGTGGCAATGTGTACATTGTCAATGTGAACCACCACAGTACAATGTGAACCATCCTGAAAATATTTGTTGAAGGGCTGTACACAAATTAATTAATTACTATGAAGGAGAGAGGGTGGTGTCATGCAGAATATGGACCTTTTTATTTTAAAGGGCTTCCTCCAACAACTAGTCATGAATACAATGAAGATACTGTATTTGCCTAATCTAAAAGGAGTCAGAGGCACTCCAAAGAATTATTTGCTTCCCAAAGTTCCTTGGTAGTCTTGGCGAATCACAGTTGCACACTGTTTTTAAGTAACTTTTTTTCCTCAGTGAATGTATGCTTCACTAAAAGTAACAGTGCACATAAATTGTACTTTCATGTCAGACAGAAGAAGAGCAGAACCTGAAGCTACATATACAATGATTAATAACATTTCATAATAATAACAATAATTAACATTTCATGTAGTGCTTTCCAAGCGTGCAGAGTTCTTCACATGCATTATTTTGATGTTATTCTTACAACAATGCTGTAAAGCAAGGAAGTATTATTATCCCCATATTGAAGCTGAGGCCGAGAGGGAGTGGTTTGCCTAACGCCACCTAGGTCATGGCAGAGGGGCAGTCCAATCCACCGCAAATCCCCGTGCGGCAATGCAGTGGCGCCAACATGGAGTCCGCTGAATCATGTAGGGGAGTTGCAGCCTTGGAAGGCCTCCCGGGGTAAAAGGAACATTTGTTCACTTGCCCTGGGGTAAGCCTATGTGGACCCGGTGGGTCAACTCAGACCTGCACCAGCGATATTGCTGGCGCAAGTCTATGTTGACCCAGGAAGGTGGATCAGGTCTAGGAAGGGGATCAGGATTCGGCAGACTCCGCTGCCGCCAAATTTGCCCCCTTACCGGGCCCAATCCGCTCTCACGTTCCACCGGCATAGCACTCAGTTAGGATTGGGCCCTGAGATTCAAACAGAGGAAGTCCTGAATTGCAGTTCTCTTTCATAGCAGCTACACTACAACAACTCTCAAAAGCTTATCATTAAGAAACATCACAATTCATCTAACAAGTTCTTTCTCAATTTCTTTCTGTACCTATGAATGAATGAAAGAGTGAAATGGTTTATAGAAATAATAGTATCGGGACCTTCCATTTGAACATTTTATAGGGAATGTATTACCTCTCCCCAGGGCTGTGGATAATTCTTTCTGATGTAGTGGATACTGGTGTTGAGAAAAGGTGCCCAATGAGTGTCTTCAGATACTTGATGGAATATCCCTGAAGTGCCAGAAGATAACATTTCATTATAAAAGATATGATTTTGTAAATTCATTTTTAATCAATGGAATATTTAAAGCATGTAACATTTTGCAACAGTTTTTGCAGCAAAAGATTCAAGGAATATTTTTTTTGCATGTCTTACAGCACTAGAACAAACAAACAAAAACCTACATATTACGTTTGAGATGAAACCTTGAATGAAAGTCTGTTGATTCTGCATGTGCTTAAGAAAACTGTTACTGACAAGTACCTTGTACTCCTAATGGAAGAAAAAATCTAGTGAACTGAAATGGAATGCTTGTGGTTAAATGACTGCATGGGAGTTTATGAAAATCTGCTTAGTAACTGATAAGACAAACACTATGGGTCAAATCAGGAGTTTTACCAAATAGGTTTTGGAAAAAAAGTTTACTTAAAAATAAGTACAATATAAATAGCATGCCCTGCTTGGGTTGTACCATATCAGTTCTTCTGTGGAGATCTAGGATGTTGCCAGGCAACCCAATCCTTCCCAATCCTGCCTCCGCGCCGGCCGCCCTTACTCTTTGGTCGTTGCGAAGGTGCTTTACGGCACGTTCGCGATGGCTTCCGGCGGCAGAGTGCTCGCTCCACCGCCCGATTGTTGCGCAGGATTGCGCTCTTATACTGAGTCAGACTATTTGTTTATCTATTTGTCTATCTAGCCAGTATTATGTTTCAGGTAGGGGCCTTTTCAGGTAGGGGCCTTTCAGGTAGGGGATTTCCCCATAGGGGAATCCCTAGGTATGCAGAAGGATACAAAAAAAATTACAAAAATGTTTGTAATTTTTTTTAAAAAAATCAAAATAACCCTGATGAGGCACAAGTATGCCTAGGAGCCAAAGAATGTTAAGGTGTCAGCTGGAAAAACCCAAGAGCAGAAGGGAGGGGGGCAGGGAAAGGAAACTGACCTGCTTGAGCAAATTTGGGTTAGGGCTAAGTCATCTCTTGGAGTTTTATTAATATCCCTCCTCCTCTAACTTAAGGCAGATGAAGTGAAAACTTTAGCAGGCACAGCTATAGGTACCATTTAGTGTAAACATCCTTAATATTTTATGACATGGACATTTGTTTCCTATGAACAACATACCTGCCATTTTCAAGGCAACAGATACAATATTTATGTCTAGCGTAGTCCTATTGACTTAGATTCATCTAGAAGAGTTTATGACTTGAGCTTTATTTTTTTATAACCTGTCTCTTTACTATTAGTGTATATAACTATTGGAACAATATTCTTTCTGAGAACATTACCAATTACACATTTGCAAGACATGTACAATGTTTTGTAGCTATCTTTAAAAGATGCAATACATGAAAGTACTTAGATATATGATGATGGATGATAGATAGATGATATGATGATTTATAAGCCATCTAAATTAAATTATTTCAATTCAAACTGCCCTTATTGCATTGAAATAAGTGAAGCTAAATTAGATTCAATTCTACTGAAGTGGGATTAAGCTACAGGCTTTGACAGCTACAAACCAGCTTGCCTTCAAGTACATCAACAGAACTAATTTAAATACTGGGCTACCTGAATTTTACAAAGAAAACAGACTGGTTCCAGTCATCTATGTTTGTCACCAGCCCAGCTGCTTATTCTCTATAGTTTTCCTGGGCAGCCACTTCCTGCAGAATAGTAAGTTCTATTCAGACTCTCAACTGGCACAATTACAAGCAGGCCTTTAGCCAGTCAGTATAAATGCATTAAGAATCAGATTAATGATAAGAATTAATAAATGCATTAAGAATTTCTGGGTTCTTCAGAAAAAACATTACATTTATTTTATTTTTTACCATTCTTGCAGATAGGAGAATAAAAAGCATCAGGATAAAGGCTTCCAGCCTGATATGCATCTTGGTGGTTTAGTAACAGCTGGACAGGAGGATGAAGTAACAAGAATCAACACGGGGGGGGGGGGAGAATATTAACAGTTACATATTTACTTATTTCTTTAAAATATTTATACATCACATTTACTCTTATCAGGAGATTCCAAGGCAGTTTACAGTATTCCCCCCCCCCCATATACCAATATTTCAGATGCAGAAAAAAGGCAGCACTTAATATTAATATTTAGGTATTATCAGTCAAACAATCAACTCTATAGGCAATCTCAATGTTCCTGGAAAGCTCACAGCAGGGCATGATGGAGAAAGTAACCCCATGCTATTTATTCAGAGTATATAGAGTCAGCAGCTACAAGAATCTCTTAAACTCTTCCTTTTTCCAAAACTTGTCATAGAGACCCTGACACAACAGCTTTCTTTGAACTTAAGGAGGTGATAGAAGCTGATTAGCTGAAAGTGTCAAGTGTCCTTTAAATGAAAAAGACAAAAGGGCTAGATGTCTATTATTAGATATCAAGACATCTCATTTGGCCCGTACCAACTAAATATACACAATTTACAACTTCCATAATCACTGTCCCAGACGTTATAGACAAAAATTAACAAGAAGGATTCCCAATGCATAATCTAACACTGTCATTATCTAGGAGTTCAGTCTTCTATTCCAATAGCATATAAAACTGCAGGCAAGAATTTGTTACTACTGTTCTATATTATAACACTGTTATAAAGAATTAGTCCATGTTCCTTGTGTAGTTTGACTATAAATTAATACAATTTAATTAATACAATTAATACAATTTAATACATTAATACAAATTAATACAATTAATAGTTATAATTATACAGTTAATACATTAATATGTTCAATTCATCCAAATAATTATATTTAATGTAACTATAACTGGATTCAAAATAATTTTGAAAGATTAATAAATATGTTTTTGTATATAATCCACTGTCTGAATAAAGATAGTATAAATAAATGTAAGCAGCTCACAGTCTAAAACAGACAAAAGTTAGTAAATAAGGGAACATAATGCATATTAGAATGTCATATAATGCTATAAACAGGCTCCTACCTTCTTGTAGTCAACATTTCCCTCTTGTTTGCTGAAAAATTCCAGAGCTCTATGGGCTGGAAAAGTAAAATCACAGTACAGTAGGTGACTCTAGTTACATAAGTTTAATAATGCAAAAATGAAAGCAGGTGGAATGCTGTATACCAGGGGTTCTCAACCTTTGGAGGCCTGGGTACCCCCTATCACAGTCCAATTTTCAGAAGTACCCCCTGCTAATTAACTGCTAATTAATTGGATAATCAATCAATTAGGTGATTAATCATTAAATAAAAAGTACTAAAACAATTTTAAATGTGAAAAAATGTCTTATTTAACTCTCTGTTTGTGTGACACACACACACACACACACACACACACACACACACACACACACACACACGTACAAAGTACAAAAATAAGCCCAAAACCAAAATCAGAGAGACAGAAGGGCTCCGAAAACAATTAAAACTTAAAATCCATGTAACACTTAATTAGCTGCTTATGGGGCAGATAAGGGGCAGGGCTTGGCGTACCCCCAGCAAGAGATCCGCGTACCCCTAGGGGTACCCGTACCACAGTTTGAGAACCTCTGCTGTATACAGTATGTCTAATAAAAATAGATTTCTACAATAACCAAGTATAGGCTACAATCCTATACATAGTTACCTAAGAATAAGTCCTATTGAACTCAGCGGAACTTACTTCTGAGCAGACATGCATAGGATTGTGCTAATAATCACTTTTAGCCCAATCCTACCTAAATCCCCCATGCCAATGCAGCTGTACTAATGAAGCGCATGCTGCATCCAGCAGGAGGGACAGTGGGAGGTCTCCTCAAGGTAAGAGGTCATGCAGAAATAACTGTGTTAGGCATCAAGTGAGAGAGAGCGAGAGAGCGAGAGAGAGAGAGCCTTCCATTCTCAGTTTGCTACCACTGTGACTGGAGTCATGAAAAAGTGGGTGGAGAGGTGCTTGGGAAGAGGCAGACAGGTGGGTTAAGAGGGTGTAGGATTCGTGCATGGGCTGTGGGAGGGTTCAGATCCTGTGGGAGGATCTGACCCTGTTCTCCCACGACAGGGTGTGAAACAGATTCAAAATTGGGTTTTTAAAACCTATTATATTTCACGTGGGTGGGGGGGGGGAGAACAGTTTGTGTTTTTTTAGCACAATTCTAAGCCTGAGTGGTGCAGCACGTGCCACCTTCCTCTCCTTGCTTCAAATAGAAATAAGGATAGTTTGGGACACGATATCCTTACACAATATCATTGAGATCCCTTGTATTTTTTATTGTAAGAAAGTAGCTCTCAATGAATTACATAGCATTGCCATCTTTTTCATGTCAATTCTCTTTGCATTGTGCAGTTCTACACTGAATTCTTTGGAAAGTTCACATGACAATTGGATTAGACTCATCAAAATTATGTGGGAAAACAGTGTCCAGCGCAAATCCCCATGCAGTGGTGCAGCAGCACCAGCACAGGCTGTGCTGCATCCTGCGCAGGAATTTCGACAGCTGGAGTTCATTGTGGGGTAAGGGCACATTTGTCCTCTAGCCCTGGGGTAAGCCCCAGCATCCACAATTGGGCAACTTGGACCTGCGCAAGCTATATAGCTGGCGGAAGTCTGCGTTACCCCATATCGGTGGATCAGGGCTGGGAGGGGGGATTGGATGCAGCATGCCAATGCCACCAATTCTTCCCCCGCCACTCTGCCCCACCTGTCACCGCTCATTCCCTGTCGTTACACACACACCCTGCCCTCTTCCAGCCTCCACACGCTGCTCGACATGGATCCTACCTTCCTTGGCGCATGCTGCCCCTTCTGGTAGCGCGCGCAAGCCTTTGCACCAGCCTCGGCAACTGCTGTGCCATCACAAAGTGCTTCATGGCACTTTTGCAACAGCAAGCATCAGCTCAGTGCGCGCTGTGCCAGTGCTTCTTTTCATGTGGATTGTGTCATAAGGTTGCAATCCTTTACACGTTTACCGGAGAGTAAACCACTGAACTCAGTGGAACTTACTTCTAAAGAAACATTACAGGATTGCACTATATCAATTGCACTATAGAATTGACATGACTATAAAAGTAGTCTCAAACTATGGTGTTTTTATGTTTTTTGAGCAGTCATTTTATTCACTTTACAGCTGAAATCCAACTCAGCAGGAAATATTTACATTTGCCCATCCTGCTAAATCTAATTCACCACTTAATTCACCACTAAATATTATACGCGGACTTATGCAAATTACTCGAACAACAATATGATTAAAATAAAATTAGCAGACACATTTGTTTTTGCCTCCTAGCAATAAGAGTATAGCTGAGGTTTCATTATAAAATAGATTGCAATCAAAACATTCACTACTACACAACCAGTGCTATGTCCAACCAAATAAATGTCCAGTTTTCTATGTTCCCTCTCACCCCTATAATGTTTGGGTTTTTTAAAGATCTGTTGTTTTAAGTGCTAGGCAGAGAAGTTACAAGATGTTTATAATACACTTGAAACCTCAGAAGACATTTAGTATTTCATGGATCCACTCAAATAAGTCCTGGGGGCTGAGGTATAACAAAATGTCTTAACATGAATGACTGAGAATATAGCACATACATATGCTCTGCTGCATGTTCATAATGATATCTTTGCATTATGTTGATATTATCATTACAGTACTTATTTTACCCACCTCTGGATGCATCCAGTCCTAGCTTTGCTAGCAGTTTAAAGTGCAGGATTTTATTTTAAAAGGTGCTGCATATTTGCACAGCTAAAGAAGCACCTAGCAACTGTCACTGACACCAATTAAAGAACATTTGGCCTTATCATATATCTTACCTATTTCAATATGTGTTGATAGACCACATGGTGTAGCTCTTCCGCAAAAAGTGCAAAGTAGAGCCAGAAAAATAGACCAGATCTTGAAATCTTTCATGTTGCTGATCTTCTGGGCCTATAAACTATGATTTTGAAACAGCTTTCGATAGGATGACTGCGACCTTTGAAATACGGGCTACAGTGCATTTCGTAATCAAATATGACACTGATAACAGCAGCTAAAGCACTATGTTGTTTGAAATGTCAGGTTGCCAGTTTCTTATCAGTTACTTATCTGCCCATTATTTATCAGTTTTCTTCATAGCTGATAGTTTTCTTCTTTTACAGACAAGAAGCAACCCGACTGAAACTTGGTATGATTCTTGTTTTTCATAAGTATCTGTGCAAAAATGCCTAGAACAGAGAAACTATATGTTAATGTATGTCATTTAACAATTCCTCTCTCTCTCTCTCTCTCTCTCTCTCTCTCTCTCTCTCTCTCTCAGCACACCATTGCCTACTAAACCCTTCTCTGCTGCCACAGTCTTATCAGTAAAAACGATGCATCAGCATTTGTTTCATTTTTAAAAAAACAGAACGTGAAATATTTATGGTTATACTTCACTTTATTAATATAAATAACACAGTGGGATTACTCACTGTAAAAAATATTTTGCACTGACATGAGAGGTTTGCAAGCCTACATGAGGCTTGACTCATAAATTAATATTAAAGGATAAGAATTTAGTTTTAACCTTGATTTCACCACTACTACACACTACCAAACTACAGATCCTAGTAAAATACCGGTACATCCATTGAAGGGTATAATCTTGGGCCACTGAAATCAACAGAGGTTTTGCCATTGACCTATGGATTACTCCCATATAGGCTGATGCTGTGCCCTATATAAAGTGGAGAGGTGGGACATACGTTGTTCTTCCAAAAGATTATCCTAGCAGTAAAGAGTGCTTATGGTTTTCAAAAGGCAAGAGATACAGGGCTCTCATCTTCCTGCCTACTGCACAATGCTGTTTAGCTGACACAGACCTAGAGTACTACTTGTTCATCTGACTGCCCATGGTGGCAGGGAAACAGGGAGCCCCTCAATTAAAGAGTAATTTCTTGTAGAAGTGATCTATACTCACCTCTAGTTAGTCTTTAACAGCTTTGTCATTATGACAGCTCTGTACCTCACACAGACTAAAATGTATTGATTTTTATAATTATTGAAATATTGTTTATTAATAATTTTGACATCCTGGATGAAAAATATGCTCAATCGCTGGCGGAGAACCAAGCAGTCCCGTGTACGTAAAAAAGGCCTGGGAAGGATAGGACTCGACGTGCACCAGCGCTGCTGATCCCTCCCCCCTCCTGGGCCCAATCCACCCCCATCGTCGCCCTCCCCTGCCCTGTTAAGCCCCCTACTCGCCCCCCACCAGCCCCCACACCACTCAGAGCTTACCTTGGTGACTTTGTAGTGCAGTCCGGTGGGCAGGCAGCGCAGAACTTCCACCTGGTGCGCCTTACTCCCAGGAGGCTGAAAACATGCTTTCCAGCACATTTGCAACACCCTGGGCCAGTGCAGCATGTGCTACGTCAGCCCAGCCGGGGAATACGATTGCACCGTTACTTATGTAATGCAAAAATAGCCATATGCTAAACACTACCCTAATTCACTACTTGCATATGCAGCCAGATTTGCTACCCAGACTCATCACTTGGATCAAATTTTCAAAACAAAGGAGCATTTTGCAGCTGTGGTTCCAAAATAAGGACTATCTATTATATTTCATGGCACTAAGCTGTTCTGGAATAATGATCCACACTTTAAAACAAAAACCATATAGCAATGTGGTATGGCAGATAAAATATCCCTTAAGATCCCACTAAAAAGTGGCAACATAGAAGAAACAGATTCATTGCTCTGTTTAGCTGTACAGGTGGGCCCCCATATCCGCTGGGGATATGTTCCAGGCCCCTCCGTGGATACTTGAAACTGTGGATAAGAGCGAACACCCCCCATGGTTTCCTGAGGGGCCCCCCACCCTGCCTCCCCTGCAGGCAGGCATGCTTGCCCCCCAGCTGTTATTTTTCTTTCAGCAAGCTTTGTTTCTTCCTTAAAACAAACAGAGAAGCAGCCTCCATTGCAGGCAAGTAGAACGAGACTAAGTCCTAGAGAGGCTCTGCAAGGTTTCTGTTAACCTTGCAGAGCCTCTCTAGTACTTAGTCTCGTTCTACTTGCCTGTAATATGCAGCCAGAGGCTGCTTCTCCTGTTTCTTTAAGGAAGAAACGAAGCTTACTGGGAAAAAAGTAAAAGCCAGGGGGGGGGTCCCCACGATCCGTGGATAACTGAAACCGTGGATAGCGAATCAGTGGATATGGGGGCCCACCTGTACACTTCACAGGATGACCTTTGGCATCTCACTTAATGAGAGCCAGGGCTCACTAAGTAGATGCCATCAAAGCCAAGAAAGCAGAGTGTGAAGCAAGGAAATACTAACTAGGGAGACACAGGTTAGTAACACACACATCTCCTTGAAATGTGTAGCTTGGGCTTCACAATCACTTAATGTAGATTAGGATCCTCAATTTCACTCATATAGTGCCATTTTTACACAAGATAGAAAGTGGAAAAGAAATATTAGGGCTATTCATATTATACTGCATGCACATGCAAGTTTTCAAGTGAATAATTGAACCTGTATTTCATTTTTTAAAATCACAGAAATTGGACCCCTCAAATATAGAGTATAGTAATTTTGTATATGCACTGAACATAGCATGTGAATAATCGAATATGAGTACAGTACAGATCAGCAATCATGTGTATACTGTACACAGATTGTACATGTGCTGAACTTAATGAGCAAATTGGGCATTCAAGTCAATGAAGGTTCTATATCTGCCTTTCAGACTACCTACTTAGTGTGTCACATGTGAAAGCATTATAGCATCGCAAAGGAAAAAGAACACAGCTATCATGTGAAACAGAATCATTGCTGCATATTTTATTTACCGGTATTTATGAAATTTATACCCCAGTCTTCAGGCAAATGCCTCCTGGAGTAGCTAATAAAAAATAAAATACAACAATAAATTCACAAAAATATAAAGCAGGGAGCAGCAAGAACACAAACAGCTAAAGTATTATAACGCAACTAACAGCACAAACCTAACCAACTTGCCAGTGTAGCCATGCCAACAGGGCGCACAGTGCATTTTGCAGTGCGGGGGCAGTTACGGAGGCCTCTTCAAGGTTGTTCCCTCACCCCGGGGCTGCATTGCAGCTGCACCAGTGCCGGAAAGTTGGTTAGGATTGCGCTGTCCGGATGCAACCCTAGTATACACCCTTCCTTGGGAGTACTAAGTTCCATTGGCTTACTTCTGAGGAGACGCCTAGGATTGTACTTCAAAAATATAAATAGACCAGAGCAAATAAAAAGGGACTGTAGTTGCCAGGCTCTAGGGAAAAAAGGCTATAATAAATTGTATTCATATATCTAAGATTCTACAGACCTTGGCTGTGAACCTGCCGGCCTGCAAAAAATATTTCCAACTGGGCTCCTAAGGGCACTGGCAGCTCTGCAATAGGCACTTGCAATAGGCACTGCTGTAGGTTTGTATATCTGAAAAGGAGCCCACAAAAACAGTACCATCTGCACGCCTACAGACGACCATTTATACCATTTCAATGCCCTGAGCTGTGGTAAAACCTACCTTACTACCTGATTGGCAGGATGCACACAGCCAAGGAAGCTGCCCTTGGCAGGCTGGCGTACTTTGGCACCTATCTGGCGGGACGCCACAGCTACAGCAGCTCACCACGCAAACAGCGAAGCAGTCCCGGCGACTGCAACACTTAAGATGGTTCAAAGAGAACAAATCCATGTTACTTGTTAATGTTACGTGACTTTGGATGAAAGCAGCCCGACTCGGAGCGCTCTTTCATTGGAGTTCGAAAAAGGAACTCATGAGGCAATGAAGCTGCGGCTGCTGCATCTGCAACGGGCCTAGTTCGGTGCCCGGGTTAGGTACTTCGCTCGCTAAGCGGCCAGGAGGCGCGCCAGCCAGGAGCCCTTTGCACTCTCCCGCCCCACGCTCCACCCTCTGTCCCTGGCGCGCGCGGCCATGGCGACTCGCTTAGCGTCCTGGAGTTTCCGTGCGCCACGAAGCCACCCCCGGTTTCTGCAGCAGCTGCCTCAGGCGGGGACGACCTTGGCAGGGCCTGTCGTGATCCGGCTCAGCAGCAGCGGTCTCGGCCCGGCACCATGGCGCAGCGGCACCCTGGTGCGTTCCGGAGGCTTCGTGGGAGGCCGCTGGCTGCAGGCAGCAGCCGCTTTCCCAGTGCGCGATCCGGCCAGCGGCGCGGAGCTGAGCCAGGTGGCGGACTGCGGGGTGGAGGAGGCGCGGGCCGCGGTGAGAGCCGCCTACGAGGCCGGTGTCGCCTGGAGCGAAGTCTCTCCTAAGGTGAGGAGGCAAAGCAGCCTGGTGGCATTTGTGGGCATGGCGGGAAATGAGAACAAGGCTCAGGGCATTGTGCGGGGAAGCACGGTACAATCATGTCTTTGCCGTTTTCAATGTACAGGTGTGCCTGCGGCGCGAGGGGGGGGTAACGGGACGGGACACAGCCAGATGGGTGGATGCGGTGGCCCCACATATGCAGGAGGGAGGAGCACACACACTTTTCCTCCCTTATAGGGTAGTAGGGCACTGCCCCCTATTACCCTATAAGGGCAGCCAGGAAACTTCTGCCAGTTGTAGAGAGAGGGGTCTTCTCAAGAGACTTGTCCCCAGTCCTCAGTGATAGGGAGAAAGCAGGGTCTAAGCTGAGCTTTAAAATGCATTTTTTTTAGCTCATGACTCCACTCTGGAGTGCATCAAGAAAAAAAATGTGTCTCTGAGCATGAACAGTGTCTTCCTGTACTACGGTAGTAGCTCACCACAGTCAGCTACCGTATCAAATATATAGGATTTAGAGTCTTTTTCAAGCTCAGAGTGCATGTTTTCAAGGCAGCTTGCAGACCAACGTATTTTGAGATATTAACAACTGCGGCACAAAATTAAGACACTGAAGCATTACAAACCAGAGTACTTTGGTGCTCTATCACTTTTTACCTTTGAAAATGCCATCCACAGATTCTATAGAATGGTGACCAGAAAAAAGCCCAAAGGAAAAAAAAAGCCCATGGGTCACCACATGACAGAAAAGGTGTATTTAGGGTCAGGGTCAAAAAACTTTGGGAACTACTGCAATACCTCCTCATTATATGTGTGTATTTGTCCTTGTGGGCTTTTTTCCTAGAACCCTATAGAATACACCAGCGGTTCTCAAACTCCTGGGAAGACCCTTTGCTGCCCAAAGTGGCAGTGGGGCCTTCCCAGGGGTAGTGACGGAGCGTCCAGGATCGCGCCGCCACGGACGAAAAGGTTCGTTTTACCTTCATTGGTGGCAGTGGAGGTCCTCCGGGGGGGGGGAGCCTGCGGAGGTCCACAGGCCTCCCCAAGCATCGGAGCAGCCCTCCAACGCGATTGCGACCCACTTCCAGTTTTACTGTAAAACCAATTAAAAATAAAAACCAGTTTAAAAACGCTCAAAGAGTTCAAAACAAGTTTAAAAAACTCCAAAGGATTTTTAAACTTTTTTTTAAACTCGTTTTGAACTCTTTGAGTGTTTTTAGCTTGTTTTGAACTCTTTGAGTGTTTTTAAACTGGTTTTTATTTTTAACTAGTTTTTATCAACATATAAACATTTTTTTGAAATCCCACATCGCCTCTTATCCCGTATGTGAACCGCATTTGTTGTATATTCTGGCCGGCCATTAAAGTTTTAGATCCTGTTTGAACAGAGAATAGTTATGAGTTGTGAATCTATTTAACAATGAAATCTTGCCAAAATATTCTTTCTTATTCAGGAAAGAAGTGCTTTACTTCTAAAATGGTATAATTTGATGATAGAGCATAAAGATGACCTTGCAAAGATCATTACAGCAGAGAATGTAAGTATATTCAGAAGAAAAATGTTTACTTTTGGGACTGTGGGGATGAAATCAAGGTTGGGGGTTATAAGAACCTCGCCTAAAAGGTTGAGTAATGGCTCAATCTTTTTGGTACAGTGGTGCACCACGAGTTCCACCATCGCAGCAGGCCCTCTGCCGGTCTACACAGCATTGCTGCCGGCGCAAGGGCCGGAAAGATGCACATTGGCAGTAGCAAAGTCTGGCAATGATCAGCCACTTGTGGGTTTTTGCTGGTGGAGAGGTCAGGATTACGGTGGATCATCAGGGCAGTACCAGCATCCACTGTATTCCAAACTCCCAGGCCAGCCTGGACACACTCCTAGCTATGCCAGCTAGAGAGCTGGCACAGATCTGAGGAGTTGCATCAGGGACCATGTGGCCAACAGGAAGGTAAGTAAAGTTTTTTATATCTTACCTCTCCTGGATGGCCTGGTCCCTGATTGGTGCTCAGGATGCAGCGGATGCTGCACCAGTGCATGCCAGCCTGGGATAGGATTGGGCTGGCAAATAACCAGTGGGTACAATTCAGATGTTCTCAAAAGTTAACATATGTCTTAATGAGTACAGAATCTTGAATGTACAGTACTTACTTGTTTCAGCTCTTTTGCAGGTGTATTGCAAAAGGTGGGCCTGTTCTGCACACATGTGTAAGGTTCTGTGAATTGTAGCTGTTCTCATTGAGGTTCATTGTACCTCCTTTTGCGGACCCAGTTTGTTTTGGGACAATTCACAATAACAATGGTTATTGTGAATTGTAGCAAACCAGCCACGAAGGAAAGGAGCGTCTTTTTGAGCCTTCTTGCCGGAGCACAGACACAGAAGGAGCACAGACACTTCACTGGAGTGTCTTTCTGAGCCTGCTCTCTGGCGAGGAACATCTTTCTAAGTGTCATGGGCAGGCTGGGCCTGGGGAGAAGAGCGAGGGTCTTCTTGCAGAGCACCACCTCTGCTGCTAGCAGCAACAGCAGCAGCCACCCGCCACACTATCTGGAGGACCCTTCCGTTGCCTTAGCCGCTATCTAACAGCCGAGCAACAGCCCATAGGCTGTTTTTACATTCATACCATTCATTTCAGAGCCTTAAACATAATAATATTATATTAGTTAGATCAATTTGAGAGGGGCCTGGAACAGACTTACATTATATACCGCAATTAGCTTTATTTTACACTGATTTTTTTTCTGCAACAATGCTTTCAGGAACGGAAGCCCATTGTAAACTGAGGGCTAACGTGTATTGTTCCACTTTCCATGAGTTCAAAGTGGCTTACATCAGATTCAAAACAACAATCTAAAACTATACTGTACTGTACTGTACTGTAAGCACAGAAGGAGTTAAGTACATCTCACATCTGCCAGTTCTCTCCCAATCCCACGTCGATCTGGAACCCAGAGAGAAACTGGGTCCCACATCCTACATCTAAGCGTTGTAGTTACCAGACCTAGAAAAGGCTTTGGACTTTTAAACGGTTTAAAAAATAAGCACCAGCACCTGGAAAACATATTTATTTCACATTTGAATTAAAAATATTTTTAAAGTGTTATAGTTCACTATGTGAGTTTCTCTATTCTGACCCTGGTGTAGGGAAAGCCACTGAAGGAAGCACATGGTGAAATTCTGTATTCTGCTTCCTTTCTGGAATGGTTTGCAGAAGAAGCTAGGCGTATTTATGGTGACCTCATTCCATCTTCTGCAAAAGACAGAAGAATCCTTGTACTGAAGCAGCCTGTGGGAGTTGCTGCCATCATTACTCCTGTGAGTTCCCCGGATTGTTTAAATTGGTCTTTTCCATTTAATATCCCAAATAAGTTGACTTAGCTGTGCTCTGTGCTCAATTAAAATTCTGTGCATTGCAAATTTTGCAAAGAAAAATTATTTGGATTTTTTTTCCTTAACATGTTTGCATTATTTGTGAAAAGATTAGGGTTAACTGACAAAGTAAACCACACAAGTAGCTGTGAAAGGCACTGCTCACCTGCCCATTGGAAGCTTCACCCAGTCCTCTCTTTGGTGTCTGAGCTGTCAGCAAATACTGTAGAATATTAGCCTGTTGAGAATATAGAAAACCGCAGGTAGCAGAAGTTAAGATGCCTTTTTATTCCTGAAAAGGATGGCTTTTATAACTGGGCCGATACTAAGATACTTGGGTCCCCAAAGCCTCTAAGAATGGATTAAAGCCAACTATTCTGTTCTGTGCGTTCCTTTCACCAGAAACTTCAAAACGTGCCAGCTATTTTAGTGTGGTGAAAGTTCTACCAACTTTAAATGCATCCATATTTCTTTCAATGTAGTGGAATTTTCCAAGCGCTATGATTACACGGAAAGTGGGTGCTGCGCTGGCGGCTGGCTGTACAGTGGTGGTGAAACCAGCAGAAGATACACCGTTATCTGCGTTAGCGCTTGCTGAGGTAACATTTTATACTGAATAGCAGTGGAGTAGCTTTTAGAATAAGATTCTTGAGGGTGGGCACTAGGGTAACTTTCAAGTATATCTCTTTTGCCCACTCATTCTAAAATAGACATTAAACTTGTGGCTATTTAGAAAGATAACCAGAAAGTAATGTGGCCAATCCTTTTTTTAAGCTTACAGTTTTGTGTTGCGTTGTTGTCATTTCTCACTACAGCTTGCAAATCAGGCTGGAATTCCTGCTGGAGTATATAACGTCGTTCCATGTTCCAGACAACAGGCAGGAGCAGTAGGGGAAGTGCTCTGTACTGATCCTTTGGTAGCCAAAATCTCATTTACTGGCTCAACAGCTACAGGAAAGGTACACTTCATGTGTTGTAAGATTTCGCTCTTGATTCTAAAATATGTACAGAGCTGTAGCTAAACTACTTCTAAAAGGCATCTTGGAATGGACTATAATATTTTGTATTATTCAGGTTTTTTTAAATAAGTTTTGGAATGACCAGAATGGAAAGTTATAAACTTCTTGCCTCTACCACAGTCTACTGAAGAAATGCATTTTGATTAAGGAGGTCTCCCCACCCCCCATCCGTCTCTCTAGAATTTTTCTTTTCCACTCATTTTACTTGAAGACATTTTTGGTCTATCAGAGCACATAAATGGATTTTTCATGACAAATTACTGCTCTTTGAGATCATGAAAAATGTTTGTGTTATGACTGAATTACTTTTTGGGTGGAAGTTATAAACTGAAAGCCCTAGCTCAAGGAAATCTAATGAATTGTGAAGATTGTTAGTGGGATTAGATCTTGACTTAATTCATGTTTACTACTGAAAATGGAAATCACACCTAGTTATTCTGCGCTAGTCACACTTTTATGGGAATACCTGGAGGAAATGGTTTGTGGCTTGCAGTGTATATGGGAAATAATGTGGGAAAGGAAGCTGAAGAGTTTTCTGAACCCACTTTAGGACTGGACTTTGTCCTTGAAACAGGATGCTGGATTCCATGAACCTTTCGCTTGATCCAGCAGGGCTCTTCTTATGTTGTAATGAGGTTCATTGCAAAGCCCATTGAAATCCATCTTCTCCTTCCACTTGACATTAGATCTTGTAATCTGAGCAACGTCTTACTGTGTTGATAGTGGTTGTTGAAATGAGAGGGGCTATTTCAAGTACTCCTGTCTACTGCTTTAAAGATCATTCCTTTTCATCATTCAATGCCAAGGCAGGCAAAGCATTAGAAATACAAGTCAGAAATGAAAATCAGAAGAGTTGTAAGCTAGAGTAAGTCTTTGAGAGTGAATTTTTGTTTCTTATGCAGATAAGTGGGTGGTTGTGTAGGAAACCTATCCCCCTGCGTCAGAATTAGGCGCTAGAAAATTTAAGTTTGCATATTTATCTTTCTAGGGGTACAGATTTCTGTGTCTCCTGTATACTTGCAGATACTGCTTCGCCATGCTGCTGGCACTGTGAAGAGAGTCTCCATGGAGCTTGGAGGACATGCGCCGTTCATCGTGTTTGATAGTGCTGATGTAGACAAAGCGGTTGCAGGAGCTCTAGCTTCTAAGTACAGAAACTCAGGCCAGGTGAAATTTCTCATCCTACTTGGTTTAGTCTTATGAATCGTATATATTTTTTCTCCATACTTTTTTGATAGTTTGAGCAGTGTTTTAATCATTTTCATTGTGTCATGTGCTTGGGAAAATAAACTAACAGCCCAATCCTGTCTAGGACCACCGCAGCGTGCAAAAGCACACTGCGCCAGATCCTATCCAGGTTCGGGCCAGCACAAGCAGAGGCCTCCTCGGGGTAAAGGGACGCTTGAACCTCACCAGTTCTCCATTCCCTCTCTGGCCCCCTGAATCTCTCCCCAAAAATGTGCTCCTATCTGTCACCCAACCCCCAGGAGCAGATCTTGGGTGAGTGCAGGGGGTGAGAGGGAAGTGGAAAATCAGTAAAAATGCACCCCTTCCTCTTTCACAAACTGTAGTTAGTGGGGGCAGGAGGTGGAATTAGGATGGTAAGGTATACTGACATGGCTCCTATTGCAAATGAAGAAACAGGAAAGTGCTAAAGCAAAAGATCACTCAAGAAATGTATCTTGCTCTTTTTAAGCCTTATTTGCTCGTGTTTAAATCCAGGGTAGCTGGATAGATGTTTGAGATAGAGGAAAGAACTACATAACCAAATAATTCAGCAAACCCAAAAAATGTCAGAAGTACAATATTATAATAGTGATAATAACACAAGTTAATGTTATTTGAATTACAATCCACTAGTGGATAACTAACAGAAAGCAAACACTTTATTTTTATTTTCAGACCTGTGTATGTACAAATCGCTTCTTAGTGCAAAAAGGGATCCATGATGCATTTGTGGACAAGTTTGAACAAGCCATTAAGCAAGAGCTACGTGTAGGCAGTGGGTTTGATGAAGGGACCACCCAGGGACCACTCATTAATGAAAAAGCTGTAGAAAAGGTACATTTATTTTTAAATGAAGTATTGGTATAGTTTATATCTGGTCATCTCTACTTTGCAATAATTTATTTTCTGCTTGCTTAATACTATGGAATGTTATAGTTCACTTAGGAAAAGAGAACACCTTCTTTGTAGTGGATTCTATGTTAAATCACTGTTGCTGTGCGCTCGTAGGTTGAGAGACACATTTATGATGCAGTTTCCCAAGGAGCATCCATCGTTACAGGAGGAAAAAGGCACAGTTATGGAAAGAATTTCTTTGAGCCAACTCTACTCCGCAATGTCACAACAGGCATGTTGTGTACACAAGAGGAGACATTTGGTCCTTTGGCCCCAGTCATCAAGTATGGTGGTCTATTTTGCAAGTTGCATGTTACCATTTTCCATGTAATAATTGCAATTTGTTAACTGTTTCTCTGTAGAATGAGCCATATGTAGAGGTGTTTGTTTTTGTTGAGTATGAGAGGATTACAGCCTAATGGCATGATCCTGTGTAAGAATACGCGGCCGGCCTAATGGGCTGGCCGCTGTATCCCATGTCGTTCCTGGGCAGCCCAGGAGCACCTCAGGAGAAGGGAATGTTCTTCCCTCCCCCGGGTGCAAGCCAGCCAGAGCCTTTTGGGCTTCCTTGGATGTATGCCAGCTATGAAGTTGACATACATCTGGGGTGGGGGCCACCCCATGGGCTGCCCCATTCCGCCCTACCCCAACCCGTCTGGAGGGTGCCAGAGTGAGGGCTGCCAGCCTCCACTCCAGTGGCCCTTACTCTAGAGTTGTTGCAAACATGCTTTACGGCACATTTGCGATGACTTAGAGCAGTGGAGCACCCGCTCCACTGCTCTAGGCTTAGAGCGGATCGTGCTGTAAATCTTACTGAACACAGTGGGTTTTGATTCACTCTACACCAGTGATTCTCAAAGTGATGGGTCGTGACCCACCATGAGAACCGGATGCAGTCGTCCAAAACCGGAAGTGGGTCTCGATCGCTTCAGGGAGCCAATCTGAAGTGCGGGGAGGCCTGCAGAGGGGGCCATGGGAGGGCTGGTGTGACCCCCAGTAAGTAAAAAACAGACCCTTTTTGTTCCGGCAGCAGCAGGACATTGCTGACGTCACCGCATGTTGCCACCGCCCTTAAGGGGGTAGCAACCGCATCCGGTTCTCATGGTGGATCATAACCCATCACTTTGAGAACCAGTGGTGTAGAGTGAATCAAAACTTTCTCCAGACAAGGTCTTTCAGTGAGTAAATGTCTAGAATTTTTTTTCCAGAATCTGGGAGAACTTGTTCCAGCACCAGCCAATACTAGGCCTATAAAAGACTGGGCCAGGGCTGGAAGCAGCTAGGGAGGGGAGCAACCATATGGAACACAAGAGCCTTGCTGGATCAGGCCAAAGACCCATCTAGTCCAGCTTCCTGTATCACACAGTGGCCCCACCAGATGCCTCAGGGAAAGAGATAGGAGTGCCCTCTTTCCTAACTTAATTAAAAATGAGAGATTAGATAGCGTGGTTTTTAAAAAGGGAAGATGGTAAAAAGTGCAGTAAGTTAAAAAATATCATTTTTTTCTGCCGGCTGCACAATCTCAGGAGCGCCCTTGTAAATACTTGCAACTTCCAACTCGTGGGGAGAACTTACTGAGAAACGCTGCTCTACACTATTGTCCCCTCAATAAATTACCTTAGTGAGAGGATGTACTAACCTTCCCAATATAAATACAACAGGAAACGGTATCTTGTCTGTGTGCTCCCTGAGGCATCTGGTGGGGCCACTGTGAGATACTGGAAGCTGGTCTAGATGGGCCTTTGGCCTGATCCAGCAGGGCTTTTCTTATGTTCTTAAATGTATGCCATTTTTAAAAATGCAGATGTTGCACATTACCGGCCCCTTGGACACCGGCCCCTTGGATGCTGAAAAATAACTAGGTACAAAGTGACTTTTATACTAGCATAACATATTGGCAATTCTTCTTTTATGGGATAGCATAAAACTATCACATTCTGTGGAAGACTCTGTTCACTGTGTCCCACTTGCAGTAATGTGCAACTTTTCAGTATCAAATAATTTCCTTCTGTTATTAACACTATTGTCTATATTTGCAGGTTTGATACAGAGGAAGAAGCTCTTGCCATAGCAAATTCAACCGATGTGGGCTTAGCAGGTATGTGCTTCTTTAATAGGTAGGTTACGTTAAGACATGACACAAAATCTTAAACACATGTATTACTAAAAGAGCTTGAACGAACCCGCATCTTACAGCACAATCCTGTGTAAAAATGTACCAATGGAGTGATGGCTCTGCCGGCGCTGGGTGTTGTAAACATGCCGTAAGGCACACTTTCGACACCCAGTGAGTAAGCAGTGCCGGCGGAGAGGCTGGTGCCGCTCACTCTCCACTCAATTTACAGCAACCGGCAGCAGATGGTGGTATGTCCTGCGCCAGTTGATGGGGGGGGGGGGGGTGCCGGGAGGGCAGAATGGGGTGGAAAGAGAGGGGGTGATTGGCCGGCCAGGCCAGGGATGGGGGAGGGATCCTTGGCGGCATATTCTGCCCAATCCTATTCCCCGTCGGTGGCCTGGCCGGCGTTACACCGGCCCCTTGGATTTGCACTGGCCATTTTGCCGTCGTACATCCAAGGACACCCATAGAGGTGACTGGGCTGTTACTCGGGGTAAAGGGACAAACGTCCCTTTACCCTGAGGAGTCCTGCACTAGCTCTGGCCTGATCCTGCTTAGAATCCAGCACAGCGTGCTTTTGCACGCTGCGGTGGCCCTAAACAGGATTGGGCTGTTAATCTCTAATTATTTCAAGCTTAGAGGAAGAAGTATTTTCTCCAAAATGTTTATTGGAAAATGTCGTCTTAGTCTGTTCTATTAAATCACCCAATTTGCAGGTTATTTCTACTCTCAAGATCCAGCACAAATTTGGAGAGTTGCAGAGCGACTGGAGGTTGGAATGGTTGGTGTTAATGAAGGAATTATATCTGCTGTGGAGTGCCCTTTCGGTGGCATAAAACAATCTGGGCTAGGAAGAGAAGGTTCAAAATACGGTATTGATGAATATTTAGAAATTAAGTATGTTTGTTTTGGAGGTTTACAATAACCATTTGTAATGAGTAACAAACACAGTAACCAACACAGGACTTAACAAATGATATTCTGTATCATTCATAAAGCATTCAAGATCATTGTTCCCCTCCTGCCCCCTTTAAAATGGAAATAGCCATGTTTAGATAGAGAGTTGTGTGTTTATATAGAACTGTGACATTGTATGCAAAACACAAACTCTGGTGTTACATTTGTGTCTGCAAGTTTGTAAGAATATATATCCATTTACCTACAGTACCTGTCTGAACCATGATGCAGAGAAGAATCATGTTTTAATTACTGATCTCAATTTAGAGGAATTTGGAAATTTTTACTAATTAAGGTATCTGTGTTTGGAGGTGACAAAGGAGCAAACGGTCCTTTGTGAAGCAATTAGGAAGATAGCCTTATCATAAATAATTGTGCCAAGTGTTACATTTAATCCTTTTTTAATGCTAAAGGGGCTTTTTTATATTTGCCCATCTTAAAGCTTCTAGAAGAATATGAAGTTCACAAGAGAAGAAATCTTGTATCAGTATTTTTCTTCAGCTGTTGGCTGGACCTAAGTGTCCTTGAAGGCATATGTCCAATTCTGACAGAATACCTTCCTGATCTTTTCATACTGCAGGATCCAGAGTAGAACGTCTTTAGGAAGAAACTTGTGATTTGTGCCTATGGCTGAGCCTTATGACCAAATATTAGATTATTTATGCAATAGCACAAAAATATGAGGCTCAGCTAATTTGTAGGACACCAGTGTCATAGGTTGACTTGGTATCTTTCCAGTGGACAACTTGTACTATACTCTAGAATAGTGGTTCTCAAAGTGGTGGGTCACAACCCACCACTAGAACCAGATGCTGTCCCGCTACTTTAAGGGGTGGAGACACCATGGCAGCGGCAATCCCAGGAATTGCCACCACCACGAAAAGTTTTAAAATGCAAGTTTTACACTTACTGGTATCCTGGAGTGTGTGGGGAGGCCTGCACTCCCCTCTACAGGCCTCCCTGAGCAGTACATCGCCACAGCGGCTAGTGGGGAGAACTTTGTGAAACAGTGCTCTAGAATCTTTTAAGAGTCTCCATTTTGCACAATGAGATGAACTTTGGAGATTCCAAGGGGCAATAATGAGCACAGAATACACACATACTTGACTGAGTCAGTAGCCACAAAAGGAATCAATATTTAATTCAAAAGCCACAAAAGGCCACATGTCCTTAACCAAGCCTCCTTCCTATTGCACTATCATATAGTGCTGGCTCCTGTTCCTGCCCTTGAGTATCCAGACATTACTCACTGGCAAGTAATATTTATTGAAGGCCATTATGTCCTGCCATGGAACTAATTCTCATTTTTGAGAGATGTAAAAAACGGGCAACAGATGGGGGGGGGGGGTGTTAGGTCCCAGAGAGGCTAAAGGCCCAATCCTAACAGGTTGCTGTGCTGTCAGAACTCGCATTCCAGCATTGCAGTGGCCTTTTCTGACATTTCAAAATGTGACACGCTGTCACATGCAACTGGCCCTCCACAGGAAGCGGCTGTGCAACAGTAGTGATCCTGGATGACCCGGCGCTGGCAAGTTGGCATGGGGGGGGGGCAGAATGGGGCAGGTGGAGAACTGGGCAGAGACTGGTGCAGAAAGGGCAGGAAGGAGGCAGTTATTGGCGGCAGTGGCTCGCCAATATCCTACCCTGCTTCCAAGCCTTGATCCACCTCCCCATGTCCACTTGGCATTGCACTAGCCAAAGAGCTGGCACAGGTGTGAGTAGACCTATTGGGGAAGCGGAGGCTTACCTCGAGGAGGCCTCCAGGACTGCCCCCCCCCAGGATGCAGCTTGTACTCCGTTGGCACGACTGTATCAGCGGGGGGGGGGGTTTAGGATTGGGCTAAATATCTTATAAGATCAGGAGGTGGCACAGAAACAGGGAAGTACTTTAAAAGCTTCTCATAGCTCATGAGCTAAAATTTGAGTAACACATTGGTATATATTTAGAATCCCAATCTGTTGTCCTAAAAAAAAAAGAAAAAGATTACTCCAGCGCAAATTAAGGGTTTTCTTCACAGTTTAATAAGAGCAATTTTGCCTGGCTGGGGAGTCCTTGGTGTTAACTGCAGATCAATTAACACTATGAGTGTTCCACCAAGTCCTGTTCATATAGGTAAACTGCTGATTCTTTTACATTCTAGTAAATTAGTAGAACAGGGCTTGGTAACTTTGCTGCATTAAATTGACCATGATGCACTTTATTTATTTTGCAAAACTTCATTAGGGGATCTGCTCTATTTTTTAAGTGAGCTTTGCTAAAATTGTCATATTGTCATGATTCAAAAAGCTACCAGAGTAACCCTACAACTTGCATCTTATTCTTGTGGGGTTTTGATTTTTCTTATGCTGCTAATTTCTGTCATACCACAATTTTTGAAACATCTTTAGACTTCAAAAGTGGTCTGCCATGTAACATGGGAGGTCTACCGTTCAAGAATCTCAAGTCCACAGCTCCTTTGGACACACAGAACTAGTTGCATAGTTCTTTTGATCCTGACCTGTATGTCTGTTTTGACTTCTGGATTTGATCAGGTTCGGCTAGCTTTAGTTTGAATGAACTTGCAGTATCAAACAGATCTTGCTTCTGCTGTTGATAGACTAGAACAGGGGTTCCCAACCAGTGGTACTAGTACTACCGGTGGTACTTCTGTCGACTGCTGGTGGTACTTGGACCGCTGGACCACCAGAACCCCGCTCCAGTGGAGCACTTTCGGCATTGTGTTTTCGCTCCCAAGAGACTCCTGCCTTTGGATGAGCCTCTCAGGAACGCTGAGAAGGGCCCTCCCACCCGCCCAGAGCCTCCTACCTGCGTTTTCTGGCCTGGTCATCACCGGTCACGTCCGGTGGTACTCAGCAGGAAAGTGGCACCTAAGGTGGTACTCGGCGAGAAAGGGTACTCGGCTAGAAACCCCTGGACTAGAAAGAAGACTAGATTGTACAGAATCTTTTAAAAAGAACATATTGTAGCACAAATTGCTACTCTCAAAAAAGGAAAGGTGTACCTGGAACTTGGTCTACCATACCAGTAAACTGTGAATGATTCATGAATATATTAAAGCTAAATGGGACTGAGGAAAAAAAAACTGATAGAAATGTACTCTTCGTAGTCTGAAGGTGTGCTTTTTTTTTTTTTTTTTTTGGCAATCTTTTGCTTTGGCCTGCATGGGTCAACTGCTGTGAGATCCTACCTCGCCATGCACTAATGTAGCTGGAAGTAACTTTTTTTCCCTGCAGTAGCTTTTTTCTTTTTCCAGGTGCCATGTTCGTAAGCGGTAAGCCTTAAATCACTGAGGCTCTTGATGCTATTGCATACCACAGTACAAAGCAGTTCTAAACTGAATTGGTACTCAACAGCAACAAACAATTGCTGCACAATCCCTTTCTCATGAGGACAGGCAGTTGCTAATTATCAGGTGTAACTTTTGTTCCACTACTTGCATTCCAAGAGCCTATGGGCTAATGTTACAAACTAATCTACAAGCCCTGTAGAAAACCTATAAATACTGCCTACCTGTTTAGCCCAGCATACATAATGAAGGTAGATTCAGATGGTTAGATGATGGGCTATTCATAGGGCTACCGTGCACATACGTTATAGCCTAGATCCAAATAAAGGTTTTGAAGTGAATAATTTGGATTCTTATGTGGAAAAATATGGTTGAATGAATCCTCAGATTATATTCCCCCAAGGCATGGTTTGGTATGTGTGTATAAATGAATGTAATGTCTTGCCACTTCTTAAACACACAAAAAACATTATGGATAGAATACAGTTAAAACTTAACATATTAACTGTTGTGGGAGAACACAACAAACAGCCGAAAAGCACATATTGACAGCATGTAAAAAGATACTACTAGCCATTCATTTTGTCTATGCCTTTTTTTTCTGTGGCAGGGTCAAGTTGATTTTAATCTACTGTGTATTTGTGTGTGTATGTTTACATTAACAATAGTAAATTCATGATTTAAGTGTTGTATACTGTGACTCATTAAAAGGAGGGGATGCTTACATCTTCTGGGGTTCCACCCCCCTAGCACATTTGTATAATAGGTATGGGTGGTAGCAAAAATCGCCGCCAACAGGGGATAGAGATCTTAAGACTTCTATTGAACCTACTGCCCATTTTATATTCTACAAGTCAATCATCTTAATTCCTTAGCATTTTGTTTAAGAATGTTACACTCAAACACATATAGATACGATGACAACTGGTTCTTGTTCAATAAACATCTTACGGCACAATCGTGTCAACAGCCGCTGGCCATTCTGCCGCTCCTAGGTGTTGTAAAGCTTGTTTGACACCCAGAGAGTACGCGGTGCTGGGGCTGGCGCTTCTCAGTCTGTGCCGGAGAATGCAGGTAAGTCCTGCGCCAGGCGCGTGGGGAGGGCAGAATGGGAGGGGGGGTCCTCAGCAGCACACTCTGCCAAATCCTAACCCCCAGGCCTGGCAAGCCGTACAGAGGCTCCTCGGATTTGCGCTGGCCATTTTGCCAGTGCACATCTGAGGAGACCCATGGAGTAATTGGGACATTGCCCAGGGGAAAGAGAGAACGTCCCTTTCCCCCGAGGAGGCCTACAGCTGCACCAGCGCTGGCCCGATCCTGGATAGGATCTGGTGCAATGTGCTTTTGCATGCTGTGGTGGTCCTAGACAGGATTGGGATGCCCGATGAACATACCTGATAAACACTAACAGTGCAATCCTAGCCAACTTTCCAGCACTGGTGCAGCTGCAATGCAGCCCCGAGATAAGGAAACAATTGTTCCCTCAGCTTGAAGAGTCTGCCTTGACTGCCCCCGCATTGCAAAATGCAGTGTGCACCCTGTTGGCATGGCTGCATCAGCACTGTTAAGTTGGTTAGGATTGCGCTGTAAGACTGGTTGATATTCATGCTTGTTGACCACATGTTGACACACCAAAGATATTCCAAAACCTGTTCTTATGAACTTCTGCAATTTTTCCAGGCCTCAGCTGTTGGGGGAAACTAAAAATGTTTGTTTACATCTCTCCTTCAGTCATGGGGGCAGGGAGCAAAATAAATTAGACAAATGTTATACCTATCTTTTATTGTTGTTCTTGTAAGCTACGAATAGTGCAAAACTTTAGCTATTACATCTCATATATTTTCTTACTGGAAGTCAGGCTCTTCATCTAGTAGAATGAGTCTTTTTAAGGCCAAACAATATGAAATGGGCAGGCCTGCTTATTATCCATATGTCTGCTCCACTCATACATTTTCACAAAAAGGTGTGTAGGCAACTGAACCCTCTATTCCCTCACATTTCCTCACATTTCCTTGATTCTCTCAGTATTGGAGCTGCAGTTAGAGAAAAGTGCTGGGGGGAGTGTTGGATGATAGATAGGGAAAGGGTTCAGCTCTCTTGTTTTTGTACATAAACATGGCTTTCTCTGTCACACTGACCCTTTCTTTCAGACTTTTACCTTAGAGCAATATGAAAAATACCACAACCAGTAAAGTTTATCCGATTTACTGTCACGATTCAAAAGGCAGAATAGTTATACATATTGCGCTTGTTATTAAACTACAGTTTTCAAAGATTGGTAAATGTTTGGCATGCCTTTCTTCAATAAAAAGAACATGTTCAGACTGTTTGACAAATATATTGCATATTTAATTTTAATTTAACAGCAGTGGTAGGCCAGTACAGCAAAGTACCTAAAGTTCTCATTTTGAAGAGATTTTGAATTCATGGGTCTTCATTTAATGCATTGTAAAAATCAGACTGGATCACCAGGAAGCTGGTTTGTGGCCTTAGCAACACCCCTTTACTTTTTTACAGATGCAAATAGTTGCTCTTCAGTCATGTGGAGCAAAAATAAACCACCACATTGGTCTTAAAGAAACACTGCGCGCGCACACACATATACACCATCCCCTCTCAAAATGAGCAGGAAGCTATAGGTCTTCACTTGGTAAAGCTGTGTAGGGAGGTGACAGTCACTGAGGGCCCCATCCTACCCAACTTTCCAGCATAGATGCAGCCACAATTCAGCCCTGAGGTAAGGGAACAAACATTCCCTTACCTTGAGAAGGTCTCTGTGACTGACCCCCCCCCCCACACACACACACACACACACACACACGGCAGGATGCAGCACGCACCCAATGTGTTCAGGTAATCAGAGCCATAAATTCACAGAAAGAAGCTGTCGAGGTGGAAATACTTTTTGAGTTTTGAATGGTTATGTAGCTCTCTAGAGAAAGCAAGCATGTTTTAGTTGCATTCTTAAAACAAGATACACTGTCAAAAAGCAGGTAACGACTGAAGAGAAAATGTACAAAGTGTTAACCTCGTAAGGAGAGCACTGCTTAGAGCAGTGGTTCCCAAACTGGGAGGCACGGCTCACAAGGGAGCTGCGGAGTGTCACAGAATCCTTTCGGAAAACAGTGCAATGCCAGTTGGCAGGCATCAACATAATGTAATGGGGAGCTGCAGCCAATGGTCAAGGGAGCCACAGGTTGAAAAAGTTTGGGAAACACTGGCTTAGAGTGAACATCACTTCATACACAACATTTTTCCTAGCGATATTTCTCTTTTCCTACATGGAGAACATCTCTTTTGGTCTGAAAACAGCAGCTTCACGGAGAAAATTTATCTAGGAAAAACACCTTCTGTGAAGTGGCCCTGAAAAAGTTGGAAATGAGCTATACATTAGCTCTATTAGACTTGCACATGTTATTTCCCACCATTCTACCACGAAACTCAAGGCGGTGTACATAGGGTTCCAAGGCAATCTCCCAACCCAACACTGGCCAGACTCAGACCTTGCTTAGCTTCAGCATGTTTGCTGGATCATGCGCCCTCAGACCAGGTCCTGGGGTTCTTTACACAATAACCTGAACTGCATTGCCCTATGAAGCAGAGTTGAGCAGCAACGAGCATCTCAAACACTCTCTGAGCACCCTTTGGTATGTTCAACTAAAAGTGATCCATGAAGCTATAGCCACACACTTCTTTCACTAATGAAGGTAAATGTGCATACTGACTTAGGTAATTTCAGACAGAGGCACAGCCAGAGCTTTCTGTGGGAATGGACAGTATAAAGTAGCCTTTATACGTAATCCTTGTAATATAACAGTCTTGGCAAGGACTTGAGCAGTAATCTTGAAATATCCAGTAGATATTACAGGAATGCCACTAATTTAAGTTTAAAAACCAATGCATGTATCTCAAGAGGAGAGTTATAAAGGAGCTTCCTCTGCATTCCTTCAAAAAATACACAAGTCCATCTTTCTACTATGCTGGAAGTTTATCATCCCATTTGCCACCGTTTTAGGAAAATAAAAAGGGAGGGATCAGCATATTGTTAGTGTGTCAGGTCAGCATGTCCTTGCATGGTATGTTTATTCATTTATCTGTCAGTAGAGCTATAGCTGAAGGAGATGCCATTTTTAATGGAACCATTCATGGCATTCCTTGGGTTCTCTCTCTCGCCCTTCTCTCTACTGAAGATGGTGTCTTGATCACTGTCGAACTCAGACTCTGAAACCATCAGGCTGGAATTATGTTCTGTACTTCTGTGTTTTATACCTGGGGAGGGGAGATAAGCAGCAAAAGATTTGAATTATTAAAAATAGTAGTAGTTAGTACGCAAAGGTAAAGGTGACCCCTGACAAGTCCAGTCGTGTCCGACTCTAGGGTGTGGTGCTCATCCCCATTTCAAAGCTGAAGAGCCAGCGTTGTCCGAAGACACCTCCATGGTCATGTGGCCAGCGTGACTCTCCTTGCCGCAGCGCGTAGCATGCAGCTGGAACACGGAGTGCTGTTTACCTTCCCACAAGCGGTACCTATTTATCTACTCGCATTAACATGCTTTGGAACTGCTAGGTTGGCAGGAGCTGGCCAAGCAATGAGAGCTCACCCCGTCGCGGATTCAAACTGCCGACCTTTCGATCGACAGCTCATGGTTCAGCGGTTTAACCCACTGCGCCACCCGCTGATGTACTTACTAAGTACTTACTAACTTTTTAAAAATGTTTATACCCTACCTTTCAGCTCTTCATGGGGGAATTATCTATTTACGGTTTTAACAACACCTTTGCACTTGTAATCTCAAATTCAGATAGCAATATGTTTTACAGCCCAATTACATGTTACATTAAATATGTAGTTTGATACTACTTATTTTTTAATTGTAAAAAGGGGGTTTAACTCTTTCCCTTCACAATGAAGTTCTAACGAAAGTGTTCCCCTGCCTGAAGCTACCTCAGGAAGGAAGATCCTCATGGTGCCAATGGCAGCTTCCCTCTGATAGCAAGCTGCAGCTGGACGCACAATTTTGTTGGAATTGTGACGAGGGAAAGCTTTCTCCGTGACCCTAAACACATGCATCTCTCTCTCTCTCTCTCTCTCTCTCTCTCTCTCTCTCTCTCTCTCTCTCTCCAATTTAAAAAATAAACAGGCAAAGCTAAACCACATGTTTAATGAAACATTTACTTGGTCCTTACTCTGCTGTAAACAGTAATCTAGATCCAGAGTATCATGGGCCTCCAATGTACACACAGAGCTCTAAACAGGCACACAAAGCCTGCTTAAAGAGGAATATGCCTTCCTTGCAGCATTCCTCAAGGTGTTTGACTAGGCATCTTGACCTCTTTCTCCAACCTTAGGTGCCCATTGGAGGGCATTCTGCTGTGGGGCCCCTCAGAGCTGGAGCCAGACCTGACCAAACCTTTACGGGCCTAAACCACAGCCAAACTAGGAGTCTCCTACTAATAATAGCAAAGATTGGAAGATAGAAAAAAAGAAGAAATACCATACCATATTTGGGCCTGAGCTCCATTCTCTCCTGATCATCTATGTTATCCAAAATTGTGTATTTTGTTTTCTTTCTTATTTTGGTCCTCTTTCTGCTAAAAAGTGAAATAGCCAAGGCTGAACAGTTTTTCATATGCAGCTGGCAAAGCAAGTACTGTACCCATCTTTTGTTCTCAGAGGAAGTTCTTTAGGAACAACACAAACAGCAGCAGATTGATATTGCGTATAACAGTACCTTCTTGCTGGAACATCATTCATGCACTCATTCTCAAGCACACTTCAAAACCGCAGCCACCCACACACATCCAGCTCCATGCACTAATAACGTACATTATGAGTGGCTCCATGCCACTCATAACGTAACCCTGTGTGCATGGAGCGCTACATGAGCAGCCCAAAAGAAGGTGGCGTACTGACATAGTAAAGTGCTTCTTAAACCATGTGGGTGCCACTCATGCAAAACGTTTATCAAGTGAAGGTCCACCCACACCACTGTGTTTTGAGCAGCTACACATATAGATGGTGGCACACCCTTTAACCATCCCACCAAACTTAAAGTCAGGATGGTTAAGGGTGGATATTCTCAACTCCTATTAACACATGTTTATGGGTGAAATAGTGACTAGTGAGAGACTACATTCTGTTAGAGTGCAGAACAAAGGGGTGGTAGCATTAAAATCCATAATGCTTACCTTTTGCAGCAGCTGAAGCAGAGCCAGGTTAAGCCCACCATCAGCACAATCAAAATGAAAGCAGACACAATTACATAGAGTATACTCCATTCTAGAAGAAGTAGAAGAATGTAAAATGTTACGACGACCCATCAATCTGCATGCATTCCAGATAATAACTGTACAGATCGCTTCTATTCAGTGTCCATTCCTGAAACACTTCATCCTGTTCCTCCCAACTCACCACAATTACTCTCTCCCTCAGTTAGGTACCGCTGTATCAAATTTTCCATCCACAGTTGATAGCAAATACAACCCTTTGTGATGGGGTCACAGTGTCCATGCCCAGAGCATTTCAACAGGCAAGCTGTAATAGCAAAACAGCTGAAATTATTAATATTGCAGGTATTGGTGATTTGCTTTATCATTTGAAAACTCAAGTCAGTAAATGCCTGCTTAGCAATATGACTGGGATACTCCAATGAATCCTTCATAGAAGACAGATATTTAATATTTAATCTAAGTACACAAGCTCCCTGACTTACAGACATTCGAGTTACAGACGTAACTGACAGCTCCTGTTACTATTTGACAGCCTTATCTCCGATCAGACGTGTTGCCTGTTTTCGTCGCTAATTGTTGTAAAGATCACTGACAGCTCCTGCTACTATTTGACAGCCGTATTCCGATCGGGCGCGTTGCCTGCATCTGGCGCTAATTGATGTACTTTCAGTTTCCCGCGTGTTTTTGCACTGTTTCTATTTAAAGCTGTGTTGCTCTCCAGAAAGTAATACCATCTCACACAATCTTTCTGTGTGTCCTTGATAACGTTCAGTGTCTCGAACGAAACGTTGGACTAGATTGTTTATGTATGTGGACTTTGGTGATTTTAATGTATTTTTAAACTCTGGAATTCCTCATATGACTATTTATCCTTACATAACCTTTTAAACCTATAAACTCTACCTCGTTTTTCACTATGCTGGGTCATGAAAATATCCATGCTACACATTTGTTCATGTTTCTCATGTTTCATAGCATGTTCACATAATAATAATAATTATTATTATTATTATTATTGAGAATATTTATATTCTGCTTTTCAACTACCACAAAAAGTAGTTCATACAGCACAAATAAATAATGGTGGACTCAAGTACAAAAATGACGGGCAGCCCAATCCATTGTAACTCACCACACAGCAATGCAGCAGTGATGCATCCCGAGGGGGGAGGGGAGTTTTGGCCTCCAAAGGCTTCCTCAGAGCAAGGAAACATTTGTTCCCTTGCCCCAGGGTAAGCCCCTGCTGACCCGGTGGGTCTAAGTCAGACCTGCACCAGCAATATCGCTGGAACAAGTTCACATGAACCCATGAAGGCAGATTTAGCCCGGGAAGGGGGTTTTCAATTCGGTGGATGCACTGCCCCCGAACCCACCCCCTTCCCGGTCCAATCCACCCATAGCCCCGATAGCCACCCCGAAACCAGAAGTGTCAGGAATTCATGTCAGAAAGCTATTTTGGGGTGTGGGGAGGCCCACAGAGGAGATTGCAGGGGGGGGACCCGCACCCTCCGGAAGCCCAGCATGAGTGTTTTTTGTCTTGGCAGTGCAATCCCAGAAGCACCGCCATCACCACACATCACTATCCCCCTTAAGGGGGTAGCGACCATTAATCTCGTATTGGGGCATCGCAACACCCCAATTTGGGAACATCTGCATTAAACGGTAAAAGTTGGGTATGTCATTCCAAGAAGCCATGTACTACAACAGAGAAATATCAGAAGTATACTTGCTGTGATATTATTATGATTTAGTGTCTGTCATTAAACTCAGTGGGTGTCTGAAGTAACATGAACACATACCAGCTGTGTCAACACGAAGCACTTTGAAAAGCAAGAAATCTGGCTTCTCTTTCAAGAGTTGCAAACGTAGCATCTGCGCAACATCTGAAGCTTTTATCACTGTGAAGGGATGCCCATTCTGTACATAGAACACAACAGCTGTGCTGAAAAGAAGAGGCACAGATTAAGAAAAACATGTATATATTACACACGTATAAATTTAATTACATTCACAACACCCAAAATGTGTCAGCATTTCAGTTTCACTATAAGAAAATCTTGCAGTTACAATGTCTGACACAGGCTTTTCAATCACCTACCCCATATCAAAGCTATTTCTTCTTGAAACAATACCTCATTCTAATGCTATGGGTGGTTACTGACATACAGTAGCCTCTAGGTTCCAGCCCCCCCAAATACAAGCCAGAGTAGAAACTGAACACAAAGCTCAAGAAACCTAGATTTTTATCTGAGAAGTGTCCTACTGCAGAGAGGGATGGGAAGTAATTTACATTTAAATCTTCGTGAATGCATAGTAGGACATTTCTAAATGAGAAATGCAGAGATCAGCATTAGAATATAGCTGTTCATAATGAAGCATTAAACAGCCTGAGTGCCTTCCACAAAGTGGGTAAAATCCTCAAGTTTCACTAAAGTGAAGAACAATAATATTTTTTACACATCCCAGAGGTCAGAAGGCATCCTCTCACATTAGTTGAAACAAACGCTGGTCAACCACTGGAGAAAAGTCTTCGCTAGGCAGCATTAACAAACCTTTCCTCTGTACAAAGTTCTACTAGGAAACCTCAATCTTAAACTTAAGGTCAAACTTAGGGTTGACTCTTGGAAACTTGTTATCTTAGCAGCTTATGGCAGACTTTTCATGGGCAAAGACAATTTAGAGAGCAAGTTTCAAGTCACAAGTTGTTCATGTCACCAAGTCAGCCCAAGCTTTTAATAGCTTTATACCGTAAATGATGTTGTTCATTATGTCACATATGATATATATGGGCAAGGTGATATTAATCCATGTCCCTTGGTCTACACTACTTACTACTAAAATTATATTGTGTATTGTATTTTATGTAATGTTTATTGATTATATTGTTTTAATGTTATCAGCTGCCTTGGGCACCTTAAATGTAAAGGGAAAGGCGGGATACAAATGTTTTAAAATAAAGACATAAAATGAAGGATACTGATTTGTAGCGATTTGGGTCACTTCTCAGAATCTCTCTGTACCTGATATCAGAATAAGCGTGTATCTTCTGAACTTTAATGTCTGAATCTAAGACATTCAGTAGCACTGCTAGCTGTCGCACAAGAGTGTCTTTCTGTTGTTCACTCAGCTGACCAATTTCAACTTGCAATATCAGTTCCACCAGGCCATTTTTCTTGGGGTCTGTGAATACAAAAATTAAAGACTTTTTCCTCCCTTAAAGCATACCAAATGATGTCATGACACTTGGAGGTTAGGCCCCCAAATTACTATTTCCTAGAAATCCTATATCTGACCATTATTTTTGAAAAAGGGAAACAAAAATTCCAAAACACAATTTCAATACTGAAAGCATAGTCTTCTCAGCTGCAGTACTTGACTTTCAGAGCAAACTATGATTTTTTTCTAGATTCTTTGTCCCCACCTCACTTTATGTTTATTGAAATATGTACTGGTGTTACTCAGTTACCTTAGGCCAGCCCCACCACTCCAGCTACCACTGGGGCAGTATTATCATTACAACCACATCAGTACCTTCACACACCTGCAATCCTAATGGTCACCATCTCCACAGCTTTGTTCATCATAGGTTCTTTATGTTACTACCCATACATGCAATGCAGGAAGTTATTAAAGAAAACACAATAGTGAGGACTAGGGAGCCTGCAGCGACCAAGGAAGCACTGAAAAGCATATCAACAATAGCAATGACAGGAGCCAGTACAGTTTCAGCCAAAGAGTGGGAGCAGCTTGCAGGGCATGTTGATCTGAAAACTGCCTACAGAACTGCCTCCTGCAAAGTGCATTTCAAGCAGTATCATTAGTCCACCAGTGACTGGAAAATCTAGGAAATCAATCAAGACTTCTGATAGGACAGTACAGTACTTCACACCTATTTTAGGCACCTGTCTTGAACTGCAATGGAGATTCAAAACAATTAAGTGCAACCAGAATGCCTTTGGCATCAATGGGAAGTCTGCAGTTGACCTATGGAGCCAAGATTGCTTAATAATTGGTACCTAGTCTGACCAGATCTGTGGTGTGCCACATGTAGAAGAGGAGGAAGGGTTTGAGAAGAACACAGAGTACTTGCTATAGGTGTCCTTTAAATATCATACCAGGCCGTACTTCCACAATCGTACTGTTGATGTCTGAATCTCCATTGCCATCAGTTACTTTCAAGTGAAAAGTATAGATTCCTTCCACAAGATTAGTTAGCCGCAATACTGCCTCGTGGTCTGACCCGTGTAGCACATCCTACAAAAGTTTCAAAAAAATCAGCCCTGGAGTACACTGCTTCAGATGCATGTTTACCTGAGCTAATTCTTAGCATATTTTCACATACTACAAAGCTGATCTAGAACAGCTTTCCAAATACATTCTTAGGGGATGGCTACCCAATTCCTTCTCAAACCCATGAGTTTGGTTTCTCTTGTCCCCATTTTAAGATTGGAGAACTGAGAATTTATCTGGACTTGTCCAACGCTACTCAACCCAGGTTCAAGTCCGGCTGTCTAGCCAATGGATCACATTGGCTTCAGTCACATGAAAACAATGCAAACAAAGTGTAGACAGAAGACCTGGTCAGGTGTCCATCTCCACAGAGAGAGAAACACATGAAAGCATCCTAGGTACACACCTGCTTAGCCTCACATCTTCCTACAAGGCATGCACATCAGCTCTCCCCCCCCCCCCCCCAAGCATTTGTCTATAGCGGCAAATGCTGAACACAGAGAGAGATCCTCCCCATGGCTGTGACTCTGTTCATCTCCCAGTGGAGATGAATTCCTAACCAAGGCTAGATAGGAATGTACAAGGAAGGATCAATCTAGCCTAGTTGAGCTACTTACTCCAGCTGCTGGGCTCTGGCCATCCCGAAACCAAAGATAGGACACAATTCCTTGGTCATCAGAAGATTGTGAACCATCCAAAGCAATAGAGTTATTGGGAAGAACAAGGATGTGTTTGCCCCCTGCATGAGCATGAGGTGGATGGTTGCTTTCTAAACAATAAAACAGTTGGAAAAGGAGAGTTTCATTCAAAAGAGAGTAGAGTATAAATTAATGCTTTACCCTAAATGATTTCCCAAATGAAGACTATGCTTGGAATTGAAATGTGTGGAAAAGAAATGTAACAAAAAAAGTGTTTGTGGTCACAATGAAAAAAAAGGAGAGTGAATATTGGCATGTTCCATAATTTTATTTATGTAGACATTTTGAACTGCATGGCTCTCACAGCCACTTACAAAGTTTTAAAAACGCAATTAAACAAAAATTAAAAACTACAATATAGCAAAAACAGCATTACAAGCAACTAAATAATATACTAAAGCCATCCTGTACAGAAATGGGGAGCTGGGGGTGTCTCCTGAGGGTAAGGGAACCCTTCTGTTCCCTTACTCCGGGTAAAGCCCCAGCCTCCCCAAACGGGTCTCCTCAGATCCGTGTTAGCTATTTTGCAGGCGCAAGTCCGGGAAGCCCATGTAAGAAAAAATGGCCTGGGAAGGGGGATAGAATCCGGCATGTGCTGCTGCTGCCAATCCCGCCCCCCTCCCAAGTCCAATCCACCCACCCCGTTACACCCCCTCCCCGCTACACCCGTGCCAGCTTACCTAGGCTTTCCAGCACGTTCACGACAGCCTGCACTGGCCTAGTGCAAGCTGGGTCGGCGCAGAGGCTCAACAGGATTGAGCCATAAATAGTTTAAACAAGATCCTGGCAAGTTGGACAGAAATGGAACACACAGAATTTGAGAAAGTATAAGGAAGTCATGAGTGAATGAATGAACAGAAAAGATGGACTAATAAGGAACTACAAATTATATGGGCAAGGGCAGAAACGGATCATGTAAATTATAGGTATTTCATTCCCAAATTCGATCAGCCTGCAAGTCACAATTCTTTCACATGAAGGGGCAACTAGCCTACCCTCTTTAACCGTCACGGAAAGTGCAGTAGTGCTGCTTAGTCCTTGATCGTCTCTCGCTGTCGGTCTGAAATGATCGGTTCCGATCTGTAGACCTGTAACGGTGGCGACTGCACCATCAACATTTTCCGTCTCCAAAGAGCTTGGCCTGCTACAACAAAGCAAAAGAAGCCATAATCCTGATTCAATCTTGTTCATTTTGTAACACAAAGTTAAAAGAAAAGGTTTTATTGTTGTATTAGAGCAAATTCTGAGGGTGATGGAATGTTTCTGGAGCTTCAGGAGAGCTCTTCTTCAAGCGGAATGAGCACGCCAAAAGCATCTCCATGCTTACAGTTAAGGTTGAGTAGCAGCACAAGTTATTTAGCTGCTTCACACTGGCAGGGCCTAATAAGAAAAGTCTAGCTTATTGGAACCAATGGCACCTTGGCACCTCCCAAAAAAATTGCAGCTGGTGGGTGGGGGTGATTTTCATCAGGACTACAGCACAGAGAAAAAGAATTAAACTCCACCCTGCCATTCCACTGTCTTGTTCCAGACTGGACCTCCTTGAACCTGATATTCTTTTAAAACAATGAAAGACAGAAGCACAACAACACTTTTAGCATCACTTTCGACCCTTATTTCAACACTGTACTGACAGCATTCCTTTAAATTATATTTACTTTCAAATCTTCCCCCCCAAAAAAAAAAAACTGATCTAACAAAACGCTGCTTCAAAAAACAGCCAAAAGCCTCACTCATTTTTCTGAAGTCTATGGAGGTGGCCACAGAACCTAATTCAAATCCTGCTCAGTAGAAACACACATATACAAAACAGCATTGTATAATGTATAAGAACAGCATTCTTTAAAAGTGCTAGAAATACCAAAACCCTAAGCACCAGCTTAACATCTGGAGTCCTGACCACATTACACATTCAGACAATGAAGATATTATATCTCCCTTTGCTTCAATTCCTGGCCAGAACCACAGAATACTAGGAATCCAAGTGGCTTTTGTGGGCGAAGCCTGGGATAGATACAGGGTTGCCTAGTGAACTAATTGCCTGTGAAATTCTTTGACATCCTTGAGAAAAGCACATTCATCCCCAGATGAAACATGGATACTACTCTTGGTATACTATCACACCCTTCCTCTCAACTGTGTGAATGCAGCACAGTCAGTTGCCTATAAAGAGGACAGTGTTTTGCATGAATAATATTGATACCTATAAACTTGGAGTATGGTTGCTAATTACAGAAGCAGCTAATTAGGAATTCCAGCTGAAGGAATTCCATTTGGCACTAGTTTGCCCTGCTTGAATTCCCTACAAGCCCCTCCCCTCCCTACCCCTGAAGCTTTCAAGTTCCTTCCTTTGTGTCTAGGAAGCAGCACTACAAGGATGTGTACAGGTGGGCCCCCATATCCGATAGGGATATGTTCCAGGCCCCTCCGTGGATACTTGAAACCGTGGATAGGAGCGAACACCCCCTCCATGGTTTCCTGAGGGGGCCCCCACCCTGCCTCCCCTGCAGGCAGGCATGCTTGCCCCCCCCCCCGCTCTTATTTTTCTTTCAGCAAGCTTTGTTTCTTCCTTAAAACAAACAGAGAAGCAGCCTCTATTGCAGGCAAGTAGAACGAGACTAAGTCCTAGAGAGGCTCTGCAAGGTTTCTGTTAACCTTGCAGAGCCTCTCTAGGACTTAGTCTCGTTCTACTTGCCTGCAATAAGCAGCCAGAGGCTGCTTCTCCTGTTTGTTTAAGGAAGAAACGAAGCTTACTGGGAAAAAAGTAAAAGCTGGGGGGGGGGGGTTTCCCCGCGATCCGTGGATAACTGAAACCGTGGATAGTCTCATTCTACTTGCCTGCAGTAAGCAGTCAGAGGCTGTTTCTCCTGTTTCTTTAAGGAAGAAACGAAGCTTACTGGGAAAAAAAGTAAAAGCCTGGGGGGGGGGGGTCCCCACGATCCGTGGATAACTGAAACCATGGATAGTGAATCAGTGGATATGGGGGCCCACCTGTATATGCCACTCAGTGCATTCCTAGGCAAACTATTTTTCCCGTACTAAATACCTGATATTTTCCCAATGATTGTAAACGGTGCCTCCGTCATCAGTGCTCTTGCTTCCATGAAGAATAGCACTCTGGACAGGAAACGTTAAATCCTTATCTGGATCGGCCATGGCTGCTGAAGGACTATTCTGTTCTGGAGGGGAAAAAACATTCAAAATCCAAATATGTTTTCTAGCGAAGCACTGATGAGGATTTATCAAGCACGAGGCAGGATGAGATTTGGATTTCGCTACAAGATGTGGTGATGGCACCTGGCCTAGATGCCTTTAAAGGGGGTTTGGACAGATTCATGGAGGAAAAGACCATCACAGGTTACAAGCCATAAGCAACCTCCTGGTTTTAGAAGTAGGTTTTCTCTGTGCAAGGGAGTGGCAATAGGATACAGGTTATCTTGTTGGCTGTGTGCTCCCTGAGGCATCTGGTGGGGCCAATAGTGTAACTAGGGTGGAGCGTATGGTTCAGTCAAACCAGGCGCCCACCCTGCGGGGGCGGCGTGCGGGATGGAGCGCATGGTTCCGTTGGACCAGGCGTCCACCCTGCGGGGGCGCCGCGCACCCGTGCCCGACTCGGACACTCGAGTCTCCGAGTCGGGCCGGCCCCCTCAATTGGGAGAGCCGGCTGGGGACGTCCTCCCCGGCCGGCTGCCCGGGGCCTTCTAAGGAAGGCCCGCGCGAGAACGGTATTTACACCGTTCTTTTCGCGCATGCTCAGACTGTTACTGAGGGAAAAGGGCAACCCAGGTCGCCCCCTCCGGAGCGCGCTATTTAATTATAGGGGTGGGGTGGGCGCACAGGGCGCCCACCCCGCCCCTTGAACCAGGCGCCAGAAGAGGCTGTTACGCCGCTGGGTGGGGCCACTGTGCGATACAGGAAGCTGGACTAGATGGGCCTTTGGCCTGATCCAGCAGGGCTTTTCTTATGTTCTTATGAATTTAATGCAATGCACCACTAATGATTTTTTTCACAATGCAAGATACTGCCACATGTGTGTTTACAGCACAGGAGAAACTGCAATTCTCTGTGCAGAATGCATAGTCAGAGGAATGGGGAAATTATAGTATAATTAAAGAAAGAAACAGCAATAAAACTAATGGGCCATCGGTGCGTAATTAAGAGCTTGAGTCCAGCAGAGCTAAGGCTACTTCACACTCACAACAGTTTGTGTTTTTAACAAAGGAAGTCACCAAAATAGTTCCATTAAAAACTTTATAGTTTAAAAACAAATAAAAAAATGGACCCATGAAAAAAGACAGGGGAAAGAGACTGAAAAGCAGAATTTTAAAATCCTGATCAATCAAAAGAATTTCCATTCAAAAAGGACAAGTTGTTCCTTTGAACACGAAAGAGGGGAGCAGCAGACGGGACAGTTGTTCATGAGTCTTCCTCCATCTCGCTCTCTCATCTGGCTCTCTTATACAAGCCAGTTGGTCCTGCATGACCTCTGTAGTATAGGGTCCTGTTTATTCAGGAGTCAGGCATGCAACAACTTCTTTGCCCGATTCTCCTGTTTGCCGGACTCTCTCACATGAAGCTGTTGGTCTTACATGGTATGATGCTGGAGGTCCTCTCACTCCCTTCTTCCTCCTCCCATCTGTTTCATGGTGACACTCTGAATCAGTGCCACTGATTGTAGAAAGTGTACAAAGACTGGATGGCCAAGCAGACAGGTCGTTTGTGGACTGCTCATTGTCAGTGCCTGGTTCCACCAAGAACAATAGTCCCCAGCCAGTCCACTTGTTGAGCCTGGCATGCATCAGCCGACTGGGCATCCAAGCTCACCTGACTGGGTCAGAGGACAGGTAGGGATGTCCAGGTGGTTGCAAACCACCCAATGGAGTAGACCTATGACATCATTGGTCCTAGATTATTTAAGTTCCAGCTCAAGGATGCTCGTGTGTGTTCTGATTTGGCCCTCTCAAAGTGAATCTGTGCACAGTCAGTTCCATCACCTCACTGGGGATCCGAGAGGTGTAATAGTGTCTGCAAAGCTAAGGCCCTGAATAAGTAAGGTAGGAACCAGTGAGACAAGATGAGTTAGGGAATTATTTTGCTTTTAAGTTTGCCTGTAATCACCTGCTTGTATTTTGTGAAGATCCGCACCCGGGCACTTCCAAATGTTCAAGCCATTTTAAAGTCTGCTTGTTCTGTTCTTTCCTCCCTTGGATAATCCATCTGTTCCCCTTTCTGGTGTTTTAATAAACTATTTTAATGTTCTAACTCTTCATCTGCCCGTTGGTTGAATTCAGCCAGAACTTTGCTCCTGGACCACTGGCTACATTGCAATTGGATAGGTTATTGGGAAATTCTTCACATAACTGGGAAAGAGTCTTCTGAAGATGGTCTCTTTCTGCCCGACTTTGTCCTTTTAGCGGTGGCAGTAGAATTGACCAATTTTGGCCTTGGCATAGATCAGGGGAAAGGAGGGCGGCGATGGCTCCGTCTTCATCCCCTGATCATCGCACATGGCCACTGTGGAGGGGCATTCATTGTGCAAATTCAGCCCTGTTAGCCCAGCCTCTGTTAGCCCCGAGGCAAGGCATCTGGTGGGGCCACCGTGAGATACAGGAAGCTGGACTAGATGGGCCTTTTGCCTGATCCAGCAAGGCTCTTATGTTCTTATGTTTTACACAGACCCAAACCACAGAGGCTGCATGGCTGGCTGGCTGGCTGGCTCTCTCCCCCTCCCTTTCACCTAGCATTAAGAGGCCAAATTAGATTTGTTTGCTCAGGTACACAGATCTTTAACAAACAGCCAGCTAATGGATGTTCTGTAAAGTCAAACATGTCTGAAATCTGCCTACCAGGCTGGACAATAACTGTGACCTCAGCTGTAGACTGCTGTGCAGCAGAATCAGTAACAGTCAGCTGGAATGTGTAATTTCCTTCTTGCATTGCAGACAACTGGAGATATGGACTTCTTACTCCCTATGTAGGATGTGAAAGGGAGGGTGGGAGGAGAGGAAAGTCAGGAGGTGAGAAAAATGTTAACAATACAAAGTGTTCTTAAACCAAAACTTGAAAACAAATTTACCATTTAAATCATCACAATCAATGAGCGTATACTGCAATATACTGAACAAGATCACTGGTCCATCTAGATCAGTATTGTCAACACAGGAGGTGGCTCGTCAGGGGCTCAGACATACATTTTTTCTTTGTCCTACATGGAGATGCCAGGGGTTGAACTGGAGATCTTTTGCATGCAAAGCATATTCTTCACCAAATTCCTGCTCCCTATATAAAATAAATTGTCTGATATTCAGCAAGGTGCCCTCCACTTACCTGCATTTCAACGACTTTGCTTTGACTTTGGGGGCTCAAGGACCACTCATAGCTGACGACCGCATGATCGTCATTGCTTTGGTTTCCATTCAGCGTGATGGAGCTTTGAGGCAAGGTGATTGCCTGGTTTGGTCCTGCATAGGCAACAGGTGGATAATCCACAGGCTTATGGACTCTCAAAGAGGCAGTTGTGGAGTTAGCAGCTCCCTCAGAATCAATGACTGTTAGCCTAAAGAAGAGAAAAACATATGGAGAATTCACAAATGTGGATATGGGCTGGATGCCTGGTCAACATTCAACCGCTCAACCACCGACATCGCTGGAGGTGGGGCGGAACGTTAAGTTCCGCGCTGTGCTAACCTCCGTTTACTCCCTGGCACGAGGCGGCCCCGCCCCCTAGCCGTCAGAGCCATTCAGTGCAGCGAGGGCAATGTGTAGTAGACTCCCTGTGTGTTGCCTTCGCCACACTGAATGGCTCCAACGGCAAGGGGTCGGGGCCGCCTCATGCCAGGGAGTAAACGGAGGTTAGCACAGTGCGGAACTTAACGTTCCGCCCCACCTCCAGCGATGCCGCTGTGCTCAACACTCAACTGTAGTGGATTTCTTTACCTTAACCCTGCTTTTCATGTGGGTAGAAAGACACATTTATTGTATTTTTATTGGGAATGGGTTACAAGTGGCCAGCAGGTCACATGTGTCCCATAGACCAATTTTATCTGACCCCAAGGACCCTAACACATTTGAATCAAAGTGTGTGGGAAAATATTTTGCTCACAATTTCACTTGTAGGGAAGACATACAATGTCTCCAAATGCATTTCATGGGAAACTGCACTGCTATCTCCTGCACATCCTAGAAAAGCAAAATGTCGACCTGTTTCTTAAAGGGATGTTTCAGGAAGAACAACCATTCCTTAGTTCCTCCCATCTTCCACTAATCACCTCACACCATCCAAACAGCATGAGCTGGTATAGTGTGGTGGAGCAGGACTGGGTCGGTGGGTAAACCTGGACCTGGGCCAGCGATATCGCTGGCGCAAGTCCAAGTTGACCCATGAAGGTGGATCAGGCCTGGGAAGGGGATTAGGATTCAGCGGACACCGCTGACACCAAACCAGCCCTCTTCGCAGACCCGATTCACCCATCCTTTGCCCCTGCTCTTCTCTCCCCCCCGCCTCGTCCTGCCTCCCCCACCATCCTACCTATGTTGGCTGGCCTCCTCCAATCTACCAGCGTATGCGAGGATGCTCTGGCCTCCCTGTTGGAATGCCTTTTGCGACTGCTGTAAAGTAGTTTACACTGGCGGAACGCTTGTTCCACCAGAGGGGCAGCCCAATAGGATTGGGCTGTTCATTTATTATTTATTTACTTGTTTATTTAATGAATTTATACTCCACCTTTCTCCTGGTATGTAAGCCACTCAAGGTGGCTTACAAGATTAACGATAAAATTAAAAAATTGAAACAATAAAAGCAAGATTAAAACACCCAGTGGATCACATAAAATTGAACAATTAAAATTGCATTCAATTAAAATTGAAATGCCAGTCCATCAAGTTAGCCATCAAAAGTCATCCTGAACAAAAAGGCCCCACTTAACTTGATGGGGCTTACTTTTGATTAGACATGCACAGGATTGTGCATTTGTGAAGCTCTTACTGGTGGGTGATGCCAATTTTATAGATTCTGACTGCCCCAGGGGAAGTCCAAAATCCAAACTCTGGAGAATAGAGTGATCCCTGGGAGTGCAGATGTTGGCCACCTCCAGCTTAGATTGTAGCCCAGGGGTGGCCAACTTTCCACCATTAGGGCCTTTGCATTCTTAAGAGTTGTGTAGAATCTTGGCAGCTGCAAGTGCTGATGGTGCTACTAAAGCAGCCGCACCTGCTGAAATGCCCTCATCACCTATACAACCATTAAAGGGCCAGGAGCAGTCATGTTGAAAAGTTGGCCACTCCTGTTGTAGCCTGTTCAGGCAAATAAAAAAGCAAGAACGAGGTAACTCTACTCACCTGAAAGTATAATAGCCAGGAACAAGATTAGACAGATGTAAAACAGGTGTATCAGTTGATACCGTCTCTTCTCTCATGGGACCTTCAATTTCCTCCCAGTGATAACTCACTATTTTAGTATCATCTATACTTTCTACATTTAAGGAAAATGCCAGAATCATAAATTAAGAAGCTAGGATCACTGTGAGCAATTCTAATTATACTGTAAAACAACAGTTGCCTGGTACTTACGATTTCCATCAATGAATGCAGAAGTGGTCGGGAAAGAAATCTCCTGCGCTTTAGGAGACACAATCGCAACAGGTGGCTGATTTGTTTGGATTGCTATGTAAAGATGAGAAACAGAACAATATGTTTATTTAATTAAATAAAACCATCCCACACAACTCAGTCTTACCAAGATAGCTTTGTGCTTATTTGACAACCAAAAGTTGTTCTCTACATTGCATAAAGCAATGAAGTCTTAAGCAGAAAGATTAAGAAATGGATTGAGTAAAAATCAAAGAGGAAAACATTGATCCTTGCAAATGACTATAGCTAAATCACTTCTGGTACAATCCAAATTAGATAAGCTATACAGGGATCGGGGATGGGGGGGATTGCCAAAAGTAACAACCCAGCTTTGCAAATTAAAGTTCTCAAGTAAGTTAGAATAAGCAATTGGCTTTTCAAATATCCACTTTTGCAGAATATGTGAAGTACCTCACAAATTTTCCTGTACAGGCGAGTCTCAAGTTACAAAGATGGGTACACTTGAACATTCACCACCCTGTTTCTTCTTTGAAAATAATTAGAAAAAGAATGTTACAGAAAAGCTGTAACTCTTTTATTGCTATTCATTAACTGATGAATTTCAATAATAATTAAAGTAGCATGTGTTGAACAGGCATGCAAGTATAGAAGAATGGGAGTTGAGTTTCTTCAGAAAACTGATTTACCTGGCTGCACAGTAACATTTACAAATCCTTCTCCATATGCATTTTCAGCAGTAACAGTCACTTTGAAGGCATAGGCACCTACTGGCAGCTGGAATAGAGTTTTATTTCAAATGTATCTCTCTCCAATTACATTTAGAACTTGACATGGACATAAGATGAGCATTTCAAGATGGATGAGTCCAATTACAGACAACACAATTACAGGACAACACAATGCAGAGTTAAATATATGAGCATGACCTAGCACCCTGTCCATCATTTATAATTTAGGAAAATGCACCTGCCATAAGGCGCATTTTGGGGGGGGGGGGAGGTAACAGACGGAGCAGCCCAATCCTGTCTAGCAGGACGTGGTGGCGCAAATAAGGTGACCATCTCATCCTGTGCAGGAAGGAGCATGCATCAGCGGAGCCGGAGGCCTCCTTGGGGTAAAGGGATGTTCGTCCCTTTACCTTGAATAGAGCCCCAGACACCTCAATGGGTCTACTCAAATGTGTGCCAGCTATTTTGCTGGCGCACATTTGAGCTGGCCATGTAACGCTGGTCAGGCCTGGGAAGAAAGATAGGATATGGCGAAGGAGGCCGCCACCGATCTCTCCCCCTTCCCTGGCCCGGCCGACCAATCCCACCCACCCACCCGGAATGCCCCGTTCCGCCCTCCCTCTGCTCCTCCACGGGGACTCACCTCTCCACTGTGGCATCGATCCATCCCGCGGCACTGGTGGAGCGGCGCAAACCTCTCCGCCGGTACCGTTTACTCGTCAGGTCGCGCAAACGTGCTTTCTGGCACATTTGCAACAGACCAATGGAGTAATTGTGCCGCCAGTCTAGCATTAGTCATGATTGCACTGCTAGCCAGCACTGGGCATGTACAGAGCAGAAATATGGGAGTCTTGTGAAGAAGTAAGACTGGAAGTACATCTGATGTGATGGGCTATCACCGTTTTGCCTGTGAAACTCCCTCAGGCATCTGATTGGCCACTGTGACAGACAGACAGACAGGACAGACATAAATCTTTGGTCTCTTCCCAGTATCACAATTATTATAGGCCTGATCTGTATTTCAATAAGGATGGCAGGAAAAACTCTGTTTCTTTGAGCTCATCTCAAGCTCTAGATCCATATTCACTTGACAACGACGAATGTATTCGTTCAGCTCTGCAACTGGTTTAAACTGAGACTGTAGCCCTAAACAGACAATCAGGTTACGAATTATATGTTACGCAGTCCACTTTGGAGAATCCATAGCGTACACACTGGGTAAACACTAGGTCTGTAACACATGAAGCAGATCTCAGAAGCATGTCTGACAGGCTTCAACTTGGCACTGACCTTCACCATGAACTGGAACAATTTCAAGTTTTTAGGTGCCAGCAGCTATATTTTCAGGATCCTGGCATTTTTCTACCCTTGATGCAGACATTGCCTGAATTCTGATAGGGACAGGCTCACTGACGCCAGCATTTGTAGCAGACATGACTACCTAACAGAACAAGATTACGCTAAAGCCATTCAAGGTGCATTACCCACAGCAGACAAATCTGTACTACTTTAAAATACTCTGCACCAAATAGGAGGCATCTGATTAGCCAGCAGCTCACTTACTTGAGGAAGTTTCAAGGTCTGTGAGTACCTGCCCTCCATTTCACCATCATAGTCATCAGGGCGATTGATCAAGCTCCACTCATAACTGTAGGCTGTTTCTGAAAGGAAGGAACCAGCACAGTAATGGTTATGTTTTGCCTATGTGGATGAGAGACATGGCACCACCCTGATGTTTATCTGACCTTCATGTAGAGGAGGAACAGTGTGCCCCCATCATCAACATGCAAATGATGTGATTTATTAGCCAGACGTTATCCACCAATGCCCTTTCGTGCAATTTCTTCTACCTTCAAATATACCAGAAGAGAAATCATCTGAGCCGGACCCCTGCACATTAGCAGGGAGTATCCAGTTCTAGCATTACATCATGCGAGCGGAGTGGTGCAGGGCAGAGGATACACCACTCCTCCGGTACATGAAGGCCATGTGAACATCTGAACTGGGGACCAGCTACAGGAGAACGATGGCACATGCATGATGATCACACAAGGCATAAAAAGAACCAGGAGGACAGGGAACTGTCCTTATTTCCAGAATAGCACTAATTCATCAAGCATACCAGAAACTTTTATAAACTTGCTGTATGAATAACCAACTCATGTCAGCTAGCCTGCATGAATTACTGATTATATCTCTGATGTGAAAACTATGCAATTATATATTTTTTCACATCAGTTGAAAGTTTTGAAATTCTTAAGAATTTCTGTCCTTGTTTTCCCCATTTGTCTCTTCCGAGTCTTTTTGAGTCTTTCTTTTCCTGCAGGCTCACACATAAAGACTTAATACTTGTACTTTTATCATTCAAAATTCTGTGCCAAAGAAACTTAAACTTTGTGCTCAACGTAAGTTATGCCAGCCGACAACATTTATGCAGGTTTTCCTATTTTGCAAAAACTTCTTGACTTTGGATGCTAATTTGACATTCATTACATGCACAACATGAAAACTTCCAAATCTTCTGGAATAACTAAAGAAGAAGAGGCACAAATACTGGCAGCAGGAGAAAGTAAGTAAAAGAGTACAAGTGGAGCTCATAAGAGATGTTGCCATGAAAAGCTCAGAGTAACTCTCCTTGAATGCTGGTACCTTGGGCAGATGCTCCCTAGATGCCTTCTAACATACATTCATTCACACCCATGAGGGCTAGGAACTTGATTCTCCATCCCCTTTGCAGTAAAAACTCACCTGAAGGTGATGGTGTGACTACAAATGCATGCAACTCAATGTCATTTTTTGGTAAAGTTAATTGTAGATTATCTCCAGCTGACACCAGGAGTTCTTTCACTGCACATACATTAGAAAAAAATATGAAGTAATATTAAAATCCGGTAGCAACTTTTATTCATTATGCTTGATGGCTAGCACCTGCCAACATTTTGAGTAAAGTTTGGCAAGAATCTTCTGTTGCTGAAAAGTGATATGAACATATGAATTAGATGTTAAAGACATCTAATTTTCACCAGGACTTGACACATCTTCCCCATGAAGCTGAAACTGCAAAATTAATGGGTTTTCTCCTCTTTAGAGAGTTGGGTATTTTTAATAACTTGCTTCCTTTTGAGGTCTAACACAGAAAACAAAGCTACCAATATACAGAACCATAGTGAGATGCAGAGACAGAATTAATGCTTTAAATACGTGACAGGATTTTGATTCATGTCATGCACATTTCTTTAAGGTATTACGCATGTAGGTATTTCCCTTTTACAGGTATAAAAGCCATGCCACTGTCATGCACTTCAGAACCACCAGCATAAATAGCTGGAGGCCCCGTGGGCATGCCAGTGGTTCACCTAACCTGTGCCAGAGCAGATAAGGTGGTGGTGGGGCGGTCTAGGAAGGATCAGGGCAGGGAGTGAGCCGAACCAGGGGCGGTAGGGGTGGATCTCGGCAGCAGCAGCACATGCCAAGATCCTAGCCCCCTTTTTCCTGCCTGCCTGAGGCTCCTCAGACTTACACCAGCTAAATAGCTGGTGTAGGTCCGAGAAGACCCCTTGGTGGCCAAGCAGCTTACAGGGAGGTAAGTAAAAAAGATTTTTACTTACTTCTCCTGAGACATCTGGACACACACCCCACCATAGCAAGCAGTGCATGTTTCGTTGGTGACACTGCATGCTATGGGCTGGCGGGGGATAGGATTGGGCTGCCCATTTAGTAACAAAAGAATTTACATTACCTGCTTTGGCAGCAGCAGGGAGAAACAGTACTTGATCAGAGGGCCTAGTAGGTCTGGCACTGGTGGAAAGTGCTGCGGTTTCACGTTGGATGAGGTTACCTAGGCCAGATGTTTGTGTTTGTGCTGTGGCGGTAGAGTGAAATCCTAGCTTGTCTGAAGAAGGAGGATTATGGGAAGGTGTTAGAACCTACAAGATGAATTGCAGGAATATACAATTATTGGGAATATTTCACTTCACATACAATATTAGCAATGTGCTAGAAGATCTACAGTAAGTGCAAAATTACCTTATAGAAATCAATAACATTATCAACCAGGGATGGGGAAATATTGTAGATTCTTAAGTCCTAATATTTAGGTACTTGGGCAACCCAGCGTCTGGCATTTTTCCAGCACTGCTGTAAGAACTGGATAGAACCATAGAGAATACCAAAAACACAGAAATATGCAACCATACATCAAGTTGTGTACAAACTCTATCAAAGAATTCTGTCTGCAGCCATGAAAGCAATACATGCTGCTAATATCACTAGGTAAGCTCACAGCTGATGATGTGACCACTGGTATGGGGATTTGCAAAATACTTATAAAACACCTTTGATCAAACATCATAAAGTTACCATCCTTCAGTATACAGGCATCCCCGAGTATCTGTGGATCCTATATCTGCAGATTCACTTATACGCAGTTCTCCGCCCCCACGCACCCATTACTTATCTGTCTCCCTTTACTGTGACGTTAAGCACTCATGTCTCTTCCTTTGAAGACTGTTACAGAACGTTAGAGGAGGAACGCAAGAAGCAGTCAGCCGAAATGCTAGAGGAGGGAGACTAAGAGAACGCTAACAGGAAGCGTTCTCTCTCAAAGGAAGAGACATGAGTGCTTGGTGCCACAGCAAGTATAGGGTTCCCTTTTATCCGCGGTTTCGGAATCTGCGAGGGGCAGGAACATATCCCCTGCAGATACGGGGGCCCCGTAACGGGGCGACACCTGTCTTTGGAATCCACAAACAATAAGTGAAAATTTTTAAGTACTGGCTCACTTACATTTTTCACATGCATTAACTATTCACACAGATTTTAGTGTTACTTCCAAGGAAAACTATGTCGCTTCTAAAATACAGGTAACAGACATACCTCTTCCCGCAAGTTGCCATTGGCTTCTTCAGGTGGCTGAAAATCAAATTCACTTGCAGATTTCTCCATTGGGTCCAGTGTAACCTCTGGCAACTCTCCAGGACATTTAGTGACAGCATTTACCTCAGATTCCTTTTTATTTGTAGCGCTTACCAAATCACCTTTCTCTCCCTCATTATCTGCCAGCTCTTCATGGTAACCTCCATTACTGAGTCCGGAAGCATTGAGGCCATTTTCAGTGGTTGCTGTCAAGCCCCAGTCAGCATAGTTCACATTCTCCTTCTCTCCATGCTTGATGCTCAGTGGAAAGGAATTCTGCTCCATATCCTCATACTCATTCGGGTAGTCAGTTTCCTCCTCTTGACTGTGCTCTTTGCTAAGGAAGGACAGTTCCTTCAGATTGCTTACTTCCTCAGATGTGTCACCCTGCAGCGCCATAGAGCGAATCACATTTGATGGCATGATCTGCCCATACCCAATCAGTGCAGATGGTCTCTGTGGAGGCCTCAGCACAAAAGTCAGGTAGGACTTCACCTTCTCCATTTTTTGGGGCTCACAGTTTCCTTTATGCTGACAACTGACAATGAAGCAATGCCGCTCAAACATCCAGGACAAATCGCAGTCGGAAAGGTCACAGCAGGCTGCCATGCAGTCTGACATCGACATAGCATGGGGAACTCGCATAATTTTGGTTGTTTCTAAATTGGGAGATATTATTGCATCAGAGTACTTGGCACCTTCTCTGCACTGTTCACAGAAGCACCCTGAAATAATAGGCATTGATATCAGGAACAGTAGCATTGCACAGCCCAAAAATATTTTTTTTAAAAGAAAACTGCCTCCACTGATATACATATTTATTTAGTGTAACAAAAGGCTGATTTATATGATACCTCATTGCCTTAATTGGCTCGCATAGTCATGAAGTGCACACTTTTAGCTCACGTCTGAAGAAATTTGGGGGCCTTTTGAGCAATTCTGCAGGGTAGAGAGTTTGTTCAATACGGTCCTCTACATATGCTGACGAAAATCGGCTTATCAGGGCATGCAAAGGATTGGTTCACATTATTTGAACTGATGAAAAGAATCTCTGTGTGTGTCATTTATATTTTGTGACCAATGTGGCTGACAGAAGGAACTGTTTCTATATGAATATCTGTGGAACTGCGTTCAAGTTTATGAACACGGTATAACAAAACTTGGGATAGCTGTGTCAGTCCCCATACGTGCATAATTATTCTGAAAGAGCTGAAAGGGAGCTATATTTTTCAACATGCAAAGCTGCAATCTTAACACAAGCGTGCAATATGTCCAATCAGGATGCCAACATACCAAAACACTACGATATATGCCAACTGATCATGGTCATTTCACCGCATTAGCCACTATCTCAAAATATTCATATGAATCTAGCAACCAGAGGAGGTCAGGATTTTGCAGCCCCATCACTTTGAACAGGATATTGCCCTTTTGATTTGAAATGAAAACTGGGTCATAAGGAACCAGAGAGGACTAATGTCTCTATGTTCTATTCATAGCTATACTTCAATAATGCATTTGTTCTATGATTTAATGTTTCCACAGATGATTCTGTCCAGAGGGACATGAATCTAATATAAGTTCTGTATAACACAAAATACACGAAATAATGTGCAGCTCACAGGGTTATCACAGCCCCAGGAGAAACGCCGATTCATACATTTCTCCTCCTCACCAACTAAACTTATAATTATTTCCTTCACAGTCCCATTCACCTCTGGGGAATATAAGAGACAGACCGATCAAGAAAGCTATACAAGCACCACCATAAATCTTGCCTGGAGGGGCAGCACGCAGGTTTTGAAAAACAGGCAGCAAAAGATGGCATCCGAACTAGAATCTAAAGACTGAAGTCCTATTCCCCTGAGTGGGGAAAGGAAATATCACTGCAAAGAACATCCATTTCACGTATGCTGGAAGGCGATAAGTAAAACATCATTATTTCAGTTGCCACAGAAGTCAGAGATCAACAAAGCTCTTGGCTAGAACAAACAGAATACTCAATTTTGCTGACTAGACAATACACCCTGCCGAGCCACTGAAAATCTAGAACACTGCCAATCTATCAGTTAGAAAACTACACAATAATTAACTACACAGTAGGGGTGAGTGCCAGACCTTTTTTCCTTTTTAAGTCATGTGTGTTTTTGAGGCCAAATTTTTCCTCAGAATCATCTCGCAGGTCCCATTCCTATGCTGGCAGGGGATTGAATGTCAGCTCTGCATGGCCTGGTCCCACGATACGTGGAAGCGCATGCGAAGGCAGCAACCAATGAAGGTGAGGCAAACTGCAAGAGTTGCCACAGGTGGAGGATTCTCCAGTAGTGAGGGGGCAGCTGCTGCTCAGCTCTCCACCACCACTTCACCTGCCCCTCCTCCACCGCCTGACTCAGTGGCAGCATGCAAAGTATCACTCATAAGAACATAAGAAGAGCGTGTTGCATTGGAAAAGGGGAAAGATGTGGAAAAGGAAGTGCGGAGCAGAGGAGAGATGCTGTACCCAGAGCATCCAGAGATACACTTCCAGAGGTACACTTCCACTCCTTCCCTCTCTTCCTGTTGAAATACAGCCTGCTAAGGAGAATGCAGCAGTGTGCTCAGGTGGAGAACAGAGCAGGTTCTTGCACACTGCTGCTGAACAGTCAGCAAATTAATTTTCTCCATCTAATATTTTCCTATTATTGAGAGCCACGTCCTCCTCCTCTTCTTCTGTGATATGTTGCAATCCACTTAAAAAATAAAGGTACATTAGGAAGAGCAGAGTGTCTTTTCTGTATGTGAATTTTGAATGTGAGGGGAAATAATGAGTTGAAAAACAATCCTCAATGGAGGGAATAAATTCAACCACATTCTGCACAAATGAACAAATAGTGGTCCTGTCAAGGTTTTATAACAGTTCAGAAAGCACATGGTGCCTGCAATGCCTGTGTGATGTTTACAGTGATATTTCACTGCTCACACCCACAGAGGCTCTCCTGTTGATTCTAGGATGTTAGGTCGTTTATTGCGATCACTGTCTTCATTTCATAAGCCATCTGGGAGCCAGTTGCAAGTAAGTCAAGAAGCATCAATCTGCCAAAGCCGTTATTTTATTTGTGGTGCGGAGTGGAGAACCTCAGTCCAGAAGACCTTTATTTTCCCACCTGATCTTGAAAGCAAGATAATGACTTATCTTTATATCACAAATACTAGGAGAGTATGCTCCTACCTGTTAAGGCCCCCAACAGGAAGCAAAGAGCTCTGAATCCAGCAGCCATTCGTCTGTAAGCAGGCAATGCCAACCCTACTTCCAGCCAGCAATCTGGAGAAGCAACAACGTTATGTTAAGTTTCTGGCTCTCGTTTGCAAAGTACAAAACTTGACTGATGCGTTTTCTAAAAAGAAAGGCTTACTTCTGAGTAAAGATGTAGACAGAGGATTGTGCTGTTAGACCATGAAGACCCAGGTTTAAATTCCCACTCAGCCATGAAGCTTACTGGGTGACCTGGAACCAGTCACCACCTCCTAACCTACCTCATAGGACTGTTGCAAGGAAAAGAAGGGGGGGTGAGCCACATGTACCGCCCTGAGCTCCTTGGAGGAAATGTGGCATATAAATGTGAAAAATAATAGTCAGTGCAGCAACTAATCATAGGCAGCTGCCTTATACTGAATCCGACCACTGGTCCATCTAGGCGAGTATTGTCAGCACATACTGGTAGCAACTCTCCAGGGTTTCAGACAAGAATTTTTCTCTGCCCTAGCTGGTGTTGTCAGGGATTGAACCCAAGACCTTCTGCGTGAAAAGCAGATGCTCTACTACTGAGCCACAGCCTTTCCCCCAATAACTAGCCATAAACCTAAAGAGTCACATCTGTCCATTTGTCCAAGCTCCTGAGGCTTCTCTTTCAATCCCTACCCACTAAAAATGGGATACAATGGAAATTAACACCAAACTATCAAAAATGTGGACTTGATTACCGTAATCACTATATACAGTCCCTCATCAAGATTGTTTAAAAATCACATTTTCATATGCCTCCAGGGGGTGCTCTTTTAACCTCACCCACTGAACAAATGGCGATTTACACACACACACACACACACACACACACACACACACACAAAGAAGAAAGTCCTACCAATAACACCATAATATTGTGTAACGGTTGGGAACATAGGCTAACAAAGTTGAACAGCTATAATTGAATAAGCTCTACATCCTTCATACTTTCTTATGGCCAATTTATACATTCAACACAAGCAAGTGGCAAAGCTTCTCCTCCTCCATCAAGCTAGGTAGGAAAATCGGATATTTAAATGCTCCCTCACAAAAACACAGTTCCTAGACATAAGAAAAGTAGTATATCAGGGAGAAGAATAGGCTGCAACCCATCAGGAGGAACTTCACACAAGGAACCTTCCCCATCTCTTCTTCTCCACAACAGTTGCTGACACCTCCCCCGCCTGAAAAGCGTCTCTAAGGATTGGGGAGCCCTCCTGATAGGTGTAGTATGGGGCTAGAAAAAAACCTAGCACTCAGCTATAAGGACACATCATATAATTCTTAAAATCAGGGGTCCCAAACCATGGCCTGTGGGCTACATCCTCTGCAACAACACATTCTGAGCAGCCCACTGAGCCCAGTGGCACTAGAATTAGGTACAGTCCCCCCACTTCTTCCTCTTCTCGACCTCACTCGCCACCACACCCCTTCTTCCTTCCGCTGAAGTGGCTGCAGGGTTGGATCACTAAGAGCACAGCTGAGAGAAAAAGAGACAGCAAGCAGCCCTACTGTTGTAAATAATGCAACTATTGTGTAGATATTTTTTCTACTGTGTAAATTACCATTAAAGCTATGTATAAAATGCATATATTATTTTCTACATTTAACCCCCTCCAGCCTACCATAACAGCAAGAATGAGTGATGTGGTACCAGCAGCTGAAAGTTTAGGGAGTGCTGTTCATGATGGACCACCTGCCCAGCAGGTAGGCTTCAAATTCTCAACTGTTAGACGATGGCGGGGGGGGGGGACGACACAGTTCATTGACTGGGGGGGGGATTCTGCTGGCCTGGGCAGCAGAATAATTAAGAAGGTATGACAGCTCCCTAATCAACAAAAGTCTATGTTAACAATTGCTGAAGCTGCCATAAATAGGAGTTGTAAACAAGGAAGGTTTCAGAAAGGTTACCCAGTACCAAAAGTCAATCACTCTCAAAGCCAATGAACAGGATAATTGCACTGGCAAGGAATTAAAATGCCATCATTAAAAAGATTTACACCACATTTGCGACACACACAGTAAACAGAAACAAGACCTCCTAGTCAAGACAGCCGCAGCAGAAGTCCAATGTCAAATGTATTTGCAAGAGTAACACGACACACACGGGAAGCAATAGCTGACCAAAGAACAAAGCATCATAAAAAGCAAGCCAAGAATCAAAAATAGTCAAAAATAATTTTTGGCACATTTGATATACACTTAGCAGGCAGTCCCTAAAATGGAAAAACAGTAAAATCTGATCTTAAACAATATAGACTATTTCTGAAGGCAGCAGGATTGTCAGTTTCTAACATTTCCGTAATTTAGAAATTATATATATATAATTAATTGGGGGGGGGGGGGGAAGAGAAGCAGGCCTGTATGAGACAAGCCTCTATTATTCTCTTTAGTTACCTGCAGTCAATATTAAATGTTCAGATTATAAAGTTTCAGGACTGCTTTTGGGATACACAGATTGCAACCATCAGGGAAGCAAAAGTACTCAAACTCAACTGATTTAAAGAGGATCTATCCTCATTTCACTTCAAGAATGTAGGAACTGCTTAGGTCAGAGGACCGAATAGGTCTCCATCTAATCCCTGGGCATAGTATGAACTGCAGGTTCATGATACTGCAATCTTACTCAAGCTAAACAGGTCTGTAGCGACTCAATGGAAGACTGCCTGTGAACCCTGTATACTATCCTGAGTTCCTCGCACACGAAATGGACGAACGGACGGATGGACGTCTCGCACTCTCCGGAAAAAAAAAAATGTTGAACGCGCAGAGGAAATTTGTGTTGCTTGTCATGATATACCTGTGATAGATGAGCAGTAGCATTTCATACATCAATGGTAATAAATGTTTCCACATTTTTTGCAGGAGATCTCACAACCGTTGGAGTAATAATATTACATGAAAAAAGAGCCAGAACTTGTTTGTTATCCTGTACAACGTGTGACCAAGTTGGACTCGCCCATCAGCCATGCAATCTCAATAAATATCCTGGTTTTGCTGTCTGCCTAGGACCACAAAAGAAGAAATGTTATCAAGCCCATATGGCTGATGAGCTGTGTTTGGCTTGTGGGTTACAAATCGTGCAAGTCTCTCCTAGGACAGCAGCCTTTATCAACACAAACTGGGAATTTCAAGTCTCTAACTTGAATAATTTAAAAGTCACCATGTCTCCTCCCTAAGGGACTAGAACTCCACCCACCTGAGAGTCCAGCCACACTATTCATCACTTGTCCTGGGATTAAAGAGAACTGATGCCAGAACCTCCAATCTTACTAGGAAATGTTCATTCGCTTCAAATCTAGAAACAAGAGAAAGGTTGATGTGAGTTTAGGCACTGTCATTCCTGGAGCTCATTTTGAGCAACCACGTAAGCTCAAAATCCTCATCGATATGACCAGAGCAGGCATTACTTTGATATTGCTTTTGCTGAAATGAAACAAAAATCACTCTGGCAACATTCACAGGCAATCATAGAACAGAACAGCCATTTTGCTCCTGATGAAGTCAATTTTCATCATGAAACGAAAGATGACAGCACTCATCTTCATCACAAAACAACCCATAATACGGGAGTGTACATCTGACAAGGTGTTTCGGGCATTCTGACATTTGTTAAAGGTTTGTCAAACTACCGTAAACAGGAATTAAAGAAAGACATGAGACTATCCTTACTAATTATGGCTTAACTCAGGGGCGGACAAACTTCCACCATTAGGGCCTCTGCGTTCTTAAGAGTTGTGTAGAAGACAGAATCTTGGCAGCTGCATGTGCTGATGGTGCTGCTAAAGCAGCTGCACCTGCTGAAATGCCCTCACTTATACAACCATTAACGGTCCAAGAGCATTTATGTTGAAAGGTTGGCCACCCCTGGCTTAACTGAACAAAAGAAAATGCTCCATGACAAGCAGACTACATATTATCAAGCTCTCTAAACATCCACGAGGACTAGAGACTAGTTTTTTATGTTAGCCACCATACTTAAACTTAATTGTTCAACAGGGATTTGGTAAATACAAAAGGTGGAATCCCAACTAGTGCTTTCACTCCCAAGACCTCCATCTGCAAACAGAAGTATCCTCCTTGTGTCCTCTGCAAGTGCAAGGCCTCCTTCCATGAGTGGAACACACACTCCTTCCATTCATGAAGGAAGTTTCCATGGGGGGGGGATGGGACTCCCAATGGGAGAGCGCTAGTCAGGATGCCACCCAAAATTTGGAGCAACTGTATGAAAGAACCAGAGTGGAGAGATGATCTACAACCTTCAATCACAGAAAATTCCCATTTGTTTAGATCTGCTTTCACCCTGATGGAATCCTATTGCTGGGGGATGGAGGGAGAGCTCAGCATGTCAGAGACCTGTGTGTCACAGCAAGCCAAGGACCCAGCTTTTGCCAGAACAGGGTTGACCTGGTAGCAAGAACTGATGGTCTACTCATCTCTAGTCTATCCTGAGTTAGGAAAAATACAATGGCTAGAGACAGTCGGCATCCATCTCATCATCCTCTGTCTTATGACATTCACCTTTCCATATCTGTACCTAACAGATGGGCTAGAGTCTAGACACTACAGTGCTAGGGTCCCTGCCTCTTTAGATCAAACGATTGGAAGCTGGATATTCAATAACAGTGCAGACAGCTCAAATTCATCCCAAACTCAATGTGTAGGCTCTTTGTTATTCCTCACCTGCTCCTCACTGTGGGATCAAAATAATGCTTCTTTGAAGTGTGAGATTTGAGAATGATAACATTTGCAGATTTCACTTTGCAAATAGTTCTTGCACTAGACATCTGCAAGAAATGTCAGAATTGGACACACACACACACACACACACACACACACACACACACACACACACACACACCCTATTAGGAAAATCTGCAATACATATTCGTTATAGCTACGAGAGAGAAGAAGCACAAAGAAATGTGTTGGAAGAGCCACATCATTCCTCCAAGCCTCCCTTAGCCTTGTACCATCATCCAGCCACACAATTTGCTCATTCTTTTGTATAAACATACTTGGTCTGAATCTCTACCCCATTCATCAATCATTTATGATGCAATACCCTATCTAAGGATTAACATAAGGCAGATTTGTGAAGCAGGAAAGCAATGTGAATCTTCACAATTGTATTCCAAGTGGATCCAAGTAACTAAAAGGCAAAAAAAGTGCAAACAAACAAAAAAAGAGCTCCAGTTGTCTAAAACAAAAACAAAAACCATGTGCGCACTTCTTAACAGTCCTTGTACACACAAGTAGGACAAGTGTATACAATCTCATCTTTATTCTGCACGCTAATGTACTGAAGGTCCGTGCACGTGTATGCGTGCAACGGAGACTGGTGAGCACATGAACTGAGTATCACCCAGGTTACAGGTGTTCCTGATGCCGTAATGCAGCATGATAAAATGGGCAGAGCTTAATATAGAGTTTGTTAATAGATGGGAGGTGTGGGTATGGCAGGCCAATGAAGAGAAAGTTAGACCTGGAGAGTAGGGTGGCAAAGCTAGGCTGGAGTTATGGACTTCAGTACAAGTAAGATTCATGCTGATGTAGTACAGTCACCTCATCAACATGCCAGATCCATTGAGAAGGTCAAGTTCCAGGTGCCTTGATAAATACGTAAATAAAAACAGTTGCGTGAACTGACCCCCAGTCACCATGGATCACTCACTGCCTTTTGCCTCAGGCAAAATGATACCCAAGTTGTAAGGAAGTAAAAGTGCAAGGTGCAAAAGTAAGTGTCCAAGGTGGCTCATCACGTGATGACTGAAGTTGTATCACCCTTAGCATTCATAATAAAAAGTAACTTACCCAAGTTGCCTTGCCAAGGTCAATATGCTAACCCTAAAAATAGCCCCGAGTCTTTGATTTCTGATAACACACTCCTTTGCACAGGACAAAGTAACGCCACTACTGAGGTGAATGGGGAAGACCTTGTAGGTAGGGAAGTTCAAGGTGCACGAAAAGAACTGGGCGACACAATTGGATTGGGTGACTAAATAAAGACTATAAATAGCTTCAGCATAAAACTTTGGTCTTCCATTGTTGGTCTGGACTGAATGCTCTTTGAGACAAAGTATTACCTCTGAGTGCACAAAATTAAAATAAAGATTCCACACAGGTAACACACAGTATATGAAAAATTCACAGCAACCAATTTCTTTGCTATCCAAGGGTGATCAGTTTTTTTTTCTGGTGTAAAGCAATGGTATAAGCTGCAGGTTTTAAATCTTTTTCACAAGGGATGCTAGGAAAGCTTTCAAGTATGGACACAGCACTTGAGAATGTTGTTTAAGTGTTACCCAAATCAAAAGAAAGTCATTTTACACCTATCATAAATTACAACCAGTGTACAGTTTTCATTCACATTTCAAGACCAAGAAATGCAAATCATCATTTTTATGCATCAAGCAACGTGGTCCTGCCAACCACTGCAAACAGTTACGGAGTTTTGCTACCTGAAGTAAACACAGGTATTATAGTTTACTGCATTCTTTAAAATCATTAATTAAAACGATTTAAAATTAAAAATCATAATCCTCCATTTCACCTTGGATGACTAGAATTCATACTTCCCATAGCACTTTAAAGTATCCAGTTTATCAAGTACAAAATGCGGGGGGGGGGGGGTTGAATTGAATGCATTTTATACACTGAAGAAATCATCTGCTTTTGGTGTCTGTGTCTTAGCCAACAGGGTGCACCTGTACCTGGCAATCATGCAACTTGGTACTATACAGATGCCACTTTTATCTCTTCTGAAAGCTATTCTAATTACATTAAATGACTCTGCCTCTTGATGCAGCAGCCAGCCATTTCTGTTCAGCCTCTCTCCAACTTTGGCATCATGTTGTCCAGCGGGAGGGGCAACAGTTCCCCACAGCAGAGTGAAAACCTGTGACTGGCAGAAGAACTGTCTCCATTCTACTCCTTGTTGTTGCACTCGCAGGTTGCAACACACAACAGGCAACGGCTTCAGGGTTTTGGTGCGAGCGAGTGCAGGAAGCGCAGATGCTCTTCTGCCGCCGTATAGAAGCTGCAGACAGTGAAAGCGTTTTGCAAATTGCTAAGTAATAAAGAAATACACCCCCCCCAACAATTACATCTCCCCCCTTACAAAAAGTGGGGGAAGAAGGTGAAATAAACAGGGCATTTCTATGGTTCTTCCTTCTGCGTTTTTATAAGCATTTATGTATCCAGAGCCAGGGCGTTGGGTTAAAAACCAGACCTGTCACGGATCACCTTGTTGGGCACAAAACCAACTGCACCTTCGCAATGATACTAGACCCACACTCCACCCCCACCCACTTATTTCAAACAGAAATCACTTGCTCGGCGTCCCCTGCTGTACCATAAGGTCGCCAGCAGCACCTTTTCTGAAGGGAGGGGCAGCTCCGATCTCCTTACCCAGTGATTGCTGATGATGGGAAGAGATCAGGCAAGCGGTGCCAGAAGCAGCAGCGGCCGTTTCCCCAGGACTCGGCCGCCTCCTTCAGTGCCCCATCTGTTCTTGCTCGTCGTCTTCCCGAAGATTTACAGCAAGGAGCGGATGGAGAGAGCCTTCCGCCGAGGGCGAGAAGCGGGTGTGGGCCCTGTAGCCGACGCGAGCAAAGGGCAGGCGGTCAACGATGCCTGAGAATCGTTTCCTTGCTTCGTCTTTCTTCACATTGCTTCCAGCCGATGCTACTAAAAAAAAAGCGCATTCGCCGCCCAGAGACGCCTCCCAGCCCTCGCTGAGTCTCCCAACCCCGCCGCCAGGGGGCGATACGGGAGCTCCACCCAGCTCGTGGCGGCTTCTCCTCTCATATAGGAACTGTTTGCTATTGTGCCTTCAGTATCTTGCTTTTCAAAATATCCCATGCCCCAGAAGAAAGCAGTCACGCAGAACAGCAGTGGTTTTAAAATGTTTTTTACCCACCTTTATGGGATCAACAATAGGCACAGAAATATGCATTTTTAGATCTAATGACAGGGGAGGTAAAAACAAACATTTTTTATTCTAATATATGAAAATAGGGGAGGGGGCTAAATTATGGTTCCAGGTTAAACAAAGACATTAACTTCCTTTTTTAACACAAACATGTTAACTTAGTTATAACCAACCGACTACAGTGTAATAATGAGGCAAAACATTCATCAACAGAAGCCAGGCCCGGAATAGTCACTTGCACAGACAGTGCTTCTCAAGCCCGAGCTACATTGTCCACGGCTGCGTCGCAGCTGCGTTCCGTGTGCATCTGGTGTCCCGCCCCCACGTCAAACAGCAGGCTCTGATTGGCCGGACGTAGCGCGGACGCAGCAAAAGTCGAGCCCGGCTTGACTTTTGCTGCGTCTGCGCTACGTCCGGCCAATCAGAGCCTGCTGTGTGACGTGGGGGCGGGACACCAGACGCACACGGAACGCAGCCACGACGCAGCCGTGGACAATGTAGCCCAGCCTTCATTCCTCATAAGTACACCACCCATTTTCCATTGTTTCCATATCCTTCTTTATCTCCCCTCTTCTCCCTCCCACGCCAACCTAAATCTCCTCCCAGGTGCTCAACTAACCAAGGTTTGATTGCCACCCTAATCAACAGTATTTATACTTTGAAAATGAACTTTTGGAGAACTGGTGGTAGGCAAGGGGGCTTTTCCCAACTTGCCTGCAGATCTATACCCTGTTGTTGAATAATATGGATGTACAAATGTGGACGTTCACAGCCTGCAAGAATTGAAAATGGTCACCACATTGTAACTTGTGATGGAAATGAAAAGCCTTATGGCGCAATCCTGTCTACAAATCCTGTCTACCTAGACTGCTCAGCTGGTCTAGGGTTTCACATACATGCGGCGGTATGGCACATTTGCAGCCCCTGAACAGTATGTGGCACCAGTGGAGAAGCTTGCACCGCTCCTCTGGCACCCCAGAACAGAGCAACGCCGCAGAGGAGAAATAAGGCCCCGCCCGACAGGGGAGGGGTGGGGGGGAAGGCGGAATGGGGTGTTCCGGGGGGTGGGATTGGAGGGTCGGGCCCATGAAGGGGGCGGGATCAGCAGAGGCCTCCTCCACTATATCCTATACCCCTTCCTGGACCTGTTGGGCCTTACACAAGCCTCTCGAATGTACGCCAGCAAAATTGCTGGCGTGCATTCAAGAAGGCCTATTGGGGCAGCTAACGCATTACTCAAGGACAAATGTCCCTTTACCCTGAGGCCGCTGGCTGTGCCAGGGCAGACCCAATCCTGCATAGGATACAGCGGGAGCCTTATGTGCACCACCACGTCCTGCTAGATAGGATTGGGCTGTTGGGCACCCAGGAAGTTGTGCCAAAGGAGAACACGGATTTACCTACACTATAACAGCAGGGTTGACGATGTAAAGCCTGTAATAACCTTCAACTCGGTTATTAAATTCTATGCAGTCTTATACAGGGTTGACCCATCTATGAGGCCAACTGAAGCAGTCGCCTCAGGAAGCAGACTGGCAGGGGGTGCCCATTTCTGTCCACCTGCTCACCTCCACTGATCCTCCTCTCTCTAGGATTGGAAAAGGAGACAAAGTGGAAGTGGGGAGGAAAGGAGGAATGGTGGTCTAGTATTGGAGAAGCAGAGACTGGCACATCGCCAGGTAAGGGGGAGGGAGCTGCCTCAGGCACCAGGAGGGTGCTTGGGCCAGTCCTGGTCTTACCATAAATAAGAGTTTGCACCTATAGACAGAAATGCAGTGGAAGGCTTGAGAAACAGAATCTCCAGGATTTATAGGATACTTTTAAAGACATGTTGTTAACCAGATATCCCCCCCCCCCCGGGGTTCCTAGCATAAAACTATGGAAGAAGGACCACATAGCAGGTCAGGGTAACGGCTGTGGAACAAGGAAATGCAGGGCAAGCAATGCAGGAAGGTGGGGCCTCATCAACCACAGGCAGCATCCTGACTGGTGCTTCTGTGTTTGGTTTGCAGAGTGAGAGCTCCTAACAGCAGAAGCACAAGTCAGGAAGTCAACCCATATCACCAACAGCCTCATGGCTCACCCCTCCTGCATCAATAGTACCAAACTGAACTGCTGCTGTTGCGGTTACACTGAAAACAAAAATTAAAAATGCTACTACCAGGTCTTTAAAAAGGTGGCAGGACAACAGAGAAAAGTGATGGAATGCAACTGTTGGGCTGCAAGATTGTCTGGATTCTTTATATAAGTGAAAAAAGAAATTGTGTCTATTCTAGAGAAAATGGCTAGCTTGGAAGCAACCTTGACTGCAGTGAATTTAACATTAAGAAAAAATAGCTGCTGGATAAACTATGAGTTCACAATTCAACCTCTGTTTCATGCTGGCATAAGCAGTTGGGCAGATATAGTAGAGCACATGAAGATGCTATAATATGATCATTTTTACTAAGCAAAAGGTGATCCTGTAAACATATGGTGGCTTGGGAAACGAGTAAGAAAATAGAGATAGAACACTGTAAGATTACCTACCTACCTACCTCTAATCACATTTTGATCTTCTGACCACCTACTGATCACTGCTATCGGTTTCCTGGGCTACAGATCTCCAGCAGATGAAATAGGTTGAAGAGTTTTATTTGATTATATGGCCAGGTCTATCCAAAAGGTTGACAATTTAACAGATTTTAACTTATCCTAAACCAACAGGATTTATAGAGATTTATCTTTTTTATAGAGAGAATTACAGCAATACACCCATAGCTATAGGAGTACCAGTCCACTGAAATGAAGGGTTGCAGTTTTTCCATATCAGCTGCCAGAAAACAAACACTGTCAAGAAGAATATTAAAATCAGCTTTATTTTATCAAGTATAACATACAGTAGAGAGAGAGAGAAATGCATTGAGTGATTCTGCCCTAAGAGGAAAGCTGTATGAAACATATTGCATTTTTATCTACCAGTTGGGGACAGGATTACATAAAAGCACTTCTGGTACACATACAAGCAGAAAGAAAATGAGAATACTGTATATGCTGCTGTGATTTCTACTACCCCTTTTATTAGACAGAGATTCCAACAAGAATTGAGGGAGTGAATCCCTCACAGGAATTAAAACCTAAAAACAAATTCTAAAACTGATTCAAAATTTAGCATGTTCTGTGAAAAACAGAAAGCGCACAAGCAATGTTTTTTTAAAGCAACACATAGCTCTTAAAAGCTTTTTCCTTATAGTACCACATCAAAATTGCACAGCAGACCCCAGTGATCGCTAGGAAACTTGCCACAGTCTAGTTTTTCCAGTCCAATTAAATCCAAGCTCTGGGGAACAATTTGTCCGCCAGTGGAAGCAGCTCGAAGGAACAGGCGATCAAACCTCAATTTGCACTTAGTGGCTATATTCAGGTTAGTATTTTGGCTCATATCCCATGTGTAGTGGCAATGTTTTGGCTTGCCCAAGAATTCCCAGATGTCCAGAACGTCCTTAGGTAAGCCGCCTATTTGAGCAACCTGATGGGAGAGAGAAAAAGCATCAATAAAAATAATTTTCCCCTGGTAAAAATATACAGCTGCTGCCTTGTACAGTAGCCCTCCAGAATTTCAGACAGGGGCCTATCCCAGCCCTACCTGGAATTACCAGTAACTGAACCTGGGACTTTGTGCAAGTGCTTTACCACTGAGTGATGATCCTTACCCAATAATGAACAAAAAATAATATTTATAAAACATTAAGATGCTTGCAAAACATTGCACACATAGGCATACCTTGCTCTTTCAACATGTTGGGGACCAGAGCATGAATGAAAGTCAAAAATGGATGAACGTCCATTTGCACTATGAAATAAGCATAGCCTTATTTACCTTGCAAATTTATTTTGATTGGCAAAAAACATAAATAAGTATATAACATATGTGAATGCATGCTAAACCTAAACAAAGAGAAATAAAAGAAAAACAAATGTAAGAACATCAACAAATGTCATGGAAGGTTGGATGCGAGAAAGGTAAAGGTATCCCCTGCTCGAAAGCTAGTCAAGTCCGACTCTAGGGTGTGGTGCTCATCTCCGTTTCTAAGGCCGAAGAGCCAGCGCTGTCCGAAAATGCTTCCATGGTCATGTGGCCGGCATGAGGAAGCTCTCTAGAGCAGGGGTTCTTAAACTTTTCACAATTGCAGACCCCCAATGGATTGCCCAATATGTCCCCATACCCCCTTCTCCAGACTGTCAAAATCATCACCACCAGTCCTATCTGGTACCAGTATGATGTCAAAAGATATCAATAGCTTGATTTTACTTTACATATGGATAGCTAAGAACAGAAAGCCTCAATCCATATTGATAATGGTGATAATAAATAATCTAATCTAACAACATTTTTAATTGTTCAGAGACCAAGTCCCATACCCCCATTATTTTGTTCTCATACGCCCAAGGGGTATGGATACCCCCAGTTAAGAATTCCTGCTCTAGAGCTTGGGTGCAGCTGCCAAGAAGGCTCTATTCTGTGTGCTCAACAGCCAAACCTCTACAAACTAATGCTTCTAAAAATAATTCTTAATTAATCATCATCTCAACCCAAGTGTTTATGTTGGCTTGATTGAACCTACTTCAGGGGTGAAAAAAAAACAAACAAACATGTATTAACCACATTCATATTTTGTATGAATTTTTTCTAACCTTCTCTGATTTGTATAAGCTTCAACATTCTTCAATAAAAGTCCAACATTTACTTTCCTATTGCATTAATGGGAGTAGACCTCGTTCTCTTCCAAAACAGGGCAATACGAGTTCTAGCAGCCATTCTAGCAGATGGTATGTTGTCTCAATTTCTTGTGTGCTATCCAAATAATGGAAAACTACTACTAATGGATCAGCAGAAACAGTAATTCCCATCACTTTTATTTTCCCCCTCCCCCAATACTTGAAACAAATTATTTTAGGACAAGTCTACCAGATGTATATTACTTCCAACTTTACTACGATTGCAACAACAGCAACTGGATGATGCAGAGGGATAAATCTGCTTCAGTCTCCAGCATCCCATCATTTTATAGTACTGTAATTTCTATGAAGGCTGATAGAGGATTGAAACCGTCACCCTGTTTCTCAGAAAAAAAAGTCATCGATAAAAATTTATAGCATAATTCTACGCTATACTATGTGAACTTTGCCTACTCAGGAGTCCAAGTAAATTCACTGGGGCTTATTCCCATGGCTTGTTTTAACAAATTAAAATTAGAACAAACCACAATTCTGAGTTCATATGCAACGTAGAACTGCAGTTTGTTTTAGAGCCGAAGCTTTTACTCTCCTCTCACATGCAAGAGAGGAGGGGAGGGGAGAAGCGTGCGAGTCCAGGGCTCTGCAAGACTCACAGCGCAATCCTAACCAACTTTCCAGCGCCGGTGTAGCTGTGCCAACAGGGCGCACACTGCATCTTGCAGTGCAGGGGAAGTCATGGAAGCCAAGGTGAGGGAACATTTATTCCCTTACCTCGGGGCTGCATTGCAGCTGCACTGGCACTAGAAAGTTGGTTAGGATTGCGCTGTCATTCATGTTGCACTAAGCCATGGTTTAGCATTAATGCTGATCACCGTTACCACTCCAATGGGAGATATCAAGGCATCAAAAATGACCAGGAAATCCAATCTACTGATAGAGTAACTAGTACGTCTTATATACCTATCCATTTGGTGTCTTAGAATCCATCTCAGAAAAACCATAAGACTCATGTAGCTTCACTCCATCTGCATTTAAGTTAAAAACCAAGTGTCCTTCCAAGCAAACTGTCCATCCCCATTTTGCCTTAAAAGGGGGGGGGGATTTTATTTGTGATATTTTATTTTAGTGTGAAATCACTGAGCCAACAGTTTACCAGGAAGTATCTGTGATCAAGCAGATGGTGAAGAAGGAGCAAAGGAAATCATTCCTTCCTAGCAACACTGTTCTAGTTTGGGAATGCATTATCAGGAATAAAATATGAAGTTACCTTATACAGACTATCAGTTTAGTTCAGTATTATCTTCACTGACTTCAGGGTTTCAGATAAGGGTCTTTACCAGCCTACCTGGAGATGCCAGGGATTAAACGTGGGACTTTCTGTATGCAAAGCATGGGTTCCACCTCTGAGCTACTGTAGATGTGGCAACAAGACATTGGGTTACCCACAAGACATTGGGTTACCCTAGCCCAACGTTTCCCAAACTTTTTCGACCCACGGCTCCCTTGACGACCCTTGGCTGCGGCTCCCCATTACATTATGTTGATGCCTGCCAATTGGCATTGCATTGTATTCCGAAAGGATTCCGTGGCACTCCACGGCTCCCCTGGCTGGTATCTGCGGTTCCCCTGGGAGCCATGCCTCCCAGTCTGGGAACTACTGCCCTAGCCTCATTTTCCCCCATGATAAAGGAAAATCATGAATAAGCTATTTTAAATAATGTTCAGCTAAGTGCAAGTGCTCTGTGAGAGAAGCAACTGTCATCTACAGAAGATCAAGAAGAGCCACGTAAATAAGGTTGATGGGGACTTGTTCAAAGCAAAGTAAAAAAAAAAAATACTACCGTAAGTAGCTTTATTGCAATTCACCTCTTTGTCTCTCAAGTTTGTATCTCCTCCAAATATCACAGTTGTGGACTCGGGTATCTCCTGTATCTTCTTGAGCACCTGTTTTAGCTGGTTTATACGCTCTTCAGCATGACCCCGAGTGCTCTCCAGATGGGAAGTCATAAGGCAGAGCTCATTACAAGATATGGTTGCCTGTTAGAGGAACACGATGCAAAGCGTGAAGCGACATACTATTAGATGTAGAGCACTATCACTTAGTTTTTTTTCCATTCTCAGTCAATCCACCTATATTCATTAAATTCTGCCCTCAAGCTTCTCCGCCCTTATGCTGTTCAATTTCCTTAAATTGCACATGCCCCTCAAATACAGGATCAGGTCACTTCTGTGTTCAGTTTTGATGCTAAAAGGATAAAAAGAAGGATCTGTTAAATCAGCAGATTAATCATCTAAACTTTGCTTGAGTCAGTTACTTTGACTCCTAATTTTAGGAGCCAGTTTTAAACAGGCAATGGAAACCATTTCATCTTTTAGTCACCAAGGTAAAAACATGCTTGTTTATTTTGGGGATAGTATTTTGACTCTGGTAAATTACTATAATAGGAAATAGAAAAAGAAAAATAGAGCAGAGGTTCTCAACCTGTGGTACGCGTACCCTTAGGGGTACACGGGCCACAGGTTGGGGTACACGAGATGCTCCCCCGCGTACCACTCCCTAAATTCCCCCTCAAAAAAGCCAAAAAAAACCCTCTCTTTTTTTGGCCTGCAGCGCTCAGCTGCGCTGCAGGCCGGAATAGTCCCCCATAGCTCTCCCTACCTTTGCTTGCAACCACCACCATGTTGGATCTCCCGAAGTCTCACGAGATCCATCGTGGCGTGAGATTTGGGAGCCATGATCTTGATCGCGTGAGACTTCAGGAGATCCAACATGGCAGCAGCTGCAAGCAAAGGTAGGAAGAGCTACAGGAGGACCCGCTCGGCCACGCCACAGGCCGAAAAAAACTTTTTGGGGGGGGCTTTCGGGGGGTTGCACTTTTGGGGAGGGGTACGTTGGGGTTAGGGGGTGCTTGGGGGACCAGCCCAGGGGGTACGCGGGCCCCCAAAGGTTGAGGGACCCTGCATTACTGGATTATGTCACCAACTACCAGGGACGAGAAAAGACCAAACACTTCCATTTATTCCATACGTTTTAATTTGTGTGAATATTAAAGTGGATAACCCACTTTGGGAGCCAATCTTGGCTGAAAATGAGGGAATAAATTTAATAAACAAGCATATAAAGAGGCCAATCCCTCTAACCATGTGGTAGCTTTGGTTTATTATAAGACGTCGTGCTTCCTTTAGTATCTAAAATTATACCAATACTGAGGTTCCAATAATATACAAATTGTTTAATTCCTTAATCAACTAACAGATCTAATTTAAAAAGTAGTGAAACTAATTCTTCAATTCTTTGTCCACTAATAGACACTTGAAAAAGTAGGCCTCCCCCCCCCCCTTTCACACAAATATAGAAAGAAATGCCAACCTCTTCAAATTACTGGACATGTTTGTACCTTTAATTTTTGATTAACACCTTATAGTGTCCATGAACTAGATGTACAATACTTAACAACTCACATATACTGCTAATAAATTTCTCATCATGGCAGTTGTTGGGAAGGGTGTTATTTCAGTTCTTAAAACTCTTACTCTTGATTTTTTCAACATAATGGCAGTAAAATAACCATCTGTATTACCTAGAGAGAGAAGAGACAGAAGAAAAAGGAAAGGTCAGCAACCAATTGGTCAGCAACCAATTGGTCAGCAACCAATGACACTCCATTCAGAAATGCCACATAATAAATGATAGTCAGGATCAAACCACATGTTAAGTCAACGTTTGGTCCTTACATATTCGGTTTTTCTGTGCTAAATAATAGCCACAGGGGTCCCAATTTGGATCATCTTTTCACTGTGGCAGGACTGGAAGCTTTAATCCTTTGCTGCCATTGTGTTACCAATCTCTCCCCCAACCGCTGTTTGCCCGAGATGAAAGCTCCCAATGGCACCAATTGAAGCTTTCCTCCAAGGTCAAACAGCAGCTACAGGTTTCTCCAACTGGGACCATGCTAAGGAAAAAGGGTTAAAATTCCCCTCTCACCTGTCCTGATCTGGATTGGGGTTCCCCGACAGCTGTTCTTTAGCACAGAAAACCAGCACAAGCACATTATTAGCATAACATGAAGTTTGGCCTTCACTCTTTTCAGGGAGTTGGCAAAGCCATTGCGGATTTCACCATGGCCCATCCTCTGCAGAGAGAAGCCTCTGCTGACTTGATACCACACGGTGCCATCACACAGAGCAAGGCACAAAAATAGTGATTTAATTATTACAGCTCAATGCAGAGACAGGATCCCAGTGATAAAGCGTTTATAAATCAGTAAAACTTTTAATAAACCTGGAATTTTAAAATACCTGGAATAATTGTGTAAGTTACCGCTCTCTTCTGTAGGTAGTTGAAGTACTCAGGAATAACCTCCTGTAAAAATACCACATCTGGGCTGTATCTGAATGAGAAAGATGAACTTACAATGGAACGCAAGGCAAAATACTATTAGTACTAAGAAGCAATAATGATCATGAAAGTTGGCATAAACTCACTGATCAGGACTAATGGAACTACAATGGTATAACACTGGCCACCGTATCATTATAGCTTTTCATTGTTTTAGTAGTGCAAGAGTTGATTTCTTGTACACTCTTTTAAAGTAATCAGTTGACCGATTCACACATGCATGTACATTACTTAATACCTATAGCTTCATGACTCACTGCACATATGTGAACTGCATGCACTGAAAGTAGTGTCCGATACAAGGTGAACATTGTGCAAGCAATTACTGTTTCACACATGCACATCACTCAGTACAGGAACTATGTCTCCACAGTTGCCCTAGAGACAGACCTAGCATTTGTTAGGGTCTAGGAATGGCAGTTGATTTCTCATTTCAGCAAATGTAATTTGTAGATCTACTGGCAGTGATTTAAGAAAGTTGCTCCTAAAGTTTATAAAGGATACCATGTATTTATTCCATAGCCATTCCATAGCCCAATCCTATCAACTTTCCAGCGCTGATGCAGCCGTGCCAATGGGGCGTGCGCTGCATCCTGTGGGGGGGGGGGCAAGTCATGGAGTCCTCCTCTATGTAAGGGAACGTTTGTTTCCTTACCTTAGGGCAGGGGTGCACAACTTGGAAGTAGGTGGGGGCCAAAATGAATAGGCCAAACTTCTCCGGGGCCGCACGGGGGGCGGGTTCAAGAAACCGTGATATCACTTCCTCAGGAAGTGACATCACAGGGGGCATGTCCATGGGCCGGAAAATACCGGAATGTTCACTGGAAAATAATGGAAATATCCCGAAAAGCATCTCCCCTCTCTATTTCATAGTTCCCAAGACCAGGACTTCCCCCATCATGACATCTCAAACATATCAATTTCTTTAATAAATCATCCCCTTCAAATTATCTTCTGCCCCCTGTAAGCTACTGTCCCCTCCTTTAAAAAAAACAAGAGCCCCATACATTTCCACAGAACACAAGCCAAGCTCCACTGGTGCGGGAAAACAGCATACCCCTTTTACACACTCAATTCAGGAACCCCACTTTCTGACAACCCATATTCCTCCACCTTTAGTCTAAGTGCCAAACATTTCTAGAACACGTCCTGCAAACTCATATTTTTGCATTTCTACCATCATCTCAGTTTCCTCATAACTGAAGAATCATTCCGTGACCTGGAGGGAGTCGTAATACCTTTTTTCTTTTCGTAATAACCACCCCCCACCCCACACATACAGAAGTTATCCCCTCCCCTTCTGCCATCCTCTCCTTGGTCAGTTGTTTTCTTTGGGGGGGGAAGGGTAGAGAATCTCCTCCTTCAACCCGATCTAGTCGCCTCCGTTCGTGACCCACCCCCAACCATTCAGGAACAAAAAAAAAAAAAAACAGTCCCCCCTCCTCTGCCAACACTTTTCCACCCCTCCTGATCTTGGTGAGGGGAGAAAGAGGAGGGGAAATTTTCCTTTCAGAGCTACCGAAGCCTTCCCCCGGTGAGGCACCCAAACTAGTTCCAGTCCGGAGCCCAGCATTTCTGCCTGCCTGCCTTTCTTTCGCTCAGGAAAGGTTATTAAATATTGCTGGAAAATTATGCTGCTGAATGCGTTTCTGAATCTTGGAGAAGGAGAGAAAGGATCCAGAATAGTTTGTCTGGCTTTTTTTCCCCTAAGGGGGGGGGGAGGGAGTAGAGACGCAGAATCAGGGGGGAAAGAAACTGTGTTCTCCGTTTTACAACTTTTTCTTGAAACGCGAGGTCTCTTCTCGCAGTGCACCACATTTAGCATACAGATCCCTGCCCCTGAGGGTTTCTGCTCCTGGTGCAGGCAGCAGGGCAGGCTAAGCTTGAGCTTTGCTGTTCAGACTGAAAGGCCAAGCAACCAACCGTCGTCTTGCTCACCTCAAACCGGCTCTTCGTGACCCCATTCATTTCCCTCCTGGCCCCCCCCCCGCTCCTCAGCAGTAGCAACAGCAGCGGTGTCGGTCCCCTGCTTAGCCCAGCGTTCTCCCTTTCCGCCGCGGGGTGGGAGGGAGGAAGGAAGGTGGAGGCTGGGATGAGAGAGAAAGAGCGACTGTCTCCTTCTCCAGGACAACGAGTCCCCCTGAGTGCCTTAGCGCACGCGGCTCATTCGGCTCTTGGCTGAACGCCAGGAGACTCAGCTGATTGGCGGCGATCAAAGCGCCACCTGGAGTCTCCTGGCGTTTGGCCAGGAGCGGAATGAGCCGCGTAAGGAGCGGAATGAGCCGCATCTTCTATTACAGAACGGGCACGGAGCATTTCCCGTGGCCCGCGAAGAACTTGGGGATCCCAGAGAGCGCCCGCTCTCCGGGAACCCCGATTTCTTCGCGGGCCACGGGAAATAGTCAGGCGGTTCGCATGCGGCCCGCGGGCCGTATGTTGTGCACCCCTGCCTTAGGGCTACATTGTGGCTGCATTGGTGCTGGAAAGTTGGATAGGATTGGGCCCCAATTCATCTGAACTAAAGTACAGTACTTCCCCCATATCCGCTGGGGATATGTTCCAGGCCCCTCCGTGGATACTTGAAACTGTGGATAGGAGTGAACACCCCCTCCATAGTTTCCTGAGGGCTGCGTGCCCCCCCAGCTCTTATTTTTCTTTCAGCAAGCTTTGTTTCTTCCTTAAAACAAACAGAGAAGCAGCCTTCTTTGCAGGCAAGTAGAACGAGACTAAGTCCTAGAGAGGCTCTGCAAGGCTTTCTATTTTTAGAGAGGCTTTCTATTAAGCTTGCAGAGCCTCTCTAGAACTTAGTCTCGTTCTACTTGCCTGCAATAAGCAGCCAGAGACTGCTTCTCCTGTTTAAGGAAGAAACGAAGCTTACTGGGAAAAACGTAAAAGCCTGGGGGGTCCCCGCGATCCGTGGATAACTGAAACCGTGGATAGCAAATCCGTGGATATGGGGGCCCACCTGTAGTATATTTTCATATTTCTGTGGGGAAAAAAATCAGCCATTTCTAAACTGAGATTTAGGTTTTACTGGGATTTTAGCTGCAACTAAAACGTTTTCTGCAAGCAATCTCTCATTCGATTTCATAAACTCCTTTAAGAAGTTCAACAAAACTACTAATTGGTCTGATCTATTTAGTACATAAACATACCATCAACATAAGATAGACCAGAAAAGCCTTTAACAGCTGTTAAAACCTGGGTGCAGGGAGAAGGAAGGCATATAACTGGAAAAACTCCCTACCACTTACAATATTTTACTAATAATGCAACAATTAATTTGCATTTTACCCATTGTCAAGGTGCAATTGGTATTTAAAGAATAAACCACAACTGGGCAGTTTACCAACAACTGATCCAATGTAGGTCTTTTCAACTAATTATAGCTACCAACAAAAAAATTGAACATGTTTAACAGTACCTGGGGATTTTTAAGCAGAGAATAACAGAATCAAACTGACAAGCAACATGTGAAATTATCACTAAAATATATTGATTTTGATAAATATACCAATTTCACACATTTTATATTAACTGACACAAATCATATTAGGATTAAAATCAATTATTTATATAGGTTGTATCCTCAGGTGGTATTATATGCCCAGCAGATATTATTAGAAGATTTGTTGGACCCAGGTTTGTCTTTGGATTACCAGATGACTGCTGTGACCCACAGCATGTTTGTCCAGCTTCAGCTGGTGTGTCAGCTGCATCTCAAGCAGGACTTGCCATGGTTACCCATGCAGTAGTTACCTCTTGGTTAGAAATTGTAATAGGGCTACATAGGGCTGCTGTTGAAGACCACTCAGAAGCTTCAGCTGGTACAGAATGCAGCTTTGAGAGTTTTGACAGGGTCAATACTTTATGATTGAACTACACCTCCGTTATTATGCCAGCCTACATTGGTTGCTAGTTTGTTTCTGGGCATAATCAAAGTACTGGTTATAAAGCCCTAGAGCCAGGGTTCTTGAAGAATCACCTTCCCCCACATGAATCTGCCTCCTCATTAAGATGTTTTAGGGAGGCTCTCTTATGAGTTCCACCACCACCAGATATCCAGTGAGCAACAATTAGTGCAAGGGTCTTCTTAGTGGTGGCCCCTGCTTTATAGAACTCACTTCCTCGGGAACTGCTGTCAGCATTCTCCTTATCATCCGCTGATGAAGACCTGGCTTTTCTGTCAGGCAACTGCAGATCTTTTTATGATTTTATTTTTCATTAGTTGGGAGTTCTTGGGTTTGTTTGGTTTTTTTTTGTTATATTAGTTTTTTATTGTACTAATATTTAAAGATTTATTGTAAGCCACCATGAGTCCATGTTAGGAAGGGTGGGATATACATTTTAAAAATAAGTTAATATTTGGGGAGCACAAGGAGCTGTAAAGGGAAAAGAAGGCTAGCAAAAATTGTCCATCTCTTGCACAAATGGGGCTTCTTCCACTTGCAGAAAATGACCTTAGGATACAACTCCAGGTTAAACATTTTGGGGATCGCCACATTTAAACTTTAAGCAAAAAAAAAAAGCATAGCAGACAGCAAAATGTTATGTCTACTCTTTAAAACATACTTCTTTAGCTTGAAGAAGTACTTACAAAGCTAGATAGGAGCAGACTCCTCGAGCCCTTTCTTGTATATTACTCAAATCCAGACCATCTATATTCCAGGTAATTAATGAAAGCGTACTGCCATCTTCGTGTGGGCTGAAACCAACGTCTCTCACAGCAGAAGCAGCTTCGCTACTGGTAGCTGAATCATCGGTTAGGTCAACACTAGAAAGCACATATACAAAGTTAGACGTATTACGGTATATACACAGGGTCTGTTTTCCAACAAGTTACATATATGTCTTCCAAAAAAGGTATTCCTGGAAGACCTCCAACCATGCAACGTTTTTATCTGGTCAACTGCAGGTAAGAAATAGAAAGTACTGTACAAGAAACAAGATCTTTGACCTGTTACCATCTGAGTGTCAGTGTTATAAACAAGCATAAGTCACTATACAGGCAAGGGTGGTGGGGGAAAGTAGCAAGCACTGAAGGAGATTACAAGCTACAAGAGACAGGCTTAGCAAGGAAAGAGTGTTGTATGTATTTAACTGTGAGGATGCCAGATGGAATAGGTTATCTGGCACATTGTCTGGCACTATGAAAATAACTAGAAATAACAGTTGCAATAAGTTTATCTTAGAAATCTTGGGCTATGGGCTACACATGAATTACTTACAAGGTCTCCCTTACTGGAAGAGACGGTTGTATCTCGTCTATTTCGTGCTCATCGATGGGAGGCTCAAAATAAGAATTCAGCGCCCTCTGAAAAGTAAAGGCAAAAGGTGAGAGACTACAATCAAGCTAGAAGAACCGTATGCAAACGCGGCGGGATCTAGAAAGTATCCTCCCGAAAATCAGGAGCCAGGACTGACTTGCATATCCCAGTCATTCTCTGCCAGGTAGCACTGAGCCACGGCTATATCACTGCTGGTGATGGCAGCGAATTCCGAGCACAGGACCTTCCGGTGCTTCTCTAACTCTGATCGCTGCTTTTCTTCCTCCTCCTCCACCACCTTCTCCGGAGGTTGTATCGAATGCTCCTCCGGAGGTTCCAGTTTCGCCCCTCGAACAACGCTATCTGCTTCCATCTTCCTAACTGCTCCAGAAACCCGGACCGCTTCCAGAACGACCACCAGTACCCGCCTCCCAAAATCCACGCCCCTTGACTCAAATGTCGCGCACGCGCAACCATTATTCTCCCGGCAGCCTCATTAGGAGGCCCTTGACAGGCTCAAAGCCAACAGAGCTACAAGGAGGCGTGGGTGGATTCGAACATTCGGTGGATGGAACACAGCGTAGTAAGTTTGGGAACGTAGAGAGCGAGGAAGGCGTGACTACGAGGTGACACTCGAACTGGCGCGTTATCAACTCTCCTCCTTTCCGTTGCAGGTGTCGTCCTCTTTAATGTTCGCGGTAGCTTCCCCTTTTCCGCCTGCAAGGACTTGAGCCTCTGCTGTTTGGAGAGAGCCCAGCATCTGGAGCGAGAGAGGCTTGGCTAGTGTCTAGCTGGAGTGGACCAGCGCCAGCAGGCTGTGAATCATCATGAGTCACCTCACGATCCAAACCCTCCGGGAGGTGATGAAAGCCCTCCAGGAGTCGTCAGGCTTTGATCGGGTGCTAAATAAGGTAAAACAATGGAGGTTTCTTTCCTCTTAGCTCGTTTGTTTGACTCTTCCAGGGTGACCTTGGCTAGGCCTACAAAGTTTTGTAATGAGTGGTGGAGCTTGAAAGCTATTCACCTGTGTCTACTCTAGGCCATAGGTGGCCAACCGGTGGCACGGATGCCACTCTGTGGCACGCAAAGACTCCAGCATGCCCCGTTTTCCAGATGATGATCGGAAGGCGCTTTGCTCCTGAGCGCCCCTCCATCACCGGGAAAAGAAAGGACTGACTGAAACAGAGGCTGAAAGTACCCTGTGCTCCTCCCAGTGTGCAGCTCAGCTTCAAAGTATTTGAGCATTGGCTGGGGCCACGCAGGCGCTGTGAGGAGAGAGGGACTGTGTGGAGCTCACCTCATGTGCAGCTCCTCAGCCTGAATTTTAGCCTGGAAATAAGCAGCCCTGAATAAATCAGGAGGTAAGCTGCAGGACTGTATGAGGGGGCGTGGCCACGGCGGAGATTGGATGTGTGTGTAGCTTTCCTCTTACTGGGGTCTGTGAGGGAAACGGGGGGGGGGGGGGGAGAGAGAGGCGACCTGAAAGAGAAACTTTTGCCTGCAGAAATGCTCTGACCAGCCTCTTCATTACTTGCAACAGCCCAATTCTGGGCATGGGCTCGTGATGTGCTTCATTCATGTCCTCTCCCTCTTTGCTGGGTTGTTTCGCCCTCGTCGCCCTTCTTAGAAGCTGCTCAGGTGGGATGGGGTAGAAAGGCAAATCTGCCTGCAGAAGCACGTACTGACCAGTCTTGTCTAGAAGCTGATCACGAATTGCAGCGTGTCGAGGTGCTTTGCCGAGCTGTGCCGAGGTGTCTGGTTACCACTGCAGAGGCGAGCTGAGCTGATGCAATCTCCCAAGTTCTGTCACGTACAAAAAGTCCTTTGCCCATGTTGCATGGGGTTGCTTTGCTGAGCTACTGCAGTCACCAATCAAATGAGAGGGGGAGGAGATGGGTTGCCTGCCACTCTGAACTACTTCCAATCACCGTGCGCTTTCTTAAGAAGGCGGGACAAAAGGAGGGGGACTATTTGCGGGAAGACACTCCTACAGAGCGTGGAGGAGAGCGGCCAGCCTCGCTCAGTCGCTCAGCAAAGTGCCTTGACGCGCCGCAATTTGTGCGGTCTGGGTCGGGCTTAAGGCCGTGACAGACCACACGAATTCTGGCGAATCCCGGCACCAAGGTGAGCGAGCGAGGCTGGCCGCTCTCCTCTGCGCTCTGAGCTTGTCTGTAGGAGTGTCTTCCCGCAAATAGTCCCTCCTTTTGTCCCGCCTTCTTGGAATAAACCTCCACGGTGATTGGCTAACACTAAAGTTAACTTCTGATTGGCAGATAGCCACTCTCCTCCCCCTCTCATCTGATTGGTGGCTGCAGTAGCTCCGCGAAGCCGCCCCCTCAAACATGGGCCATAAACATTTTCGATCGTGCCGGAAATCGGGAGATCGCATCTACTCCGCTCGCTTCCACTATGGTAACCAGACACCTCCACACAGCTCGACAAAGCTTCTCGGGAGTCCGAAATGCGCAGGAATTCGTGCGGTCTGTCACGGCCTTTAATGGTGGGGTGGAAAGCTGCAGAACTTAGCTTTCCGCCCCACCTCCAGCGACGCCAGTGTGCGCGCATGCGTGCGTGCGTGGAGAGGCAAACTTTGCCTCCAAAAGCATGTGCTGACAAGCCTTGTCGTTACTCGGAAGCTGCTCAGCTGTGGTGTGGGGGGGGGGGGGTGGAGAGGCAAACTTGTGCCTGCAGAAGCACGTCCTGACTAGCCTAATGACCTTGATTATTAATGACCTAATGTGGGACCCTGTGTGGGGGAAACGTTAGGACTCGCAACAGCCTGAAGTCACTGCGCACATGGAGGAAAAGCTCGAAAGATCTTTTTCATGCCTCAGGAAGGCTCCTACCTTTTAGCTGGCCCTTAATTTTTAAAGCCCAATATCACTTTGTGGGACACCCCTGTTTCCCCCTCAACTCCATCTCAATTAAAAGTAGTAATAATATATGGGGTTAAATAAAGTACTGGGTCTGCTAATTTTTTTACATTGTATTTCCAAACGTAATAACATTTGGAAATACAAAGTAACAAAATTAGCAGACCCAGTACTTTATTTCAGGAAATCCACTGCTGTGAGGGGCTTTGGGGTGTGTGTGTGTTAAAGAAACATACAAATATTAGGTGCAGTACATTTGGAAAGTGTTGCAGGAGGCTGACAGCCAAATTCTATTCATGTCTACTCAGAAGTACGTCTCATTGAGTTCAGTGGGACTTACTCCCAGGTAATACACTCAGGATGCAATTTTATAAATTACATTTCATTGGGCACAATCCTATCCTACTTACACCACCGTTGTAACCAGCGGCGCAGCAAAAACAGGAGGCCCCAGAATGGAAAGGGGATTCAAATCCCCTTTGAATTCCCCTTTTGGAGGGGATTTGAATAACATGGTTATTTAACCAAATAAATAAATCCCATTTATTTATTTTTGTGGCATGCCCAAGATACAAAAACAGGTGGCACATGTCATAAAAAGGTTGGCCACCACTGGTCTAGACTGAGACTCAACGTTTTGAGATGGGCCTTCTCGGTAATATCACTTTGGATTGCCAACTACTTCCTCCAGAAGTGCCCTATTAAAGAACCTGGCTGGAGCTACTCCCAAGCGAACGAATTGTGGCTTGTAGGGAGCTGAGGCAAGTGATTGGACCTTTCTCCCTCCTTGGAGCCTCTGTGTGACTTAAGACCTAAATGCATTTGCCTGTAAGTCCTGTCGAGCTATCAGAACTGAATCCTAATGTGTTTAGGATTGTGGCAGGTCAGTCCAATCAGCCAAAGGTTATCGCAGCTCTCTCCGGGAGGGGAAGTTTATCTACAAAAGCAAAATACATTTAAAAGGACACAATTGTATACATTAATAATCACTATACAACAGGAGCACTGTACAATTTTCCTCACTTAGCCAGTTTTAGTTGTGATGATGGGGTTGTTTGTAACCATCAAAACCAGATACCGGTATGAGGCAGGAGAAAGATACCAAGGGCCTCCCTTTTGAGAATTTTTTAAATATTAATTACACTTGTTACTGCATTTGCATCCCATTCCCACCTTTCTTCCAAATAACTCAAGCAAACATGACCCCACCACCCCTTACGTTTTATTTGCATGACAGCCTTGTGAAGTAGGCTCAACTGAAAGAGAGAGCAGCTGGCCCCAGATCATTTGCGGTACAATCCTATGCATGTCTACTCAGATTAATAAACCCCATCTGGTTGGATGGGACTTACCTCTGTGTAAGTGTGTATAGGATTGCATTTCTAGTGAACTTTGTGGCTGAACGGTGGACATTAATTTCCCTTGTCCCCCCCCCCCTTTATTCTGGGAACCTACCCTTTCTCCTGTGCATACCCACACTTTCATTATATGAGTGCAGTTTTTTCACCAATTTATTACAGCTTGGCCTCTTCTTCTTTTTTTTTTTTTTTGCTTTTTGAGAAAGGAAGTGCAAACTTGCATTTATTACTTGCTCCTGAAATGTGCAGAAGTGGTCTTCTCACCTAACTAATTATACACGTCCAGTTTATTCCTGAGAGTTCACACTTGCTCAAATGCATTATTATTATTTAATCAATGTGCATCAACCTTTGCAAAGTTTAAGTGAGCAGGTTTCTTCCATGAGGTGTTTACAATCTAAAAATTAGCATGGGGGTGGTGGTGGAAGAGAACAACAGAAGAAGGGGAGATGATTTATTCTAAGTCTTTTTAGGTCTTGCTGTTTTTATTTTTGTTATATCTGATTATATAGTATGTTGTTGTTGACCACTTTGGGGGGCTTATGCCCAGGCAGATAAACAAACAATGAAATTCAATTTGGTGACATATATAGGAAAAAAAACTTAAGGCTTCACAGAGTATGGTTTCTGTCCTTTCCCCACTCCCTGCTTCCAGATGACTCTTCTTTCTGCCAGCCCCGGCAAAGTAGTCTGTGAAATGAAAGTGGAAGAAGAGCATACAAACCGAGGAGGAACTCTGCACGGAGGACTGACAGCGACTCTGGTGGATATCGTGTCAACAGCTGCCTTATTGTACACTGAAAGAGGAGCACCTGGAGTCAGTGTAGATATGAACATTACGTATGTATCTAAGAGACAAGGTATTTTAAAGCTGGCTTCCGTTTAACAGAGCCTACAATTTAATTTCTGGGGCATGGCAAATGTGATTGGGGGGATCCTTTTTTTAAATCATCATTCTAGTGCTGAGATGCTAACAGTTGTTATGGCTTTTAAATGCTTGCTTGCAACCCTTGAGGAAGGCCTTTACGCCCATTGCCTGGAAGTGAACAGCCTCACCCCTGCGGCCAACCTAAGGGCATCAGCACCAGGGTGTTGGGAGCTGTCTGTGTCACTGCCGCTAAGCTGGAAGTCACTGCAGCAGCAGCAACTGCAGACAACGTACCACATCCAGGGGCTGCAGGAGGTGGGCAGGGCCAGGTGAATAGGCATAGCAGATGGCCAGGCTTAAAAGCCCACCAGTGGTGAGGGAGGCCAGGCCCAGCACCAGAGAGCTTGGGGTCCAACCAAGGCTGCAAGTGGGGCAGGCCTGGAGTCATGCCTGGGGAAGCAGACTCATCTGGCTGGGGCGAGGAGGACCAGAGTAACTCGCTAACTACCCTCCCCCGGATGCTGAGCTTCGATGATACCACCTGGACACTGCAGCCACACTATGGGCCCTAAGCTTGGCCAACTGGGGCCTCGGGGTCCCCTCCTCCCACTTTTTCTTACTTCCACCCCTTGCACGGCACTACGCCCAATGTCTTCACACCTGATGCAGTATGTGCTTTGCTTGCTTGCTTTAATAATTCTGAATTACACCTTGGTGAACACTGAGTGTCAGTTTTTAAAATGTGTTTAGAACCTTTGGAATGGGTCGTTACTGTTCTGTTAACAAGTAGGGAATAGAGATCAGAAGCCAGTGATTTGTCCAAGACTTCCCTGTGTAATTATTGGACCCCAAATTTCCCAAACCCATCGCTCCATCTGCTGGAAAGCCTGAATAGTCACCAAAGCAACTATCCATGGAATCCAGCAGTTCTAAAATTCTCTTCATCTTCATCTGAATGCCGTCTTTATTAGTAGCAACTCAAGATGACATACACAGTTCCATTCCCTATCTCCACAATTTCATCCTCGCAACAGCCCTATGAGGTAGGTTAACTGTTAGACTGTCTAACCCAGCAGTGGCGTCACCAGGCGCCCCCAGTACTGGTGCGCCCCCCCCGACACCCCCCAATAAAACTGTCAAAATTTTAGGTTTCGGTTTCGAAACCTATTTTTGACAGGGTTTTGGGTTTTTTTTTCTTGGCGATTTTAAGTGTGAAAAATGGGATTTTTAACGTGTATGTATGCTTTGCGGGCACTTAACTTGAATATGGGGCGTTCCAGCGACGTTCCAGCACGATCTTCTTCCTGCTTCTCTCTGCGCCTGGGCGCGGACTCTGTACCGCCCCCAGAAGCGCTTTCCAGAGTTTGCACATGCCCAGAACGTCCCTGGAAACTCCGTGGGTCTGCGCATGCGCAAACTCCGGAAACCGCTGCTGGGGGCAGTACAGAGTCCGCGCCTGGGAGCAGAGAGAAGCTGTGTGCCCGGGCGCAGGAAGAGGATCGTGCTGGAACGTCGCTGGAACGCCCCATATTCAAGTTAAGTGCCCACAAAGCATACATACACGTTAAAAATCCCGTTTTTTACACTTAAAATCGCCAAAAAAAAGAAAAAATGGGAAAAATTGAAATGTAAGGAGGCCCGCCCCCCCCCCCAGAGCCTTAGCGCCCCTACGCCCTGGGGCCCACCGCACCACCGCCCCATATCAGGCGACGCTTCTGTAACCCAGAGTCACCTACAGCCTAATCCTAATCAACTTCCCAGGGCTGATGCAACCACAATGCAGCCCCAAATGTTCCCTTACCTTGAGGAGGCCTCTGACTGCCGCACCACCACCGAATGCAGTGCATACCCTGCTGGCACGGCTGCATCAGTGCTGGAAAGTTGGTTAGGAGTGGGCTTCTGGTGAACTTTGTGGCTGGTGGAGATTTGAACCCGAATCTAAATCCAATACTGTGTCCTTTGCAATAGTCTTTAACTGCCAGATTGTGACCAAGAATTATGTTCTGACCCAGTCATAGGTGGGTCACACCAGTGATAGCCACCACATTGTGGTTTTGGGTCAAGGTTTTGTTGTTGTTGTTGTTGTTGTTGTTGTTTTTTAAGAGCGGAGAAGATACATCGTGAAAATAAAAGTGAGTCGTTCAGGTTACAAGCCATAAGCAACCTCCTGGTTTTAGAAGTGGGTTTTCTCTGTGCCAGGTGCAAGGGAGTGTCAACGGGAAACAGGTTATCTTGTTGTCTTGTGCTCCCTGAGGCATCTGGTGGGGCCACTATGTGATATAGGAAGCTGGACTAGATGGGCTTTTGGCCTGATCCAGCAGGGCACTTCTTATGTTCTTGCATTTCAGGCTGAGGTTAAAAGTGAGTCCTGAGCCTAAAGACATGTTAAAAACTATTGTACCACGCCACATTGGCCTTGCTGGAGATGTTTAACATGCAAAATCTTTCTTTATCAATTCAAGCTATATGACAGCAGCTAAGATGGGAGAGGAAATCTTGATCACTGCTGAGATTCTGAAGCAAGGAAGAAGCTTGGCGTTTGCTAGTGTGGATTTAACAAACAAGGCAACAGGAAAATTGATAGCCCAAGGAAGACATACGAAATTCCTGGGATAGGAGGAAGTGACCTTAAAAAATGAAGAAGCCTACTAGAGCATTGAAAAAAGGAATGACATTTGGGGGAAAAATACAGGTGGAATTGCTGAATGTCTCCATCCAAATCCTGTTTGGTATTTTATCTGAATGGAGTTGCTACGCCCCAGTTCAATTTGATTATTTTGTATATGATTTATTGTAAACCAGGGTCTCTTTTTTCCTGGGGATCAGTGTGTAAAGGAAAGTAGTAATAAATTAAATCTTCATCTGAAAAGGTCTTCTCATTAATATGAGTTTGAATTCTCAAGCCCTTCAGGACTGGAGAGAAGGAAGAAATTGAAGCTTTCTTGCCCGAACTTGGAGGATCATTTGCAAGAGATACTGTAATGCTGCTGCCGCCGCAGACTAATTAAACTTCCACTTCTTTCATCCGTTTAACATGTACATGATTAAGTAGTCAGAGGAGTTAGTCTGTTGTAGGAAACGCAACAAAAAGTCTTGTGGCACTTTAAAGACTCACATTTGTTACAACAGAAGCTTTTGTGGACTACAACCCACCTCATCAGGTGCATGAAGTATATCCTCAGTCAACAGAGAGACGTGGGAATGGGGGGGGGATATAAACAGTGTAACGTGGCCTTAGCCCAGAGGTTCTCAACCCTGGGCCAGCGCTGTACAACCTTCGGTGCTGGCCTCCACCAAAATACCACTGGAAGTAGGCAGTGATGATGTCGTCATCGCTTACTTCTGGGTTTTTGGGCGATGGAGGCCATGACGGAGGCCTCAGAACACAGGTAAGAGTCTCCCAGTGGGTGGGTGGGCCGTTTTAAGCATTCCCGAGAGGCTTGGCCAAAGGCAGGAGCCTCGCTGGAGTGAAAACACGGTGCTGGAAGTGCCACATTTTCACAGGGTTGCACACCACTGTGTTGTATAACACTAACAACTTTGCCTATGGCAATGTGGACTCTAAACTGTATGCATGTTTTCTCTGAAATGAATTCCCCCTGAGTTCCATGTCACTTCAACCAGAATTATTCCTGCCAAGTAGTTAGATGCCTAATCCTCATGTTCAACTTGTCCTGCACTGGGTTGTCTCTAAATATGTTTTCATGTCCCTGTGATTTGATTTCCTGTCCTTGTAATGTAGGTAATTGGCTCTGGCACCTATTGTCACATCTTTGCACACTTCAGCATTTGCCATGTCTTATCTGTTCCTTCTGGTGTTCCTAAACTAGACAGTTTAGCTTACAGTGATAAAATGCCAGAGGGGTAACATTGTTACAGCACAATCCTATGCAGGGACAGCATACAACTTGCTCCCAAGTAAGTGTGTCTAGGATTGCAGCCAATGACGTCGTCTGATATGGGGCGGGGGGCCCCAGGGCGTAGGGCGCTGAGGCCTCCTGGGGGGGCGCGGACCTCCTTAGGTTTTATTTTCGAAACCTTTTTTTACCGTTTTTTTTAATGGTTTCCTGGAGGTTTTAGGTTACGGGGCACTGTGTGTTTGTGTATGTGTGCTTTTCCCCCACTTATCTTGAATATGGGAAGCTTCCAGCGATGATCTTCTTCCTGCGTTCTGCGCCTGCGCAAATTCTGGAAAGCGCTGCTGGGCGCTTTACGGAGTTTGCGCCGGGCGCAGGGAGAAGATGTGCCCAGCGCAGGAAGAAGATCGTCGCTGGAAGCTTCCCATATTCAAGATAAGTGGGGGGAAAAGCACACATACACAAACACGCAGTGCTCCGTAACCTAAACCCCCCAGGAAACCATTAAAAAAACGGTAAAAAGCTGTCAAATAGGTTTCGAAACCAAAACCTAAACTTTTTGACAGTTTTATTGGGGGGGCGTCGGGGGGTGTGTGTCCCAACCTCCTCCGGGCGCAGCAACGCCTCTGTAATGCAACCACAACAGTAAGGAGCCCTGCAGCACCTTGAAGACAAACAGGTTTATTGTGGCATTTGCTTTTCTGGAGTAGAGCCCGCTTCATCGGATGCATGAATTGTGTCCTCAGTTGGCAGGCTGATACATGGGCATAGAGGAAAAAAAATAAAAGCATTTGGGTTTAAAGGCTATGAAATGCAGGGGGTAAGGTGGTGGCCTTTCCAGGCATGCAAAATCAGCACAGTGACCATTCACAACAGTTGTAATTGGAAATAACTCCATGTGTGAGATCTGTGAGCTAGCTTCGTCTCGACTTTTGCTGCGTCCGCGCTACGTCCGGCCAATCAGAGCCTGTTGTTTGACCTGGGGGTGGGACACCAGACACGCACGGAACGCGGATGCGATGCGACCGTGGACAATGTAGCTCAGCCTTAAAGGTAAGCTAAGGGGCAAGGGCTGTCAGGAAGGTCTTTCCTGACCCTGGAAACCCGCGTGCTCAAGCTCTGCAGAGCTCAAGGCTCCAGTTCCAGGGCTCTAGTCGGGGCGGTGCAGGCTCCCCAGTGGCTGCCATCTTGGCGACCAGGGACCCACATACCAGCAGCTGGGGGGCCACATACCACTAGTGGTATGCATACCACCGGTTGAGAACCCCTGGTCTACACTGACTGGGAGCAGTAGCTCTCTGGTGTTTCAAACAGGGGTCTTTCCCAGCTGTGCTTGGAGATCGTAAGGTGCTAAAGACTGTATGTTGTTTGGGATGACAGAACTTTACAGATGGTTCAAAAGCAGATTAAGGTTAGATAGTTAATCCACTGTTAAGGTTAGTTGAGATCCAGAATAATTTGGAACTCCCTAAACCATAATTTGTTTACTTGTTAAATATTAGATATATGAAGAGGCCAGTGAAGGTATTGATATTAAATTCTCTGAAAGGAAGATAATTCACAACTGCCACAAAAACCAGCAGTTACTTGTAATTACTTCTGCCTGTGGAATTCTTAGGTGTTGTCATTCTTTTAAGTAATTAGTGTTCTAAATCAGAAAATTCTCAGCAACCTAAAATTCAGAGGGCATTTGGCAACTTTACCGTCCTCCCTATATGGTTCCTCTGTCTGGTGAGGCTATGCAGCCTATTGCAAGTACAGTAAATCACATTGGCCTCTGTAGCAGCTGACTACTGCATTGCACTGAGCTTGTCTTTCAAAATCCAGCCGCATTTTTCCAAGCTTATTAAGAGAATTGCTGCAAAAGGGGGGGGGGATTGGAAGATAGTGGCAGAGTTAGAATTATTTCAGCTGCTTGTCAGCTGCATTGCTTTGAAACAATAGTTGGCATTGATTCTGCAAAGTGCTTCTTATTTCCTACAGCGGTGGGGAAAATGGCTTCTTGCTGCTGCCTGCAGGAGAGTTATCACTTCTGTTAAGAGATGTTTAGAATTTGTGCTGCCTGTGCAGACTGTGTTTCAATTCACACAACAGGGCAATTAGCTGCTATCTTGAGACTGGCTCCTATATCTAACAATTGTCCTTTTACCAATATCTTCCGTCTGAGAGAGGAGGGGGAGGAGGCAAACAGTAGGGAAGCACATCAAATTGTTAGTAATAGGAAATAGGTGCAGATATCATAAATGGACTATTGCTGTACAGATGGAAAAAACCTGCTGCTTTCAGAAGTGGTGTTGTAAGGTGATGAGGACAACCTGTATGCACATATATGAGCTGCTATCATTGTTTGCTCAGACGTTTCAGCAATTATTCTCTTATAGTTAAGGGAGGAACCTATTACACAGCCCAACAACAACAGCAAAAAAAATTTTCTGATGCTTCAAACGTTAGACCTATCCTTGGGTATATTTGGGATGCTGATTCCAAAAATGGCATCTGTTTTGCCCTAACAGCTCTAGTTTTGGAGATACGGCATAACCACATATGCTGCTTCAAGCCATTTCCTTGTGAGGAAGCCATGGTGTCGGCTTCTTCACAAGGGAGCTGCTTGAATCAGCATATAAGGTGGCTATGTCATATCTCCAAAACTAGAGCTGTTAGGGCAAAACGGATGCCATTTTTGGAATCAGCACCCTAAATATACTGAAGAATATGTCTAACTTTTAAGGCACCAAAATGTGTGTTGGTTTGTGTTATTGTTGATTATTGATCTTGCATCCCTCTTTCTTTCACTGGATACATGAGCATAAGCTTTCATATAGTAGATGTGGTTACATTGCTGAGAGCAGTGTGAGAGGACCTATGTGTGTAGTTACTCTGTGGCAAATGAAGTACACTTTGAACATGCTCAGAAGCATGTTAATCTTTGAAAACCAGTTCTGAGCCTTCACAGTTCCCTTTTAAAATTCATATTGGCTGAATAGACCAAGATACCATCTTGGTCTATTCAGCCAATATGAATTTTAAAAGCTACTTCAGGAGTGTTCAAGGGCATAGGTGTGCCCTCCAGAAATTTTGGCTATTTGAACAGCAGACCCCCTGAGTCATATCCCAAACTCCTTTGAGTGATGGGAAGAGAGCTGCTATTCAGGAAATATACATCTAACCCACCCACCCTTCCTTTGGCATGCAGAACTAGTTGTGTGGTTCCTTAAAACCAGGCCACGGTCTCTCCATAAGAGAATCAAGGGTTCCTGTACCTTGGTGTCTCTATTTTTTTACTATGTCACTGCCTTCAGAGAGTGGTTATTGCCTTTTTGTATTTGCCCTCAAAATATGTCAAATATATCTCATAAATGAGCAGAGTTAGAACTCACAAAGCAAAAACGACTGGTGGGAATACAGAACGAAATTCCCCAGGGAACTCTGGGAGATGATTGCAGCTTAGATTTCCCATTTCCTCTCAAGGAAGCCAGATATTCTCTAGTGCTGAGCTTAATTCTCACAAACAGCAGCAGATGAGATGGTAAACCTCATCTGGACTGTATTTACTTCAAACATGGGGTGAGGGCTAACATGATGGGAATTCGAGTCTTGCAGGCATCCCATATTCTGACAGATGCTGCCAGTGTGACCCAGAAAGAATTGAAACTGTGCTACATATGATTATATCATGCCCCTTATATGATGACCTCCGCTCACTCTACCTAGACCCGATTTTGGGAGGATTGGGAAAACTGACTGAGCAAAGTATGTCACGCTACCTTCTCATGGTCACCGATATTGAGGTTTTATCCAAGATTGTTGCTTTTCTAAAGTTGATGGCTGACCGACGGAAGCGTATCTCTTAGTAACTTGGTACAGGGGAAATGGGGAGATGGTTCTGGGTTTTATACTGTGTGATGATGTGCTGGGTTCAGTATTTGATGTTCTTTTATGTGTATGTGTATCTGTTATGCCAATAAAGGTTACAAAACGATACAGGAATTTGACTCTATACACACACACAATCCCCACACATACAAAACTACAATCAAGAGGATTGCAGCCCTTTACTTGACAGTATAGTTTGTGGACGCAATCCTATACACTTACCTGAGAGTAAGTTCCATTGAAGACAGTGGACCTTCTGAGTAAACATTTATAGGATTCTGCTCTTTATGGAGGAAGGTTGTTGGGGGGGGGCATTCCATAATATTTGCTCCCACCTGTAGTCTGAATCAATACATTCTACACAAAGGTTTGCCACTTGGTCTGCTGTATATGCAAACAAGGTCTCTGCCCATACAAGGATGACAGGCTGAGCTTTTAATATACCTCTGACTATTAGGTAGTCATATAAATCACATTCTGTATAAAAGACAGAATTGAGTATGTGGTTCTGAGGGGTTTGCAGACTCTGGAACACAAAGCGACTGCCTGACAGCTTCTGTAACCTGTTCTCTATGGGTATGGCAAAACCTGTTTCTTGAAACAGGGTATTCTTGAAAACAGGGTATGCCTGAGGCCAGGGGCCCCTAATCTTTCAACTGCCTGGACCACATCACAGAGTCTTACTCTTGTGATGAGCCAGTGTGTGTCAATTATAGAAAATATATCCACTTTATCCATAACTCTTAAGATTTTTTACTAAGAGAAAAATATTTGCAGCTGCAGCACTGCTTACCATCTCTCTTCCACATTCTCAGCAAGAGCAATTCAGCCCAGCAGTCACTTCATTCAGCTGGAAGGTGTGTGGTTTGGGCAGGGCTACGAGACGAGAAAGGAGTGAGGGGCTGAACATATTTATAATGCCACTGGGCTCACTGGATTGGTCAAAATGTATTGGTGGGTCAGGTGTGGCTCAGAGGCCAACATTTGGGGACCCCTGCCATAGGCCAAATTCTGCACCAGGATGACTTAAGTTTGAGAATCAGTATTAATTTGATAGTTAAATGTGAAGACTTGACAGTCGAGATTGATTTTTTTTTTTTGAAAACTGTAGCACTGTTCAGGTCTGAATTGGACCTGAATTGTTGTATTGGTCTGAATGCACATTCAAAGGGTAGTGAGATTGCAACCACTTGCTCCGCCTTGTCTGTTTAGCAGAAGAAAGAGTTCACAGGCATACAAACTGAACTCCTCCTAGAGCATTTTTCTCCGTCACCGTTCTTGTTTGTTTGGTTTTTAAATCCTGGTGTTTATTGCAGGGTTTCTCAACCTTTGTTCCTGATACACCACTTCTCATAGTCTAATTATCTTTTAAGTAGCACTGGAAGTAACTGGCGAAGACATCATCTCATTACTTCTGGGTTGGGAGGCCAGATGCGACAGTACAAACAGCAGTGAGAGGCTCGGGGCGAGTAGGTGGGCTTTTTCAAGCATGTGAAAACTGCATGCTGGACCTGCATGCCGAGTCAAGCCTCCTACTGCTGTTTGTAGTGTCACATCGTGGTCTCAGTGCCAGGGAGGGGGTCCCCAAGGAGTTGCGTGTGCCACTAGTCAACAGCTCAAGTACCACCGGTGGTTCACATACCACCGGTTGAGACATGCTGGTTTATTGTATTTTTCTCAACCACCTTAGACAGATGATGTTGGGCAGAATGTTGTCAGGGAAATGTGATATGCTGCTTTCACACCCATTAGCTTCTGGTTCTGCATGTGTTCTGCAGTCACACACAACTGATGGTTTCATGCATCTACAAACCATCAGATCTTTCTAGAGCTCTACTTGGAGCTGGTGCCCCTCTGGTTGCATAGAAAGATCCATGCCAACAAGCTTCCAAACGCTGGGAGAAAAAACACACTCCAATCTTTTTATGAACTAGCCTAAGGCTACAGAAATAGGAACAAAAACTGGGTAAGCGCTTCTTGAAGGAATATAGCATGTATTCTCCAATTGCCTCTTGCTGTTTGAAGCCTTTGTTAAAAATCAACAAAGGTTAGCTATCAGAGCGTAAATAGAGCCTGTGCTGTTAAAGTTTATCAAATGAACTACTTAAAAGGGAAGTTTTTCCATGCTCGAATAGTGGTCCAACTTTTTTTTTTCACTTTTAGCAAGAACAGTCAATGATCAAAGACTACCAGTTTTGATAGATCTCATTCCTGGCTATGTCAGGAAGACTTTTGCTGACATTCATGCCTAGCCATGCTTTCTATAAAATTGAGATGCCCCTATATCTATAAGCCATGGTGTACATAAGGTACCTTACAGCAGTGCTTCTCAAAGTCTCTGCTGTGGCAGACTGGCAATTTTTTTAATATTCACACACACAGAGGGCACATCAGCTCTCACCTCATCTCTCCTGCTGTCTCGTAGCCTCTTGTGAGGCTCGGCCTGTGTCCCAAGTCCCGCAGCAAGCCTTGGGAGACTTCACAGCTCCGATTTCTTGAGAAGCCAGCACAAGAGCAGGCCAGCTGCTGATGGCTCTCTAACCGGCACCAGACCAGTTTGGACTTTTCATATGACACCTCAACTTTGGGGCACCATATGCAATAAATACATGTACATTCAAGGGAAAAATATTGTTCAGATGTTCTTCAAAGCATACATACCAAGGAAAGTGTGGTCATGGCTGCTGCCCCCACCCTAAAACGTGGAGTGTATTAAGGAGAGATGTACAACTGCTGAACAGCCTTTCATTACAATGGGTAATAATGGCACACAGAGTTTAAGTCATAGGAATGTCTTTTGGTGGACAGCAATTGTGCAAGAAGCATGATTTCTTAATGGCAGCTGGGCTGCAGCCTAGCTACTTGTTATACTGCAACAGTAAGTTAAATTTGCCCCTTAAAGATTAAATTTGCCCCTGCTGTCTATTGAGACAGCAAGTATAGTGTGAAAGTCGGTCCGGCCTGGCCAAAGGATAGGACCGGAATAGAAGACAATGCTGCTACTCAGGGTAAAGAGCTTCTGGGAAAAAATAGCAAGGTTAGGATTCCTCCTTGTAAATGCAGTATGAGAGGATGGAAAGATCATCATGTTTAGTGACATTTGGTATGAACCAATAGTTGGCAGCCATTCCATATGGCTGCATTTAAAGATGTGAAAGATTCATCAGCTTGAGTGGGATCAACTGCCATTTAACTCTACCACCACCCCAAACCAGTATCTATTCCGCCTGATTATTATGCAACAGTATGAAAGAATACCTGAATTTGCTTATTAGCCTCTTCCCTGGTATTTATTTTTTTTTGTAGTGCATCTCTTTGGATGCAAGCCATCTTAAATTGTAAGTCACCTTGGTCCTTTGGCAGAAAGATGGTACAGTAGTGTAGTAATAATGAATAGGCTCAATAAAAGGATGAGGCAAATCCTGAGTGCACAGGGTCGTCTCCTGTTAAGAGATGTGACCCAATGGTGGGGAGAATTCCTTCCGTCAAATTGGCAGAAACTGGAAATGGGCATGATTCTCTGCCAATTCTCTCAAACAACGTTCTCACATACCTAAGGACCAATTCTAGCAAAGCCTCATAGCTGCATGATGGGTTATTCCACATAGAATAACCTCAAAACTCAATTTATATAGGTTAAAAGTAGCTTTTGCAAGCATTCTTGCCTTGTTCTTCCTAGGAGATGCTAAAAGATTCCCGTTGTAACTGCACCTCTCTTAGGAATATGTATGTGCTTTGTATTTTGAATTCTTCACTATACGTTTCCACGTGATTCAGCAAGAGATATTCAACTGTTTATAGACTATGCAAGTCTAATTATAGAACATCACATGTAACAAGCTGGTATATGGTCCTTTTAAATGAACATAGCAATCACTGTTCACCTAATTTGTTTATTTCCAATTCCAAACAAAAGCTAAATACAAACTTTAAACAGATAAGCACTAGTTTTACCCAAAGGGAGTAGGCTTATACAGATTTACTTCAGTAAAATTACTCAACCCTTAAGCAAAGCATTCTTTGCCAAAACTATACAGTAGTCTTCCTTATGTTCATTGCACAATCTTAAACAAAATATGTTCTGCCAAAACCAACTTTTGACACTCCAAACAATATTTTACAATTAAATCCACAACTGCTTTAGAATATCTTATTCCTCCCCTCCCCCTCCCCCTCCCCCCTCAAGAACCTCAGAGGGTTTTCCATAAGAAATGTTTTGGAAACCAGTATTTCCTACACAGTTCACCAGCAAGTTTACAAGTCAACTCTCAGAAGAAGAAGATAATCCTCTGCCAACATGGTTTCTGCAGCTGCTATTTTTAAATTTTAGCTGCTTTAGGCTACCTCAGACTCCAGGTCTGTAAAAGTGTATTCAACTCAACAGAACACTCTACATTTAGTTATACAGCAAATTGGGGAAAGAGATCCAAAAATGAGAATGCCAGTGAACACAAACATGGCCAAGCAAAATAAAAGAGGCAATTGCTGCCTACACCAAATGAGATGCTTTTTTCCTTAAAAGATTTCTTTCCCATCTTTAGCCTTCTACTGTAATAGCCACAGACCTATTCATCAGAATGAATCTGACAGAGCTCTGATACAATCATGTTACTTGCAAAGCTTATAAGGCTTTTACCTCAATACATTCACTTCTCACCCTATGAATACTGATATTAGGGGGCATGATGACCAGCACAAATGGGAACACCACCATAAATGATCACTTCGTGCTCTCAGATACATTTCTTTCAGTGTATAACAGTCCCTTCATTTCACATTTTGGTAGGATGCTCATACAAAGCAGAAATATGCAGAGCATTCTCTTTCACAAGGTCCATGCAGAAAACATCTAAAAAAAATTTAAAGTTCTGAGATACAAATGATAAAAGAAAATAATCCAGGATGATCAAGTTCCACGATGGATAGTGTTCTGAACATGTGTCCATTTTCTTCTATTCCAAAAGAATAAATGGCGAGAAAAGTGAAAACTGCACTCCTGCATTCTGTGATCTTCCCCATTTTGCTGGCCAGTACCCTATTCTGGCATGTAAGGGCGGAGGTGATCCTCTATGGTACCAACCGCCCAGTGCGTGAGCTGCTCCTGTGGCAGATACAGGCAGATGCTGCATAACTTGAAGATTGTAGCTTTGTTTTTTGGAGTCTGGAAAGAGATACATAGACTTATTTCAGAATTCAGAAACTTGAGATCAAAAGTTCTAATCTTGCCTTTTCCAGCCGGGAGGGCTGTGTCAAATGTTTTCCCAACTGTGTATATATAAGCCCTTATTTTATGTTTAAAAAGCAATTATAATACCCCAATGAATGACAAACACTGTCAAATGCACACATCCAGATCACTATTCTCTTAATTCTGTATCTGAGGAAGGATCCACACAATTTGAATGTTTCACTCTACTCACTAAGCAAAGGAAGCGCAGTAGAGACAACCATACAATACATGCTATTTATCACCACATCCCAGTGTTAACTGCATTTGATGCATACTGCACGTTATGCCAAAAAAAAAGGAACCCTGGTTATTACTAATTATAGCACATTAATGTGTATGGTGCTTTATATTATATAGATATTTAAACCATGCTGGCATTGTACCACAGCAACTGGCTTTATCTGTAGCTCTTGCTTGCATTTAATCTATGCATAGTTGTTAAATCAAACCAGCAGAACAGAAGTACAAGGAGAATAGATGTTCAAATAGGACACGCTTTTACCTGCAAGTGCTGTCTGTCAATGAAGAGAAACACTGACTGGTTTGGGTTGTTGATAACAATTCCAGTCTTGTCCTTTCGGCTCAGTACATGCAGAAACTGTTTTTCATAGTCACCATGATGAAATTCAAACCTGGCCTGTGGGCAATAAAATGTTTAGCGTGAAAAAAGAATTCATTTAAAAGAAGATGTACAAGAATTCAACTAAAACGTTCTTTAACCAATACATTTAAGAGTGGAATAGTCGAGATTTACACAGCTTGAAACCGTAACTACTGAGGTGTAACAGTTTAATAGGACAATAGTTTTACATACATACTACTGTATATTGTCTTTAGAAAAGAGAACAAGTATTCCAAGTTTAATTTTACATTAAACACACAATTTAGGTGCATATTCTAGATGCAACACTCCATACAAGAAACAATTGGTGAAGGTTTTTGATTACAGCAACAGCCTTGAGATAACTGCAAATTGCCATACGAATTAAACCTTATATACAGCAAAGTAGTATTTATCATTTCTGACCCTAGACTCAAAACATCTATGCGCATACACCCAGAGACAACATCCAGCCTTGTCTTCATACTAGCACTTACAATAGGAAAAAAGGGGGAGGGGAGAGAAATGAGAGCTTTCTAATGATGAACACAAGAAAAAATGGTAGAATTTTGTTAAAAGTGCTGATGTCTTACTTGGGTTTTATCAGCACATCACCTGAAAATATAAACCATACCTGAACAGGCCTAAAGGGCTCATCATCAGATCCCTTCCACCTAGAAAAAAGAAGACAGACTATCTTCTCGATATCATTCCGAGGCCAAAGTATAAAGTCCATCTCCTGTGTACAGCCAATGACATCCTGAAAGGAGGAAAAGAAAGTTCAGTGATTGATGTCCAGAAGTCCAGAGCAAGAACTCATTTGTGGAGAAGCAGTAATAATCAGAAATCAGTCACAACACAGCTGGCAATCTACATTTCTAGTGTGGGAAACAAGAGCCCAGTTGAGGTAGTAAATTGTCTAGATTTAAAACAAAAAAATCAGCCTCAATGAAAATGTTTTAAATGCTTAGCAGTATTTATGATCCACTTTCAAGTAAAGCGTCACTTCATTGCATTTGGATTTTTATGTTGGATTTTGTTCCATTAAATTATGTCCAGTAGAGACATTTACATCTAGATATTCAGATCAAATGTACAGTTTACTACAATTACTGTATTTGTAGCAAAATAACATACCATATTTCCTAATGGGCCTATTTATATGTGCTTAAAAGATAAATGAAAAAGTTACAAGAGGGAAAATATAATTAAAACTATTAGAAAAAAGCAGACTTATCAAATATTCTAGCTAATGTGTTTGCATTTCCCTCTATATGCAAGACCTAAAGTTCTATATGTCCAAATGACTTTGAACCCTTTATACTATTTTTATAAACAGCAGTCCCACCATTCCATGTTACACAATGAACACCTTTTAAAAATGGAGGGGGGTTCCCAAGAGCTGTTTGTGATATTTATATAAGGCAGTCTTGTTTGAAGAAAAAAAAAAAGAAGAAAGCCCAATAAGCACGCACTAGTCATTGGGTGCAACTAAAGTAGTCCTTTTGAGTCCCACCCATAAGGACATCTAGATTTTTTATTCAGAATCACAAATGGAATCAAGAGATTAACAAAACTTTAACCTTTTCAAAGAACAGACAACACAGATAAGTAAATGAATGAATTTTACCCTGCGCATAGACTGATAGCGGGGTGCATGCAGCTGTACTATATCCTTTTGTAGAAGCTCAATGGAACTTTCCAAGGAATAGCTGGAATCCCGCACACCTTTCAAGATATTTTCTTCATAATTATTGGTCATGACTGGTATCACTTCAGACACTTCAAAGAGTGCTGACTTTTTCCTCTAATCAAAGAAGCAAAGAAAGTGAGTGTGTTGCATTTGATTTCTCTAAGCATTCCAATGCTTTTAATACTTAAGAAAACAAAGACTGAACATATCCATCTCAAAACACAAGAGCTGAGGGAACCCCAAAACTTATTTTAAAAACAAGGGGTTCAATCTAGTCAGGATTTAGCTACTAAGCACATGTGTGCAAATCATATCTTCCATGGAAATCAACATGGCAAGTGTTGAACTTTCGTTGAATTTCACTCCGTCTCTAGAGTGAGTTATCCACCACATTTGTTCCCCATCACAACACATATTAATTCTCATCCTCCCTTTTTACATTACCACATTTCAAAACTTGTAATATGGTCTTGTTCTCAATGTACCCAACATCTAAAAACAGTGGAAATTTAACAAAGTGATATCAAAGGAGACTCAACACTAGAGACATAAGCTAAAAATTATATGAAAACTACAGCCTAAATCTAATACCAAGTTGTGTTCTACACATTCAGTTTCAGATCAGTTTTGAGAATTCTAATGAAGCCAGTTTCAAATTCAGTTAACATACAAGTCTGAAAGAACTAGAAATGAAATTACCTTGTCTTTGAATACAAAGGCAATATACATCTTGAAATCAAACTGGTCAGCTAGAGACTCTTTTTTCTTTTTAAGCTGAGCACGAAGTCTGTTCAGAGCTTGTTTCTTCCGGGAGTTTGGGTCCCCCATTTTGTAATACAGGTGGTACTAAAGCCTTTGGAAACCGTCACTAAACTATGGGCCCTTTTTTCATAAGACTTGAGTACAACAGAAACAAGTCATTTTATTCCTGCTAATACCACTGAATCGATAAAACACGGGTGTAACCCCCCAAAAAAATTTCACCTCAGGCAATTGTTTTACGAGACTGTCTTATTAGAGGGGTCATGAAACAAAATAAGTAGTAGTCCAACCATCATTGGACAAGGAGAGCTTGCACAGTATTATCAAAACCCGAAGAAATTTGAAGAAAATACACTGATATACACAGTTTAAGCCACAGGAATGAGTGGGCAAGAATGGGAAAAAAATCTTATCACAATTTGCGTGTATAATAGAAAGCAACAATGGGCACAGACCCAATCCATTTGGGCACCGGTTGTTTTGTTTGTTTTGCCCAACCAAAACAAAAAATCCAAACAAAAACTGAAATTAAAGATAGTGTACTATCCCACCCAGATTCATGACTCTGCTGATTATTCTCAAGATTTCTGCTATTGCTATGCTGCCTGGCTTTAAGAATTGTTAGACTTGGTAGAAAGCAAAGAAGGGAGTGCAAAAGAGGAGTGGATGTCCTGGGAGGCAAGACGTTTCCCTACCAACAACAAAATCATCAACCACAGACAACACGGTGCTGGTTTGCTGAGGAGCAAGGAGTTTGGAAAACAGCAGAGTCATTTCTAACTTCATCCTGCTCATCATCAGGCACATGGTCACCCTGAGGCTGTGTCTGTCAGAGAGAAGAGGGATCATGATGGCCATTGATAAAAGGGTGGAGGGAAAGTGAGGGACAGTATCTGACCTAAAGGCTTTGAATCCCAAGTCGATCTATCACTCCCCTAAGCAGGGAGAGAGACCTACATCCCCCATTAACCAGCCTGCCTGCTGTTCTCCGTCTATCCCGCCGATCAGGCAAAAATCCTCCTCCGTCCGCCGCTTGGCACCGCAAGGAGCGCGGTTTAATTGAGGCTGGGCATAGCTGATGCGATTGGCCTCCGCCTGGGGGTGGATCTCTTCCTCGCTCAACACTGAAGAGGAAGAGGCGGGCCTGTGTTCAGCGCAGCGGGGGGGGGGGTACGCCGTCTACAGCCCAGGATTCACTCTTGCATTCATAGTCGGGTTCTTTTCGATTAAAAAAAGAGAACACCAAGAGTTTTCTAGTGCAAAAAACACACAACAATAACAGTTTGCACAAGAGGTTTTTAAATTTTTCTTGCAAACTTGCCTAAGTTAATTTGGGAAAAACAATATTTGCGAGCAGCCCCTGGCCGCCGCTCCCCAAATACAACTGCAATACTGTCAACCCGCCCTTCCCCTTGAGTGGTGGTTCGGCCAAGGTGTCGTTGGTTTGGAACACGAAGATACACGCACACGCACCCCTTCAGCCTCCCCTTCTAAAAGAAAAAGCTTCCCTCTCAGCCTCAGCGGGAGGCTCAGGCGGCAAGAGAGACCAGACCGGACCGGAGACTGTGGCGTGGGCTGGCTCGCTACCCGCAGCCGGCGGGCGCGGGCGGAGCAGTAGAGGCGGCGGTGGCGGCGCTGCTAGCAGCACGGGCAGGAGCCATGTCAAGATAAGGCCACCAAGAAGCCGCCGAGCTTCCCCATCCCCGCTGCGCTGTTCACGATGACCGGGCCGCCCGCTCTGCCGCTGCTCAGCCCCAGCAGCCTGGTCCCCATAGCCTAAGCTCGGCGCCCCGGAGCCGCCGGGGGTGGGCAAATGGTGGCGGCGGCGGAAGGAGGAAGAGGAGGACGAAGAGGAAGAGAGGCGGCGGCGGCGACGGCAGCAGCGATGGTGAAGAAGCGAGACTAGGCCAGGCAATCCCTGCGCTACAGGTTCCGACAGCGGCGGGCAGGAGGCAAGAGAGCGACCGAAGCCCCCCTCCTGTCCCCTCTCGGGCGAAGGAAAGAGCGGAGGAGTCTCTCGGGCCGGATGACGCGGTGCGAAGTAAAGCAGCAGCCAAAGCGAAAACCCCTCAAAATGGCAGCCGCCGCCGCTGCTCCTGCTCGCCTGAGTCACACACATACAGGCTCCGCCCCTGACCCGCTGCGCAGGCGCGCTGTAGTTGACTGTACCATCTCTATCTAGTCGGCAGGAGGGGAGAATAGAAAGGAAAAGGGGAGGCAGAGAAGTAGTTGGATTTTATGAAGTCCTATCCTATTGTCTGTCGACACCCACTCTTAAATGGGACTTACTTCCAGGAAAGCGCGCGGCCTTGCAGCCGGAACCTATGGACTGGTCCGCCTCCATCTGCACAGGATCGGATGTCTGCCAGGGCCACCGCAAGTGGGTTTTATTATTTGAACATAAGTCTGATTGATTTCTATGTAATTAATTTACTTGTGAGCAATCAGAGTGTTTTCAGCGCAAGCCTATGTATGGCTACGCTGAAGCAAGCTCCAGTTCCTCTTTTTAATCATACCCAGGCTTGTCAGACCTTGCCGGCTGTTTATCCTATGCACCCTTAAAACTCGAAGTCCAGCAGAACATACTTCCGAGGAATCATGCAAAGGATTGGGGCCGCATGAGTAAGATTTCGAGTAACACACAACTCTTAACTGCAATCAGTCACCTAATGGAAGTCTGGCCGGGGTTAATGCTTGACCAGTTCCGTGCAACTGGAAAGCATATGTGCTCCCGAACCAACAGAAACTCTGTCGTTACTTTCCCTAACCTCTTACTCTCAGGTTGCCACCTGTGCGCCTTGACAAAGGTTCTGCGCCTTTAAGAGCTGCATGGCAACATGCTGCTGCAAATGCTGAGTGTGTCTATCTGTCACGCAGCTGTTAAAAGACAAAGGCTAGAAAAGGTAGCTTGGCCAACCCTGTGCTCTTCTTCTTGCCCTGCGCTGCACCACCCCCTCCCGCCCGTTTTCCTTTCCCCTGTCAAGTGAGTGAATCGTCTTCGCCTGCCGTGACGCACAGCCTGCTACTTGTCTAGCGCCTCCTCTGCTCTAGGCTTCCTCCGTCTACTCTTCAAAAGCTGCGCTGCGCATTCCCCCCCAGCCGGAAACTGCTGCACCGGCAGCACGCGCCGACAAGGCGCCCTGGGCCTGCCCTGTACCTTTCTTCTGTTTTACCAGGGTGGGGGAAAGGAATGAATTTCTGCCCAGAGACAGTCTCCATTCTCTCGCATCGCCCCGCCCTCTCCATTTTGACGTCAACCGGGCAGGTGAGGTGGACCAGTTCCACGGTCCCTCCTCTGACGCCACATGCTCCCCGGTGGAGTGCATGCGCACAGAGCTTGGTAGATGTGACAGTAGACAATGTAGCTTCCGTCTGTCAGTCTCTGGATTTTGCCGTTCTTGCCTGTTATGTAACGGCGTATTAATGGAAAGTGTGCGAAGGGCTCTGTTTTATACTGATATGGGAAACAGCGCCTCACATCCTCAGGATCCCCAAAGATTAAGAATAATGCCTGTGATTTAACAGTCCAGACCTAGTTGCATCATGCACGCTTGGTGAGGAACAAGTTCCACTGAATTCAGTCAGACTTACTTCTAAGTAAGCATACATAAGCCAGTAGCAATGTATGGTTGAGTTGGACCATAAGGAAGGCTGAGCACCGAAGAATAGATGCTTTCGAACTGTGGTGCTGGAGAAGACTCCTGAGAGTCCCTTGGACTGCTAGGAGATCAAATTTCAATCCTAAATTAAATCAACCCTGACTGTTCCCTGGAAGGACAGGTACTAAGCTGAAACTCAAATATTTTGGCCACCTAATGCGAAGAGAGGAGTCTCTGGAGAAGACTCTGATGCTGGGAAAGATTGAAGGCAAAAGGAGAAGGGGAAGGCAAAGGATGAGATGGTTAGACAGCATCACCGATGCAACGAACATGAAAATGAGCGAACTCAGGAAGATAGTGGAGGACAGGAAGGCCTGGCGGGATATGGTTCATGGGATCAGGAAGGGTCGGACACGACTTAACGACTGAACAACAACAAGCATAGTGAAAATGTCATTTACGTATACTGTATTTTATTATTTATATATAAAAAAGGTAAAGGTATCCCCTGACAATTAAGTCCAGTCGTGTCCGACTCTAGGGTGTGGTGCTCATCTCCATTTCAAAGCCGAAGAGCCAGCGTTGTCCGAAGACGCCTCCGTGGTCATGTGGCCGGCGTGACTCTTCTTGCCGCAGCGCGTAGCATGCATGGAACACGGAGCGCTGTTTACCTTCCCGCAAGCGGTACCTATTTATCTACTCGCATTGACATGCTTTGGAACTGCTAGGTTGGCAGGAGCTGGCCAAGCAACGAGCGCTCACCCCATCACGGGAATTGAACTGCCGACCTTTCGATCGACAGCTTATGGTTCAGCGGTAGCTCACACTAAAAAGTTAGTTTCTTGATTTAGTGATGTCTGTATCCTGCCCAGAAGCGTCGCCTGATATGGGGCGGTGGTGCGGTGGGCCCCAGGGCGTAGGAGGGGCTGAGGCTCTGGGGGGGTGCGGGCCTCCTTCAATTTGCATTTTTTTGTTTGCTTTTTCCTACTTTATGTTTTCGGGTGATTTTAATTGTTAAAAGGGCATGTAAAAGTGTATGCTTGCTTTGCCGGTACTTAGCTTGAATATGGGGCGTTTCAGCGACGATCTTCTTCCTGCTCCCGGGCACAGCTTCTCCCTGCGCCCGGGCACGGCCTCCGTTCCGCCCCCAGCAGCGCTTTCTGGAGTTTGCGCATGCCCAGAACATCCCTGGAAACTCCGTGGGTCTGCGCATGCGCAAACTCCGGAAACCGCTGCTGGGGGCGTTACGGAGCCCGCACCCGGGCGCAGGGAGAAGCTGTGCCCAGGCGCAGGAAGATGATCGTCGCTGGAACGCCCCATATTCAAGCTAAGTACCGGCAAAGCAAACATACACCTTAAAATGCCCTTTTAACAATTAAAATCGCCCGAACACATTTAACCCCCCCCCAAAAAAACTGTCAAAAATAGGTTTCGAAACCTAAAATTTTGACAGTTTTATTGGGGGGCGTCGGGGGGGGCGGCACCAGTAACGGGGGCGCCTGGCGACGCCACTGATCCTGCCTTTCCTTCAAGGAGGTCAGAGTAGTGTAGCGTACATGGGTTTCCTAGGGACTACTGTTTTTTCAAATGTACATAAGTATACATAGGGCAGAGTATTCTAAATTTTATATTTTGGTACAAATATTGGACCTATATAGGCATACTATGCGGAAGCTTGTAAATGTGCCTCAATTGCAGGTATTAATAATAAATGCATCTCTTGTGAATAATAGCATCTCTTGTGAATAATTCACAATGCATCTCTTGTGAATAATAATAAAAATTCTTGTGAATTTTTCTCCTTTTTCAATATTAATAAATATTGGCAGCACAACAGATTCTCCTGAAAACAAAAGCAGGCTGCAATCCTATAAGACAGTGGTTCTTATTATTTTTTTTGGGGGGGGTGTCACAGACCCCTTTGAGAATCAGATGAAAGCTATGGATCCCCTCCCCAGAAAAATGCACATGAACCACACACACCATTTTTTTTGGACCCTGTTCATAGACCCCCTCCCAGCCCATCCATGAACAGGGGGCCATGGGCCTCTGGTTAAGAACCCGTGCTATATACTGTATTACTTGCCTGAGATTAAGCCCCACTGAACCCAATGGGACTTACATCTGAGTAGACATGTATAGGATTGTAAAGTCAGATAAGCTAATAAAATGTTAATGTTACAGTGCCATCTAGTGGAAATGTGAAGGCTTTCCAATGTCAATTCAACAAAAACAGAGTACCTTTTTATTTGAGAAACAAGGGCTGGAATGCACATTTCAATTTGATATTTGTTTAAATATATAACCTTCTTCCTCCCAAAAGTTCAGGATCAATAATAACTAAAGTTTATTTTAAAAATCAAATTAACATCCAATTGAAACAGTTGGAATATAACCAGCACCAAGGCTTCAATCCTAACCAGTGGCGTTTCTACACTCCCCATGGGGGGGGGGCGCCGACGCAATACCCCATCCACGTGACACCACAAGCCCCGCCCCGTGTGTGTGTGATGTCACTTTTGCCACGCTGCTGCTGAATTTCGGCGGTGGTGCAGTGCAAAAGCATTCCCCAGCGTTTTCGCAGCCTTTTCTGGGACGTGGTTCTTATTTGAATCCTTCCCGCCCTCCCAGGCTCCGTGCAGCCTAAAAAAGACTGTGAAAACGCATGGGGGTGCTTTCGCGCCGCCGAAATTCAGTGGCAGTGCAGCAAAAGTGACGTCACACACCCCAGGGTGGGGCTTGTGGAAATCACCACCACCACTACCGACGCCTCTGATCCTAACCACCTAGGAAGTACCGGTAAGTCTCATTGTACTCAGTTTACTTCTAAGTAAACATTCTTAGGTTTGCATGGCATAATAACTATCAGTATAAGGTAAAAGTGACCCCTGACAATTAAGTCCAGTCGTGTCCGACTCTACGGTGTGGTGCTCATCCCCATTTCAAAGCCGAAGAGCCAGCGTTGTCCGAAGACGCCTCCGTGGTCATGTGGCCGGCATGACTCTCCTTGCCGCAGCGCGTAGCATGCGGCTGGAACACGGAGCGCTGTTTACCTTCCCGCAAGCGGTACCTATTTATCTACTCACATTAACATGCTTTGGAACTGCTAGGTTGGCAGTAGCTGGCCAAGCAACGAGAGCTCACCCCGTCGCGGATTCGAACTGCCGACCTTTCAATCGACAGCTCATGGTTCAGCGGTTTAACCCACTGCACCACCCTCTGGCCTTAACTATCAGTATAAGCCTAGACTAAAAAGCAATTTCTAATCAGAATAAGAACATAAGAAGAGCCCTGCTGGATCAGGCCAAAGGCCCATCTAGTCCAGCTTCCTATATCTCACAGTGGCCCCACCTCAGGGAGTACGAATGTCTCGGGGAGACATTCAGGGAGAATGTCTTACAGCAGGGGTTCTCAACCCCTTCCTGGCCAAGTACCACCTCTGACGCTACTTTCCTGCTGCATACCACCGGAAGTGACTGGTGATTTCATCATCACCAGTTACTTTGGGCTTTCAGAAGCTAGTAAGTAAGTAAGTGAGAGAGAGAGAGTGTGTGTGTGTGTGGCTTCTCAGCATTCCTGAGAGGCTTGGCCAAAGACAGGAGACTCTCAGGAGTGAAAACGTGCCACCTTAGAGCGGGATTCCAGTGATCCGACGATCCGAGTACCACCAGCAGTCAGCTGAAGTACCACTGGTGGTACTAGTACCACTGGTTGAGAACCCCTGTCTTACAGCGTTTCCAAAGTGTACTTGGCCTTGGGCTTTGATGGGTCTCTGGGATGGATTGCTGTGGAAATTCCCTGCAATAACTGAGAATGCCTCTCTGCTGCTGCTCTAACAATCCTTACTCAGGGGCTCTTCACACATTACATTTTAAGACGTGCATTTTAAATTTATTTTTTAAAATGTAGTTAAGAATCTCCTTTCTAGTCACCCATCCAAAGTATCTAACAGCAACAAAAAGTAGAACTATATATGCAGTCATTAAAAAATAATCACTTAAAAACCCACAACAATCTGAACAACAGCTGCCTCCCATACAGCACAACCCAGCTATTCGCAAACATCAGTGAAAAAAGCTGTGTGTTGTGTGTTAACATGGTGCCTGAAAGCTTGTACTAGTGTAGATACTAAATGGGCCTACAGTTGAAGGGCATTTCACAATACTGGCAGGCACCACCAGTGATAAGACCCTGATCCTGTTAGGTAGGCTCATGGCTGCCATACCTTTTGCCATCCAAGGAGATCTGCAGCACAACCTCCACTGACAATAGAATCATATAGGAACAGATGGTTAGTAAGACACTCAGGTCCCAAAACTAGTTCCAAACTGTGCCTCTACCTTTTTGTTTTATTTCTTTAATGGTTTGCAACATTTCAAAAACACAATTTAAGAGAAAAAGAAATTACCAAGAACTCTGTAAGGCTGCACAATATGTTTGCTGGCAGAATATCCAGTCTGTTCTTCTTCCCAGTCTCCAATATCACATGTGTTCCATGTTAGGAGAGGAACTTCGCACTACACATCTTCTATATGGATTAAAGCAGGGGTGGTCAAGCTTCCACCATTAGGGCCTCTGCGTTCCTAAGAGTTGTGTAGAAGACAGAATCATGGCAGCTGCCATTGCTGATGGTGCTGCTAAAGAAGCTGCACCTGCTGAAATGCCCTCACCTATACAACCATTAAAGGGCCAGCAGCATTCAGGTTGAAAGGTTGGCCACCCATGCCCTACAGCCTAGTTACAGGACCAGCATCAGTGATCAGCACCATTGACCAGCTGCCCAATGCCCTCAGAAGGGCAATTGTTGATCACTTACAGCCTCCCATGTCTACAGTCTTTGTGAGGTGGTAGCAGAGCATCTCTTTCAGGGTCCACCCAGGTAGGAGGGGGCTTACTGAAGACAGGTTTCAACTTTGCCTTGAACCTTAAAGCTGGACATGTCTGCTTAGAAAGGTTCATTTGAATAGGACTTCCTTTTACAAATTCTGAATCGTTGGTTTTGCCCCATCATGTCCCTAGATGTTGGCTACACCATAAGCAAGACTGTATTGTTATGGGAAGGTTTATACAATCTATTACTCTGAACAAGTGAGACTATTCTTGGGTTCTGAAAAAAACCAATAAAAGATGACATGTTATTTGCCACTACTTTTAAAATGGTTTAAAACGGTGCATTATTTTGCATAGCAAATCATCAAATTGGCTGAACTCAAGGGGAAACCTCACTGTTTGTTCAAGTCTCTATTAAAGTGCAAACGGTCATAATACCTGGATTATTAATTTGTTTTGAAGCACAACAAACTGAAACTCATTCTATTATGCAGAATTAGAAAAAAGAAATATTGAGATCGGCAAAATGTTTAAATGAACACAAATGTCACAACATGTTCTTTATGTACACCCAACCTTTGTGCTGAATTAGTTGAAGTCAAGTGATGTAACTTGAAGCTTTTCCGTTGGATTTCTGATACTAATTATATGGTGGTTCCCACAAACGAGGCTATCATCTAGCTTCTAAATGTCTGGAAAAAAAGTTCTTTCAGACCTAAAGCAAGGGATTCTTTACAAATCCTTCCAACCTGACAAAATTACGAAGTACTTTAACTGAAGAATAATAGTGAACAATGGGAAAACTTTCTCATCAGGATAAGAGGGAGTGGCTCCATTATTATGAACACCTGGCCAGCATATCCACAGCCAAGGACAGATTAAAGGAAAAATAAACAGAAACCCAGGTTTATTACATGAAAGTGACCTTATTACCTCAGTCATTTGTTAAAACCTATTCCACAAATTTCAGCACAGTGACTACAGTATTAGTATACATCTAAAATGGTCACCAAATAACTCCAGTCTTAGCCCTAGTTCAAACAAGCAACAGATGAGGTGAAGAGATTGCTCTACAGACATTCTGTACATGCTCCATACCTTCACCTCACCTGCCGCTCTCACCATGGACAGCCTCTGTCTTTTCAGTCCAATGTTGTCCTTCGGGAGTGGAGCTATGGAGCATAGGGATGGAATTTGCTGAGATGCTCCTAGACATTCTGTAAGTGTGTGGGCAGTGTCCGCACTTACAGCACATCTAAAGAGAGCTAAATGGTCTTTGGATTGTTCCACTTCACCCTGAATGCATGATTGAATGTTGCTTCACATATATTACAACAAAACAAAAGCTTCGCTGGGGGGGGGGCAGTCCATCCCTGGGCGACACGCGGGTGGTGGTGGTGACAAAGCGGGCAACAGCAGCAACAACCTCTCCACTTTGAAGGCAGGAGCAGCGGCGATGGGTTTGGCCCACCCTCCCGTCCTGCGTTTCTGACGGGATGTGCAGCAATGGCGGAGGTGACGTCACTTCCGGTAGTGACGTCACGGGGGCCACATAGCAATGCCACTGCAACAAAAAACCTACCTGCACACAGAAACTACAAGTTAGGAAGAAGAGTTATCTGTTTTTTCCTCTGATCTGCTATGTTTGTATTCACAGGGAAGCATTCACCCTAATGGTCCCCCAGCTGCAGAGTGAAGTGGTACAGTCCAGGAACAATTTTACCACCTTACTTGCTGTTTGTGTCTCTTTAGTCTTAGAATTTCCTCACACTGGGATTACCCTGAGTGCTAAATACCTCAGTGATTCTTGTTTGGGCTTGTCACTTCCACAGCAAACATATCTATACACTGGAATAGTTCGTTTGGGTGTATGTTTGGTCAGCAGCAACTGCCTCCCTCAGGGGGCTATATGTGCCATGCACCCTAAAGAATGCCAAGATTTAGAATCTGTTCCTTAGCCCCAAGGAATGCCAATGAGGTATTCAAAGCCTTATGCTAAATCATCACAGAGGTTACCAACATGGAACAAAACAAAACAGAAAAGGCAAAGACCGTCTACCCCAAGGAGGTAGTCCTATCATAATGCCTCCCAACCCCAAACCATTTACACCCAAACAGCCTTGGTAATTAACTGCATTAATGGCGGGACCATAGTTGTGCTTGCATCCAAGGGCTTATGCCCCCCTACGCCATGCTGGCCAGACTGGCATTTCAGAACTCTAGGGTCGCATTGTTCATCTACTTACTAGCATATATGAGAGACAGATATGCTTGAAACCTTCTAGAACCAGTACATGAAAACAAATAACAAAAACCTCTCTGTTGCCTTGGATTTGGGGGAACTTTGTCAGCACTACACTGCCTGCACTGTCCATCTCCGTTGCCTGGCTCTGGCATCCACTATTGTGCAGACTGGTGCAGGTCAGCATGGGCTGTGTCTGTTGTGACTGAATGAACTGATTGGCTTGGTGCATTATTGCTCTCCACCTCACTGTGTGCATAAGCCTTTGACCATGGTGTGGGCTGAAAAATAGAAGCAAATAAATGAATACGTACTGTACTGCAGTTACCTCAATGAAAGACAGTTGAAGGGAAGAAAGCATTTTCATATTTTTTTCCATTTCGTTTCATTTAAGGGACACACCTGTAAAGATTCTGAATGTCCTTTGGGGACTTAGCTCCTGTATGCTTACACAAAACTACAAACCCCACTTTTCTTAAAAACAAAACAAGACAGAACTGTACACTGTGTTTACTTACCACAGGCCTTCAACTAACAGGCTGAAACTCACAGTTGTGATCAGACAAAGAATGTAGGGTTTTTTTAAAAAAATATTCCATTTTCTGTTCAAAAAGAAATCAGTGTGGCTTAGCAATAATAAAACTATCAGTTCAGACAAGTAATGAAAATAATAAATAGAAAGTCAGGAGAATGAGGCATATAGAGCTGATGCAGTGTAGTGGCTAAGGCTGTAATCCTACAATTACCTGGGAGGAAGTCCCACTGAACACAGTGGGACTTACTTCTGAGTTGACATGCGTAGGATTGTGCTTTAAGAGCCTGAGCTATGAATTAGGGCTTTCCTGGTTTGAATCTATCTCTGTTATGGATACAGGTGGGAGAAAATGTTTTTTTTTTCCCCACAGATTTTGGTGTTTAACCAAAATGAAATAGCAGAAAGTGGTGTTATGTATTTTTATTCCAAATTTTCCCATTTTTATCAATTGTAACTGCTTTAAAAGTGTGCTAGGTAGGTTGTATAGACTGTAGTGTCAGATGAAAATGGCTCAAAATTACATGATCTTACAGTATTTAATTTTTTCGCAGATTTTTTTTTAGCAGAAAGCAGTGCTATGTGTTTTTATTTCGTTATTACCATTTTCTCCTACCCCTAGTTATGGACTTAGTAGGTGGCCCCATGTCAGTGGCGTAGCTACCGCGAAGTGGCTGGTGCAGTTCACCTAGGGCTCCACTACTGGAGGGGGCGCTCTGCTGCCTGTCACCCCTTCCTCCGTGCTGTTGCCCCCCAGGCCACCTGTTGCCTCCTTCCTCTACACCGTCACCCCCCCCCCAGCCCTCCTGGCTGCTCGCTGCCCCCTTCCTCTGCTGCCACCTGGCTTCCTCTGCCATCATTCTGAGGAAGGCGGAGGAAGGGAGCAGCAGGTGGCCTGAGCTGCTTCGATCACAGTGGGTGGCTGAAGCGGGAAAGTCTGTAACCTTGCGCAACTGAAGTTGCCTGGAGCCGCACATGCAGCAGGTCTCCCCCCATGTCTTTGTGCGCGCCTGAACTATCTGTCCTCCCCTTCCTTCTCTCTTGGAAGCACCTGTAAAGATTCTGAATGTCCTCTGGGCACTTAGCTCCTATATGCTTACACAAAACTACATCGAGTCACACGATGCCATGTGACTCACAACACTATGTGATGTCACAACAAGCAGCAGGGAGGTGTCACTGCCTCTGGCAGCAGTGAGGTCAGCTACGCCACTGCCCTACGGAAGCAGCTGAGTTCCTCTCAATTCCCCAGTTACAATATGGGGCACACACACACACTTACTAAAAGGTTGGTCCAAGACCTCCTGGCACCTGAGGTAGAGTGCCAAACCAACGCCACTACTCTTAAGGCTGGGCTACACTATAGCCGTGCGGCAAGCGTGCGTCCTGCGGTACGTCCTGTGTGCGGCATGCACGAGCACGCACGTCAAGTGCAGGCTGCCGATGGCAGCCGGCGCTGGCCCGTCGGCAGCCGATGTCCCCGCACGGGCAAAGTCGGCCTCAGCTCGACTTTTGCCCCGTTTCTGGAACGTCGGGCCAATGGGGGGCAGTCCTTGAACAGTAGGGGCGGGACACGTCTGTGGGGACCAGCTTCTGTCCAATCAGAAGCCACAACTGGAGAGCACATGTGGCTTTGTTCCGGCTGCGTTCCAGCAGCGCTCCGGCTGCCGCTCCGGCTGCGAGACGCAGCCGCGACGCAGCCGTGGACAATGTAGCTCGGGCTTTAGTCTTGCCTGATGATACTGCACCAGCTTCCTCCTCCCTTGAGTCAGAATCAGGAAGGAAGAAGGGAACAGGAGAAGAGAGCAGTGGAGTATCAAGCCTCAGGCAGTTAGCCTACCTACTCTCCTCTCCTCCACCATGTACCATGTTTCCTCTCCTGCTTGTTCCCCTCTTCCTTTCTAAACTGAGGAAGAGGATCAGTAGAGGCAGCAGGCACCTCTCCTCAGTCTGCTGCCTGAAGGAACCACTTCTGTTGGCCTTGGGTATTTATCTTGATGTTGCCAGTAAACAGTGCTGTGTAAAACAAGTACAGGAACATCAAGATAATACACGTGAAGTACTTTGCATACTCAGAAAACACCATATAAATGCTAAATATTATTTTTACACTTCAGTATACTAACTTAACAGTCACGGATCCCCTCCCCACACAAAAACACCCAGACAGTAGTGTAACAAGCGTGGTGCGAAGGCAAGTAGTTGTGCAAGACTCCGTTACACTGGAGTCAGCGGCCCCTCCCCCTTGCTGTTGGAACCATTCCAGCAGCAACAGTGAGTGAGTGAGGGAGTGTCCTGCCTGTTGCCTTTGCTGCCAGAATGGCTCCAACAGGAAGGGGGAGGGGCCGCTGACTCCAGTGTAACAGAGTCTTGCACAACTACTTGCCTTTGCACCACCCTTGTTACACTACTGCACCCAGACCCTGGGAACTATAGCTTATTCAGATACTGAAATCTTTGTTAAAGATTTCTATCCCCCAAGCACAATTCCCAGGGGAAAAAGTATTTGTGTCTGGACTGTGACTACGTCCCGAGAAAAACAAAGAGGGAACGGGGAATGCATAGAGAGGAGAAGAAGGGGGTCAAAAGATGGACAACAACATGTAGGTAAAACATTCAAGCGAGGTCCCCTGTTGTAGACTGGGGAATATACCTCCCACCGGAAAGTCGAAGAGTTTTGCAACACTTGCAACGTACATTTGCCGGGTCTTACGCAGGCACTTGTTTAAAAAAAACACCTCTTTAAGCACGTTAAAAAAGCTAATCAATTTGTTTCAGCATAAGCTTTTGTAGACTTCAAAATGGTACGAAATTCCGCTGCTTCTGCTACAACAGACTACTGCCAAAAGCTCAAAATCATCCCGGTAAATAATAAACAACTCCCTCGCTCTTTCGCAGGCCAGCTCAACTGTTGCAGCGCATTCCTATGCAGGTCGACTCAAAAGTAAATCCCATTGTGTTCAATGGGCTTACTCCCAAGAAAATATGCACAGCATTGCATTTTTAGTCTACACGCACTTTAGTTTGGTCTTCATCAAAGCGCCTCCCCCAGGTTTTTGGTAGGACGAGGAGGATGCCGCTCACACAGGAAAGGCCAAGGCGGGGAGAATGCTGGAGAAATAATTGGCCGCGGTTTTTCACACATCGGGCTGTGATAGGCTAAGAGGTTTTGACCGGTAGTTGGGTTCTTTCGGAGGGCCCGCGTGACGTCAAAACTTCCGCCCACCAACGCAACGAGGTATTTATGACTGCGCGCGAAACGCTTCCTTGTTTAAGCGAGTGCACGGGATTAGTAGGCAAGGGGGCGTTGGTGGACAGGTAGTGGCGCGTGGTCTGGACGTCCGGAGGTGGTTTGCCTTTTTTCGTTTGGTGAGTTCATTGGCAGCAGTTAGGGCTGATCTCCACCAACTCCGGTTGCGTTGTTGCCACGAATCGATGCACATTTGTGGGGGTTGGTAGAAACATGGCGCGTCTCTTCCTTGGGGGCCGTAGCTCTTGGGTAGGACTTAAACATATTTTGCGGTGCGGGGGGGGGGGTTGTGTTAGCTGTTCTTTAGACTTCCTCCTCCTTGGCTTGTCTGAGGGGTGTGTGTCCTGGCTCACATATGCATTCACGTGGCGTGTGCCCTGGCTTGATGATTCTTTTGAACGTGTGAACTAGCTATGGAGAAGCTTGAGGTGAGGTTACAGCTTTTGTTGTCTGTATATGACGATCTGCTCCTGCTTGTAGTGGTGAAGAAGAGGGGTGTGTGAACCAGCTGTGTGCTTTTTTTTAAATGTGGAGGGGTGAGGCTCTGGAGTACATACTTGGAAGGTGCATCCTTTTTTCTTGCGTTGCCTCAATTTTACTTTGTTGATGACTGAGTAAGCAAAGTCATCCTGCCCATGCTCAAGTACAGTAGTACTTCTCAGTTCTCGGCTTCTGCCATCATAATTGGTTTGGGCTGGAGTCCTTTCTCAAATGAAAACTGTTAGCAAATTATCATTGCGATTGTCTTGATGAGAAGGGCTGAGTGGCAAGCTCTGTGTAATATGGCTTTTTGGAGGGGGAGCTGTTTATGAAAGTAAGACTTGTTGCTTCCAGCCCAGGCAGAGAAACTACTGTCTGAAATGGGGGGGGGGAGTCCCAGTGTGTGTGATACTAACAGCACAATCCTATCCAACCAATCCTATCCATCCAAAGGGAGGTTGAAAGGGATTTGAATCCCCTTTCTGTTCTGGGGCCTCCTGTTCTTGCTGCACTGGTGGTGTAAGTTGAATAGGATTGTGCTGTAAGGCAGTTGGGATTGTGGCTACATAGATAGGTGATCTCTAAATGCTTTATTGTATTTCTAGCATGGTTTACACCAATACAGGACTGGACTTAAAAGTGGACAAATGAATTCCAGGATGACGCAGAAACCAAATGCAGGGAAGTCTTCAGCTACAAAGGTAACTGATGTTAACAGAACATTTTTTGTCTTGATTCTTGTCTAGATGTAATAGTACTTGCAGTTCATGCCTAATTTTCACTCATGTGAAAACTTTGATGGTATGTGTTGCTTATGGAACAAATAACACCAAGATAAAATTTGATTCTAGGACTTGGAACCTTGTAGCATGTTATGGAAGAGATTTGTGATGGGCTTGCTTAAATGTAGTTGCAGGGGGCTGCCAACTTGTTAGTGGTGGTGGTGCTGGGGGAAGACTGCCTTAGCAGCCTCCCTGGTATGCCTTCCAGTCTTGGTTGTGCTCACAGCTGCTATTTTGGGGAGGGGGAGAGACAAATACAGATACTGTACTTGTATTGTAGAGGTGCCAGTCTTTCTCCACCCCAGTGTGGAGCAAGCAGCAGTGGAGGGGGGAGGTTAAATACCCCAGCAGGAAAATACTACCTCAGAAGATCTATAATGGATCTTCTATATAATATGTGATTAGACTCTTAAGCCTGGGATGAAAATTGAATTAGTCTATTATGAGCTGTTTGTCAATAGCTCAAGGGTGAGAACATCTAGCACATGTTAAATTTGACTGAGAAATTATTGCTTGCCTCTTAATGCTTGAGAAATTACAGCATATTCCAATTGTTCAGCTTGAATGTGTAATACAGCTGTTCATACTAAATGTAAATGGTAATCAAAAAGTTGGCAGGATGCAAAGGACTTTGTGTCTCCAAGCAGAGCTGGGCAGCCTTGGGCTTGTTTTTATTAAACTATTCCCGCCTTTGGGCATGTTTCAACACTTCTGAAAGCAAAAATAGTGAAGAGAACCTCCAAGTACTGAACTCTCTCTACCCTCCTGTATGGCAGTGAATTTTTTTCCATGTATATAAAGTAGCAGTTATAATTATGACTTGTATCTAGCTCAGTATTTACTGACTAGCATTGGCTTTCTAAGGCCTTTGACAGAGGTATTTTTCCAGCCCTGCTATTTTGGATTCTTTTGGCTGGTGGTGCCAGGTGGTGCCAAGTTGAACTTGAGATGCTCTGTTTGTATAACACTTCCACTGAACTCTGGATGTGTTTTCCAGTTTGGTGTAGGAGGGGCTTGCGTCAGTCAACATTATATCACTATTTAATCAACCTTCACAAAAACAATTTTGAGAATATGCATGTTTTTGCAGCATTCCAAATACCAGCATTACGTTAACTTTATACTAAAGAGTAATGAGTGCAACTGCTATTTTGTTTGTACTCTGATTATCTCAGTTTTTTTCTTGTTTAGTGAGAGAAATCTAGTCTCTGATGGGCTTGAGCAAGTGCACTGAAGTCGGGTTGAATGTCTGAGGTGGATAGGCAAAGGATAGCTGATAGGTGATCGTCAGTGAGGGCGGATCTGTTTTGGGATTTGTTAAACTTCATCACTTAGAATTTTTGTTTGCATACGTAGGTAGATCCAAAGAGAACCAACCTCTTCTGAGCATGTCTCTTCATGTGTGGAAAGTTCTCCTCTTTGAGAGAAGAATAAAAGTCCAACAGTGACACTGACTTAAAGTGCTCTGCAGTAGTGAATCAGACTGCTGGTCAATGAGTTCAAGTGGAACATCACTGGGTGCATTATCCACACTGCAAGTAAAGGGAGAAGAAATCATGTGCATTTCACTCTCCACAGTTTTGAAGTCCTCCAGTCGTCTTAAACTCACCAAGCAGTCTCCTTCACATGGATGAGTACCTGCGAAGGTGATCAGCTGATGGTGTGACTTCTTTCAGTGTTGGCATGTGGGTGAGAATGTTGCCCTCCAATTGCCTTGAAAGAAACGGCAACTTTCTCATGAAAGCCTTCACCAGGCTGTACATTTCACGTGCAAAGAGGCCCTTGCCTTGTGGTTTGGTATTTAGTTCATTCATTAGTGCAGTCACATCTGCCATCCAGTCTGCATCTGAACGCTCTGGGACATCCTTGCCTTTCTTCTCACAAAACTCACGAATGTCTGTTCTCGGGTCCCATACTCTTTTTAAGCACTTTGCTCAGGCTACCACACAGCTGTCAGATGGCTCAGCCTATGTCATTATATTCAGTCTTGTGCTCCTCCAAAACAAACTGTCTGTGATTCAATGCTCTTGCCCTGATGAAGTTAACTATTTTAGTTGCAACATCAGTAATATGGTTAATTTTTAGCACTGACTTACACAACACCTCCTGATGTAGAATACAATGCAAAAATACCAATTTCTGTTCTGGGTTCATTTCAGTTGCTTTATCTTGCATCCACTTCAAAAGTCTGACATTTTTTCCCTGTCAGATTTGGGCAACCATCGCTTGTAACATCTGCCTGTTTGTCCCATTTCAGTCCCAGCTTGTCCAAGCATGCATTTACCTCTGTGAACAAATCACTTCCCGTCATCCCTTTCATTGACCGCATTGCTGCCAGCTCCTCTGTAATCTCAGTCTTTAGTTATCCCATGTACACAGATGAGTAACTGGGCTGTGTCACAGACATCGCAGCTCTCGTCCAGAGCTAAGGAGAAACAGTCAAAATTATCCACTTTGTTTTGCAGCTAAGCCCTTAGGGTTGTGCCAAGCTAAGGGTGCTACAGAGTCCACCAAACACTCCTTGATAAACGACCCATCCAAGAATGGCTTGCTGTTTTTTGTGACTTTTGTGGGATATCACAAAGCTGGTCTTAACTGCTCCATCCCTGAATGTGTAAAGCTTGGTAAAAAGGTCGGTTGCTTTTGCAGCTTAGCTAGCAAAGCTTCAGATGTCTGTGTCTGCTCTGCATCAGTCAAGTTCTTGTATTTTTCTGCATGTTTAGTCTCTTAATGGTGCGTCAAACTGTAATCCTTAAATGCAGCGATCTCTCCACAAACTAAGCATGCAGCTTTACCTTTGACTTCAGTAAATACTTAGAAGTCTTTGTCTTGTTAAACTCTACATTCTGTATCTCTTTTTTTTAATGTGAGCTGACATCTATGAGGGTTATCAGCTAACTCGTATCTCTTGTAAATGTCTGTTTAGGGCACATGCCTTACAGCTGATGTACCACAGCCCATTTCCATACATCTTCCAGAGAAGGTGGTGACTTCCAGGCAAGCTGCTGGTGCAGATTGTCAGATTTGGACAAAATTTAGACTTAGCAAGAGGTGGTGGTAACAGCTCTACCTGCATTAACGGCTCCACCCTGACTTTCCCACATGGAGGCTGCCTCTCCAACCTGTTCCACCTTCACACACTCCCCACAGTACCTGAGAATACTCGCGTAATGGAGAACAAGTCAAAAAGGCATGTGAAAGCAACTGACTCCTCCAGAGGACGACTGTCAGACAGTTGAGCGCAGCTACTTCTGGGCACACGGCGGAATGCAAATCCCAGGTGCGCACCTCCGTCAGCCCTCCTTTCACACATGCGCATCCCATTCCCTACAGGGGTAGGCCAGTAGGGCATGAGACACCAAACTTCCTACGCTCGGAAGTTTAGAGTTTGCAGTCGGGCAGTACACAGCACCAGCCAGAGTTGGCTCGGGGGGGGGGGCGATATAAGCTGCGGAGCTGGAGCGGATGAGTGAATTTGTCCTGCCATGAGGGAGCCTTTCCCCCTCTTCCTCTTCAAATGAGTTAGAGCCTACTATAGCCCACTCTGAGGCCCTCTCCTGAGCAGCCAGGAGAGGCCCATGACCATGAACATGCCTCAAACTTCAAAAGGTAGGGCAAGCAATGTTTCTGCCTAAGGACCCCTGTCGTATATCCAGGGGGATGTTAAGCAGAGTACTTTGTTTTTACGTGACCCTGTTTCACCCCCTTCACACTGGAGGGAATACCACTTTTCTAAACTGCAGAAGATGGTAATCTTGAAACCACTTGTACATGGTAATCTGTTGCCTGATTACTTAGTCATGGGCAGCTTCTAATCTGTCTGGTAAAATGTGAGAGCCATCCTTAAATGAGCTAACGATCTCTGTTAAGGAAAGCTCCCTCTCAAACAAGTGAGGTTGTTAACTTTGATGTACTGTACAGTGATAGTGAGCATTCCTCTTTTTATAGAGGCTCTGTTGCCTTCAGTGGCTACTTGCTAGTCTGTCCTTGCGTTCCATCCCCTTTTTTGCCCTGCCTCTCTACCCCACTGCCTTTTCATCTCTGGTTTTATGCTAGCTGCGTGCCCAAGCCCTCTTAACAGTGCTGGTGTTTACAAGTAGGATACGCAGCCAAGATGCAAAGGATCGGTGTAACGAAGAGGTTCACCCGGGGCCCAGCACTAGCCAAGGCCAGCTCCCAACTGCCTCCAGACAGCGATTCAGGACATTGACTGCCCCCTTGGAGTCGGGTGGAAAGAAGAGAGAGAGCTGGGTGTCGTCAGCATATTGATGACTCCCTACCCCAAACTCCCAGATGACCTCTCCCAGCAGCTTCATATAGATATTAAATAGCATGGGGGATAGAATTGACCCTTGTGGCACCCCACACTTCAAGGGCCAGAGTACCAAACAAGCATCCCCCAGACCACCTTCTGGGATCTATCTGCCAGGAAGGAGCAGAACCACCCCAAGATGGTGCCTCCAAGCTCCAACTCGGCCAACCGACCCAGGATACCATGGTCAATGGTGTCACATGCTGCCAGGAGGTCCAGCAGGATCAACAGGGATGCATTCCCCCTGTTCAGTCCCCGGTGCAGGTCATCCACCAAGGCTGTCTGCGTCCTGAATCCCGGCCTGAAGCCAGACTGGAATGGATCCAGATAATCGGCTGTGATGCCATTATCGCCTTTACCCATTTAGTTTTTGTCCTGTTAACACTCCCTCCCAAAGCAGTGAGATTCCTGTATGGCTAAACTTGCTGTCTGGTTATGATCTTCATTGGGCACTACTCAGTAGCATAGCTAGAGGGGTGGCAGTATGGTAAGTGCTGTATGGTGCTGCATGGTGGTGCAAAGTGGCCCCTCCCACTCGCCATCGCTGGAATGGCTCCAACGGTGACTGGGAGAGACCACTTTGCACCACTGTGCAGCACTTACCCTACCGCCACCCCCCAGCCACGCTACTGGCACTACTTGGTTAACATATTAAAAGGAATAGGTTATGTTTAACTCAAGCAAGTGATGTCAAAGATTTCACTAGCTTACTAAAGCCTAATTCAACGGCAGTTAATATAGTCTGAAGTCTGGTGTAGTGCTGGTTCCCACAGTAGCTGGCAGTTGTCCTGTAGTTCAACAGTATGTTAATTGGCAGCAGAAACTTTACCGTGGGAAAGGTGATCTCTTGTCATGTGAAGTACAGTGTGAATCGCTAACTTTCTCACGCTAGTATGACATTATGTTCCTGTTATCCCTGTTTGATTATCTACCATTGTTTGCTATCCCATGGTAGCAGTGTAATGATTTTTTTTAAAAAGAATTAATGCAGGAAATAAGTATTTACATATGACAAGGAAGGTGATAGATGTTCTGTTCCCCCAAAACAATAATCTGGCTGGATCAATGTTGTGTTCCAAGCAAAGCAACCAGACACTTGCCACAAATAAAATGAAATGTGTACCCTGTGAAGTATCTTTCTCTTGTCTACATATTAAAAATGAATCCCTTTCCTTGGGTGCTTTCAGTAGCCTAAGTTGCCAAAATCACATTACACAGAACTGCTTTAAACTGTCTTCATCTTTGGCACAGTGCAAATACCAGTGATGACACAACAGTAATTCAAACAACTGAATCCATTGGGATCCTGTTGCAATGCAAAGATGACCTGACTTCATGTACGTTCAAGTTGACTTGGACAATAACTGAATATGTTGAGACCAAGCTCTGGATGTTGGGAATGATGAATGGAGTTCTGAACAGATCTGTCGCTTCTCCTGAGTGTCTTCTGATTTCTGTGTCACAATGCTAGGCCAAGTAATCGTTGATTTGACCTGCATAGCGATTTGTGTCTAGCAGTAGTCTTGTTGACTTTACAATAACTAATAGCACAATCTTGCACCTGTTTACTCAGAAATAATCATGTGCATAAGATTGCAACTGTATTCTGTTTTTCTGTAGACTGAAATATTTAGCTCTTAGACGTGAATGCAGGCTATTCTGGAAACTTGAATTGATGACTTTAAATTCTAAATGAAGTAGATTGACTCGCTGTCCTCTTTCCAAAGCAGGCCTCCACAAGTAAAACAAATGGCATGTTCCAGAGACAGACGCTTAAGATGATACAGCCATCTATAACAGGTTGTCTTGTTGGCAGGGCAAATGAGGTATGTACTACCGGTGGAACAGTTTCAATAACTTTCTTGGTTGCCAAGCAGTATTTTAACTGAGCTGACGCTTGGGTTGCAATTTTAAAATATAGTTCCATTGCTAACAACGTTCACTAGTACAGGTATATGCAATATGTAGGCTAATATACAATAGGTTATTTTAACATTCAACCTTCAACCTATTGGAGGACTCATTTGAGCCTATAACTAGCTGTATTAGGTAGATGGGAAGAACAGTTGGTCAAAGAATACCGTATTGGTCTGAGTATAAGACTCACTTTTTTCTCCTAATTTAAGTTTTTAAACTACAGGTGCGTCTTATAATCAGGCTGTTGCAATTTAATGCCAGTGATTTAATTAATTTTTTTTAATAGCACCAAACTTTAAGGATGCGTCTTATAATCAGGTGCGTCTTATACTCGGGACAATACCGTATCTGCTTCTGAGAGTTTAACTATTTAAACTATTAACAGCAGACCAAATCCTCAATCAAGAGGAAACTTTGGAGTGATCAGTTTGCCTCGAAGACTTCCAGACCTGAAACTGCTGTTGAAATGGAACACAGAAACGCAAAAGGAGTTGTCCAAGCTTCTGACCTTACAGCAAAAGGTATGTTGCCTCTTTTTTAAAACCTCTTCTAAGAGCATTCAGCTATTGGACTTGAAGATTGATGTAAAATGACTACTCAATATGCGAGCGAGCTCAACCAGAAAACTCAAAATTTGTGGTGGTGATGTGGCAATGTCATCACTTCGTTGCCAAAACTTCCAGATTGCAGAGCTCTGGGCCAAAAGTGGGTCGTGGAGCTCAGTAGATCGCAAACCACTGGTCTAAACCACTAAACACAGGAGAGCAGACCAATATGACAGTGTATATTCACTTGCAGTGGGATGGAAAAATATATTCTAACCAGCAGCAGCATTGATCTCGGAGCAGTTGGATGTGTGTATGTAAAATGGATAGAATGAGTGTCTGGCAGTCTTGTCTTCAGCTTCTAAACCAACCTGAGTTTAATGTTGGTTACTGCTTGATTCCTGTTTGACCACTGTTTAGCTTGTGTCAATGCGTTAAATACACATATAAGTATATCCTGCTCATGCACTCCGACCATTGCTTGAGTCTCAAACAGCTGCTGCATGGCAAAGTTGACTTGTACTTGTCACTTCTGAAAGGTTACAGAAAGTACCAATGTCCAATTTTGAAATTTAGATTCATTTGGTAGCTGAATTGGCCAAGGCCATGGGATGGAAGTGCATCATACAATGGCATTACTGGTGATTTCTTCCAGGTGAATAGGGAACAAAATGGCAAACTAAGTTGAATGAACATGTAAAGTGGGTGCATTGGGTTAAAGTCCTAACCAGATGTATGTAGATAGTGTGACCAATCGGAGATGATCTTGGTTGTAGTAGATAGCTGGGTGAAAACATTTTTCAGGGTTTGGCAGCTATAGTTGAGCAATTAATATGTAATTATCACCTAATGACAATATATCTTATAGCCACAATGCTATGGCAGCTCATCTAAGGAGACGGTTAGTTGGGCCAAGTAAGAACGGTTGACTTTTTTCCAGGTTAGTTGCTTGCTATGGGTCAAACGGTCATGTGGCTTGTAAAGTGCTAGTCAGTGAATTTCTGGACTGATGACTGCAACGCAGGCACATGACTTGATTTTCAAGCTGTTGTGGAAGTAATTCCCACAATCCAATGTGGAAAACTGAATGAACTCTTAATCTTAATCTTTGCAGGGAATCCTTCATCTCAGTATTGGAAAGAACTGGCTGAAGAGAGAAGGAAAGCTCTATATGAGGTTTTGCAAGAGAACGAAAAGGTAATTAACCACATGTTGTCAGAACAGGGTGGTGTAGTGGTTTGGGAGTCGGACTTAGACCTGGAAGATCCAGGTTCAAATCCCCGCTCAGCCACAAAGCTTCCTGGGTGACCTTGGGCCAGTCACTCTCTTTCAGCCTCACCTACCTCACAGGGTTGTTGCGAGGACAAAAAGGAGGGGAGGAAATATGTACACCACTCTCAGCTCCTTGGAAGAAGGACGGTATAAAAATGTGAAAAATAAATAGTTACCATGCTAACACCCTGTCCATACATTAAGATCTAAGTACTCCTGTTGTCTAAAGTTAGGCAGATGGCAAAAAAGTCTTTCAGTGGTTAGGCAATGCTCTTCCTTGAGAGATTTGCCTGGCACCAATTTTGTCTCCTGGCAGAAGGTGAAAATCTTAACTTGTGGCTTTAGTATCTGCTTTATAAACTATTTTGTTTAAATGTTTGGCTTATTGATAACTATCATCTGCCTTGGTCCTTCGAGGGTTGAAAGGGTATGTGTTAATACATAAACCTGCTTTTTTCCTATGGATTGCTTCTTACAATCTGTCAATCTTTCTCAGCTACACAAAGAAATCGAGTTAAAAAATAGTGAAATTGCTTGTCTAAAAGAAGAGAACGAAGAGCTTGCAGAGCTAGCTGGCCATGTACAATATATGGCAAATATGATTGAGGTAAGCTCTTGCCATCTAAGCTGAGCTTGGATTAGGACTCCTGCAAATCTTCCACAAAAGACACATCTTGCAGTGTGGGCCTTGGGATACTACTTGGTAACTGACCAAGTGGTAGACCAGCCTGGTGTGGGAAACTGGAAAGAATAGTCAAGTGCCTGCTGACAAGCCCAGCAAGTACATATGTGTTGCTGTCAGATTGCACAAGGGATCCAAATCCAGACAGCCTGGTCTTGATCTTTCTGACTCTGTCTGAAGAAAGGAATAGATGGGTGTATGCCAGAAGGAAAATTTTACCAAGCAGAGCTTGAACTCCCCTTAAAGGGAGCACAAAAGTGTAGGGAGTCTTCTGAACGACATCCAAAAGATGAGTGGGTTGACTTTGGCCTCTTGGATGTCCATCTGCAGGGTGATATTCTCACACTTCTAAACTTCTGGTGTTGAGAGAGATCTTATAAGTGCTTTTTTAAGTGGCAGCAGATTCTAGCTTTGAAATTGCGTTACCAGCAGCCTGTCTGAAGTCCTTGCATAGTGTAACTTCAGTCCATTTTAAAAGCAAAACTCTCAAGTTGGATACATCACAATAGAATTCATTCTACTCTTAGAACAGGTATTAGTTCGTAAGTAAAGACATTGCATTTCAGCTTGCAAGTTTAAGGCTCCTGACTTGTGCATAGGACACTTCAGATTTTTAGTACTTGTCTCCTGTAGAGAGAGAATATCTAAAATCCTGGGACTTATTCCAGCCCTACTGTTAAGTAAAAATGAGAGCTGTAATTAATGCCCAAACTACAGAATTCTGAAGCTCTTTGGATTTAACTTGTGCAACCAAGGCCAAAATGCTAACTAAACTAGAAGTTTTATACATTCAGTAGAATTTAGATTACTGTAAAAACTGTATCCTCAACCACAAGCAAAATTTAAACTCCATAGCAATATCTAACTCTTGCTTATATCTCTTTAGCGACTGACTGGACAGGCACTAGAAGATCTTGAGACCCTGAAAAATCTAGACCTGGAAGAAATTGCACATGAAAGTGAAGTGAGTGATTCTTCAGAGGAGGATCTAGGTGGTGATTGTGAAGGGCAAGATTCACAATGCTTCAGTAATTCTATAGAAAATGTCACAGATCTGCTTACAAATAAAACGAGTGACCTGTGAAATCTTCACCTCTAAAAGGGGAAGCAGAGATTGTGTGTTGGGTGGGAGAGTGGAATCCTCTTGAGTCTTAAGTGATCATTTATATCTCGGAGGGCGAGTTGTGGCTAGTAATGTGTAGCAGTGCAAGTAACTATTCTGTCTAAAGTGTTAGACTGTGTTTGGTCACTTGTATAAATACTATGTATTTCAGCATGTAAATAGTTTTATTGATGTGATATAACTAAACTGCCAAATAAACTATCTCTACAACGTATGGCATGGATTTCAAATGCAGTACTCTGTATCAAGAAAACTGGTTCCAACCTCAGTTGGAACTGGTATCTGTGCCAGGTTGGCTCCCTCAAGTAGGGTCAATATCTGGCTACCCTCTAGTGACAGTCTACATGCCATTGCTTGGTAAGCCAGGACCCAGGCAAACATTTCTCAGGTGATCGTGGGGGTGGAGCAGCAGATGGTCCTTATCATTCCCTGATACCACTCCATAAATTCCAGTTGTCCCCCTCCAGTGGGCGCTGGGATTTCTAGAAATTGTGAAATGGTGCTGGGGAAAAGAAGATTGATAGTGGCAGCTGCTTGTCCCCACCATCGGCCACTAAGCTGACCAGGGCTTGGCCCCATAGGGAGGCTAGCAAGGAGTAGACAGTGGATGAGTCTCTTTGCACTACAACTTGTAAATACAACAAAAGTTGCAAAGGAACTGGAAGAGTATGCTATGGGGGGGGGGGGGAACGGGACGTTTCCACTTGCCGATCTTCCTTCATGCTGTAGTGTAGTATCTCATTGCTGTGGTGTGAACAGTGGTGTGTGTAAATACCTCTTGAATACACAAAGAATAGCATGTGTGCAGGGGAGACTTGGCAGTTGATTTGCTTCCTTAACTACCATTGATCAGTTACAACTCTTGGGCTTGATCAGCTGTAACTGGATAATGAAAACATACAAGTACCACTATCCCTGCCTTCATGGTATTGGGTATAAAGCAGAGTTGAGTGAACCAGGTTCCTTCCTTCTCATGCAGTTGCTAACCAGGTGCTCCAGTTAGCTCTTGCATGGAAAGCAAATGATATGACTGTTCAGTATCCTAAAGGCTCCCACACCCACTGACAGCTGTAACTGGAGGAGGAGGAAAAACAGGAAAAGGTACCGTAGCTTCCACCTCCTGTCTCTTGTGATTTTCCCGCATTCACTGCCTTTGGAATATGACCATGTAGAGCGTTCATAGTGGCTGGCATAACCAGGTTCTAAATATGCAACTTACACAATCTGAATAAAAATGTATGCTTTTGCCTTATTTTGGACTTGGACTGTTGCATTTTGGGTCCAGCTGTGCAAGTTTAGCCTCTGACCAAAGTGTGTCAGGCAGTGATGTGTGAAAAGGCCTTCTTTGTGGTGGTACAGTAGCATTGCTAATGGGGCCAGGGGGAGCAAATGCCCCCCTGTGGGTGACAACCAACAATCTCCTCGCAAGGAGGAGCCACGACTGAGGTTTTGAGCTCCATGGCTGGTTTTTTGCAGCCAGAGGGCTGCATGAGCAGCCACGGAGCAAACACACTGAAATTGGTGCGTTTTGATGGCTCTCCCACCCTCCCTCTGTCTTGGAAGGCTTCAAATGAAGTCTTCCAGGAGTGCAGGGGCAGGGCGATGATGCAAAATGCATCATCGGGTCCCCCACATGACCCAGCTAGCAACGCAACTTTGGTGACACCCAGCTTATGGAATTTCCCAAGGAAGTAATGTCAGTGTCATCATTTCAGTGCTGCTAAAGACACCTTTGTTCAGATTGACCTTTTGTTTATGATTACTGTTGTGGGTGTGTTCTTTGCTGCTGTCACTGGTTTTTTTTATATTTTAGCTTGTTTGTAATGTATTCGTTCTTGCTGTAAGCTTCCTTGAATGTCTCCCTTGTGGGTGGGGAAAGTGGAATATAAATCTTTTAATAAATATCAACATAACACTTCACTAAAAGGAAGAGCATGAAATATCAAAATATGTGTGTCCTCTTACAGGGAGGTCCCATGAAGCTGACATCCATTTAGTTTCATTGGTGCTGGGGTTAATTTTTGAGGGCTAGTACAACTCAACAAGATAGCCTCATGGAAAGAATATGTTAGATAATATATTCAATTGTAAATTAAAGGATAAAATTAAAAGGCAGAGCATTTAGACTCCAAGTTATGATCTTATTTAATCTTGTATCTTTAGATCAGTCGATACATAGAATTACAGCACACATGAATAAATCGCCCTGGTAATTTTAGTGTGCATTTCTGGATCTTTTCCCTAGCTCTCTTGTTTTGTTTGCATCTGCTGCTGACATCCTAGAAGCCCAAGCATGACCTCAGCATAGTTTTTGGGCCAGCCAAACCAATCCATGGCAGTGAGGTTTTCTAGCCTTTTCTGTAGCATTTGGCCACCTGAATCCAGAAATAATTTAATACAAGGAATGTTGTTGCAGCAGATGATAGTCATCAGGTAACAAGCCCAGAACTTCACAATTAATAAATCTGGTCCAGCATCTGGGGGATCTTCGTCTTCATCCAGACAAGCAAGGATAACATCAGTAAGGTGGCATTCTTTGGCTAGGTCTTGATTAACGTAGTTTATGTAGCATAGACTAGCTAAACCTTTTAATACTGCGATCCTTACTGTGCTAGCAGTATCTGGCATTGTTAAGATATCAATCATGTCTGGAATGTAGTCGGATGCAAGCATAGCAGAATTGACTCCACCTATAAAAGAAATACATCAATCCTGACTAATATGCAGAAATTTCTGAGTACTAGTATATCTGCACATACAGTATGTGATCATCTAGGGCCCCCTGAATTGTGTTCTGATGCACTCCTGGCCCACTGCTTACAACACAGCCAGTAGGCCAGATGTGTGGCTCCCAATTAGTTTTTAACCAGCCTTTCCCCTAAAGGCCTTTACAATTAGCTAGAGAGGCAAGGTAACTGATCTTGAACATTGGTTCTACCATTCCAGGCTATCTCAGGGGTGCTGATATTCCAAGAGATAGCAAGGTACAGTTCTTAGCAGAATAAACCAGATTGCTGAGTACAGATATCTAGCACAGATCCACCTGATTAGCTCCAACACACGCCAACAGGCAAGTCAGCATTTCCTTTGGGCCAAGCCCTTGCTGGTATATCACCACCACTGATTAACAGGCAGTCCTTCCGTCTCCAGAGATAGCCAGCTCTTGCAGCCCCTGAACTCCCTCCAAACATCAGGGATCCAGGACTTAAGACTGAAAAACTCTGGTACCTAAAACACTTCCAGTAGCACACTGTGTGGCCAGCATGGACTCTGGGTACCAAGGTGGCTAGCTATACCACTGCCTGAACAACTGCAGTCTGAATCTGTTGATGTGACTGGGATGGGTGAACTGTAACCAGGCAAGCACCTCCTTTGTCTTACATTGTGTCTTGGTAAGGGACAACACTCCTGCCAACCTAGCAGTTCCAAAGCATGTCAATGCGAGTAGATAAATAGGTACCGCTTGCGGGAAGGTAAACAGCGCTGCGGCAAGGAGAGTCATGCCAGCCACATGACCACGGAGGCGTCTTCGGACAACGCTGGCTCTTCCGCTTTGAAATGGGGATGAGCACCACGCCCTAGAGTCGGACATGACTGGACTTAATTGTCAGGGGATACCTTTACCTTTAAGGGACAACTGGGACAAGATGCTGGGAAGTTTGCTCAAGTGTTTACCTGGGATAAATAGAATCAAGGCAAATGTGTCTGCTGATCACCAATCTTGCTGACTGACCAAACAATAAAAAATGTATAGAATAAAAATCAACTGGGATTGTTGGCCGTAAAATTGTTGATGGGTTTGGGATTGGGATTGGGAACAACTGGGATTGTTGATGGTTAAAAGCATCAATCCCTGATGTTTCGCCAGAATCTGTGACTGGCATTTTCAAAGGTAAAAAGAAAGATAACACCAAGTACTCTGGTATAGTTCTGGTCTCTATTGATATCAGTCAATCTATATGGATATCAATCAGTCTATATCTATAATCAATCAATGACTATATTAAATTAAAAATGTGTTTGGCCCTTTTTGTTTTTAAAGAAGGAAAAATCATCCTTGAAAATACTCCTGCTACTCGGTAACATAGAACAGTAATGTTTTTTTTTGGGGGGGGGGGTTAATCACACAATGAGGACTAGCAGCATGCAGCCCAAACCATAACTCAAAACAGTATCACTCCCTCTCAGAATAGTATCACTCCCTCGAATCAAAATGGGATATTTTCTTTAGGAGAGGGATTCCCTTGAAACCTGACAACTAGGCCTTCCAAAAGTACATAAAACTAGATGGTTATCGTAGCAGAAGAGAAAATGTCCGTTACAGGGTTAAAAGCCATGGTAAATAACCTTCTATTACATTAAAAACCAAAGTTAAAAGTAATAAAACATAGATTAAAACGTTTCGTTCATCATACGATGAACCTCCTCAGGTTATAGGCACAGCGAGCGGCAGAGCGATGGTAAGTAAGACAGCAGTGAAACACTGCTCCTTAAAAAGAGACTTTTTATAGTTGGTTATCCCTTTCCCCCCCCCAAAAAAAAATGAATTCCTGTTAAATCTTTTGCCTATAGGCACCTATTATGACCCAGCCTACCTCTGACTACATACCTGTGTAAGTTAGCATTCCGATATATAGTGCAGCTTTGGCTCTCTCCTCCATAGGCAGCTCTGTATCTCTCAGATCAGCACCGTAAGTGATTATTTTGTGGTGGTGAACATTAGGGTCTGCTAGCTTGATAGGTGCCTCCTCTGGGCGTGTGAAGTGCTGTTCATACCAGTCCTGTAGCTTATTTAATATACTCTCCATATTGCCTCCAAAAGCTTTCCAGGAAGAAGTGTTTAGGTTTCTTTATAGAGCAGAGTGTCCTAAGTCAAATAGAGAACTGTAACCACATTTGATTCCAAAGCCATGCATCTGGTCACTAGGCAATGGTTTGGAATGCAGTAAATAGAATGGAGCATGGAAACAGCATGAACTCTTGATGATGTGAAGATTCATACCCACCCTATCCCAAGACTCATGGCAGGATAAATAGATATTTGAATTTTTTGCATTAAAAATATAAGTAAGATTAATCCCTCCCCCTGTTGTGTTGATAAGAGAGGCTCATTCTGTTCCACAACTAGCCACAACCAGTAACTCCTCCCTCCTGTTTTGCTTCTTTACACATGGGCCTGTCCTAGTCTAGCCTGTCACTACTGGGCTGCTAGTACAGTACTCCCCCCATATCCGCTGGGGATATGTTCCAGGCCCCTCCGTGGATACTTGAAACCGTGGATAAGAGCGAACACCCCCTCCATGGTTTCCTGAGGGCCCCCCGCCCTGCCTCCCCTGCGGGCAGGCGTGCTCGCCCCCCCAGCTCTTATTTTTCTTTCAGCAAGCTTTGTTTCTTCCTTAAAACAAACAGAGAAGCAGCCTCCATTGCAGGCAAGTAAAACGAGACTAAGTCCTAGAGAGGCTCTGCAAGGTTTCTGTTAACCTTGCAGAGCCTCTCTAGGACTTAGTCTCATTCTACTTGCCTGCAGTAAGCAGCCAGAGGCTGCTTCTCCTGTTTGTTTAAGGAAGAAACGAAGCTTACTGGGAAAAAAGTAAAAGCTGGGGGGGGTTTTCCCCGCGATCCGTGGATAACTGAAACCGTGGATAGTGAATCCGTGGATATGGGGGCCCACCTGGTAAATGCAAACATTCACCATTCGTTTCCAAACAAAATGCAGAAAAGACTGTCCATCTGTCAATGACACAATGCTCCCCGGCCCTTTGGTTTGCAAAAAGAAATCACCCACTCAGATTGCCAGGTACACCCACAGATCTTGCCCCGTTGCTTTAAAAATGCCATAGTAGTGAGACAACAGTGGCACTTCTTCAGTGTTGCACTTCCAATAATGCATTTGTCTTGCCCTTCCCTCATGTTTATGAGGGCAAACAATGTTTAAATTTCAAATACAGGGATCTCCTGAGTTGCGACCTGAGGTCAGTAGAGGACTTGATGCGAGTAAACTAGTTGAGACTTAGTCCAGAAGAAGTGTTGGCTGGAGGAATTGCAGATTCTGGAATAGGTGTTCGGCCTATTCTGGGTGTGGTTGTGCTCCTCCTTACGGTGCAGGTTCATAGTTTGGGAGTCCATAGCTTGGACAGACAAGTGGTGGCTGTAGCTGGAGGGCCCACTGGGGTCTTGCCTGGTGAGGGCACACCTTGCCATTGTTAAACATGTCTTTGTTACATCCAGCAATGTGTTCTTTGTGGGGCTTCTTCTCAGAAATGTCCAGAAATTTCATTTGGTGCAAAATATAGCAACTAGATCACTGCTGGGCGCCCAGTTTTCAGGTTGCATAAAACCAATACTGAACCAAGCTATATTGGCTTCCAGTGTGTTTCTGGGGTCAATTCTGGGGTCAGCTTTGGCTGGTGTGCCAGCTGAGGCCGTACCTGGATTGGTTGGATCTGGCGATGGTTTGCAAAAAAAGTGGCCCATGCCCTAGTGACATCTCGTTTAGACTACTGTAACATACTCTTTGTGGGGCTACCCTTGAAAATGGTTCAGAAGTTGCAGTTGGTGGATAATGCGGCGGCTCGTGTGTTCACCGGGGCTCGATGTGCAGACTCTGCTATGCTGTTGCTCCAGCTGCTGCACTGGCTGCCCATTCCTTTCCAAGCCTAATTCAAGGTGTTGATGATGACCTTTAAAGCCCTAAATAGCATAGAACCCAGGATACCTCAAGGACCACCTCCCATACAATCCTGCACATCCCCTAAGATCATCAGAGAGGGCCCTAATTAGGATACCGCCGCCATTTAAAGCCAGGAGGATTGCGGCAAGGTGTAGGGCCTTCTCTGTTGTGGCACCTTGCCTCTAGAATCAGCTACCAGAGGACTTAAGGACAGCCCCCTCGCTACATGATTTTCAGTGGGGGTTAAAGACCCATCTGTTTTGTTTGGCATTTGAGGAGGGAGGAACTACCTAGGCACCTTTAGTTCTTGTGGCTGCTTTATGTTGTAGATGCTTTTTTTAATCTGCTCTGTACCAATTTTTTACTTTCAACTTTTTAACTTTTATGAATTGTTTTATCTTTGTATGTTTGTTCTGTTGTTCACTGCTTTGGCTTTTAGAAAAGTGGTATAAAATATTTTAAATAAATAAATTCAGAATGCTGCTTTTACCTTTACAGCTCTAAATGGTCTGGATGTCCATAGGAATCTACCAGCTCACTGGTCTTCAAAGCAGGCCTTACTTAGTGCTCCAGTAGGACCTGAGGTGTGGGGGGGGGGGCATGAGGGACAGGATGGGGCCCAGGCTGTGGAATTCCTTGCCACAGGACACTCAGTTAGTTCCCTCTATGTCTTTAGGAATGAGTTAAAAACAATTCTATTTAGACATATACAGGTAAGGGGTGCTCTCCTGAAAGGGGATATTGTTACTCTGTTTTTTGTCTTTTGATAGGTCTTCATGGTTGTTTATGTGGTTCTTATTGTTTTTATGAAAGTTGTGAGCTGCCTTGAGAGTTCGACCTGATGTTGGAAAGGCAGGCTAGAAATGTGTTTAAATAAATCTGCTGAAGAAAATGGAAAACTATTTCAAAGATGAGTTGAAACCCAGCCTCCCCCTAACACAGTAAAGTTATTTAGTAATTCAAAAATAATCTTTATTATAACTTAAATGTGGCAGTAAATATGAGAAGTACAAATACCACAAAACTAGAAGGCAAATATAAGTCAAAGTCAGTACAAAAGAAGAACATGAAAAGACTGCAGGCTCATGCGAGCAAAATGTGCTGTAAAAACCAAAGCAAAATTATTTCACAGGTCATAAAAGAGACGTTTTCCTTCAGTAAACCTTTGAGACGGACTGTACAAATGTAGCTTTTGATCAGAGAATATTTATATATAATTTATAAATATACAGATATATACAGTAACATTCACATCAAAAATACAGTCTTGCCAATGCATTTGGCAAAAAAGGGCTTCTATTAGACTGTATATTAGGGAAAAAAAACCCAACACCAGAATCTGCAATGACGACTAATGCTTCCCCACCCCCCACCCCGGTAGTTAGAAACCCAGCAGTTTTGTACAGGATCAACCTGCTGCTAAATTGCATCACCAAGTAATTATAAAGGCTTCCAAACAAAATCCTTCAGTCACTCTGCGGCAGTCACTCTGTCCTTTGTACATTTTGTGAGGGAGAGGTGTTTGTAAACACCTGTTTTTAAGCAAAAGCATTGTTGTTCCCCTTTCTTTATATTGAAACCAATATAACAATCTCTCGTATATGTAAGTGCACAAAATGCCACGCCTTTGCAAAGCATCATGGAGTGTGGGAATGGAGCCAGGCTTTTAATGGAATAAAGCAAGTTGTGTCCATTTACTCTTTCTGAGAAAAGCTGCACATTTAACCTTCCATTTGTTTCTCTCAGCCCACACAACTGCTCGACAAGAAAAGAAAATTGGTGGATTAATGAGAGTTCATTACTGGAGGGCAGGAAAAAGCAAGGATGGAAATCAAACATGAGTCAGAGAACCGACATCTCCTGGAGTTTACATCCTGCAGTTTCCTGTGGCAGGCCATTATTTGAGAATGGATCATGCTAAATGTTAGTGCTATAATAAACCAGGCAGGAGATGCTGCAAGAGGTGCAGAAGAAATGGGGGCCAGAGCTGCTCAGAAGTTCTGCTCCCTTTGCTTCTTCTTTCCCATTGTTTTAAGGAGAGCATTACATGTTTCAAAGAGATGCAATAATGCCCACAACTAAGCACCCCATTCTGTAGAACCATGCCTCATAGCTCTTTTCAAACCATCTCACGTGTTTGTGATGGCTGATTTACAGCAACCACATACTTTCACTCAGAAGCAATTAAATAATCACAGTCTTGGACAGATCATTGTTTCATTATAAGTTACAGAGAAAAGCCAGTAAGAGCCCCAAAGCTAAATTCTTCATATTCTTTTTTTTCTTAGAAAGTCTGTGAGCTGCTAAGTTTCAGAACATCCTTCAAGAGACTGGCTTTTGTGTTTGCAGTTCATCTACAGCACCATCATGTTTAATAAGACCAGCCATTTAAGTGTTAATATGCAGGGGAAAAAATACTTAAAAGGCTGTGGCCACCTCAGTCCCACGACGTCCGCCAACTTTAACAAATTCACGAGGGAATTTATCTAGTTGTTCATATGCCAGCCGGCCATCTTCTCCTAAGCATGCAAAAGAAAGAGGCAAAGCAAATGTTGCATTATTTAGATCTGTGGCATTTATACAAAAGGGAGATAGTCTTCTCAGAGGGTTTAAAACAACAACAACAAGGCAAGAGCTCCTTCCTGACTTTCAGCTTGCAAACAATGGCAGTTGGGCCTACTGGAGGAAAGTGACAGAAGTTTTCCGTGGTTAATTTCTAGAAAGAGAGGTGCTGGGGTTCAAAGCTGCCTTGCCCTCACTCGCAGTCTTGTATGGATTGACGATAGGATCATTCCAAGTGGCCATGTTAAAGTCACTGTTTCAGTCACTGTCCCAGTTGAATGCTGAGGACAGGCTGTAGCCATGACGCAAGGTTCAGGCTTCTTTTTCATGACCCTTCCGTTCCTTTTCTTGGGATGAGGTAATCCAGCTTCTGTGGGAACTCCAATAGCCACCCTTCCTGTCCTCCAACATAGGGGCCCATTCCCATGTTTCCAGAGGAGCTGCTTCTTTGTGATTAGATCCCGGGAAACTGCTCCACCTGAATAAGGCACATGAAGCAGCGCCTTGGAGGGGGGCAATGAACTAATGAGACTCTCCCCAACCTGCTGCCGACAGAGCCCCTCCGGTCAGCACTTTGATCCTCTTCTCACTCACTAAACACAAGCGAGAAGAGAACTGGGAGAAGGGAGGAAAAGGTGCTGCCTTCTTCACCTGCAGCTGAGTGGGCAGGGAGAGGCGAGGAAGGGGACGGCCTTGCTCTTTACCATCGGCGCTCTCTCTTTCCTTATCCTCACACAAGGTTTTTTTCCTTGAAAATGAACAGCAGGAGTCCGGCATGCTCTGCTTCTCTTGGTCATTTTCAAAAAGGACCCAGGCAAAGAGATGGCGCCAAAGGGGAGGTAAGGAGCAGGGTCATCCGCCCTTGCCTCTCCCTGCCCACTCAGCTGCAGCCAAGCAAGAAGGCAAAGGTGAGGGCAGCTGAAGCATCCCCCCCTCCCTCCAGCAGGGTGGAGTAGCATTTGCACTCTGCCTTCAAGTGGCCCTTGGGCCTGGGCTGCACCTGGGATCCCATGCTGGTTTGGCGGAGTGAAATCATGTGAAAAGTTCCCAAGTCAGCTCAAATAAGAATCACACAATGGCATGTGATCCCCCCCACCCCACCCCCACACTTTCAATTATTGAAAAATATTACAGTGTGGAATCCAACCATAGAGGAGGTTCATTTCAGTACAACAACAGACAGTTTCACTCAATGAGACTGAAACCAACCAATATCTTGATTTCGGGTGGTTTCAGGCCAGAGACGTCCTCAAGGGGGGGGCGGGGGGCGCAGAGGCTCCTGGGGGGGCGGGGGACTACTGAGGTTTCGATTTTTGTTTCTGTATTTTTACGGTTTTTTCGGGGGTTTACGGGCTTTTTTACTGTGATGTACATCATGTGTGTATGCTTTGTCCCACTTAGTTTGTGTGTCCCACTTAGCTTGTGCAGGCTCGTTCTGCCCGCGACCGGGCGGCAGAACTCCGGAAAAGCGTCCGGTCGCTCCGGAGCAGGGCGCTCCATCATTCTGCGCTTGCGCAGGTCTTCACAGTTTGCGCAGGCGCACGACAAAAATTCCAATCTTTCTGCACATGCGCACAACGATTGGAATTTTTGTCGTTCTGCGCCTGCGTAAACTGTGAAGACATGCGCAAGCGCAGAACGACGGAGCGCCCTGCTCCGGAGCGACCGGACGCTTTTCCGGAGTCCTGCCGCCCGGTCGCAGGCAGAACGAGCCTGCACAAGCTAAGTGGGACACACAAACTAAGTGGGACAAAGCATACACACATGTACATCACAGTAAAAAAGCCCGTAAACCTCCGAACCCCCCCCCCCGGGGGGGTGTTTTTTATTTTTATTTTTTTGTTTTTTTATTGAGGGTGGCGAAAATCTCCCCCCCCCCGCGGGGGGGGGCACAGGATCATCTCTGTTTCAGGCCTGTATTTTCCAAAGGCTGTGGGTGTGGTGCTTGGACGTATGCACTTTGCACGTAGATTTCTGCACATGCTTCCACTCAGTTTTGTGGCTATGCTAACATGCCAGTGAAAGGGGTTCCTTTGCAGTGGCATATTAAACTTTAGCATGTCACTGCACATGTGCACATATGTATGTGTTCTGCAGCATCATTTTCATTCAAATGGGGGCAAGGTGCAGTGTTTTTCATGAATATTGCAAATGAGAAAATGCTACTTTGTTTCCCTTCTTTGTTTTTCTATCAACTCTTCTCCCCCCCCCCCCATTTTTTTGTTCCACTTTTATTCATGGTGTTTTGCCTCTGAGATAATAAGAGATATTTTATAAAGGAACTATATAAAGATACTCAACTTACCGAGAGACAGCAGGGTCTCAGAGGCAACCTTCCTGATCTCTTCATTGTCAGACTGGCAAAGTGTGATGAGCATTTTAATACTTTCAGTTGCCTGTACCGAAAAACAAACAGCATACATTGTGGGTTACTTCCTAGATTTATTCTAATTTTTTCATTATAGTCACTTATTCTCAGGTTTGTGTCTGGTTTTCCAAATCTGTATACACACACACACACACACACACACACACACACACACACACACACACACACACACACACTTTCTGTACTTGTTTGGAGTTTCCTTGTTGTCGACAATATTCATGGCCCAAATCCAGAGTCCCACCTCCAGTGCGATACAACTGCAAAGGTTTACCTATACATATGTATGCAATTTTGGCCATCAGTTTCAATAGAGCTAGCAGAGCTACAGGTACAACGGTATGCTCCTGCAGATCTTGCTGCCTCCATGTTTTGCTCTTAACTGGGGCTTCCCAGTACTGGCCTAGCACTGGGGCACCTGTGGTCTTCCTGTGTATTTCAGCTGCAGGCATCGCTCAGTTACAGTACTGTTTTTGTGAACTGAATTGCTGCTTGAACCTCAAGGCCCACTGCATCAGCAGTGAAGCCTATGCTGTTCAGTGCTGCTTTCCTTTATGAGTGCAAAGCCACAACATGTGGCAGACCCCAGTCAGTGGGTGGCTGTGAAAGCAATTAGTGGTGTGGCTGCCCTGAGAGGGACCCCGTTTCCTGTATATACAGAAAATAACTATTTTGTCTGGCTGTACAAACATTAATGTTTAAAATTATAAATAAGTCCTAGTGCATTTTCTAATGGTCTAAGCAGCCTGAAGCACCGGAGGTCTCATGCACAGCTCATAATTCCCATCCTGGAGATATTTCAAGCTCTTGAATTAAATCTCCCCACTTTTGTAAAGTAATATCAGGGTGGCAAATGCAAAAGAACAATGCTTTTCTTGTTTCTGTTTGCTCAAGAAAGGGGCTCTGGAAACCTTTCCTTGACCTTTTGTTGTGCATGGGAAAGTAAAGTCGGCAGAGGTTTACCTGTAGGCTTTTTAGTGCCAGGCAAGCTGCCTTTTGTAGGTGGAGGCTGGGCTGTGCAAGTGTTTCACAATAATAAATTAAAGCCTGGAACAAAAAAGAGAGAGTCGATGAGGAGGAGAAGGACAGGGTAGCTGCAGAAACTGGTCCCAGCACCTAACAAATCCTTCAGTGATCTGGAAGAGGTGCTCTCAGGACCATTCCAAATTATAGCACCACAAACATGTAGCTTTCAGTCATTTGTTGCAGAGACTCCAGAGGTTTTCCTGTTGCTCAGATATATTTTCCCACTGAAATGGCAACCCATTGTCAATGCAATTTTACTCCCAGCTATTAAGTGTCAGATAGTACGCAGCTGCACCGCATTAGTATCAAAAGGTGCCTATTGGATAGTGCCTGCAACATTGTCAGCAATGAGTGGTGCAATTTCCTTTTGTAGCCACACCATTTCCTGGCCGTTTCTAAAATTTGTTTATTATTTATTTTCTATTTAATTATTTTTTTTAAATTCTGAGTGGTTCTTCACTGTACCATCAAAACACAAGAATGCTCTTGCAATGCACAAAAATGCAGCAAGACTTAACAGTCCAGTCCTAACCAACTTTCCAGTGCCAGCTGTGCAAAGAGGGCATGTGCTTCATTCTGTGGGGTGGGATGTCACAGAGGCCTCCTCAAGGTTTGTTCCCATACCTCGGGGCTGCATTGAGGTTGCATCGGCGCTGGAAAGTTGGTTAGGATTGGGCTGTAAATTCATCACCCCAGTAATGTCATGCCTGTTGTCTTTCCTTGTCTCCATGTAGCACCTTTCTAGCTGCAGCAAAAATGCTGATTCCTACAAAAAGCTGTCCTAGCTTTTCCTCCACTGATTATAGTACATTTATATCCCACCTTTCTTTAATATAGCTCAAGGCAATATATATGGGACTCCTGGATCTCCCATCCAGAGTCAGACCTGCAAGATTGCTCCCTCATGTGCTGCAACACCATATGCCAGGGGTGGCCAAACATGCTTAATGTAAGAGCCACATATGATAAACTTCAGATGTTTGAGAGTCACAGTATTTAAGAAGCATTTAAATTCTTAAATATATTTACTCACCATGAACATTAAACTTATGTTTTAATCCAGTGGACTCTCAGTTTATACCTGGTAAGTAATTATGAAGCTTGAACATTTCTTATTTACCTTTTATGTTAATGCAAAAAGGAGCTCAGTCAACATATTTCCGAGAGCTGCACATGATACGTCAAAGAGCCGCATGTGGCTCAGGAGCAGCAGTTTGGCCACCCCTGCCGTATGGATACCTATGCATATGCATACCTTTCCCCACTATCATTAAAGTAACTGAGAACTTCATATTGGCTTCTGGCAGGCCTTAGGGCAGTGGTTCCCAAACTGGGAGGCACAGCTTCCAGGGGAGCCGCGGAAACCAGCCAGGGGAGCCGCGGAGTGCCACGAAATCCTCTCGGAAAACAGTGCAGTGCCAATTGGCAGACATCAACATAATGTAATGGGGAGCCACGGCCAATGGTCGCCAATAGTCAAGGGAGTTGCAGGTCGAAAAAGTTTGGGAAACACTGCAAATCAATTCTGTATCACCAGGTCAAATGAAGAGAAGGCTCCGATCCAAGCCCAACTACTTTCCCAGAACAGGAAGATGACAAAAATGAAGCGGTGCTTCCTCTGATGGATAGGAGGGTTTACATGGGGACAAAGGCTATATTACTCCACTTATTCCAGCTTGGAAGTTGAGCTGCATACACTGCAGGGTCCCAGGCCTGCTGCTTAGTCCCAGAATTCTACCCAAAAGCTTCCATAGCTTCAGAGAAACACCCGAGCTGTACTCTACAGTGACCCTGCCATAGCACAGACTGTATGCTGTGGTTTCCAACCTTTTCCCTGAAGTGCTTGTCTTCTGCTGCAGCTGACAAGATAGAGGCCACAGCTTCGCAGGTCTCCTTTTTATTTTCAGACAGGAGGAGGAGGGCCAGAGATTTCAGGACTTCTTGCTGAGATGGGAGGCTGATGGAGGTTAACGTGGTCATATTCTGCAAGAACTTTTCATCTCTTAAGGAGAGTAGAGCCTGCACCATTAAAGCTATAATGCAAGAGACAGAGCAACGGTATGTTAGGTTCATGACTTGAAGGCCTTTTGAAATAGAGTTTGCATGTTGGTTGGCTGCTCCATGCACTGGTTGTAAGGCGTACAGTGATTTGCCTTCTTCACCAGGTGGAGAGTTTCCATGCCACACCATCAGTCATGTTAGACAGCCTCATCCAAGTGATGAAGCATTGTAGTCACCAACGTATTGGGGCTTTTGAGCCTGTGGCCAGAAAATTGTGATGAAGGGTCCAAGGGGCACATGGAAGCAGAGGCGTTCTTTAATAGGGGGAGCTGGTGTGCTCCACCCCAGGCGCCAAGTGGGCGCGGGGGTGCAGCAGCCGGGCTCGGGGCTGCGCAAAGCGGCAAGGCCCGGCTGGCGCGACCCCCGGAACAGCGCGCCCACTCGGCGTGTCCCCGGCCTCCGGAGGCTCCGCTCCGAAGGCAGGGGATAAGCCCTCCTTAGAGCGACCGCCCAGTTCGGCGGTCGAGGGCTTTATGAGAAAGCCGAACACGTCGCCGGCTTTTATATGTTTTGCGCATGCGCATTTCTCATAAAGCCCTCGACCGCCGAACTGGGCGGTCGTTTTGAGGAGGGCTTGTCCCCTGCCTTCGGAGCGGAGCCTCCGGAGGCCGGGGACGCGCCGAGTGGGCGCTCATCCCCGAGCCCGGCTGCTTGGGGGGGCGCTCCAACCCCCACCCCACCCCAGGCGCCGGGAGGGCTGGGAACGCCACTGCATGGAAAGGGGAGAATTAATGCAGAATGACAAGAGCATAAACAGAGGTAGAGGTAGACGAATATGCTGAAAGCAATTTAATTGCATAACATTTGAATGTATCTAGTGTTTGCAGTTTTCTCCGTTCCATTGCCCAAGACCTCCTGACGCAGCAAGCCAAATGCTGCCCCCTTACCCGATGACGTGCCAGTCTCTGCTTCTCTCACTCTCCAATGTTCTAGCTCAGCACTCTTCTCCCCTTCACATTTCCTCTTCCTCTCTGTCCGCTTCTCCACCAGGGTGGAGGGACAGTCACAGAGGCCTCCTCAAGGTAAGGGAGTGTTTGTTCCTTTACCTCGGGGCTTCATTGTGGGTGCATCAGCACTGGAAAGTTGGTTAGGATTGCGCTGTTAAATGTGGAAGCCTGCACTAATTAATCTTCAAATCCTCCCAGCAAAATGATGATGTCATTTTTCCCACATTCCATCTTAGCTCATAGCACTGACACTGTTGTAGGTTAAGAGTCAGGTACACAATAGTCTCGTAGATTCATTTGAGCAAACTGAATTCTTTCATGTTCTGCCAGAAAATGGTGTGGGTGTATTTCATCCTTAAAAACCATGTTGCCTTCCTTACCTTCTCTTGCAAGCTGAAGCAAATGATTCCCCAGATCACTAATGTTTTTGCTGGCAAAATAGTTGCAGTACTGAAAAACTGTTATGACTTCCAAGGATAGATTGGAAGAGAGGACAGGTTCTGCTCGGTCCAAGATATAAGACAGGAGGTTTTTAAACACTGTGTATGACAAAACGGAAGAACTTTGTTAATTACCGTACACATTTGTAATTTGTAAACAGTGATTGTGCTTTTTGCTGCAGGGTCCTGTGTCTTGCAGGCATCATCTGTCACAGAGATTACACAGAAACCTCCCATGCTGTTAAGAGGAAGGACATTAGGAGAACTGTACCTGTTTCTGCGAGTCCTGGACACTCCTCATTCATGGCTGTAGCAAAGGTGACATCCAGTTGCTTAATCATCTTGTCTGCAGATGTGTGATACACCCCAGAAGAACTGGTACATTTACTCCAGAATGACAGCAGAGAGGTCCTTTTCTGAAATTCTGGAATTGCTGATGGGAAAGAAAATCATGAATGAGTTTGGCATTATTTTTAAACTTATTTTAAACTAGGAAGAAAAAGTTAGGGATAGATAAACATTGTAATCACTGCTGAGACATGTTTGGCATGTTTGCCAAAGTCCCCTTACTGAAGGAAAGTGGGAAGAAAACTTCCTTTGTGAGTTTTAAGGGGTTACTTTTGCCTGATACCTGATACCTGAACACCCAACTGGCAACTAAAACACAGGTTTTAGTAATATATCCGTAGGTTATATAACACAGGTTTCTTCAGACTAAAAACAGATAATAATAATAATAATTCATTCCACCCTCTGGGTATGATCGGGTCAAGTTTTGTCCGACTAATTTCCATTGGAGACATGTGCATACCTCTTCAATTGAAATGAAAAGATTCTAAAGCTTAAGTGTGGCTGGTGTGTGCATTGCAAAATGTGATTGCAACAGGCATCTACTTCTACCCAGGGCTAGAATGGGTGTACTCACTGAGAATGTGCCTCTTCTGTCAAATAAGACCACTAGCATTCTTACTTTCCTGAACATTTTAAAAGATGGTTTTTCTTGTTGCTGCTCTTGATGAGCTTTGAAACCGGATTTATTATTTTGATTTTTGTTGACTATATTTGGATTTTATTATCAGTTGTTCCTACTGACTGACATAGTCTTGAATGCTCAGTACATGGCAAGCTATAAATGTTTTAAATCCATCAAATAAATAAAATGTTGAGCTTCTGGCAGCACAATCCTATTCATGTCTACTCAGAAGCAAGTCCCCATGAGTTCAATGAGATTTACTCTCAATTAAGTGTCCAAAAATGTTATCATTGGAGTATGTAAAATAGGTTAGTGTGATGTTATTTACAAGGATGCAGGAAATTCATAGGCCAATTTAACACTGCCTGGAAAGCCTCAGAAAGCAACCCTCCTGCCTGCCCACATCTACAATCATCCTGAAACATATCATGATCCACACTGGCTATCTTCTCAAATGCCAATAAATAACAATAACAATAACAATAATTATTATTATATACTGCTTTTCAACAAAAAAAGTTCACAAAGCGGTTTACAGAGAAAATCAAATAACTAAATGGCTCCCTGTCCCAAAAGGGCTTTTAACACTGTGCTGTTGTATTAAGAGAACTGAAATGAAACAAAAGGATAGGCCAAAACAAACTTATGTCAAAGAAATGTTAGAAAATGGAAACTAGATCTTATTTCTCTCACAGAGCAAGTCTCACAGAGCATGTTTACTCAAATGTGTTCAGTGGGCCTGAACTCCCCCAAAAAATGTGCTTAGGATTGCAGTCTCAAAGTATTACCGTACATTCAGTATTTGTCTGCAATACCCTAAAGCAGGGGTTCTCAACCTTTGGAGGCCCAGGTACCCCCTATCATGGTCCAATTTTCTGAAGTACTCCCTGCTAATTAATTGCTAATTAATTGGATTAATCAATTAATTAATTAGGTAATTAATCGTTAAATAAAAAGTACTAAAACAATTTTAAATGTGAAAATTAACTCTGTGTGTGTGTGTGTGAGAGAGAGAGAGAGAGAGAGATATGCAAGAATCTCTTTTTTTCTCTAAGTCACGCTTCCCAAAATCAGCTCCTTCCTCCCCTACCCCACCAAAGTACATTTTCCAAAGTACAAAAATAAGCCCAAAACCAAAATCAGACAGACAGAAGGGCTCCAAAAATAATTACAATTTAAAATACATGTTAATTAACACTTAATTAGCTGCTGATGGGGCAGATAAGGGGCAGGGCTTGGCGTACCCCCAGCAAGAGGTCCGCGTAGCCCTAGGGGTACCCGTACCACAGGTTGAGAACCTCTGCCCTAAAGTTAGAGTCCTAAACACACTTACTAGGGAGTAACCCCCACTGAAGATACTGGGATTTACTTTTGAGTAAATCTGCAGAGAATTGTGCTGCAAATAATGTTTTAGAAATATTTAAAAATACATCCATCTTTTCTATATAGAAATTCTCTAGCCATTTCTTACCTTCACTGATAGATCTGATGTTCCCTATATTCTCATTGCTGATTTCTGCAAGATTCTCAATCACTTGAATCTGCCCGGACAGCTTATCGAGAAGGGCCCTTGTTACAAATGGAGTTTTGCTGGAGAACACAATTTGCTACAACAAAAATTAAGGAGAAGCAAAATTCTATGTACATGCTATGTATAATTGAATTTTCTAAATTGTAATTAATTCGGAAGAAACATATTAATGCAGAACAATATTATTTGCACTTAAGCCCCACTGAGATCACAGACGTGTTAATCATAACTAACTTAACTCCAATTAATTTCAGTGGGATTTATGCTGCACTTTTTTTTAAATCAGGGCCTATTATTAGTCTGGTACGACTACAGACATATACTGTATTGTCCCGAGTATAAGACGCACCTGATTATAAGACGCACCCTTAAAGTTTGGTGCTATTAAAAAAATTTATTTAAATCACTGGCATTAAATTGCAACAGCCTGATTATAAAACGCACCCCTAGTTTAAAAACTTAAATTAGGAGAAAAAAGTGAGTCTTATACTCAGACCAATACGGTACATTACATCAGTCTCTTCACAGCAGGAGCAAGCCTGCCTTTGCCCTTCGTTGTGCCTCTTGCCACTATTTCTGCACTGATCTTTGTATACGATTCATCAGGAATACTGCAAAACGCATGAAGATCAGCACACCAACAAGACTCAAGAAGCTGCTTTGTAAACCAAATCAGATCACTGGTCCATCTGGTCCATATTGTCTGACTGGCAGCAGTTCTCCAGCATATCAGGCAGAGGTCTTCCCTATCACCTGCTACCTGATCTTTTGATGCCATGGATTGAACCTGGGACCATGTGCATAGAAAGCATATGCTCTACCACTGAGCTGTTACGTAAATCCCCAACACAAAACAAGGAGAAACTAAAATGTGACAAAGGGTAGTGACACTAACATGTTTCCCAACAACCATCTATTTAAAACCACCGCCCAGTATAAAAGTGGTACCTGAACAAGCTGTGTGCAGCACTGTAAGTGCTTGACTATGGTGATGTCAAGACTTTCATTTCCTGTAGTCAATGGAAGAGGGCTTCCAGCAACACTGGTACCAACTCCTGTGTCTTCCGTCAACGCTTCGCTGAGATGCCCTCTGGCTTCTGGGTGTTCTGACCTGTAACTGTTCATGCCGAGAGGTAAGTGAACAATTTGATTTTCTTTTTATGTACGCTCGACATGACTTACACCATGCAAAAGAGGAATTGTTGAAAGTACCGATCTGTAACCAAACAGCCCTTGGTGGGCCAGAAACCTTTTAATGAATACATCATATCTCAAATTGGCACTGGCGTAAGGTAGCAAATGCCAAATAAGTGTCCACATTTAAAGGATATATTACTTCCACAGTGGCCTACTTGTTTCTCTGGAACAATGCCTCTTTTGTGAGGAGCTCTTGCCATGAAGTCTTTGAAACCAGCCTTCATTAGACCTTGTTTTCTTAAACACACACACACACATGTGCGCACGTGCACGCACACACACAAACCCTGGTTTGTTGACAACATGCTTTGCCAAACTATTCTGTGGATTTAACTGAAATATAGATTTGTGGTTTTCAAAAGTTATACAATTACGATCTAATAACCTGTCAGTGCTTTACTGGCACCTGATTCATTGCTATCCGAGGAATAAAAGGTAGAAGCGGTTGGAGCAAAGGACAGGATGATTTCGTCTGGTGTCTCAGGCACCAAACTCAAACATAGCTTTGCCCTTTATTTTATTTGCAGAATAATGCAAATCTTACTGTTTAAATACGGATGACAGAGAAGTAAGGCTCTTCTAAGAGCACCTCAAGTTGTGCTGACTGATGTTACAAGTAAAAGAGTTGTGTATTGCAAACCAGCAGCACTTTCCCTCTTGCTGCTTGCGCCATGGTACTTCTTACAGTAGGAGCTGCTGTGTCATCCTTGTGTCAGGTGTGTAGTGTCTCCCCATTACCGTGCACTGATTGGCTCCTTCTGTGCCCTGCCCATTTGGAGACGACGTTGACATGCTGCCCCACAATTGGTTCATGTCGTCATAGGCGCTACGGGAGTGACTGGCAGAGTTGCAATTTTGAAGCTCTTCTTTGCTCCTCCCCTTTTCTGCTCGACTAGTTAAGACACAGACTACAGTTAAGCCAGTGTAGCTAGCTGTTCATGGTTTGATCTAAGTATAGGACTGCTCAGTTGAATATTTAGCCAATGTTATTAGTTCTGACAACTTTGTTTTCAGGGTGCTATAGCAATTTGTTGATTTATAACCCCCTCCAATGTTTTAGATTCATATTTCTTGAACTATGAGAGTATACCAGGATCCTCACCTCAACTGATAGGACCAGTGAAGGAACTTGATCTAAAATATACAAAATATTGACATTCTTACCTGTTTTTCTCAGTTTCAGTGTCTGAGAATACAGAATCTGCACCTTGACCACCACTGCAAAGCTCATCAGTAGCACCGTCATCCTCATCAAAGTCAGAGGTGTTCAGAAAATCAAAGCTTTCCAAAGCACTCTCCACTGTTAGGCTTAAACTGGATGACCTGCTGTGGTTTATTCCTGGTCTGCACTGTATTATCAAAGGAAAAACGAAGACATAAGAACCATGAACAGTTTTAACCACAGTGTTTGTATTTGGGGACTTTTCAACCAACTTACACTGGATGTTTTATATTCTTTTCAAATCTTTATAAGAAACAGGTAGGCAATTGGAATGAATTAGCCACATTTGCCTGTATTATAACTTGCATGCAAATTTATTTTCCAGATTTCACTTTTTATGCACTGTGGTAGGCATCAGCAAAAAGGATATGAGTTATGGAAACGGTTTAGTGGAGGGCCAGAGGGATGTAGTTGCAGAGAAGCTAGAGAGACTTAGAAATTGAATAGAAGTATGACTGCTAATTCAGAAGTCCTGGCTAGTGAAAGCCTCACCTATTCCTCATCTAATTTTAACGCATTCCAAGAAAAATTGAGGTGATTTCAGTTTTCTTTGTTTAGTTTTGGATGGCACTGGCGGGTTTTGGATTTGGGTTGCTGTATGTTTTCTTATGATTTCTGACAACTCTAATACACCACTCTAGATCTCCATATGCACATGAAATTCCTGTGTTGAATAGCCTTCTCCATCCACTGCAATGGAAAGGATCAGTGGCGTCGTTGGGGGGGTGGCGGGCCCCCAGGCATTGGGGGCGACACACGGTTGGGGGGTGCACGAGCCTCCTGAGTCCTCCTATCATGCCCCCAAGGGGCGGGGCTTGTGACGTAACGTGGGGGTGTTGTGTCGGCGCCCCCCCACTGGGGGTGTAGCTATGCCTCTGGAAAGTATATCTCAATATGGATATCCCTATGTATGTGCATGTGTGAGTGCAGAACTGCCCCTTCTGTTGAGATGAGTGGAGCAGCCCTTGTAAGTGGGGAAGCTTCTCTGTTCTCAAACATTCACTTTCATTTCTGAAATTATTTCATACCACCTCTGGCGCCCCTCTCTTGCTGCGTATCACCGAAAGTGACTGGCGTTGACATCATCGCATTGCTTCTGGGCCAGAAAACACATGTGGGAGGACCCTTCTCAGCGTTCCCGAGAGGCTCGGCCAAAGGCAGGAGCCTCTCAGGAGTGAAAATGCGCTGCATTGGAGCAGGGTTCCGGTGGTCAGCTGAAGTACCACTGGTGGTACTAGTACCACTGGTTGAAAACCCCTGACCTAGACCCATGCTTTAACAACAACAAAGCAGCAATTCACAGGATTTTTGTGGAATTACCAGATTCTGCAATAACTGCCTTTTCCACAATTTATGAAATCATCTGCAGATTCATAAGCTATCTGGAAGTAGGAGAGCCAACCAACAAAAGGGATTTTAGTCACATGTCTTTTTGGAAAGGATTACAATGAATGCTATAGTATATCAATATAAGATATAATTTAGATCCATGTTTCCCTTTATGGAGTATCTTCCACCACTGTTTTCACTGGCTAGAAGTGCCCTGGTTACTGAGCTGGGTGCTTATTGATTTAAATGATGGAAACTTCTGCAGTTGCCCAAGATGACGGAAGTTTCTGATGCTGAAATTGGTGAGCTTTTAGCTTATATCACTCTATTCATATGAGCAGATCACTTTGTATATTGCTCAGCACATTTTTTTTTAGGTGATTAAAAACTAATAAACATTTCCTTCCATATTGTCAAAAACTATAAATGAACTGGCTCTGAGCAAAACAAATGAGTCTTTGGAAAACCATCTTAAAAATGCTTCAGTGGTAAAGAACTGTACACTGGCTCCTCGAGTTATGGATGTCTGAGTTATGGATGGCTGCACTGATGCTTTTGCTCAAGTGCAATATGTGGTGATGCTTTTGCACAGGCATGATTGTCCTGGGTCGGCAAGAACTGGCTGTTTTGACCTATGTACGTTTCAACTTGCATTACAGACCTTCAGAATCTAACCTGTACGTATGTAAGGGATCTAGTATATACTAATTGTTTACAACACTACATGAACTCCTTCATTTGGAACAAGTCCAAATAAGACCAAATTTAAAATTTCTTATTTAAAATGGATGATTATTGATTTATGATGATGATGAATGTTTATATACTGCTTTTCAACAAAAGCAGTATATACTGTAAAGAGAGCACATATTTCCTTTCACTTGTATGGAAAGGAAGTTAGTCATGACTAAACACCACTGTAATCAATGAGTTAATCATGACTAACTTAAGTCCCATTAATTTCATTGTGACTAACTGCAATCCTAGACATGTCTACTCAGAAGTAAGTACCTCTGAATTTTATGAGACCTACTCCCATGTAAGCATGCATAGGATCACAACTTTAGTCATGGCTTAAAAAAAAGAAACAAAGATAACTGCAAACAAATATGTTGAGAATAAATGGGAATTACAAAGCCAGTATATTCAATGTATTTTTTTTAATATAGCGCAAATCCTCTCACTGATTGTACAACAAAACTATACATTTAACTGTAAACTGAAGAGTTATTAGAGCACCCAGTAGTCTTTAACAGGTTTCTCTGTTAGTATGGGAGTCAGTCCTTGCCACAGGATGTGGTGATGGCACCTGGCCCAGATGCCTTTAAAGGGGATTGGACAGAATTATGGAGGAAAAGTTGGTCACAGGTTACAAGCCATGATGGGGATAAGCAACCTCCTGATCTTAGTAACAGGCTATCTCTTAACGCCAGATGCAAGGGAGTGGCAACAGGATACAGGTATCTTGTTGTCTTGTGTGCTCTCGGAGGCATCTGGTGGGTCCACTGTTAGATACAGGAAGCTGGACTAGATGGGCCTTTGGCCTGATCCAGCAGGGCCCTTCTTATGTTCTTAAGGCAAATTCTGTTGAGGGTGCCAGCAGGAGTATGGCATTATTCTACCACATGGAGAAACAATGCAAGCCAGAATGCCTAACTCATTTGATTTTTAGGAGTTTCCCACTCATATTTAGTATTGTTGGAGCCTATAAGATAATGTAGGCCCCAACAAGCTTCCTAGTTGTTTATCAGTAGAGATATAACTAATAAGGATCTTTTCCCCAGGGCTCTTATATTGTTCTTAATTTTCCCACCACTTATTCTCATTTAAGGTTTACTTGCCTTGTGTTTTTTTTCTGTGTCAGAACTGAATAGATTCAGATGGCAGGAAAATATGCTAGAAAAGGGGGATTTTGGAAGAGAGCACCTATTCCATTTGGAGGGAGCTTTCAAGGACAGTGGGACTTGATTGCCACAAAGTTAGTCACTTTAGACTGCTGAGGTTTGGCTAATGAGTTATGCTGCATTACATTATTCATAATGAATGAGTTTGTGATATCTTGTCTGAAGCTGAACTTACTTTTAGGATTTCATCCAGATGTGTTACTTCTTGGTCTAAATCCTGAAATTCTTTAAACTGTTCTTTATGAGGCTCAAGTGCCAAAAGAAGCCCTTGAAATGCTTCTTCTAGGCTTCCATCTACACAAGATTTATAGCCTTCAGATTCACCACTTATTGACCCCTCACAATGAAACTTTTCAGGTGTTGTCGGGCCTTCTCCCGAAGTGAGTCTTTTTACCAGCTGTTTAGTGATGTTTCCTTCAAACGTATCCAGTTCTACAGGTTTGAGTTCCGACAACTCATCTGGGTCCTGCAGAATTGACACTGGGGCACTATTATCTAAGAAGAGGCTATTGCTTCTGGGATCTGGAGACTTTCTGCAAACTTCAGAATCTACACTTGAAGTCTTCCTTTCCTTATAACCTGGCGCATGCTCTTGTTGCAATTTTAAATCTTTCGATTCAGGTGTGGAGTCCACAGATGAGCTTGTACTGATGTTGTCCATGGTGTAAGTTTTTGAGAACTTTTGCCCACTGTGTTCTGGGGATGTGACAGTGATTTCAGGATTAGAATTATCCATGGTGGAGGAAGAACCTGCAGAACTAGATGGTGGGGTGTAATCTCCATTGCGAATATCACTGAAGCTGAAAGATGTTGGTCTTTTCTCTTTATCTGTCATCCCATTCTCAAAGACATCATCAGGCAAATTTGACTGCAAACATAATAAGGAGTGTTAAAGAGGAAAAGCAGGGAACTATTTCACATAGTACAAAACAAAACTAATTTTAAGCAGCTACAGACAGAAAATAGAAGAAAGTTAAAGTTGTTTGACTTCGAGTTTGACTCAAGCTTGACTTGAGGGTTGAACTCAAGCTTCTCTGGAGTTGTGAAATAAAATTGCTTTTTATTATACTGATTTAAAATGGCATGAAAGAGGGAGGATATTAAAAGGCCCATACAATCCACAGCAAACTAGAAATACCAGAATCGGTCCAGAACGAGTATAAAAATGTTTTGAGGAAATCTTGAACTAGAGTTCTGAGAGAGGTACTACAAATTCATGCACAAAACAGAAAGCTGAAAGGTCCTGTATTTTGCTGACCAGATTTTATCTACTAAAAATGATACACTACACTCAATGAGTGTAGAACAGAATGTAAGTCAGTGGAACATCAGATGCCATGACCTTGTTGGTGTTGTCACACAGGCATGGTGCCAGAGGTTGCCAGATTTGGCCCACGGCCATTCAAGAGCTCACCTGACCAGTATCGGTGGTAGTGCCCAGGGTACCACTAGGGATGCTGGGGGGGGGGCAATGCAGAGTTTTGCCTTAGAGCCCCCAGCAACTTGGCACCAGCACTATTGTCACAGACAACAGAGCAAATGTTTAGGGTTAAATTGTTGCAGAGTAGCTTGCTTTTTTGCTCAGTGTCTTTCACACTGAACTGAACTAAGTTTGGCACACTTTTAAACTAAGGGCCCAATCCAGTCCAACTTTCCAGCACTGATGCAGCCATGCCAACGGAGTTCACGCTGCATCCTGTGGTGGTGGGGCAGTCATGGAGGCCTCCTCAAGGTAAGGGTACATTTATTCCCTTACATTGGAGCTGCATTGAAGCTGCATTGGTGCTGGAAAGTTGGATAGGATTGGGTCCTAAATAACACAGAGAAAATTAAACAGCCTTAAATTCCATTGAAATCAATGGGGCTTAAGTCTGGAATTTGACTTCTAGATTGCACCCATTTTACTGAATTTTATTTGTATCATTACTTTTCACACATATCGGTTCCCACTTAAATGTCCTTTCCATTCAGGGTATAGATACCTTGAAAACCATATTCAGGCAATAGGCCAACATAATCTAGTATTCTTAAAACTCTGTCAATGATTTATGTTTCCCTGGACTTAGCACTTAGTCTCATGTCTAGAAAGAGGTTACAAAATTAAACACAATACAATGTTTTTGCTATGGACATCAGTAACTCTATGCTGAGTCTACAACCATGACTCATTGCATTGTCTCAAGATATGGTCAGCAAACTAGGCATGTCAGGTTCAAGGCATGCATGAAAATAGACGGGACTGCTTGAGCAATTCAAAAACATAATTTAGCAGCACAAAGAGAGTTCCCACCATCCCAACTCACATAACGTTCTAGCCCTGCTTTAGGCCTCAGCCTGAGAGATGGCAGGTCACTAAAGGACCGACTGCGACGCAGCTTGTCAAAGAACGTGTCCTGCAGAGCATCTAAAATGGACAACTGGAGCTTGTCTCGTGGAGGATGCAGCCATTTCTTCAACAGTTCAGGCAAAAAGGGGCAGTTAGTTGACTAGAATGCCTGTTTATATGTGACTGAACAACATATAGATTAAAAAAGACTGTGGACTACTGGAACCAGAGTGTGCTGAATGCCTCTCTGGTAGCACTCAAGTTACCAGAGCCGGTGGTGTGAATTCAGTTCTGCTCCCTTCCAGTTGTTGTCAAAAGACAACAGTACTAACATATCTCCTTCCAATTAGGGCAATGCAAAATGGTATATCCTACTTTCCATTTTTGTGCTGCGTGCGTGTATATGGCAGAATTAAAAGATACCAAAACTTGAGTAAATATAAATATATATATATATTTATGGGGTTCTCAACCATCTTGACAGTGGAACAACTAAAGTGACGGCTTCCTGAGATGCAGAATTCACCACCCTGTAAGAGCACAACTCTAATACTCTTACTGAAGGATTGTGATGAACAAGCAGCAGCGGCTGAAGATGCCTCAGGCTGCAATTCTGTACACACTTCTTTTTTTAGTAAGTCCTACTGAACTCAATGAAGTTCACTTCTGAGTAGACATGCATAGGTAGATATGTGCTGTCAGTTCCATAGCAGGTCATACCCAGGCTACTCATGCCAGCATAAGATGGTGTGCTGCAGGTCAGTCGGGGGGGGGAGGGGCGGGAAAGAAGCGGGCATTCATGAAATCCTCTGCACACACAGATACATTTTGTCTTACACCAGTGTTCTCAGCCACACTAGCATTGAGCTTCCTGAGGCTAGTCAGGGGAGGGAGAGAGAGGGGGGGAAGCGAGTGAGTGAGTGTGTGTGTGATGTCAGTAAAGGGAAATTCTTGCAATTCAGTTTGTCTGCAGAAGCCCCCCTGCTTCTGAACAAGTAATCAGTGCAATAATTGTCTACACAGCCTTTACATCAGGGATCGGCAACCTAAGTGGGTTGGATCCGGCCCACCAGCCAAACTCACCTGGCCTGCCAGCTGAAGTCTGGCCCGCGCAGAACTTGGCTTTAGAAGTGAAGTCTCCCGCCCAGTTTGCCGTGCACCAGACAGGGAATGGTGGAGCCTTGCGGGCGCCCAGGTTCACAGCTCCCCCATTTCCCATCTGGTGCATGGCAAACTGGGCGGGAGGCTTGCCTCCCAAGCTGAACTCCGCATAGGCTGCTTCCGGGTGCTCGGCAACCCAGAAGTTTGGCAGCGAGGTGATGACATCATCACTGAACGTCCATCCCCCATAAAGAAAAAAGGTTAACATAAGAACATAAGAAGAGCCCTGCTGGATCAGGCCAAAGGCCCATCTAGTCCAGCTTCCTGTATCACACAGTGGCCCCACCAGATGCCTCAGAGAGCACAAGACAACAAGATACTTGTATCCTGTCGCCACTCCCTTGCACCTGGCACAGAGAAAACCTACTCCTACAACCAGGAGGTTGCTGACCCCTGCTTCACGTGGATGGAATGGGCTCCCTCAAATAGGTGGTCGGATATAAAAATCCATCCCCTAAGATCATGATGAGGTCCAAAGATATCTTCTTCTAGGAAGAAGGAAACAGCAAATGGCCCTCTCCTAAAAAAAAAGTGTTAGTGCCTTAAAGTAGTCTTATGGCTTCATTGTTCAAATGTATGATCACCCTTTAACCATGTTTCCCGATACTTACAGATTGTATATCTTTCCAATAATTGAATTAAACGTTCCTCTGTTTAAATTTCAGCATGAGTCCTTTTTATATGTTCAGATTTATCAACAAAGTGGTAGAAGATTTGTTAAATTATACTAATTTGTAAATAAACAAATTAAGCTAAAATTTACAAAGGCATTATAGTGACTCTAAATAAAGTATTTGGAAATCAATTAACAGATGTTTTTGCAGTTAACGGGAGAAGGGATTTTAAGAGCAATTATTAGGATGCATAGTTAATAAGTTTGTTTTCATAAAATGCTTAAAGTACCACAAATAAAATATGGCTTGAAACAAAACATTGTACGTTTACTTAACAAATGAAGACCTCACTAAGTAAATATGAGAGAGATGCATTGAACTTACAAAGAATGAATGGTCCTTGAAGGTTGGTGTTTCTGGAGTGCCTTGACTATACATGGACATCCTTCTTTGGAGAGCAGATGCTTTGTTTGTGTTGCCTGTGGATGGGGTCATGTCCTCAACATCAAATGGGCTGCAAAAGCATAAGCGTCTAATTAGAATGAATTACCATTACAAAGATGCTTGTTTTGTTTTCATTTTTAGGTCATTAGAGCAGGGGACAATCCAACCTCTTCCTAGTGGGGCTCTGTAATCTCTAACAGTACTCACAAGATCACAACCTTGTGGCCCAATCTTATCCTTCTCCCCCTGCTGGTGCAGCTGCACCGAAAAGGCATGCCCTGTACCCAGCGGGGGTGGGTGGGGGTGGAACGGAAGGATTTAAATCCCCTTTCCTCTCTGTAAGCCTCCCACCTCACAATGGGTCTCCTTGGACCTGTGCCAATGATTTTGCTGGCGCAAGTCTGAGGAGAGAAAGGGGGTGGGGAGGCTGCGGGTAAGGGGAATAGGACCTGGCACGCGCCATTGCTGCCGGATCCTCCCCTTCATGCAGTCTTCCCGCCCCCATTCCTCTCCCCTCCCTGCCCCTGTTCTACCCTCCCCCTTCTGCACTGGCTTACCTGCTCCGGCAGGCAGCTAGCGACGTGACAACGCATGCAGGAAGGCTCCGGCCTTCCCGCTGGCACTCTGGCAGTGCACGCTGCCAGAGTTTGCTTTACAGCTGCCTTACAGCAGCCAGCACTGGCGGAACATCAGAAATTGGGCTGTTGGACTCCAGATATTCTAGTTATCTGGAATAACTAGAATCTGCATAGTGATGCCAGAGAAAATTATCTCCCTATATAGCGACTGATCACCCCCAAGCCTGTATATTCAGAAGTACTTAAACATTGCCATGTTGCCTGCTTCCACAATCCTCCTGATAAGCTCCAGGAATATATCAGAGAGGCATGGAAATTCACAAATTTGCGTATGCTTCCAGTATTCAGTGAAGATCTTAATAAGATATTTTCCCACTCTGACCCTGGTACATATCTATGGGAATTTGAGTTGGGGGCCTTTTGCCAATTATGGATTGTATCCAAGGGCCCCATCCACTTATGGAAGGACTCTTTGTGCAACTGTAATGCTTCTTCCACTTGCAAAAGGAAACTTCCAATGATGGAATGGTGCAAACTTAATTCCTAAATGTCCATTAAGGGTATCTGCTGCTAAGTCTCAAAACCACAACAGGCATGTTCTGGGTGGAATGGGGGGAAAAGAGACAGTATGTAGTGGTTGCTTAGCAATTAGTGGATGTTATCCCCTAACAGCCCAATCCTATTCCCCACAACGATATAGCATGCAGCTGCACCAATGGAGTGCGTGCTGTGGTGCTTTGGTGCAAGGGCGATCAGAAGGCCAACCAAAATAAGGAAAAAACACTTTTTAACTTACTTCTGGGTAGGCCTTCTGGCAGCCAAAGGGTCTCTTTGGACTCACGCCAGCTATGCAGCTGGGGGTATGTCTGAGGAGAGGATGGGGCAGGGGGGCCTACTGGAAAATAGAGGATAGGATCTGGCATGCGTCTTTGCCACCAAGATCCATCCCCTCTAGTCTGCTCCCCACCCCCTGCTCTCCTCCCACCCCAAATGCCCCTGAACCTCCCCCTCTCCACCCCTGCTACCAACTTACCGACACCAGTGCAGCCTTCAGGAGCCACTGGTGCTCACACTGCACCTCTGGCAACTTGCACCCGTGGCCTGGAAGCACACAATGGTGTTCTGGCTTTCACACTGCCACAAAGAGCCTTGAGGTGCTGGAGTGTGAATTCTGGCAGTACAAGGCCCAGATAGGATTGGGCTGAAAGCCTAATACTACTGAAGTGCCACCAAATAACAAGGCACTGAAGGAGAAGAAGAAACATAGGACAGCCCTATTTTCTACCCACATTTTCATTTTATTTCAGATACTTTTAGGTATATAAAAAAGAGAAAACTCTGTATCTCTAGTAGATCATTATTATCCTGTTGACCAAAGTTCAACAAAAGTACATCTTATTAAATCTTACAGTTTTGTACCGTATTACCAGCATGGAATAGTTCTTTTTTAGGACTTCTTACTAAGGAAGCAAAAGATCATGAGCAGGTACCCACTTGATCTGAAATTATGCGGACACACAGGAAGCGCCAGCTCTACTTACTGCCAACTAATTTCCAAGTTCAGCTTTATCGTGCCAAGGTCATTGATGTCCACAGCAACAACCTGAGGCTGAGCAGCAAACAGATCTTTTGTTTCACAGGTAACACTTCCTACCAAAATGTGAGTAGCAAGGCCTTTAACTTCTGTGACCTTCAAAAGGAGAGAGCATTAACAATTAGGAACAGACCAACCATATACAGTCAGCCAGCATCTTACTCAAGGATTATGTTCTGAGGTTGGTGTGTAAAGCCAAAATTGCATATAGTCAAAACTCCCTTAAATTTAACAAATACATATTGGCTCTTTAAGAACTAAACGCACAGTACGAGAGACACAAAACTGAGATGACTGAGGGAACAGCAGCTTCATTCTCTCATTTCAAGCTCACTCTGGGGCATAATCAGAGTCGAGTGTCGGGCAGAATCACCTGCACCATTTAAACTGTTGTTTTTCTCTGTCTAGTTTCTTTTGGGGGTGGGGGTGCTAAGTGCATATACTTGAATCCGTGCAAATAAATCGTAAGAGGTGGGCCAACTGTATTAACAGCACATTAGTTTAATAGTGTTGCCCAGAGTCAACTGTTCTGCATTTTCCATGCTACATGACAACATCACAACTTTTGGAAGAGAAAGAAGAGATCAGCGCTTGAACTGCATCAGCACTTGAACTGTATTGTTATGTGACAATCTGCCTGGGAAAGGGACTTTTTTCTTGTCTATGATTTTCTGTTAAGTTTACAGGGAGACAGTCTGGATTGGGATGCTATTCAGTCTGGATGCTTTGTGTGGTTGGTCACACAAAGTTGTGCAGGATTGCACCGTAAAGCAGTGCACAATGCCTGGAAGCACATAAGAACAATTATAGATATTGTTCCATTCAATTAATTGTCTTGTGAAAGTTAACTTTCTGGTCATGTTTATTGACGTGTGGCTAGATAACTGAAAACTGTAGGATTAATACCTTAATGGAGATCAGTCCAACAATAAGAGGGAGGAAGATCATTTCTTCTGCATCCCAGCTTTGCTTGCCGTTGATTTCTATTTTGCCTTTCAGTTTCCATCTCTGGCGGCCATACCGCATGAAAATCTGTGAAAGAGAAAAGTTGTCTTGTGTTCTTACAGTCTTCATACTTGTCCTGCCTGTTTTTCCTCTCTAATTCTGTCTTTTTGAACCAATCATAATGAAGATAAGGAGCCAACAATCTAATGAATAATGGTCATTGCTGCCATACACAGCACACAGGATGGCACAAACACTGATGGAACACTGCTATATATTTGCCTGTTCAGCTCCTTTTTCAAAATAATGCAAACGATATCACGAGTAATCTTTCAGAGAACAAATTTAATAGATTTGTTCCCCATAGTTCCAGAACATTAGAAAAAGAAGAACGCTGGGTGGTGATATCTACTTCTGTTCAGGGACACTGTGTACATTTGCAATGCTGGAATTTCAGTGTGAACAATGGGTTTTTTCTCGTACCGTCACCACATACTATATGAACATAGCAGTCAGGTCAAAGATGGTGATTATGTTGTGGATTTTAGCCATTCTAACTGTTGGTGAGGTTGTAGTTGGCGAAGGAGAAGGAGAAGAAAAGGCTGACAGGCACTGTTCTAATCGATCTGTTCCAGTCAGCCTGTCCTGGCTGGATATGGGAGCCACAAGAGGAAGAAAACATATGCCAAGAACAAAATATTGAGAGACATGCTGACACCCTTCCAAAAACAAAGCTGAAGAAAGATCTGTTGTTATCTTGCTAGCCATCAATCAGTTCTCTGGGACCAACCTCATAGTCTTTACGTGGGAAAGGCTCAGAGTGCATTCATCCATAAACAGAGAATAGTGGGACCTTTCTTACTGTACAGGATATGAGAACAAGAAGACATGCCATGTAGAACCCTTTGAACATGATGGAAAATGACATTTTTTTACAAGGTTACTCACCTCATACTGGTCTCCAGGGCAAAGTCGAGCAAAGCCAGCCAGACCTACGAGCCAAGAACATTGGAGATCCATTTTAGAAGAACGCTTATGCCCTCTTTTTCTTAAGCTAGTGAATGTATACTTGGAACCGGATCATCAACACTCCATTGTGTTGCCAAAGTACTTGTGCCCCTGAGAAAATAACTCTGAAGTTCCCTTGCATCCTCCTCACGTTAATGGAGAGGAGGATGCTGGTGGCTCTATCCAAATCTTTTAACTGCTGCTTCTCCGGAATGGCAGAAATGGATCATGTCAGATTTATTATTTTGGTTACCAGGGCTTATGGGATGCATGAAAAGAGGCTGGGATAGTCAATAGATTCAATTACTTTGGATTCTGAATGTCGACTTTATTCTGTGTCTAGACAGGATTTGACAGCTGGCTACTTCTTAGCCGGCCCTTATGCCCCTTAAGTGCAGCTTTCCAAGGCAGATAAAGAATCAAGCTCCAGTTCAAACATCTTCCAACAGGAAATGCATTTGGCAGCACCCTGGTATGGCAAAGGCATACAGGCCCTTCTCTTTGGCACTCGCCTCACTGCTGTTTTTTCCATGTCATTTTGCCCGAATCACATCCTTCAAATGAGCAGTATTATGTCGCTCTAATGTGAGCAGAAAGGATAACTTGACTTCCTCTTCCCCAGTTTGTTTTTTTAAAAGATGACATTTTAAACCCAATTAATAATAGATGAAATGTAGTGAACGTTCTTCTGTTAACTTTTTTAAACCCTTCAATGCTGAACCAGGCAAATTCCTTCAAGGCATTTTATCTTGGTGTAATAAAAGAATGGTGTCACTTGATGCAGCAAATAATCCTTTAGTGTGTGAAATGCAGGAAGAAAGGCTGTTTATTGACTGTAACCCCAATCCAGAAGTTTATTTCAGGCAGACATGGAGCTCCCCATCTCTTGCACATCCATTTCATTAGAGGAAGCAGTTGCAAGGTCACAGTAGAATACATATGTATGTCAACTGACTCCATAGAAATGAATGGGGACTCCCATACACAGGGGTAGTCCATCCATGAAGTGAGGTGATGAGGGTTGCATCAGCAGTGGATTGTGTATTTATTTATTTTATTTATTTACAATATTTTTATCCTGCCTTTCTCCCCAAAGGGACCCGCAAGGCAGCTTACAAAGACAGGAAAAAAACAATTACAAAAAAAATCACCTTTAAAAGCAATAAAACAGTTAATTAAAAACATAAACAAACAACAATCTAAAAACGATAAAAAAAAGACCATTATTACAATTTAAGAAACAAATTCTGTTCTTGTAAACAGCAGCACCACACCTATAACCGCTGGATGTTAAAAAAAAAAAAAAGGGCCAAGACTCAGAAGGCTTCTTTGAACAAGAACGTTTTCAGGCCTCGCCGGAACGTCTCCAAGGAGGGAGCAGTTCGTAAGTCAAAAGGGAGGGAATTCCATACAGTTGGTACCACTACTGAGAAGGCCCTATTTCTAGCCGCTGCCCCTCGCGCTTCCCTGGGCGACGGTATGTGTGTGTGGGGGGGTTGAGAATGTGGCCCTTCACCCCAACTCTGCTGCCGCCACTGGCTCACTCCAGTCCACTGTGGACACGAGCTGTATTGTTCCACTTTCTACCCACTAAAAGTATGTGAATCAACCATCTCCTTATTGTGTTCCTCGCTCAGTTTCCTCAACACGAAAGTGCAGGACCTCTACTTTTATTTACAGGGGCTGTGCAGAGAAAGGAGCTCCTTCATTCTCATGGTTCCTTTAAATAAAAACCGGAAGTCCCGCACGTCCAGGTTTGGGAAAACTGTGGAAGGGGCATGGTAAGGGGCTTTTTTTGTAGAGTATAGGTGGAGGCAGCAGACCCGAGGCGGCATTGGGCAACGTTTTGGTTTGTGCCACCCCAGCCCATATACAAAATTAATCTATTTACTCATTTGAGTTCACATGGATCTCTCTTGAGCAATGAAGGGCCAAAATACACATTACAACTAGGCACACTATTGTCAATAGCATGCTTTTTTCCAACGTAAATGTTTTATGTTTTTTCCCCAACATAAATAGCAACAATGGGGGCCTAATCTGGACTGGGACAGGGCATGTGGGAAGGGGGGCTTTAACCCTTGACCCCTGCCATGGACGCCGTTTTGATTTGTCCCCCCCCCCCTTTGCTACTACTTGTCCTGGAAGGATGAAAGAAGATCTTTCCTTGATAGGAGCTGCTTAGCTTTTACTAATACTGCTTTTACTAATACATTATTAAAAGTAAAGTGTATTAATAATAAAAGTCACAGCATGCCAATGGACTCTTGTTGAGAGAAGAATGTTACAGTAGTTACAGCTTCATCTACATAACTAAAATAATCACAATTTTCTCAACCATATGATCTCACTGATAGCACAGACACATCAGTGTACTATCATCAACCTGCCTGACAACGACTTGAGCAGTAAATGTTGAATGCTGTTCATGCTGTCATGTTGACCTTGATCTACAGTATCCCTAAGTTGCTGAACTATGGTTATGCCCAGATATCAAGGAAAACCATCCTGTAAGTAAACCAGAGGGCCATGCTGAATTGGAGCATTAGTTGTAGCTTTCCTATTTCTGGTCTGTAGGTGGCAGCAATCCCTCGCAAGCTCCTTTTATCAAAGTTCTTCTGATATTTGTTACAAGGTAGTCATTTGCAACACACAAAACGATTACTCTGGAGCAATCTCTCTTAAATGCCTTTGGGAGAGTCTATGGAATGACTCTGGAGTAGGAGTTGGTGATGGATGGCTATAACACTGTGTGAAATCAGACCACTGAAGCACATTCTTATTATTTATAGTAATGCAACGGGACACTTTTCCGTGACGTTTATTGCCATGCCGTAAGCAGCCATTCTATTCCCTGCTTTAAGTCAATACATAATGGCTCTTATTTACATATTTATTACACATTGCATCCTATCATTCCAGTTTGCAGTAGCATTTTAGCCTTGCTGCAATCCTTTGAGGTCAGTTAGTTGTAACTTGCCCAAAGCGACCAGTGAGTTTCATAGCTAAGTAGGGATTTGGAGTCCACCTGGGTGCCTGAGAGTGAATGTTGGCTAGAGGAGCCAGAGGATTTTCCCCTCTCACACAGATTTTCTAGCAAGAAGTACAGGTTAGTTGTTTTGGTGTTTTTTTTGAAGCACACAATGCTTTTGAGGGACAACAAGAAAACATAGATTCCATCTTAAGTGTAAAAGTTACTTCCAGAGGGATAGACATGTTAGTCTGTACAGCAAAAGCAACAAAGAGTCCTGTGTTGCTTTGAAGGTCAACAAGTTTATTTCAAAATAAGCTTTCATGGACTACAGACCACTTCTACAAAAGCATATGATGAAATACAGGTAACATTTGTTACAGTGCAATCCTACAGAAGTACATCCCATGGCATCTGTATGTCTATTCAGAAATACTGTACATTCATTAAGTTCAATGGGACTTACTTCCAGGTAAGTGCACATATAGGATTGCAGCCATGGTATTTAAGGTGCTACACGACTCTTTTTGTTGTTTCTAGCATCAACATAGACATTGGCAACCTGGTATGCATTTATGTTGATCTCTAACATGATTGAGTGCAGCCATTTCTCCAAAGAGGTTAATCAACGAGAATGCCAAGACACCAGGCCAGCTCCAGGTTTGGAGGAGGACCTGGGCAAAGTGCTCTCTGCTGGGACCTCTCCTAAGTTGGTAGGATCCAGTGGGCCTCCTGGACAACAGCAAGCAGTGGCTGCTGCAACGACATTATGGTGACGGTGGTGCTCCGCTCAGTTATGCCTTAGCTGGAGGTGCTATTTTGATTTGCCAACAATGCTGCAGCTGAAGAGCAATGCAAATGACAAGGGCTGGAGCAGAATTAAAGTTATGCTTCCACCCAAGGTGCTGACTGAAGGAATGTCAAGAAGGAGGGAAGAGTTTAGAAGAGGCAGTGGAGGCATCAGGGACAGCGTGCACTGCCAAGGTGCTGGGACCCTGCATTTGCCTGAGGGAGGGTAGACAAGATGATGCCAGTCCTGCAAAGCACTGCAGCAACATGAACACCACCAATACTGTATAGTAACCATGAACCAGCACAACAGCGCTGAGAAAAAGATGTCCTGTTTCAGTCAATAAAGATTTGCCAGAAATCCTGTGTCAAATCCAGAAACAGGACTTTGATCTCCCAAGTCTCAATATTCTTAATTCATGGGAACTGAGTTCCCTTTTAACTGTCACATAATATTTGTGAAAGCAGTAGCATGACAGGGAAATGCCACCCTTATACTAGTGCTTGGTCTAACACAACTTGACACGGCTATGCCCAGCAGTTTCCCTCTTATCGCTAAGAGGATCTCTTCCTTTGCCCACGAACATAAATCATCATTTCTCCTGCCCTCCCATGCTGCTTCAAGGCTCAGAACAAAGCAGCCCTCTGTTAGGCTCACATTACCTCCCACTTTCTAATTTATTTATTATTTATAAATAATTAACATTTACTAGCACTCTGCTGCTGGCTCTGTCTCCCTTTTGATACCTTAATTTGCCAACTTGATCTCTGTGCGAGCGAACCCGTGATGTGAGCGAACCCGTGGATATTATATATCTGGATTTTCAGAAGGCGTTTGACACGGTCCCTCATGAAAGGCTCCTGAGAAAACTCCACAGTCAGGGAATAAGAGGGCAGGTCCTCTTGTGGATTAGGAACTGGTTGAAGACCAGGAAACAGCGAGTGGGAGTCAATGGGCAATTTTCACAATGGCGAGAGGTGAAAAGCGGTGTGCCCCAAGGATCGGTCTTGGGACCGGTGCTTTTCAACTTACCATATTTTTCGCACGATAAGATGCACTTTTTCCCCAAAAAAAACATAGGGGGGAAAAAGTGTGCGTCCTATCGTGCGAAGCCTGAAAAAAATACTTACTGGGGCTTTTCGGGGAGGCCTGCAGAGGCTCGCGCAGGCCTCCCCATCTTCAGTTCGGCCGCTGCGCAGGGCTCCTGGTCGCGTCCTGGGCCTGGGCTAAGTTACCAGGCCCAGGACGCGACCTGGGAGCCCTACGCAAACATCGCAGCAACTGCGATGTTTGCGCAGGGCTCCTGGTCGCGTCTGGTGCCTGGGCTAAGTTGCCTGATGCTGGACGCGATCAGGAAGCTCTTCCTGATCGCGTCCAGCGTCAGGCAACTTAGCGCAGGCACCGGACGAGACCAGGAGCCCTGCGCAAACATCACAGTTGCTGCGATGTTTGCGTAGGGCTCCCAGGTCGCGTCCTGGGCCTGGGAACTTAGCCCAGGCGCCGGACGCGACCAGGAGCCCTGCGCAAACATCGCAGTTGCTGTGATGTTTGCGTAGGGCTCCCAGGTCACGTCCTGCGCCTAGGAACTTAGCCCAGGCGCCGGACGCAACCGGGAGCTGGCTGGGGCCCCTCAAGGATTGGACCTGAAAATCAACAACAAGGTAAGTAAAACTGTTTAAAAAGCAAGATTTTTTAAAAATATATTTTTAGCTCCATAGGACGCATGCGTCCTATGGTGCGGTGCGTCCTATGGAGCGAAAAATACGGTATTCATAAATGACCTGGAGTTGGGGATAAGCAGCGAGATGGCCAAGTTTGAGGATGACACTAAACTTTTCCGGGTGGTGAAGATCAGCAGGGATTGTGAAGAGCTCCAGAAGGATCTCTCCAAACTGGGAGAATGGGCAGCAAAATGGCAAATGCGCTTCAATGTAAGTAAGTGCAAAGTGATGCACACTGGGGCAAGAAACCAAAATTTCACATATATGCTAATGGGTTCTGAGTTGTCTGTGACGGATCAAGAGAGAGATCTTGGGGTGCTGGTGGACAGGTCAATGAAAGTGTCGACCCAGTGTGTGGCGGCTGTGAAGAAGGCCAATTCCATGCTCAGGATCATTAAAAAAGGGATTGAGAATAAAACGGCCAATATAATTATGCCTTTGTACAAATCGATGGTAAGGCTGCATCTGGAGTATTGTGTCCAGTTCTAGTCACCACACCTCAAAAAGGATATAGTTGAATTGGAAAAGGTGCAGAAAAGAGCGACCAGAATGATTCGTGGGCTGGAGCACCTCCCTTATGAGGAAAGGCTACAGCGTTTGGGGCTTTTCAGTCTAGAAAAAAGGCGCCTGAGGGGGGACATGATTGAGACATATAAAATTATGCATGGGATGGAGAGAGTGGAGAGAGGGAAATTCTTCTCCTTCTCGCACAACACCAGAACCAGGGGACATGCACTAAAATTGAGTGGAGGGAGAGTTAGAACGGACAAAAGAAAATATTTCTTTACCCAGCGTGTAATTCATTTGTGGAACAACTTGCCACAGGATGTGGTGATGGCACCTGGCCTAGATGCCTTTAAAAGGGGTTTGGACAGATTCATGGAGGAAAAGACCATCACAGGTTACAAGCCATAAGCAACCTCCTGGTTTTAGAAGTAGGTTTTCTCTGTGCCAGGTGCAAGGGAGTGCCGACTGGACACAGGTATCTTGTTGTCTTGTGTACTCCCTGAGGCATCTGGTGGGGCCACTGTGTGATACAGGAAGCTGGACTAGATGGGCCTTTGGCCTGATCCAGCAGGGCTTATGTTCTTATGTTCTGTTGCCCATCTACCTGATGTGCATCACATCTAATGTAAATACACACGGACCTCTTAAGCAAACAGAAATGTAAGAAAACAAGTGAAAAGTGGAGACCTCTGGATATTCCCACGTGGACCAAAATCAACACTGCACCCTCCTAGCTTGGAACTGCTCCAGTATATATTTTAGCCAAATGAAAATACTGTTCCTAAGGCCAGATAGTTCCAGGGCTAGATTCTTAGCTTATATCTTGTCACATACTGCTAGGATTCAAGTTTCAGCTTCTGGAAACACAGAATGGCACAAGAATCAGTGGTGCTGCTGGAGGGGGTTCGGCACTGTAAGTGGTGCAAGACGCTGCACCGCACCTTGCAAACCGGTGTAATGCGGCCCCTCCCACTTGCCCCGGAGCCATTCTCAATGCAGTAGACACTTCAAAATGGCACTCGCAAGTAGTGTGGAGCCTTTTAAAATAGCCCTGGGAAGCTTCAAAATGGCACAGATAGCATACTACTGGCATTTTGAAACTTCCCAGGGCCATTTTAAAGGGCTCTGCGCTACTCACGGGCACCATTTTGAAGGTCTCTGTGGCATTGAGAATGCCAGCAGAGGCCTTCAGAATGCTGTGGAGACCCTCTGGATGCAGCAGAGACCTTTAAAATGGTGCGCATGAATAGCACAGAGCCCTTTAAAATGGCTGTGAGAAGCTTCAAAATGCCAGTAGTGAAACTATCTGTGCCATTTTGAAGCTTCCCAGGGCCATTCTAAAAGATTCTGCACTACTTGTAGGCGTCATTTTCAAGACCTCTGTCGGATTCAGAGGGTCTCCATTGCCATCCAGAGGGTCTCTTGCTGGCAGGTAAGTTAGCAGCAGGTCTTCTGCTGGCACCTCCCTCTAACTCCATTGATCCCATTGGATCAAAAACCCAGTATTCGCAGATTCAATATCCGCAGCGGGTTGCAGGAACTTAACCCCTGCGATACAGAGAACTGACTATATATGCAAATAGTACTGCAGCTACACATGCACAACGGATTTTGCCCTGAAGGTGAATATATAATGCAATGGGCAGCCCAATCCTATCCCCCGCCACTCCATTGCATGCAGCACTGCAGACGGAGCGTGCATTGCATGCTATGGTGGGGAGGAGGGTGACCAGACAGCCTGGGAGAGGTAAGTAAAAATATTTTATACTTACCTCTCCATAGGGCGTCTTGCTGTCAATGGAACTCCTTGGATCTATCCCAGCTCTTTTGCTGGCATAGGTCCAAGGAGTGTAAGGGAGTGGGTCCAGGTCAGGAAAAGGGGATAGGATCCAGCATGCACTGCCACCACTGAGATACACCCCCTCCTACCTCTGAAGTGCCCCTGGTTAATACCCCAAAACGGCCTGATCCTCACCTTTCCAAAGCAAAAGGAAGTGTCTGGAGAGTTCACTGTAAAATTGACATTCCAATATGTACAATCTGATCCATTTACTTGGGTGTAAGGCAGAGATGGATTCTGAAGTCTCAATAACCAATGTGGTTGTGCTCTCAGAAACACACACACACACACACACACACACACACACACACACACACACACACAGAGGTACAGAAATCTCACTGCACTATTTGTGCAGCAAAAGGCAAATCAATTACCTTTCATCTTGATGCAGAACTCCCCCATTAGGTTTTCCAGCTCTCCTTCAATGGTACACATGTTCTGTGTGTGAGAAAACAGAAGCCGGACATATCAACCATGCAAAATGACTATACAAAAGTGCTTTAAAATAAATTATAATTTTTACTATACATCGTTGCAAAAAATTCTGAGATAGTTCTGAATAGGGGCTGAGGGAGGGGGGGGAAAGAAGGTCAGGTTGAGTGGAAATGAGGTTGTATCCCTGGAACTTGCTGTCCTCTGTGTCCAGGGTGTTGACTTCTTCACACAAGTTAGGAGGTGCTAGAACTGGCACTAGACTCAGTCTGGAAGCTCTAGAGACCAATTTCTAGAGTGCCTTGCTTATTTGTGGCCTTCTGGTTCATGTACACACAGTGAAATGTATACTGTATGTGTGAAATAATAATAAATTAAGATTTATGTCCACTAATTTCCACACAGGAATGTTTGAATGTCTGAAATATCCCTCAGTCCTCCTGGTCTCAGACTGGCATCTTTTTGTTTGGGGTTTTCTTTCAAGGCTCCTTTCAACTCTTCCATTCATGAACTCTGCCAGTCTCAGTCCCCCAGATGCCTCTCTCCACAACTATACTCCCTAGCCAGCAGGCCTAGCCTGTCCATATCCCACCTTATAGCTCTCAGAGAAGAGCTCATGCTCTTACATGCATGCATGACCTCTGGAAAGACATAAGTGGTACCCACCTTGGGGTTCACTGACATTTTACTAGTCGCATTATTTGTTTAAACTCTGTAACACAAGACAGATGTAATTGCAGGTGTAATTACACCTGTAAATCTCCCTTCATGTGGGAAGAAAACAGTTGTAGTGCCCCTGGTGCAATTAAATTTTACTTGAAGTTAACCAAATGTTGTTCTCTTGGAACTTTGTATGGGTAAGAAGAAGACCAAATTATAAGCCCCCAATTGGGGAGCAGAATGCACGTTGCACATTGCAACAGATCAGCGGGAATTAATCCGAGGAGCAAATCAGATAATTTGATCATCGGTTTTATGGCTACATCTCAGCCTATATTCCTACTATAATGAGTGGCAAATTCAATACGGTGAAGACCAGGTTAAACAGATCATGGCATACCTCTGTGTACTCTTTGTAGCTTTTGTTGATTTCCGACAGACTCTCTCTAGCAGCCTTGCTGGCAGGAGACAGCCCAAAGGCTTGTTTCATTTTGCTGGCACCATCACGAAGCCGCCTGTGGATACAATAGGCTTCAAAGAGTTCATCCACCTGGTAGGAACAATGATTTAAAATAAAAAGAAAAATTGAAGTTAGCTGAAAAGCAGTGAAATGGAGCAATTTCTCAGTTTCTACTCATAATTCTTACTGCAGCCCATCTTTGCAATGTTTATATATAGACCCCTATGTTGTACACACATGGGCACGCACACATGCACGTGCACATGTACGCGCACGTACACACGCACTTTGTATTTATATAACATTCATTTAAAAGACTAATAGCGACAAAAGTTATCTTTTCAACAATACAAAGATTGGCTTACCAGATCCATACCGGGACAGAGTGCTAGAGCTTTAGGAGAAGGAATGTGGGCAGGTGTAGCTTGTTAAACCCTTAGAGCAGACGTTCCCAACCTATTGTACGCATACCCCTTGGGGTATGCGGACCGTCAGGTGGGGGTACGCAACAGACTGGGCCTTATCACCTGCTGCGATCAGCAAGGCTTAGAGCACAATCCTAGGCATGTCAACTCAGAAGCAAGCCCCATTGGGGCTTGATTGCTTCTGAGTAGACATGCCTAGGATTGTGCTCTAAGGGTTTAACAAGCTATACCTGCCCACATTCTTCTCCTAAAGATCTAGCACTCTGTCCTGGTATGGATCTGGTAAGCCTATACAAAGACATATTTAAAAAATCCTTACAAGATATTATTATTATTATTATTATTATTATTATTATTATTATTATTATTATTAACAACAACAGTATTTATATACCGCTTTTCAACAAAAAGTTCACAAAGCTGTTTACAGACAAAATCAAATGATTAAATGGCTCCCTGTCCCAAAAGGGCTCACAATCTAAAACAAATGCAGAACACCACCAGCAACAGCCACCAGAAAAGACACTGTGCTGGGGTGAAAGGGGGGCAGTTACTCTCCCCCTGCTAAATATAAGAAGAACACCAATTGAAAAGTGCCTCTTGCCCAGTTAGCAGGGGAGGTCTACCCAGTTAACAGGGGAACAGGAGGGAGATGTCTATGAACACTCTTTCTAGCTAGCAACAGTGTCATGCTCCAATCCTCATGGTTCAGCAGTAGAGGAAGATTCACAAGTTACTTTAATAGGTCTTTAAGTGGCATGGCACTTGAAGGTCAGGCTGCCTGTCTCCATTCTAAAGAGCTACTATAAATAGTTGTCATTTGCTATTTACTTCTGTTGTCAAGGGTGGGGTACGACATTCTCTGTCTCTGCTTGCCTGAGAGGAGTGACCACAAACCCATCTGCTGTGTTACAGAGCTGTCATTAGTTGCTTCATTTCCTGTTTTCCTTGCCTTGTTTCCTGTTCAGAATTTCATTTCAAGGCACTGGAAGACAGTTTACACTGATCCTATCAATCTAAAGTTTTGCTACTTTCCATTAAGAAGTTATCTGGAGTGGTTATTTACATTTTGGCCTTATACAACCTTGCTTCACATGAAGCTCCTTTTATTTGGCGCTGTGGGTTACAGAACAGTATGCCAATACACTGGACAATTTGCGTATGAGTTTTTCTCTATAGCAACTCACTTTTCTTCAAAACACTGAAATCAACTTGTTCTGAGTGGGAGGGACTTGAACAGAAAGTACACGGCTGCATGGTATTTTGCTGGCAGGGGACATATTATTTTAGAATCTGTTTTCTTGATCTTTAAAGCATGGGAATAATGAAGAAGTAGCTATGTTCTAGGTGCTCTACTGGAACAGTTTTAAATGGAAACAAGTACAGAAAAAGGAAGGGAAAGCATCAAGGGAACTGGAATCCGAAAAATAAAAAAAGGAAGCCTCAAAATGATGCTGGAAAGGGAGACAATTATTGGGTAGTCTGGTCAGAGCATTTTGGCACATCGCCTACTTCAGGGGCAAAAAGATTTTGTTCTACTTATTGTGGTAGTTCATTCAAAATACGTTGCTTCAACATGAAGCATGAATGAAATTTGAATGAGATCAGACAAGCAATCTATTATCTGCTTCTATGAGGTGGGGCACTTGGGAACGCAACTGAAGTATGGGCAAAACTGGCAAGCCAACACTGAGATGCTGTGGCCCAGCTTTACTGATCCAGCCTTCCCTAATAGGAATTCTATGAGCCATGCAATGCGTCTCTGTGCACAGAAATGTATTGAGCCCCCTGCCCCAGAAAAATACTGGCAGGGGGGCATTAGCATTGGCCAGGTGGGTTATTAGCTGAAGAAGCACATCCATTTTAGACCCCACCTGGCGATCTTTGAAACCGCGGTACACACTGGCAGCGGCAGCCATAGGGAGGGGTTGGCACAGGGTCAGGAAGATGTTAAAACCATCGCAGTCCTGCTGGTGTAATTTAAAAGGATTTTGGCATGCATTTCCTAGAGGCAGTTAACAGCTACAGCTGCTTCTACAGCTGCAGGACTGTTTTAAATTACACCAGCAGGACTGCGATGATTTTAACATCTTCCTGCCAGCACAGGCTATATTCTTTGCATCTGAAGAAGTTCATGGCTAGTGAATGAAACGTAATGCCAGTTTTACTGTTTTTAAAGTGGTTTTATTGTATTTTACAGCAAGCTTTTAAAGTATTTTATTACACAGTGGTGTATTTTAAAAGACTTATAAAGTCTCCATCTGCAGATACTTTTAAAACAGGTTTTACAGCCCATTCCAACCCAAGGGCTAAGCAGCACAAGTCAGACCTAAAGTCAGCCTAAGTTGTTTAGGGCGACTTTAGGTCTGGAACGCAACCATTTAGGGCGAAGTTAGGTCGAAGTTGCGACCGACGGACTAAGAACAGCCCATTCCAACCCAAGGGCTAAGCAGCACAAGTCGGACCTAAAGTCGACCTAAAAGTGGGCGGACCATGGGCGGACCGTGGGTGTAACGGGGGCGGCAACCAATTAACGTTGGATTCCAGACCCTGGCGAGCACAGACACGCCCCCTCCAACACAAATGCTGACACAAATTTTAGGTCGACCAAAAAGGTGGACACAAATTCGAGGAGACCCATAGGAGCCATTTTACCTTACCCACTCCAGCCCTCTCCTGAAAAGTTCTAACACCCTACTCCTGAGTTAGGTCAGAGTTAGGACAGAGTTGTGCCTGCTAGGTCTGGAAACGGACAGAGTTATGCCACAGATAGGGAGCCTATCAGCACCCAGCCCCACCCAGCCTCTTTCCCACAAAAGTCCAGCCCCAGGCCCCCAGTCTCTCTCTTTCTCTCTCTCTCTCTGAGCACGTGGCGTGGGGTTCTGTCCCCCAGCAGCCACAAAGTGGGACTTTGTCGGTGGAGGGCAAAATTCACAAACACCCCACTTCTCTCTTCTCTTCTCCTCTCTGCCCCCCTCAAGGGCAGAGAGGGCTGTTCTGGCTGTGGCCAAACTGTTTACAGCTGTGCCTGGGCAGCTGCCTCTATGCTACCATTTGCTAACCCATGTCTTTCTCCCAGCCTCTCCCCCCACAGGCAACAACACCAGCAGGTAAGTGCAGGTAAGAGCAGGGTTCGTGCTGACATGTGTTCTGACTTCTGCCTCTTTGCATATAGAAATATAGGTAGGATACATGACGCTTTACCAATGTGCCCTCTCATAGCTGCCTGCATAGCCTGCCATGATATGCCTCTTTACCAATGTGCCCTCTCATGTCTGCCTGCAATGCCTTCTCTGAAATGCCTCTTTACCAATGAGTAGTCTGATGCCTGCCTGCAATGCCTGCTATGATATATAGGATACATGCCGCTTTACCACTGTTGTGTCAGATTGCCGCCTGTTGTCATGTGAGCATACAACACCACGAGTGTGGTGCTGTTAACCTTCTGTAGACACCAGCTGTTCCCCCCCCTTTTTTTTCTCCACAGGGTCAACTGACAGGTCAGTATTGCTAGGATTGCCATGGTTGTGACCCAATATATGTGTTGTTTTCTCTCTCTTTCACCCTTTTCCCTTACAGGATCATGCTCGCCTTACACCCAGGTAAGCAGCTCAGACCATGCTATGTGTGTCACACCTATAGCTGTGTTTTATTTCTCTCCCTGCAGGCTTGTGCAACTGACACACTGGCTTGTCTTCACTGGCGATTGCTACCACACACCAGCTGCCATGTAACACCCCCTTGTTTTTTGTCTCCCCAGGAACGTCCACTACCACCTACCTTCCTGGGAGCACCCCTGGGCCCGCAGTCTGGTTGCCCCACTGTCGTCTGCCTCGATGCTGCCAGAGGTCAGGGGGCCAGCCCTGCAACCCTCCTCAGCTGCCGGCGCTGCTGCTGCTCCACCTCCCTGGCTGTCATACTTGCTGCCCCTCCCCTTTCTATGGAGCAGGCTGTGGTTCCACAGGGGAAGAGCTTGCGTCTCCAGGTCCATGGGGCACGTGTGCTGCTGCTGCTGCTTTCAGATTGGCTGCTGTGACTACCCCTGGCAGCCTCGCCTGGCCATCTCTGCTAATGTTCCAGAACAATAAAGACACCCCTCGGGCAGAGCCTCCTTGAAACATATGTGCCCAGTGTAACACAAGCATCGCCCCCCCCACAAAGACAGCCCCCAGCACTCAAGCCCCTGCATGAATCCCTTCCAGGGACTGCCACTTCCTTCCCAGGGTGAACACAGCTGGGGGGCTGCCAGACCCCCATGGCACAGAGGGGAGGGGGGAGTTGGGGGGGCCTCTCAGGCAGGCAAACAGTGACAGGCACCACGGAGCCCATAACGGGGCCGCTGCGTCTGTGTAGTGGCTGCTTGGCAACCGGGGATATCACCCGCCAGGGCGTCCACCCGTCACGAAGTCCCTTCCGCCCATGGTCCGCCCATCACAAAGTCCCTTCCGCCCATGGTCTGCCCGTTTCTGTGTGGCTTCTGCCCGAAGTCCGTCTGCATCAGAGGTGCCTGTTTCTGCATCGCCTTCATCTGCAGAGCACCCCCTGTGTCCCTATCGATCTCTGCAGACCCCTCTCCCTGTAACTCTCGCCCACCAGCCTTGTAGTCTGTCTGTTTCAGACCCACCCGTGCCCCTCCCCAGCACCCACTGTCTGCCTGCCTGTGTGTCTGCCTCCCCTCCCACTCCCTGATGATGGCAGCTGGCCACCCCCATCCTGCCAGAGTGCCTGCCGCGAGGCGCCGTCGCTGCCCCATCTGGGGGCGTGATGAGCTGCATGAGCCCTTCCCGCTCGCAGCAGACAAGCCCACGACATCTCTCGGTCATGGCCGGGGCACAGAGCAGAAAGCACGCCGGGATGCCATCTTTGTGGCATTGCCATGGCCCTGGAGGCCCAAGGGCTTCAGGCAGCGCATGGGCGAGTCATGTCAGAGGCGGTTCCAGACCTCATGAGACCCCCCTTGTGTGTGACTTTCCCACCCCCCTGCTTCCCTTCCCTCCCCCGCTCATCCCCCATGATTCCCACGTGCGGCCTCAACGTGGCTTGGGGGTGGCATCGCCTTCTGCAGGAGGGTGGGGACGGCCACTCTCCCCTGCAGCAGGTGGCTGATGCACAGGGTGCCCTGTGGCAGCTGGCTCGGGCACCTCGCTCACCTGTCACCTGCCCTGCATCCACCACATGACTGGCGCAACCCCCCTGCCTGCGGTCAGCCCCTTTGCGACCGGGCTGAGACAGACACTGCAGCAGCTGCCATGGATGGACGCTGACATGTGCAGACACACAGGCCTGCACATGCCCGAGCCAGACATGGAGCCTGGAGAGCCTGCATGCCTGGGAGGTAAGTGTTGCCTGGATCCTGGGGTGGTGCTGGGCCACAGAAACTGCAGCCTGCCTAACTCAGGCATAACTCTGGCATAACTCAGACATAACTTATGTCTAACTTAGGCTGAACTTAGGCCACACTTATGCCTGACTTGCAGAGGAGTTGGGTTGGAATGGGCTGTGAGTGTGTTTTTTATGACCTTAATCCCGAAGATGATATGATCGTATTATACTGTTGCGGGTCATAACAGTTTCCAGTATTCTTTCAATTTGTCACTCTTCTGCAGCATACAACGTTGCCCTCAGCACTGCAAACTCTTTGGCAAGCAGCACTTGAGCCCCACGCCCACTCTGGAGTCGACACTGCATGTCCTAACCTAAATCTACTTGAAGAAGTGCTTTGTGAGGAGCTTTCTCTGGAATACAGGATTATGCTAGACAGGCTTTTGATAAATAGCTTAAGAACAAAGTTAGAAGCAAGATGAAAGGATAGCTGATTACCTTGCTGATATGGAACTCCAGCTTTCTCATATATCTTTCAATTGCTTTCATTTGCTACAAAATAAATTAAAAATAATTAGAATGAGAAGAATGACAGACAACTGAACTTAGCTCGACTGATTTGCACTTTTGCAGAACTCTCTTCTTACGACCTAATATTCTCATGTAAAACATTTTGACCTTCAAAAGGTACACAGTCATTCTTTAGAAAGAGAACGCTTTTCATTTCATAGGGATTTTCTGTGCATTAAAACAGAATCATGGCCCACCAAATTTAATCCTAACACTTAAAACAACAAACAGAACAGTGACTGGGTGGATGGGGACACACAGAAAAAGCCTCTTAGGTTAATAATGCAAGTAATGCCTTCCCTAGCCTTTTTCCGGCTCCCTCCTCTCCCCCCTCAAATAAAATAGTGACTGTGTTCCAAGCACTGTCAAGCACTTGCTGAAAGCAGTACAGAATGCACACTGCAAATGCCTTAGCTTAGGCTAGAATCCTCAAACTACTTTCTTTCAAATAACACTTCTGCCTTGGAAGCGATTATTGCAAAATGAATGGTCTACAGCAGAGGTTCTCAACCTGTGGTACGGGTACCCCTAGGGGTACACAGACCTCTTGCTGAGGGTACACTAAGCCCTGCCCCTTATCTGCCCCATCAGCAGCTAATTAAGTGTTAATTAACATGGATTTTAAATTGTAATTATTTTCGGAGCCCTTCTGTCTCTCAGATTTTGGTTTTGGGCTTATTTTTGTACTTTGGTGGGGTGGGGGAGGGAGGAGCTGATTTTGGGAAGTGTGCCGTGGAGAAAAAAAAGAGATCCTTGCATCTCTCTCTCTCTCTCACTCACACACACAGAGTTAAATAAGACGTTTTTTCACATTTAAAATTGTCCTAGTACTTTATTTAAATGATTAATTGATGAATCCAATTAATTAGCAGTTAATTAGCAGGTGGTACTTGAGAAAATTGAACCGTGATAGGGGGTACCCGGGTCTCCAAAGGTTGAGAACCCCTGGTCTACAGACTGGGGATGGACAGTCTCATCCTAACTCCTTCCATAACTGGATTCCCTTGCATTGGGAGTCCTGCACCTAATCTTATGATCTGCTGTCACAAAGGATTGAGATCTTATCTGTTTTAGTATGCTTTGTCAATAGGGAAACATACCTTGTCTAGATCGTACAGCACCCCCTGTAATGAACAAAATAAAAAGATTAATAGCACATTAGTCCAATGAAGCCAAAATAAATTGTGTGCTGATATATAGCCTGCAGAACAGATCCATATGGAGCTATTCCAAGTAATCCCATCCGCATAAAACAGAACATAAATAACTTCTTAACTTTGTTCTGAAAGTTGTTTGTGTGAGAAGGAGGTTTGCTCCACCTGCTTTATAAACAGCCTGAATTGGTTTAAAGATATACAGTATAAAATATACAAAACAGAATTATTTCTCTCAGAGGGAAATGACCTCTGCAGCTGCTTTCAGAATTTTGCTCACATCTTTTTTTCAAAAATATACAGTTTTATTTTATTTTCACATTTATATACTGCCTTTTCTCCAAAATACTCAGGAAAGTGTGCATGGCTGTGAAATAGGTTAGGCTGAGAACCAATGACTGGCCCAAAGTCACCTATTAAACTTCATTGCCAAGCAAAGGCTAGAACCCAGATCTTTCTGGTCCCAACTACTACACCATGTTGGCTCTTATATGAGTATAATACAAGTGAATAATATGCTACGATATATTCTTTTAAATCACCCTGGTAATATTTAGGTGGTATATTCAACACACTGTGATCTGAACTTCAGGGAGCAATTCCTTCTTTTAAAATGCATTTCTCTAATTTTTTGCTGCTATTTAATAGGGTATGGCTAGGCAGAGTTTCAAACACGTTAATTGCTTTCCTTTCTTTCATATCCATTGACTAGATTTTTTCTCACACTGGAAAAATGATGGCAGACTCACAGGACTACTTTATTCCTACTGGGATATGACTTTTGTACAGCAGGTGCTGAAATGGGTCTGACAGATGTGGAGGGAGGACTTGTGAAACAATTTGTCTAGTTTGGGTTTTTTTTTCATCCCTTATATGACTGGCAAAATTGGGTTTCCTGCAGGAGTGGTTGTGGGAGAACTACATAGGTGTCCACTTATGGAGATTACCAACAGAGATAGGGAGAAACCAACAGTGTGTTTCCAACTAGAGCGATCATACGATGGTGTGATGAATACCCTGTTTTTTCCCCTATTTTCCTTATTTTTGGACACTTCTAGCCCTCTAGAAGCTCCTGTGCATGTTCAGCAGCTAAAAAGCTCAATGACATTTGAAATACTATTCCTGGACAGCCAAGTGCTGTTGGGGATTTCAGTCCTTCTTTATGTCTGGAGTTGCCAAGCCTCCTACTGAGATTAGTATGCGCCTACTAATTCGGCAGTCAAACCTAATTGTCTAGGACTAGGTAAAGGGGCAGGATGGGTTCTACACCTCCAATCAGATAACTCTATGGCATCATCAAATCTGGGTTACTTAAGTTCAAGCACAGGGATGCTGGTATGTGTTTCTGCCAGGGCCGCTGTGATAATGAGTACTGGTTCACAGAAGCCACACCAACTTACTCTCCAGTAAGTGCAGGGACCAGGATTCCTGGTACAATGTACTGAAAGTAGCTAGCAGTAGGGACTGTAGTTCTAGCTAGATGCATTTAGTGAATCAGTTTGTTTTATTTGCTTTTTTCACTCCAAGAAAACCTGAAAACTTTATGGTTTAGTGATGCATTGGGGGTTGTCAACCTCTTCTTGCTCACTATTGTTGAACAGCGAGCGAAAGGAAGATGGGGGGGACACACCACTTCCAGTACCGCTGCTGAGAATTGTGGCAGTGGAACTGGAAGAGGAGGTAGGGGCCGCTGTGACTCTGTTTGAAATGGATCTCCTGGAAGGACAGTGATCAGAAAGAGGATTGCCACCTCCGTACCCCCTCTGTCTGGTGCTTCTTCAAAACAAGCCAAATGCTAAGTGGAACTGGTGGCAGAATTTTTGGCACTGCTTCACATGCCAGTCCAGCTTTCGCCAGGCCTGCCCATGACCCCACACATCCCACTTAGTATGTAACACCCTGCTGTCCTTAGTCCTGCGATAAACATACCAGCCGTGAGTTTCTTTTCATATCCTTTAACTGAGCAGTCAGCTTATCCAGCTCTGTTTGATGCACTTCCAGATATTCACTGAAAAGATAAAGAAAACGTCAACCCTGTTGCTTTTCAGTAGAGATGTGGTGACTGATCATCTGAAATCTTTGTAAAAGTGTAACTCTTGGTACAAACTGCTTAAACAAATGAAGTGTGTTTAATGATGCTGGGTTATCTTTCTTTTGTTCAAATTAAAAAAAAATATTCAATATAAAATTAATCATAAAAGTTGCCATAAAAGAGACAGATGGATTGCATTATGATGGAGGGTTATATGAATTTGACAATTGTGTGCATGTGTGAGAAAAATATTTCAAATCACCACAGAGGACAAAAAAAATGAAACTTTCAGGAAACATTTTTACAGAAAGTTGCTTTTTTTAAATGTTCAAAGGAAATGCGTTTCATGAAGATGAAGCATTTTACTGAAATTGTTGTAATTTTCTATATTTTGACAGAAATTAATGATGTCTATAATGCCTTTTGAAGAATAGTTAATCATGCTATATATTTATATGATTTTAAGCCCAGCATGTCTTCAAAGGCTCAGAGCAAGTAGCATCTAGAGTACAATCCTATGCATGTCTACTCAGAAGTCCCCTTGTCTCCAATAGGGCAGTGGTTCTCAAAGTGGCAGACATGACCCCACTGAGAACCCTAATTGTCCCCTGCCCCCTTAAGGGGCAGAAACAGCATGACAGTGATCCCAGGGATCACCGCTGCAAAAATGCCCGAAAACAGCTTTTTAAAAACTAAATGGGGCTGGGGGGGGCTTCAGAGAGGCCTGCACGACCCTCCGCAGGCCTTCCCGATTTACAGATTGCTGAAAAATGGCAATTTTCGACCACTTCCAGTTTTCGCGAAAACTGGAAGTGGTTGAAAAACACCATTTTTTGGTGATCTGAAGATTGGGGAGGCCTGCGGGGGGTTGCGCAGGCCTCCACGAATCCCCCGCTGAAGCCCCGGTAAGCGACAGAAACCCATTTTCGAGGGCATTTTTCCCGCCGCCGGCAATCCAGTCGCTAGCCCTGCCCCTGTAAGCGCTCAAAGTTTTAACTTTGAGAAATGTTGCATAGGGCTTACTCCCAGGAAAACGTGTATTCCTACAGTCTTAGAAACATGCAACACCAAAAGGGGTCTCAAATTTGAATGATCAGTAGTGCTCTTGTACTGCTCCTTTTCATTTCAGTGAGGTTTCCAAAGGAGAACCTCCTGATGGATTGTACCATTAAAGTTTTTTTTAAAGCCAGCTAATTTTCATCCCTGATAATAAAATACTTGTCAAAAAAGTATGGTCCTCTACTGTCCACTGAGAAGAACCCTACATGTCCCAGATAAGCATGCTACAAATTGCAAGAGTACAGAGAGAGGTGTTCTTGTTGTTTTTTCCTTGAGCATTGAAACTCATTCCTCCACAAGGCAGAGGAAGCCGAAAGCAAAGTCCTTAAAACAGACTGCGATGGTGCACTGAACCTGACCACAGCAGAATACAGTATCCAGCCAATCACACAGGAGTGAATGACCCTAAATCTGGGCTGAGAAATAAGGGCCAATCCACAACACTATTTAGGCATGCAGCAATTGCAGCAAGAGCTTAGCCTCTGACTTCAGCCTGTTCCAAGCTGGTGGTGTAGCTACATTAGGCTTTGGCATGCCACCACAAACCACATAATTGTGGGATAGTGGTAGTAGCATGCCAAAAGTTAAATTCAGGCCCACGGCAGAACACACATGCAACTATCTTGGCCCAAGGTTGGAATCTGACATGGGCTACGCTAGACATTTCTTGCAGTTGTTATGTACTGAAATGATGGTGTGAGAAAGTCAGTCGCAGTCAGCTTGAATTCAATTTGCCTGAAAGGTAGTGTGAATCAGCCCTGCACTGGTACAGAAGCTCCTTCCTTCTCAGAAGCTGGGAAACCTATCTTTGCTACCAGAAGCTGAACTGTTATTCATTTCAGGGTAATCACATTTTCTCTGCAGAGTAGCCAAGACATTTAGTGCTCCAGAAGAATAAAAGCTCTTACTCCAGTCCATTCTTTAAGGCCTTGTAAACTTCTTCCATTCTTTCAGGCTGAGGCTCTTTAGGAGTGCCATTGTTCTTGTGTCCCAAAGTGTGCATTTTCTTAACCTTTGCTTGCGGTTTCTTGAGTGCAGAGGAATTTTCAATGAAGGAGTTACACCTTCAAAATGAGTATGAAGTGGGGAAGAAAAGCAATAAATCATGATTATCTGTTTATCCTAACAGAGAATTGCTTAAGGAGCTTTCTTTAACTTAATCTTTCCTGGCTAAAAGCAATCCACTTACAGTACTGCATGCCAGAGGACTACGTTTATGGGTTAATAAGTCTAGGCCAACATGACACATGGCCTATCTACATTTGATTTTCCACTTACTGAAATGTTCAGCGCCCTTACCATTCCACTGCATTTGATTTATTTAGATCTGTAGCCTGCCCCATCGCAAGGGCTCAGTTTGGGTAACAACATGTGGGTTTCCTAGGTCGGGCCGGAGGGGGGTTGGCCTCAGAATCCTAGAGTGGGGAGGGGTTTACGACACCCGGCAGCCTCCTCCACTCGGGCAGTTCGCTTTCTCCTTGGGCGGGAACAGCAGCTGCCTGTTTGCCTTGAGATGTGCTCTCTTTGCCCCCTCATCAAGGGCTTGTCCAGCTTTTATCTGCCTTGCGCTCCTTGGCTCAACCCCACCCACCCCTCCTCCTTGCCCCAGTCTCCCTTTAAAGGTTGTGGCTTGGCTTGCACGCTCCCTTCCTCCCCTGCTGCCATCCCTTCCTCCTCACCTCCCTGCACGCTCTCCCGCCACTCTGCTGGCCTGTGATAGCTTGATATAAATAGCTAGCTTAATAAGTTGCTTTGTATTGTGGTTTATTATAGCAATTTGATTGCACTTTCTAGTTATTGCATTGTGGATCTTGTGGCCTATTAGCCACTCTGATTTATATTAAGGCACAATTTAATTATTGCAACTAAACTAATGCATAATCCATATGAGCTGCTCTTCTGTAGGTCCCAGCCATTTTAATGGAGCTTTTGTAGCTGAATGGACTGGTGATTTGTATCTACAATGTGATTTGTGTTTACAATTTCAGCCTACAATGTGCATAGATAACCCTAGTTGCAGAAGCTAGCCTAAATGAAAACCAAGTTTGGAAACATTGCTAAAAACGCTAATGAGTGCTAGTCTGATCCTGAGAATCATTTGCACTAAGACATTATAATGCAGAAAAGACAGAAAGGGAGCTAGAGAAAACAGATTATTTCTCATGCAGAAAGAAAAACAAGGCAGGCTTCCCTTCAAAAATGAGGTGAAAACAAAATGGGTCACAACCTGTCACACAGTGCAATCCTGACTAAGGATCCGGCCCAGGGCCGCCTGCCGGATCTTGCGCCCGGGCTGCCCATCCGATGGTGGGCCGGAGGTCTACTTGGGAAAGGAGACACTCGTGCCCTTCCCCAGGTGTAAACTGGGGCTGGCCCTATCGGCTTCCTTGGAAGTAGAGGAGGCCGTGTAACAGCCTAGCCGGCCCAGCGGGGATGGTGATATGGCGGGAGCCATCCCCCTCCCGGGCTGGCTAGGCCAATGACCCCTCTCCCTTGCCCGCCAAACTGCCCCCGCACCCGCCGGATCCAACCTCACCTCCTCCAGTGGCCGCCCAGGCGTTCCGGCGACAGAGGCCGGCCTCTGCGCCAGCTTCGCTGGCTCCTGAGTAGTTGCAAACGTGCTTTCTGGCAAATTTGCGACTGCTTCCAGCGCTGGAGCACTCGCTCCGGCGCCGGAAGCTTCATCTGGATTGTGCCCACAGACTCCTTGCCACAGCCCTGGCTTATATTGCTATCTGTCATTAAGAAAAAAAAACCCTCAACATTCTGAGTTTGCATTTGCACTTACTACATCAGGCTTGAGAACTGTGGTTTTAAATGGAGTATAAGAAACCACTACCTGATTAGCAGCAAAGATAATCTATCCAACTTTTAAAATTAAACTGGATCTCAACCCAATCAGGCTGTTTGATTCAGTCTGAGATACTGAGCTGACAGGGATGGTGAGTGGGGTGGAGCAGAAGATAATTTCCTTTCCATTATCACTGCATGCATACATACACCCCAAATATTGTAGAGCTGATTAGGAAGCTTGCTGGAGTCAGAGGACAGGACAAGTCAAGGAGATAATCTTTCTACTGGGAGGTGTGGCTCCAAGGGGAGCCGCGGAAACCAGCCAGGGGAGCCGCGGAGTGCCACGGAATCCTATCAGAAAACAGTGCAATGCCAATTGGCAGGCATCAACATAATGTAATGGGGAGCCACAGCCAATGGTTGTCAATGGTCAAGGGAGCAGCAAATCGAAAAAGTTTGGGAAACACTGCTATATTGGGATAAAATATATATATGTATATATATTTTATCCCCAAAGAGTTGTTTTTTTAATGCTTAGCTTTGTTGTTAATACTTGCCTGGATCGCCTTTCTTGAAGACCACTGAAGCCAGCAAAGGACTGACTTCTAATAATCCCATTAGGGCCTCCTGGGGAGAATGAATGTGATCCTACTGACATGATTTCTGGGAGCCTGGAAGGTATTCCTGCAAGATAACAGTAAGAAGGTCAGCAACAATTGGAAGCTACATGAACACAGCCTGCCATACACTTGTTCAGAAAACTAAAAGGTAAAAGAATGGCATGAGTCACAAGATGATTAAAAACTGGCAAGTGTCCGAGTCGTGGTATAACTATGTCTTCTTAAGCCCATTAGGACTCTGTTAGAAGGACAACAGGTAACTCTGAGGTAGAGATGCGAGAAACATGTCCATTTCTGTGGATTTTTCTACTTTGCTTCCCTGTGCTCTCAAACATCCATTGAAAGCCTGCATGGCGTCCTGGAAGTCTTTGTTTTTCTAAACATTATTTGTGCATATAGGATTCCCCTCCCCCAAAAATGACTTGGGCAAACAGATTTGCATTATCCCTGGTTTTATCTTTGACTTCTCTTTCTCCTTCATTCCATCCAGCCTGTTGCCAAGGCATGTCACTTCTCCCTTTACAACTTCACAAGACCCCCCAAATGGCCCTTTCTCTCTATCCTCCAACAAAAACTCCAGTTCATGCCCTAGTAATGTCTTGCCCTGATCCTGATTACTGCAACCTTCTTCTCCCTGGCCTCCCATTAATTGTCTTACCTCAACCTCCTCACTTCCACCCAGCAAATTTATGTTGCCCAAATCATTCACCTCATTCGACCCGTCCTTAAATCCCTGCACTGGGTTTCCTGTCTGTTTCCAGATCCAGCACAACATCCTGGCCTATCTCTTCAAAGTCCTTCATGACCTCCTCTGACTTACTTCTCTGCTCTCATATCCATATCCTGCTACACTCTTAGAGCCGTTGCAGACCGCATGCCGAGGCAAACGAGCGCCGAGACGAGCGAGCGAGAGAGGAGTAGGAGTGTCTTCCCGCAAATAGTCCCTCCTTTTGTACCACGTTCTTGGAAGAAACCTCCACGGTGATTGGCTAACACACCAGATTGGCAGATAGCCACTCTCCTCCCCCTTGGTGGCTGCAGTAGCTCCACTGTGCGGCCCCCTCAAACATGGCCCAGGAGGATTTTCAGTCGTGCCAGAAATGGGGAGACCACTTGCTTCCACTGTGGTAACCAGACACCACAGCACGCCTCGACTAAGCTCCTCAGGCGTCCGGGATGAGCCGAGATTCGTGCAGTCTGCAGTGGCCTTTAGCTGTGATATTTGCTTCTCTGGCTCCACCACCCTCAATCTCTCCCCAGATGACTCTGCCCCTTCTCCTTTGCTGCCCCTTATGCCTGGAACACTCTCCCAAGAAGACACCTGCAGAGTGCCTCCTCTCCTATGCCTCCTCTCCTGCTTCCTACAAATCCCGTCTCAAAACCCATCTTTTCCATGAAGACTTCAGCAGCATCTCCCTTAGTCCCTTTACCCAACTGCAACTAAGCCTTAGTATCTGTACATGAAATCATCACATATTTTGCATTCCGCATTCACCTGACACCACTCCCCTCCCCACCTCTGTCATCTCCCTTGTGTCTATTTTTTAGATTGTGAGCCCCTTGGGGCAAGAACCTGTCTTCTATTGCAAAGCACCATGTACTTTGATGGTGCTAAATCAATTAGTGACTAAATAATATTAGCTCTTTGTGCTACTTATGGATGGAAATGCACATCCCACTGAGAGTAATGCAATGCAGGCAGACACCTGCATTTAGAGGTGTAATCCAATGCACATTCTCATGTGTGTATTCAGCCACTGTGTTTACACCTCTCCGCCTACCTTGTGCAACAGTTTGTGCACCCACCTGCCAATTATTTTTTCCATGACAGAATATAAATTGAATAGAATCATACATAAAGAAGGCTCAGGATTATTGTCAGCATCAGCAAAACAATAATGTCTATACCAAAAATTGAACCCGGCAGCTTACTGAGGCATTCCTACTCTGCCTAAGTATCTTCACTATCCACTCAGGGGAGAGAGAAACTCAGCAAACTAGGATCTTGTGGGTGTATGTAAAGTAATCTAGGGGCTGAAAGGTAGAGCACTCTCAGTGTGCTAATGAAGGCATGATATGCAAGATTCAAAGAGTTTGCAAACTGATTAATATAGGGACTCCTCTCTTCAGCAATTAGGAAAGCAGAAACCCATTATCTCCTTTCATCAGAAGCACAGAATTGTAGAACTAAATTGTGCCTTTCCTGCCAACCTAGCAGTTCCAAAGCATGTCAATGCGAGTAGATAAATAGGTACCGCTTGCGGGAAGGTAAACAGCGCTCCGTGTTCCAGCTGCATGCTACGCGCTGCGGCAAGGAGAGTCATGCCGGCCACATGACCATGGAGGCGTCTTTGGACAACGCTGGCTCTTCGGCTTTGAAATGGGGATGAGCACCACACCCTAGAGTCGGACACGACTGGACTTAATTGTCAGGGGTCACCTTTACCTTTACCTTATTTACAATAAGGCTATCAGACTTACTGTGGAATCCTATCCATGTCTAATCATAAGTAAGACCCATTGACTTAATTGTAGCCTAAATGTATTAATATACTATACGAGGCCAATTCTATCATCTGGGGCTAAGAGATAAGTAGCATGGAGAAGCACAAAACTTAGGAAGGACAATGGAAATATCATCTGGTCTAATCTCCTGCCAAGCAACAGCCCCCCCCCATACCTTAATCCATTCTTGTCTCAGTTTATCATTAACCCATCTTTGAGAATTTGATAGAAGAATAAAAGAGGGACAAATGGGGAGAGGAGGTTAAGGAATTAGAGGGGGTATATTAAGGCAGTGGGTTAAACCGCTGAACCATGAGCTGTCGATCGAAAGGTCGGCAGTTCGAATCCGCGACGGGGTGAGCTCTCGTTGCTTGGCCAGCTCCTGCCAACCTAGCAGTTCCAAAGCATGTTAATGTGAGTAGATAAATACGTACCGCTTGCGGGAAGGTAAACAGTGCTCCGTGTTCCAGCCGCATGCTACACGCTGCGGCAAGGGGAGTCATGCCGGCCACATGACCACGGAGGCGTCTTCGGACAACGCTGGCTCTTCGGCTTTGAAATGGGGATGAGCACCACACCCTAGAGTCGGACACGACTGGACTTAATTGTCAGGGGATACCTTTACCTTAATATACAGTATAGTACACTACAAGTCCTTGGGGTCACTAAGCAAAAATCCTGTGAATATAATCACAGTACTTAAAGAGCTAAGGCTGTAATCCTAATCATGCATGCCTGAGAGTAAGCCCCAATGAATGCAATGAGACTTACTTCTGAGTAGATATGTATAGGATTATGCTGTGAAAAGAGCATTAGAAGGGTCTGTAGCTCTTCATTTTAAATTCACTCATGTTATGTAGTACCGTAGGCATATTAAGGGTTCCAATTCCACACAGAAAAAAGCACGGAATGTGGGAGTGCATGCGGAATTCAGCTTTCTGACATCTCAGTTTTCATGAAAAGAAAACCAAGTTTCTAGTCCCTATGGCTGTGAAGACATGTTTGCAACTGTATGCAACTGAATGAGCAACAGCTGCTGAACTCTAGGTATCCATAGAGGTGGATGAATAAGGTTTCTAGTGGCTGGGGAACCAACCAAGCAGGGGAAAGAAAAAAAGAGTTGTTTAGCCCAATGTTTAATGCAGGCACTTTCAACAAGGAGACCAATGCAAGTGGATAAGCGGTAGACAAATTCTGAGCCTCCTTCCCTGCAACTAGGATGGATGACAATCCTATGCATACTTTTCTGGGAGTAAGTAGTGGGACTTACTTCTGAGTAAGCTGAGTAAGCATACATAGGGTAGCAAAAACAGACAGCAAGCACCGTTGGCTCTTCACTTTCCTTCTCCTGCTCTCCTTTGCAAAAGATCAAGCAGAAGTCACTTTCGCTGCTGTCTCTGGTACTCACCACAAGCAAGGAGGGGGAGAGATGGCTGCCTTTTAAAGCTGAAAACAAGGAGAGAAGGAGCTGTGGCAAGGAAGGGCTTTCCAGGAGAAGAGTCTAGGATGCATCTCACCCACCAACTCATGGCTATTAAGATCCATGTGGTTTTGCGACCACACGTTTAAAAACCCACGTGGAAGGCTGCAGTGGCGATTCTGGGGAGGGGCGCCGACGCCACGCCCCCATGTGACCCGGGCGTTACGTCAGCTTCATGAGCGTGCCCGACGTGGCTCCAATTACACCCCCGCCGTTTTACTTACTATTTTGGAGCTGTACGAGCTCCAGGGCGGGCGGGAGGGCCCAACACCAAGATGACCGATGTGGAGGAGATGGATTCCAGAGGCAAGTATGCCCCTTCGCCGCCATGTCCGGCCCCCGCCCTGGGGCCCACGGCCCCCCCGCCCCAACCCCAACGACGCTTCTGGCTGTGAACTCACAGATTACCGTAAGAGGGGGACCAATAGAAAAGAGATACTTGGATATTCCGTGGCAAGAAATCCATAAGGAAACACACTGTTGTGTGCTTGTTCTGTGGAAAATGCCCATTACTGCATGAATTTCTGCACGTGTTGTTTGGACTTCCCTAAATTAATGAACGTACCAGACATTTGCCTTGAGGTGGTGTCATCGTACCAGCATAGAATTGCAATGCCTGCATAAATTCACTACACTGAAGTAGCTTCTCCTTCCACCAGTGCTGCAGAATTTAACGACAATCCTGCCCCAGTCCAGTGGGTGCAAGTTTATTTATTTATTTATTTATTAAAAAATTATACCCCGCCTTATCCTATGCTAAAGGCAAATGCCCAAGGCGGCTTACAACAAAAATTAAAATACATAATTTAAAATAATACATAAAATAAGTTTAAACAATACATAACTAAATTTAAAAACAATAAAATCCACTGGGGACAGTATGGAGCAGAGAAGCAGCATGGCAGAGCATCTTGAGACACAGGAGGCAGACCACAAGTTAGGACCACGCTGTTAGTAGCACATTAAAACCCAGTCCACTTATTGGTACAGAAGCAAGGTACTGAGCTTCTTTAGCTCCCATCAGAATAAACATGCTTAAAAGCTTCCTGGGTGACCTTGGGCCAGTCACGCTCTCTCAGTCTCACCTACCTCACAGGGTTGTTGTGAGGACAAAAGGAGGGGAGGAAATATGTACACCACCCTGAGCTCTTTGGAGGAAGGGTGGTATAAAAATGTGAAAAATAAAAATGAATAAATAAAAATCAGGATCACTCTCCTGTTTCTGGACACCAGCATGGTCAAACCACTGATTGCACCTGGGAGTGAAAGCATCCCAACCTCTCCAAGTAGCTATTTAGGAATGAAATGATTTTTTTATTATTACGTGTACTGGTATCACACTGCAATGAGACGTTCTACTTTTTCAATCAATTTACAAACATTTCTGATTCAGGCATGTATTAATCTTGTATTCTGAATAAGTTCAAAACGTTAACCAGCGGGGAGAAAAACCCACACATGCACGCACACTAATGCAGCTGAGCATATGCCTGACTTATGTGAGATGTACTGTGAACCTGAAGGCTGACCCTAGAGGATGTTGTGAAAGTAAGAGCTCAGTACCACTGACAGGCATATGAGGATCAATGGCAAAAACATTCTACAGCACATCAAACAGCAGAAGGAGAACAAGGATTGGTGTTAATCATGATGAGATATTCTGAATATAATGAGCTGCTTCACAGTCAAAAAGCCTCCTTCTGTCAAAATAAAATAACACACTACGGAAATAATATATTCCACTAGGTCCATGTTAATGCGCATAATGGTTAGAACCTCACTGTTATTGTGGAATGGATTTGCATGCCAGTCTGAAGCAAGATGTTTGTTATGTGTGTCCATATATAAATCTAAGCGAGAGTGAGAGAGAGAAAGAACTCATATTTGTATACATAAAAAGGTAAAGGTGACCCCTGACAATTAAGTCCAGTCGTGTCCGACTCTAGGGTGTGGTGCTCATCCCCACTTCAAAGCCGAAGAGCCAGCATTGTCCGAAGACGCCTCCGTGGTCATGTGGTCGGCATGACTCTCCTTGCCGCAGCGCGTAGCATGCAACTGGAACACGGAGTGCTGTTTACCTTCCCGCAAGCGGTACCTATTTATCTACTCGCATTGACATGCTTTGGAACTGCTAGGTTGGCAGGAGCTGGCCAAGCAACGAGTGCTCATTTGTATACATAGGAATGTTCAAACCTGAAACGATCTAAACTAGCATTTCTCAAAAGTCTGCTCCTAGGAGCCCTGGGGCGCCCTGAGACCCCTTTGAGGGCTCCATGAGCACATCATAAGTGGCCGCCATCTGCTCACTGCTGTACCACTCCATGTACACACCACTCTATGTACACAACACACCAGTGCGCTGGATCTCCCTGAGACTCCGTTTAGGAATATAAAGGAGACCTAACTTTTTGAGAACCACTGATCTAGACAATGGCTCAAATCAGATATAATGGTAACCCATAGCTTGTCACTATGAGAACAAGTTGGACTAAACCTCAGGCTCGCATGCTCCCTCCGCCCCTTCCTCTTCCTTCACATGCAAGGGAAGGAGATTAGAAGCTTCTGCTTCTATTTTGCCATTTCATTCAAATATAGCAAACTAGAGTCTAGGGCCGGCAAACCAAGATCCCAAATCAAAATCCTTGGGACACACAGCTGTCCATACCATGCAAGATCCTTACATTTTTACCAAGTAGAGCTTCTAAAAAATTGGTAAACATATGCATCTCTTGCTACATGGCAACATTCTTCACTTTTAATTTAATCAGAGATTTAGCTGCACAAATACCTTTAGAGAACAATTCATCCAGAGACTAACCATAATTTAATAAAAGACTATTTTCAAGAGAAAGCCAAATGGAATTATCTTCACTTCACTGTATATTTTAAATCACTGCCACTTATGCACTGGATTTCCTGTTCAGATTAATTCTGGATGAGTATTAGAAGACAATCATCTGATGCTAAACTGATGTTTTAAAACTAAGATAACATTTCTGTATTAGACTACAATATACGAGCAAACAAAAGAAACCACAGAATACAGAGGCATTGTTGTGCAAAATTAAAAGGGTCTCGACTCTGGCACACAGAAAATCTAGTTAACTTTGTTGTAAAACCAACAAAAGTCAATTACAAAATTCCCATTGATTTTGGTGGAGCCCAAGTATCATCAACATTATAAATATAGGGCTGGATTTAGAGCCAGGCCGGGTTAAGTTAGTGCAGGGCCTCTAGTCCCAGGACGCCTTGGGGAAAGCGACTTCTGGTTTCCCGGAAGCAACTTCCAGTTTGCTTCCGCAACTTCCAGTCGCTTCCCCAAGGTGTCCTGGGACCCGTGGAGGCCAATGGAGTGCGTCATGGGCCGGAATAATAGTTCTTCCATAATGTAGGGGTGCAATTTTTGCTGATCCCCCCCTATATCAGCAGCCCCTATGCCATATGCCCAAGGGCCCCCAGTCAGTCATCAGGATTGACTTTTAGAGGGACACCTGGGGGCTGCAACAGGGAGGAAAGGGTAAGCCCTGTTCCATGAGTGGAATACTGCTTGTGGTTCTCTAAATCAGTGTCCCTGCGGGCAACAAATTCCACAGATGGTGAAGTCGCACTGCAATGCCTTACCCAACTAGAAGTAGGTCACGATTGCTCCAAGGGGCTGTTCTGAAATGCAGGGAGGCCTGCACAGGGGGCCATGGGCTCCCCGTACCCTCCGCTGGGTGCAGCGGGGTTCGGCAACGGATGGAGAGGTCTGCTACATCTAGCAGCAGTGCTCCCAAAATGGCCGCCAATGGAGTGCTCCATGCATTGTTGGTGCCCATTTTGTGACAGCGGTACTTTGTTCCACCATCGCAAATGCTTCCGCGCGACAGCCCAATCAATCCTGCATAGGATTGGGCTGTAATTCTGAGCTAACAAGAAGTGACCACGATTTATACACCAGTGGTTTTAGTTAACAGAAAGCTTAGAAAAACGATTTGTTTCATAAATGGATTTACATCCTTTTCCCCTGAAGTGATCCAATGTGATGAATTTAAGAGGCTCTTCTGTTCCATCACTTATGCCAATGTTTATGTTCTTTGATTGCAGACTAATTAGCAGAATTACAATTGTAAATGTCACTGCATTAAAATCCTTCTGGAGAGCTGAAAACAGCACACCCACTTAGACACACATACACTGTGTTTTCTCCCACCATCTAGCACGTACAATCAGTCTTGAATTGCACCCAAATTTGAAATTATGTTAATAGTTGCCCCAATCTAACAGCCTCTTCTGACAAAGGATCTATGTCTGGAGTTTCCCAGTCTGCAGGAGCTTTCCTAATGAATGGGGCAGAAACTCATATGCAGAGGAACTCTATGTGCATGCAAAGTGGTCTCCTCGATTGAAGCACATCAGAAGCTTGCTTGCTTACGCAGGAGCATCAGATGCACACTGGGGCACACTCAGGAAGGATGCTAGATGAGAGCAATCATGTCACACACTGAAATCATTACTAAGAGAACTTTGGACTACATTCACTGAAATGTCAAGTTATCTCAGATGACCTGGAGGTTTTTCAAGCAGCAGCTTGATGGCAGAATTAGGCTGAATAAATAACTGGACAACACTCATCACATTTTTTTTAATCAGCAGAGCAACTGTCTAATATTGCAGATGATGCATTCCTACTATCAAATAATATTTGATGAAGTGTAACAAAAATATGTTGCCATGAGTTTGAAAATGTATGATCCTTTTCAAGGATCCTCAGAACAGATGTACTTTATTGAGGGAAAGGCCACAGAACTGCAACACAGACATATATCCTTGTGCAAGCTACCAGCATTTGTGTCCTTTTGAGTAAATCTTTAATGAGAGGTAGAACAGGTTTGAAACTAGATCTTTCATTCTTTTGAACATTTCCATTATGGCCATTCATGTGTCAGGAATGCTGCCACTGTGATTTTTAAAGGGGGGGGGGGGTTTGAGCCTGCAATTTTACGATATATGTTAGATAAATCTAGGACTGTGAACTTTGTGGCGACTCAGAAGCTGAAAACATTAGAAACAATCCTGTAAAATCAAATGTGGTATGTTGCTATGGGAGTAAGTTACAGATTTAGGCTGTGCCAGTCGTATATTTATTTATTTACAGTATTTTTACCCCGCCTTTCTCCCCGAAGGGACCCAAGGCGGCTATACTTTTGAACTACGATTGACCATTGTCCCGTGCTTATTCTTTTCAGTATTTTTCTGCCAATTTCCTCAAAACTACTACTACCACCCATATGAAAAGACTGCTAGGAGACATTGCACATGCATTATAAATAATACGTAACATAATAGCTTTACATGCAAGCAGGGCCAACCAAATCATGAGGTGACCTGATGCAGCTTGCGTCAGGGCAGGGGGTGGGTGGGAGGAGCAGTGGATTCAGGGTGCCCTTCACTCCGAGACTGTGGCCACCCCCTCCAACCTGCTGCGGATATCGATCCACTTCCTTCCTGCTGGCTAAAAGCAATCAAGAAATGGATCATCCACTTCACTACCCCCTCCCCTCATTCCTTGCTCATGCAGTTGGATCTCATAGGGAAGGAGCAAGGGGAGTGAACTGGTTAATTGCTGCCTGCACCAAAGAAACCATCTGGGCAGTGGTGAGCTGCTTCGCTACCCATTCCCCTCATTCCTTCCCTGCGCAGTCTACTCAAACTTAAAGGGACCATGTAAGGAAAAAGTGAGGGGAAGCAGACACTTATCTGGCTCCTTCCTTGCTGTCCCTTTAAATAAAACAGGAAATGCAGTGCACTCTTCTGAAACACATGGGAAGGAGCTGAAGTAAGTAGCTGCTTTTTCTTTTCTTTTCTTGGGAGGGTGGAATCAGGCAGTGGCAGTGGTTCAGCCATCTCTGCATGCAAGACTGCAATCCTAGGCGCACTACTGAGAATAATCTGTATTGAACACAATGGGATTTACTTCCACATAATACAACCACACCAATATAAGAATGACAAAGCAGCGTTAAAAACACCAAGGTTTCTTTTCAAGGGGAGAGACATTCAAACCCGCACTGAGAGGAGCTATTAATTCAGCAAAGGCCAGGAAACACATACTGGAATAAAAACATGTTCAATTCCTGCCTAAACACTAATAAGAGGGGGCCAGCAGCTGTATTATATTTGGGAATCCCACAAAACAGGGGCCAACACAGAGAAAGCCGTCCCACACCTCAGCACCAATTAAATGTTAGAAAGCGGAACAACATGCAGGAGGACTTTTCTTATGGCAAATCTCAAAGAGAGGCCAGGAAACACATACTGGAATAAATCCATTTGAAGATAGATTTAGAAAAAGAACATGTGCAAACTCTCTAGTACTAAGTAGCACTTTCAGGTCTAAATGAAAAGAATAGAAGCAGAAAAGAAACTTCATTTGACTGTGCTGTTACACTATCCTTTGCCTTAGTCACTTCAGACAACTCAATATACAGGTATTTGTGATTTTCTTGGTCTTTCTATAGCATGTTATTCTTTTTTCTGTTTTCTTTGTCCTCAGATGAAAAACTTATTGTGTTAAATGTGTGAGACATTGCCTTGTTCAGTTCACACAGTCTGCTGCAGCTTCCATAATCTCAGAGTTGTATATGGCAGGGCTGTGGAGACGGAAGCAATTTTGTGTGGGGTCAGAGTCGGAGGTTTTGTGTATCGACTCCACAGCCCTGGCACGTGGTTCTCTTTCAGTATGTATGCGCTTGGGGTACTGCAAAGGACATATCATGTGATCCAATGGTGCATGTGTACACCAGGGAAAAATTTTTTGAACCTTCTCCAGGGTTGCAAGTGTTTCTACCAATATATCTTGTGTTATTTGCACAATATACTCACCATGTGCAACCTTAGATACGTATGTATGTGGGCCCAAACAATAGGGCGATTATGTGAATCAGTCCTTTACCATGTTTACATGGACATGCAAGTAGAAAGTCAATCTAATACAAGTGAACCTATATCTTGTTTTGCAAGGGCAAACAGCCTCTTCATGGCTCCCATATATAGAAGGCAGCTTCAGAACTTCATAGCAATAACTGACCTCAATATTCAAGTCTTTGCATTTACTGCAAACCGACAGCTGGTCTAATGTATCTAATTCCTCAAGTACTGTATTCCACATGAGCAAACAGAAGGCAGAAACTGCATCCATGTATGATGAACAGTCGTTGCTTATAAAGCTATAGAGCTCGGTCACCAACATGCCATGACGTTATGCCATATCATCAGCCAGTTCTGTACTGCACAACAGTTTCCAGAACAATGGAGCATCTCACCTAGCATTACTACTCCCAGCATGGTTAGTTCTAACCCATACAAGATCTGGCCATATATTTTTTTACCATAGAGAAACACAGCAATGGAAGGCATGGCCTCTCCCATAGTAGAAAATAGTGGGTGTGCCATTCCTAAGATCAATTCACACAACACATCCATACATGAGCAATACCAACCACATGCATTAATGTGGGTGAATCTAAGCATGCAGCTACAGATATGGTCAGCAGCAATTCTCATTATTCCAGCTGCTGACAAAGGTGCCCCCACAAACATGGCAGTTCATGCCTGATATAGCCACAATTCGCACATTACATTTGTTCATGCCAACACAGCCCCCTAAGGAATATGAAACTACTCAAGTCAAGCCTACGAAAGGAATATATGTGGACTAGCTCAAGCTACTTAAAAACGTTTGGACATGTAGCACTATGTGATGGCATTGGTCACAATGATGCAGCCTGTTTAAAAATCAAAGTAAAAATCTCTTGCAAATGTAGACCATGCCAGAAGGCAGGATTACATAGACCAGTGGCCAGTCACAAAAACGTGGCAAGTAATCCTACTCCTTGTTTTGAACCAATATGTTTGCAAAACTGACATTGCCAGTGTCACTAATACACAATTATTAGTATTAGTCCTGAATATTAGTCCCTGATCAAGACTTTCATTCAACAGATACAGTACTAAAAGAATAAAGTTAAATATGGAAACAAGAGATGAAAGCTAACTGTGATGATGGAAAAGAGGTGCAATCACGAAAGGAGTGAAATCCTTAGGCCCCATTTCCCAGGAGGAAAATTGCACCTTGGGTGTAAGTGATAACGCATGTGAATGTAGCAGATTTTGCAGTCACTGCATGTGTAAAATAAGGCTGATTTACATACAGAATGAGTTGGGGAAAAACAGGGTGTGACTGGAACAGCACTTGACAAGGAGGAAAACCAAGATAAGGCATTCTTTGAACTCTCCCACTATCTCTTTCTGGTTTTCATTGCTGCAGAGATAGATGAGATCAGAATATCAAACCTTGGGCTACAACCAAGACTGACACAAATCTGAATGAGAGTATATCCCCCTTTTCTTATATTTTAGCCCCACTTTCATAACTTGCTTTGCTAATCAAGCATCAATAAATAAATGGGATTAAGTATGTGTTACTTATCATGTAAATGACAATGACGCTCAGCCTGATTTTAATGGTGGTGCTGGAGATTAGAATTAGCTTTCTTTTTGCATATCAGGAAAACCAATTGCGGGTCCCCTGTGTAGGGAAGGACGGATGTCTCCTAGGAGTACCCAAATTCTATATTCTCAATTCCAAGACTTGCAAATGAGAGACGTTAAAAACAATGGGGATTTACTATAAAATGTGCAGGTCACACTTTCTTTCTGCAGAGTCTGGAAGCACATAGAGACACTGACACTACAGTATTACCTGTGCACCACTGGATCCTGTGCTACTAGACAAGCACAAATGGAACTTCAACTTCCTAAAAGCTAATAGGAATTAAGTCACACAAGCCCTATCATCACTGTTGCTTTTTAGAATGTACCCATCTAGGTTTCGGTTTTAATTTCTCTAGAATGTACATTTGGTATTTGGGCTGGTGCCTCTGAGGACATGGTGAGCTCCTTGATTCAGTAATTATGCTCAAGCCTGTTAATTCAAAACAAGAATCTCCATTTGAATTGCAGATTTCCCTTCAAGTTTAAGATGCTGGCAGTACTTATTCTACACATGCTACAGGATTAGTAACCGCTTCAATCTTTTCAATGCAGAGACATAAGAATAAACGAAGCAGGGGTTAACCAGATCTGACAGCGTTCATTATCACTGAATGGCAAGGTAGTTATCCTGTATGTCTTTTCCTTGCTTACATTAAATCTGCATGAATTTGTAACAACCAATCTTATTTTCTACAATTCCTAATATTATACTCTTCAGATACAGCAAAGTGGGACAGAAAAGGATTTAACAAAAACTTTTCCTGCAGAAAATATCATTTTCCCCAGAAAGTAATTCACAAAGACAACAACATATTGTCCACTAAAGAATGATATTCATTGGGAAGTGTTTCAGGTGAGAGAACTACTCTGCTTCTTTCCACCCACATGCAATTTTTCTCTTTATAGCTTATAGCTGTGATATACAATCAGCAGACTCAAATGTATTTGTTCCTGGACTACACTTATGACTGGAAACGGGGAGCAAAATGCTTGAATGTCAGGAGAAGGTTAATTTAGAACCCTTCTAACTGACATGCTAATTTTGTATGTGGAGATAACTTTTCTATGTAGAGATGTATGCAAACCTTTGAAACCCCAGTTGTGGTCTGCATTGATACAGTTCTGCCAACAGTTCCATCATGCAATAATCTAGCTGTCATTCAGCTTGACTCCAAGTTGCTCTAGGTTTTGCTCATTTACATCCCTTGTGAATACAGTGAGTGGTCTGTATCCCACAATTCTTTGCTCAGATGACAGGGAAAGGAACGGCTGAAGGGAGAAAGTTCCTTTCTTTGGCCAGGGCAAAGCTAAAAAGTCCTAACCACACAATTCTAGACAGGTCTACTCAGACAACATAAGCCCCAGACTTACTCCCAGGGAAATCTGTATGGGGAGTACTGCCTTAGAGCCTGATCCTAGGCATGTTTAGTTGGATTTAAGCTCCACTGTGTTCAGTGGGAGTTGTTTATTATTATTATTATTATTATTATTTATTAACAGTATTTATATATCGCTTTTCAACAACAAGTTCACAAAGCAGTTTACAGACAAAATCAAATGATTAAATGGCTCCCTGTCCCAAAAGGGCTTACAATCTAAAAACTTGAAAGTTACTTCCAAGTAAACGTGCATAAAACTGCACGTTTTATTACTTCCTGGTAACAGACCTCACTGGAAGATCATTCAGAAGCAGGAATAAGTAATGCTGGATGTTCCGGTATTATTAAGGGTACTATCATTGGGGAAATTGCAGTGAGAATTGACCACTAAATGAAGTGAAAGTGTGTGCCCAACAGACAGAACAGATAATTTCCTTCACTGGGCCAGCTTTCGTAGCTTAAAACAGGTGTGTTTTTTTGCAAGTTTCCAAATCACACACAATATTTTGGAATGCAAAGAAAAAATGAAAGGAAAAAAGAAAAGAAAGGATTTTTTTCCCTTGCATATCAAGTTTGGTGGCTTAGTACCTGCTTGCTTTGAGAAAAAAAAGGAAGTTTTAGGACAGCCTACTTGGATAACATTTCAGTTGGGCTTGCTGGGTGAACAAGCAACTTGGGACATGGGTCTAAAAAAAAAAAAAACCCACTGCCAAGACCATATAAAAGCTCATCAGTCAGGAACATTGCTGCATCTAGTTCCTTTCAAGCGGCAGCAAACACTTTGGCAGAGGGGAGAAGAAATGAAACAAAACGCAACCTGGTATCCTGCTAGCTAAGCTGGCACCTCAAGATAAAGATTGTCATTATAACATTCCTGCTTCTTTTAAAAAGAGAGGAACTGTGGAACTGACAGCATAGAACTGCTCATGTAAACACAAATGGGTGTCCAAGAGAAAATTCTGTTTTGACACTAGTCCCCCAAAATCAAAACCAACTGCAGTAACTTTTTGTATGCCTTGCTGATTATCTTTCTTGTAGTGCAGATGGGTGGAGGGGCATAGTGTTCCAACCTGTGGGGTCTTCCCATTAGACCACACCCAACCTGTAGGAAATGTACAGTATATATACTGTAGTTTCTGGTATGTGATCTAAAGAAAACTAGCAATGGGGACACTAATTGCAAGACATACAAGGAAGATAATCAATTCCATTCCATTCTTGTGCAGTCATTACCAAAGTGCTGAGAGCATATGTTGAGAGCATATGGGAAAAGCTTTGTATATTCTTCACACATCTGTGACTGCAACACACAGGCACTGAGCCTTGAATCTAACATGGAATTTGGTGGGGGGGGGGTTGGGGGGGATCTCAGCTTTCAAACATTAAAAACACACACATTTCAAGTAGAAATCCAAAAGCTGCAGTCTACTAATGCCTTTACCATTTGATACCTTTTATGTATCGTTTGGTTGGTATCGGACTGTAGCTTTTGGATTTTTCTAATGGACTAACATAGCTATCAAGAATACATGATTTGATTATTGTAAAAATGAGACAGTGGAGTCTCTGCTCCACTGCCTCATTTGGAGTCTCGGCAGTGGAGTCTTTTGGATAAATCTCAAAAGCCAGCTGAGAAGGTCTTGTACTGGTCAAAGGATGAGTGCTCTGAATAGCTTTTGGACCCTCTTCTAGTAGAAACAGAATAAATGCTGTAGAATGACTAGTATTTGCCCAACAGCACAATACTATGCTTGTCTACTCAGAGGTAAGTCCCATTGTGTCCAATGGGTCTTACTCCCAGGAAACTTACTCCCAGCATTGTAGCCTAATTCTTCTTCCAGGGTCAAGAATTTGAATTATCTTTGAACAACATTTGAAAATCACAGCATCTCTGCCATTGTGGTCCCAGATCCTGGGACAAAGACAGACGATGCAGCAATCTGGCTGAAGCTAAGGAGATCTGGCTCTGGGTGGTGCTTAAATGGCAGACCACCTGGGAATGCCATGCATGTTAGCTTGAGTTTCATGGAGGAAAGACGAGGATAGAAATGTAATAACAAACAATACTGAGTGTCTATATTAGGCCTATGCATGATTTGCATCTGTGTTTTCACAGGGTTCAGTCCCCATACTGACTCCTAAAATGAATGCACATACAGTCATAACATTTTCAGTGTCTTGTGATCTAGGAGGCCACACAGTATGATACCTTGGTCAAATAGAGTGAGAACAGACATGCTTTAAGGCTGCAAAAAGCTGGTATATTTCATGCAAAGGTTAATCCCCTCTCTCCCCCTTCCCTTTCCATGAATATTGAAGAACATCTGAACAAGCTGTTCAAATGAAAAAGCTCATTGAGTCATTGCAAATCACAAGTTTGGCTGCTACTGATCTTCCAGGTACACTACTTATTTTGCTAACTGAGATTGGAAGATTATACCAAGAGACAGTATCCTAGACCTAGACAAGTGTAGGGGTGGGGGAATTTGCTGGCTATGCTTAAATTAACCTCTCTCCCTGTTCAGGGCTTTTGATCAGCCTCAATCCAGGGTTATCATAGGCTGCAGTGCTATACGAATTTACATGGGAGTAAGTCCCATTGAACTCAGTGGAGCTTATTTCTCAAATAGACAAGTACTATACAGGATTGTCCTTCTAGGGTCTCCAACTTCTGATGGAGAAAGCACAGCCCAGACTCCCTAACAGATGACAGGTGAGATTATCAGCACTGTGACCATAGCGCTTTTTACAACAGTGTTGGGAAAAGAGGGGAGAACATGGACTCAGTCCAGGCACCCACCTCCTTAACGGAACGGCATTGTGACAGAGTGTCATGAGCACATCAGGACAGAGTGTCTGAACCTGCAGTGGACCTAGGTTTTCTGTTTGTTTTTCACCGTTTGGGCCAGCTTGCTGACCAATGCACTGAAACTCTGGTAAGAAGAAATGGCCAGGCAGTGACCTAACATTCGCACATTTACCTGGGAGTAGCCATCACTGAAATGGGGATGAGCACCACACCCTAGAGTTGGAAACGACTGGACTTAATTGTTAGGGGTTACCTTTACCTTAACCATCACTGAACATAGTGAGACTTCCTCCTGAGTACAGGATTGTACTGCAATCCTCCTTAAATTAAGAAAAAACGTTTTGAGTACTGTACTTATTATAGCACACCTGAATACAATCATGAGCAACATAAACTATATATTTATTTTGAGACTGCAAACTCCATTTATGCATGGTGGCCTTGAATGAAAACACATATGGGAAAACTTCCAGGGTCCTTGAATGTATTGATAAAGTACTGATGTAATGGTTGTGCAACTGGAGTCAAATAGGAATTCAGATTGGCTGATGGCTTTTTCACAGACTTTCTTCTTTAGGTCAGTAAAATGAATCTGGAAAAGGAGGTATATCACAGTGTGATTGATTGCGCTGATCATAATTTGCTCAGCTCAAATGTAACTATAGTTCATGGGGACAAGAAAACAAAGGAGGAAATCAGATTGGATGGGGGGGCAGTAAGCCCGAGGTTCAGGCACTAAGGGCCAAATCATGGTTTGCTTTTCTATATTAAGGGGCAGCCCAATCCTAACCAATGCTGGATATGCGGGGCTGCATGGCCCACACTGTCTCCAGCGCTGGGGAGGAGTAGGCTGGAGGTCTCCTCGAGGTAAGGGGACATTTGGAGCCCCAGCCTCCAAAATGGAGCTACTCAGATCTGCGTGAGCCTCATAGCTGGTGCAGATCCAAGAAGCCCTGTGCAGGCAGAAAAAGCCTGGGAAGGGGCATAGGATTTGGTGTGCACCAGAGCCGCTGATCCCGCCCCCTCCCAGGCATGTTCTGCCAGCTCCCTGACCTCCTTCAGCTCCCATATCATTCAGAGCACACCTTACATGCTCTGGCATGCAGTGCTCCTGGATGCAGCACAAGCGGGATGGTGCAGGCCTTCCCACCGGTGCCCGCTACCTCTCCAGGTTTTGCAACATGTTTTCTGGCACGTTTGCAACACCCTAGGCTGGCGCAGCGGTTGCTGTGCTGGCATAAGACGTCGATAGGATTGTGTTGACAATGTATGTCTCTTGACCGATTCTAACAGTATGAACGTTCCCACCCCCCTCATAGCTGGATGTCCTTTAATTTCAAAATCTGAATGTCAGGTGACCAATTCTTTCGGATAAAACTGTTCTTGAACATTCTGTGATTTCCCTTCTATTACAAGATAGGATGAAGTTTGACAGACAGTGTTATCTTCCGAGAAGTGCCTGTTCTGGTGCAAAAAGCAGTGCCATATAATAGGTTAGCAACAGGTAGGACAAGCCTTTCAGCCTTTTGCTAGGGTACTTAATCTCAGTCTTTGAGCTTCAAGCAAGCACATGGACGGTAATTGTGTGACTGCAGCATTCAACATCATTGGCTCTAGATATCAGGGTCTATCATGCTGTAAAAGGCTGAGAAATCAAATATATTATTGTGTACACTTGACAGGCGGCACTAGTTTCAGAAAACCATCTGTCTTAATTTGCTGGTTTTGAAGCAAGGAGCAAACAAAGTCTAGATCTTTTGCTCTCATTTGGTTTGTACTTGGAGTGGGACAAAACCAGAGAGAAAGTCCTGTGGCAATGGAAACTCTGTCGAGAGTTTAAAAATACCAAATGCATCTTTACTTACTTTTTGTTTTTGGAAAACAATTGACTTTTGGATAACAGTGGGCTTGAGAGCACCCCAAATGCACTTTCAGTCTCAGGGTAATCTGAACAATTGTAAAGCAGTTTGAATTTCTGGCCTTTTACCATAACTTCATGATGTCTAATGAGGGGGCATTAATGAGTGCAAGATAACCCTTTGTAGTGTTTTGAAGGCTGTCATGACAACAGTGAATGCAGGTCAATCGCAGTTTGTAGCTGGTCAATCGCAGTTTGTAGCTGGTCAATCGGTTTTGTGCTCCATTTTAGGAGATCATCCTGTGCTTACACACATCGGGATCACTTACAGGCTACGTGGGGTCTGGTACGTGCTGGGGCATATGAATGACACCACTGCCTCTTGGAGGTTTCTTTATGTTCTGCCCCATGGCAGGCATCTCCATATGCCAAACAGTTTGTATACAGAGGCATGTTGACGTGTGCTGTGGCTTACCAATCAAATATTCTCTCCACAGCATCACCACAAACCATGGTGAAAATCCTGCATGGCAAGTTGTTGTACATGGAAAACGTCTTGAATGGGGACAGTTAGCACAGATGTGTGGATTAAAAAAAATCAATGATTTTTCTTTAAATTAAAAGCTGGATGTTTTAATTTAACTCTGTCTTACATTTCAGTTACATTTGGTGTCTCTTAAAAAAATAACCCGTGTAAAACTGAAATCTGAATTTACTACACAGTAAAGCTGACACCGAAAACTGAATCCAGTGACCTGCTGTCAAATGCATTAATGGCCCAATCCTATCGTTGGCTGGCTCGTAGTACGCAGTGGTGCTGGTACGGGCTCTGCTGCATGCTATGGGCCAGACAGGAACCATGATATGATGGAGAGGTAAGTAAAGCAATTAAGTAAAACAAAAAACCCTCCACCATGCCATGGTCTCCAATGACCATACTTAGATTTGCTCCAGTCCTTTGGCTGGCGTACGTCCGAGTGGGTCCAAGGGCCTGGAAGGGGGCATTGGATATCAGTGCCACCACTGCTGCCAGTATCCAACCCCTGACCTCCCCTCACACAATCCCTGCCCTGATCCTCTCCTCCCTGCAGTACCGGTGGTGGCTGGTGTTGCTATCTACGTACCAGCGCTGGCGGTGACTGGGCGGTTCAGTGGTACGGTCACCAGCCATTCACAATGGTGGGCCCATTCCGCATGCTGTCACTGCGGCTGCAGTGCCAGTGTCCCAGACCTTCTGCTGACGGAACGCGAGTTCTGTCAGTGGAAGGCCTGGATAGGATTGGGCCATTAGTTAAGCTTGCCTTTCAGTGTAAAAGAGTGAGGCTCTGTACACACAAATACCTGCAAATGTAGCCTGACAGGCCCCTTTAAAACTGGAAGAGCCATTTCCCAATGGAATGATCAGCAGCAGTGGGGAAAGGAGTGCTGTTTCCTTCCATTCAGTCCATGGAGCTGAGATGGAGTACATCCACAGATTTACTCATTCGGCACTCCATACAACCCTCCTCCTTTGTCCCTCCCTTTTTTATATTTTTCCACACAGGAGCTTCTATGACTAAACTAGAGCTATTGCCCATACCGTAGTAATGTGCTGGTTTTGGCAAGAAGAAAACATTGCCTTTTGCTGCTATTCAACCTATGATCTCTTCAAAAGATGCAAGGTGAGTAGAGTGATGAAACTGAATGGAAATGACAGAAAAACCTGGAATGCCTTGACTTGAAAAGGCTACCCAGAATTCCCTGCACTTTGCTAACAGAACCTTCTACTGAACCATGTAGCTTGAGGCTGACATTATAACTGCTTCAGTGGAGCAAATGCACTTCACAGTCTACTTCGAGGAACGCTTTCCCTGCGCATGCTTAGAGGGTACTACTACATCCAGTTCCTTCATTGTCTACTTTCAGCTGGTATTTTTTGTTGGTTGAATGCTCACAAACACAAGGCCTCTATCCTCCAAAGTTTAGCTTGGCAAATGAAAACAACCCCATCACACAAACTGTTCAAAAGTGAATGGTATTCCTTGCCTTTTCTGCCTTCAAAGCAGAGGGCCAAAGTGAGATTTCTTATCTGTTCTTGTAAAAGAAGTGGCAGGCAAGATGAATGCCTATTTTCTTTTCAATCACTGCCACTTCTCAGATGCAAGCAGCCAGTCATGACAACCCTCTATTCTGGTTAGCGCACACACCTTGTGAAAATTATCCTCCTCCTTGTTCTGATTTCAGTGCAATGAAGAGCAGCAAAGAAAGGCTACTGCTGCAGGGACATGGTGCAGAGTGTTAGAAGGTTCACTCGTTTTGATATAGTATTGAAAGTCCATTACTGCGATGAATAGTCATGATCAAGGCTGTGCTTCTGAAGTGTCACTGTGAGGGTTTTGACCCTTAGAGCAGCAAACATTGGAATAATCACAGGACAAGAACGACAAGGTTATGTAGATATACCGTATGCTGGTTTATGTTTACTTTGAAGGCTCATTCATAGTTTAGCTTATACTTTTCTTTAAGCAAAATTCTGACTACTCTATTCTCTGGTTATCCATCTTTCGTTGCAGGACTGGAACGAGAGTCACCCCAAAAAGAGCTCTGGGGAAAAATTGCTTTGAAAAAGTTGGTCGAGCTGTGCAATTCACTTTGAATGGCTGGTGAAGGATGGCAGGCCAATTCTCCTCCCCCAAGCTGGCTTGCCAGCAATGTCAGACTCCACCCTCTCCCCCACTTCTCTCTGTTGCCCCCCAAACTATCAGTAGGGCTGCCTGAGGGGATAAAGAGCATGTGGTTCAAGCAGGAAAAAGAGGATCATTCTTCCCCCTGGCATGCTCCTCATGACTTCATTTTTTTTAATCATGTCCTCAAAGGAGATTGGACAGAAGGAGAGACAAGAGCACAACTGTAAGGAGATATCCTAACCCCCTTCCCTGCTCCTTTGTCTCCTTTGCTATGAAGAAGAAGAAGAAGAACTGCAGAATGGATGAGAGGGAGGGCTGGCAAGTGGTGACACTGAACTACTACGGTAAGAGGGTTGGATTTGGCCCAGGAACCAACAGTTGCCAACCTAGAACTAAAGGCCAGCCCTGCATATAAATCAGGGTGGTACCCTAATGCAGCACTGTATGTCCAAGCTGGGGTTGGCAGTTAGCACAGAAGAGTTTCCCAAAGGGGAAAGGAACTTTCCCCTTCCAATGCCACCCTCACTGAGCACATTCTGTCTTTGTTTATTCAGAAAGGAAGCCTTGCTCCTGAATCCTAATTAGCTGTGTGCAAATACCAATAATAATGTTTCTAATTGGGAGTGTTCTCTGCTAAGGTCTCCTGGTGTGTGGCAGCAGCTAAAAACATGTACATTAAGACCAGTCAGGCAAAATGTATGATCAGATTACAAGCCATGCTTAAAAGATATACAGCTTGACAAGAAGAACTCTGCTGGCATTTGGAGTGATAGATGGAGAAATGGCTATAACTACTGCTGCCACAAAACATTCCCCAAAGGCAGCAAAATGCCCAGACACACAGCAGAGGAGTCAAATATTTTATAGCTAGTTCTTTTGAAGGTAAATAAATACTGTGACTCTGCACAGTGTAATGCATATGTTTCGGCGTTTTCTCAGATGAGGAAAAGTCTGAAAGGGTTTTCAGCCAATAGCCGGATAAAAAGCTGGATGGGACAAAACCTAAGGAAATCCTGATATCTCTCCCCCCCCCCCCATGGATGATTAAGACTCTCCATTCAATGTGATGCAAGCACTTCTCCCTAGAAAAGCATTTTGATTTTTAAAGAAAGCATGAGGACATGAAGACCATTCCACAGAAATCAGGCGCAATCCACTGGGAAGTTCTCCTGCGCAAACCCTGATGAAATAAATGGAAGCTCGAGCCTTCTCAGTGAATTGTGCTCAACATCCATCCGTAACTGTGCAAAAGATTGTTTGAAGCTCTTTCAAATCTCATTAGTGTGGTACAGATAATGATAGGGGTTTGTCAAGGGGCACTAGAATGCTGTGATGTCTGCCTGTTTCAATGGAGGTATACAAAAAAGGGGGATCAGCTACACTTATAGGACCATCACATTCCCAAGTATGGAACAAGGGTTTAATACTCAAGAACTCTTAAGATAATAGGCATCTGGAAACACTATAATGGGCTAAAACAACCAATTTTATCAGTGCAGTCATAAACAACATTACTGTTGAAAAACACAATAAAAATACAATCTTGATTACCGGTACTATCTACCACATGGATTTCAAAGATCTAGGAGTGTCTGTCTTTTTTTAAAAAAAAACATAGTACTTGTGCTTCCAGAACCAATGGCTTATGTCAATAAGCAAGAATACATTATGAAAGGCAATTTTGCTAAAGTCAGTGGAATCTTTTCACATCACTGACCAGTTAATTTAACAATGTCACATATTTAGTTCTATATATTTTTTTTTAAAAATGTTCATATTTTACTCCTGCAGGCATGTGTTCTTACCTGGTACACTAAACAAGCTTAAAAGTCTGCTATTTATAAAAGAGGTTAGTCTTACCAAAGATTTTGGGATACGGTACTGAATTCATTCAGTAATATTCCACTCTGTTCATTGCAACTGTACTAAAATGCCATGCCACACATAACATGCTGTTAACAGCAGCAGTAATTTCACAATCTGACAACATTTCCTTACAGCAACTGACTTATCGATGTTGCACAGAATCGATGCTGAATTGAAACATTCTGTAATAACTTTATAACTGACACAAACAAACTACCACAGCCCAGGACAACATCCAACAGTACAATATTTGGAAGGAAAATGCAACAGTGGTAGTCCTCATGAGTCGGAAAATTAAGAGAGAGGAGGAAAAAAAAAAAGGCACCCACCTAAATACACAGAGTCACACTCATAGCAGGGAAGTTTAACACCCTGGCTTGCGTGCCCACAGTTCCTCTTCTACAGTCGATCCTCATAACAACAGCAGAGATAGGATCTGAGTAGCAGCTCGAACTGCTTGTCTACTACTATGCAGCCAGTCCTGGCTTAGTTAGTGTTTCTGATTTAAAGAGAAAAAGACAGAAGGGAGGGCGGGATGGAGGGGAGAGAGAGCAGCAGTTACCAGCTTGTGCTCAGTCATTAGCTGGTCTGACTCACTCTTCTGCCAGCAGAAGCATCAGAAATTCTGTTACCCTGGTAAAGTTACAGTAGAGAGAAGAGGGAATGTGTGAGCAAGGGAGGAGGAGGCCATGGTGTGTGTGTGTGTGGGGGGGAGTGTCTGACTCCAGTGTCATCATCAGCACTGTGCCTACAGGGATCATTGAAACAGCTGCTTGTCAGAGACTTAACTAGCTTCTATAGGTGAAGAGGACTTTCCCTTTTCCCTTCATTTGACCACACTGGCATTCTCGTTTCCTCTACAGATATTTCTGTAATGCAGTCCCCCATACCTCAGTGGAGCCTTGAGTATTTTTTACACAGTGGGGGGGGGGGGCAGAGAAGCGTGCTTTGGTAATTCACTAGCTTCCATTTCCTGCACAGAGATAGTTGTTCCACTGAGTGGACAATTATATCCCAGCTCTTTCTTGTGTCGGATTCTATCTGCTTTACTTTTTATTGGGGGTGGGTGGGGGTGGCTGGATGCACAAACCCTTCTGCAAGCTAGGCAGAGGCAGGAAAAAATAGGGGGCGAACATGCCTCACAATGCACACTGGGATGTGCACCGTACCCAAGTGCAGGTGTCTGTCCGCACTGTATTATACTCTCAATGGTATGGACATTCTGATGTGCACACCCACCCACAACTACCTAGTTATGTGTAATTATGCGAGACTAAAGCTGTATTGGGGCACACATGGGCAAAGTCTATTGTGAAACTAAAGCTAGCAAAGCAACAATTTGAGCCTGTAGCCGGCACTTTCCAGGATAGTCTATGATGAGCATAGGTTCGCAAATCCAACTTTGGTCTTCCCTCCTCAAATTATGCATGGGCTAGTGCATCAAGGCAAGACAGCAAAATCGAATCAAAACTGTAATGCTATATCAGCAATGTTGCAATGCATTTGCACATGTAAAATGTCAACTCACATATACTGGTGTATTGCTATAATGTGCATCAGTTTGTGCAACTGCTTTTTCACAGAAAAGACCAGCCCTGCATGCACAGAAGTTGTTTGAAAAAGCAAAGATTTCTGAGACATTACATGGATATCCAACAGTACCGAGAGAGAAAAGCAGAAAACTCCACAGAAATTAAAAGAAAATGTTTTTGCACATCCCTGTGGTGATCTGGATGGAGTGGTTTCCTTTCCTGCACCACAGACGATCCAATCATACTGTATTTTTCACAAAAAGGATCTGTGTGGTACAATCCAGACACATATTTGGTTTATTTTTGAGAGTGTTCTTAGGCAAATCAAATCTTTTTAAAATGCATTATTTATTTTGATTGCATCACTGAAAATACTCTTAAGCCAGAGCTACACTACAGGCAGAGGCTCTACCGCTGCCTCCTGCCTCTGCTCCGCGCTGGAAGCGGGGGAGTGTCTTCCAGCCTGTTGTCCCTCATGTTGTCCCGCCTTCTTAAGAAGAAGATTGGAGGTAGAGTTCTGACTGGCATGCAGCCACTCTCCTACGATTGGTAGGCTGCAGTAGCTCCGCAAACTGCCCCCTAGCTCTGCGTCCCCGCCCCCTGAAAAATAGAACACCAGCTTCAGGTACGCGCCTGCCGTGCGGAGGTCGCGGCGGCTCCGCCGGATTCAAAAATCAGGTCAGAAGCTCCGTGACGCATGTAATGTAGCTCTGGCTTTAGAGTTCATACATTTGCACAGTTCTCCTAAATACAGCCATCGCATTGGAACTAGTATCTTGCACCACAATAATAAATACATTGGGTGCAATCTAGTGAAAGCCCGAATGCATTCACAAGTTATTTCAAGTATGCATCTGGACTTTTTTGTTCTTTTGATACAGCAGTACCTTCCAGCAACCCACAAAACAATCTGTAGCCCCATGAAGCAGCATATGGTTCACTCATCATCAGTAGGGTTCTGGATTTCAGTGGAAGGAACGGCCCAATCCTAAGCCAGCTGGGCGCTGGCGTACTGTGTGTTGTGATGGTGGAGGCTGCTATATGGCAGTCACAAAGCAGCCCACGGACATTGCTGGAGCGTGGCGGGGGGGCGGGCCACCCGGGGGTGACGCGCGCCAGGGGGGTGACGCGCGCACCCCCGTGCGTGTCACCCTCCGGATGCTCCGAGGCCGGCCTGGGAACCGGCCTCGGAGCGTCCGACCCCGCCGGCGCTCCAGGGCCTTCTGAAAGAAGGCCCAGTGCGTCAATACGGGCACTTTTACAATTTTCGCACATGCGCAGACCGTTGAGGGCAAGATTGCCCTCAAAACGGTCTCTGCGCATGCGCGAAAATTGTAAAAGTGCCCGTATTGACGGAGTGCACGGGCCTTCTTTCAGAAGGCCCTGGAGCGCCGGCCGAGCTGGACGCTCCGAGGCCGGCTCCCGGGCCAGCCTCGGAGCATCCGGAGGGCGATGCGGGGCGGGGGGGCACCCAGGGCAGGGTGCAGCCGGGTCGCCCCCCCAAATCGTTCCTTTTACGGAACATTATCGGGGCCTCACTAGGGTGACGCGCGCCCCCCCGCCTTGGGGTGACGCGCGTCCTAGTGATCCCACTGAAGCAGCCTCCACCGTTGCGCACTGTTGGGCCGCTGGCGGGGAGGCCAGAGTGGCCTCCCACACGCCAGCAGACGGTCAAAGATTCACTGGAGCACATAAGGCAGTACAGGGGGTGGGACGGGGTGGGGGGAGGGCAGAACAGGGGAGGGGTGGATGGAACAGAGCGGGGGTGGGGAGGAGGGCAGATCAGGCCCAGGAGGGGGGCAGGTTTGGCGGCGGTGCACACTGAATCCTGACTCCATTCCCGGGCCTGATTCGCCTTCCTGGGTCAACACAGATCAAGCTGGTGAAGGTCCAGGTTGACCCATGGAGGCTGCTGGGGGTTACCACGGGGCAAGGGAACTAATGTTTCTTTACCCTGAGGAGCCCTCCAAAAATCTCCCATAGGATACAGCGGAAGCTGCGCCGGCCCTGCTGCATCACTGCGCAGGAATTTGGTTAGGATTGGGCTGTAATAATTAGATCAGTGGTTCTCAAACGCTTTAGCACCGGGACCCACTTTTTAAAATGACATTCTATCGGGACCCACGTAGCTTTACGAGACTTTAAAAAAAGTGATCTAGAAATAAATAAATGCATTTATTTACAAGTAAAGAGCTCAGCTGGTAATTAGCAGCTATCTTGCAAACTGCAGGAGCTCTGCTCTTTGAAGGGCAATTAGCAACTACCTGATTTTTGAATAGCTACAGGGCTTATGGCAATTACTTATCTGATCTTTCCATCACCTGGAACCCACCAGAAATCAGGTTGCGATTCGACCCACAGTTTGAGAAACACTGACTTAGTTTAAAGTGCAGATGTATATGCTAATGTATAAAATATACATCCTCTCTGGATTTTAACACATAGACATGTCCCCTTTGAAACCTCTAATGCATGTATTCTGCAACTAGGTGTCATTCCACTGTTTGTTTCGTCCTTCCCTTCAGCTGCACTATAGTGGTATCCAGCAATTGAACACAACATTAGACTTCATAGAAGGTATGATAAACACATTGTGTTTTTTCCCATTTTTTTGCCATTATTGGACACTTTTAACTCAGAAGCCCTTTTGTAAGTTCGGCAGCTAAAAACTGCAGGCTTGCCTTTTGTTTGGAAATTCCATTATTCTCCAAACACGTGCTGTTTGTGGATTTGGCTCCTCCTGTCTGGAATGGCAAACCTCCTCCAAGACTAGTATGTGCTTAGCGAGAGGGCAACTAAACTTGTCCATCTAGGTCAAGGGGTTGGGATGGAGTGACCAGGTGAGTTCCACACCTCCAATCAGGTAACTTGATGACATCATCAAAGCAAAGGTATATACAGGTATTTCCCAGCCCACTGGAAGTGTTGGTTTTTCTCTGCTAATCACCTGAGTGACCCTTCAATTTGTGTATGTATTCTGCCACTCAGAGAGGAGCATTCATTTGCTCACCCATGAGTGCAATAAGCAATGTTGAGCAAAATTCCTAGCTTAAGCTAGGGACTGTCTAGCTAGATTGCAATCAGGAACATTTTGTTGCTTTGTCTGCTAAGTGACTCCAGCCAGTCAGGACACGTGGGGGGAGGGGAAGGTTGTGGGCTGAGAGTTTAGAGTAGTATCCCAGCTCCATCTGCTGGGCATTAATGGTTATTGTATTCATTTAATGAAAGCTTTTCTTTGTTCTTTCCAGCCAAACTCCGGCATTTTCCATCAGCCAGCTTGTACTTTTACTACCCACTTTTCTCTCCCCATATTGTTTAATCCTCTTTCAGTTTAGACTTTTAATAAACTAATTACATTTTGACCCTTTATCTGCCTAGTCCAGTGGTTCCCTAACTGGGGCGTCGTGACGCCCCAGCCGGGAACAACGGGTTGCTATGCCCTTAAGGGGCATGGCAACCCACGGTGACGTCGACGGCGCGCCCGGGATCGCGCCGCCGCTGCCACCGCCGTGCCCGGGATCGTCCTTGTTACCTTCATTGGTGGGCAGTGGATGTCCGGCGGGGGTTGTGGGGAGCCTGTGGACCCCTCCGCAGGCCTCCCCAAGTGTCGGAGCTCTGCTCTGACGCGATCGCAACCCACTTCTGGTTTCGCGTAGTACTTAGAGCAGCGGAGGGCCTTCCCAGGAGTTAGGGAACCTCTGGCCTAGTCAATGTTCATAGGTAATTCAATGGATTATCACGTTTCTTCACCCGGCAGGTGCTACTGTGGGTTTGATGCTAATAAGAACCCCATGGGGTTCAGTGCTTTCATGGGAGGTATTTTTTTTTTTTTACCAAGATGGCTCCCCTCTGCCTGCTCTTTGTTACCTGGGATTTTGTATCTAACAGCAGATACAAACTACCAAGGATTTTCCCTGTTCAGCTGCTAGTCCAGGAAAGGGAAAGTAGGGAGCAGGAAGGGGGTATGGGTGTGCTAATCGCTAGGACTACTCAGACTTCTTCTGGGAGTCCCTTTCCCTAACACAAGGGTTTCCAATTGAGCAAAGAGTCTCTCTAAAGCATTAGTTAAATCGTTAATGGTTGAAGGGAAGCACAACCTTCTCCAGTTCCTTGCAACCAGACAGTAGTTAGTCTAGACATGCAAGCAATCACACATGGAAAAACAGAAAACCTCAATGGTATGAAAGAACCTCTAGCTAGCTTATGTGTGACGAGTAACCCTTGTAGTGGTTTTAGATCTTTTCTCCCACATATGTTTTAATTTGCAATCTGGTTGCTAGGAAAATACAACGTATCCACAAGACAAGTACACCCTTTAGGGAAATCATATAACCAATTAAGAAACAAATCCCCAGTTACATAAATCTCAGTACAAAATCCATGCGTGTCGCACCAGTTCAGAAAGATGTATGTATTACTCAAAGCTTGTCCTTTTCAAGTACTTCAAAGTGGTGACTAGGAAAGCATCATCTCCTTACACATCCTTACACTAAAGAAACATCCTGCAATACTTGGCATCCTCAATAGTTCTGTAACAAACATCTGGGTTGTTGCTTCTTCAACTACCTTTTCACAACATTCATTGTCCCTGCTGTTGCTGCTTCTGAAACAATCAGTCATTTCAAATGCATCTCGTTTTGCTAATTCAGTAGAAAATGCCAGAGAATGCTGCCTCCCTCTACAATTCGACAGGCATAAAAGCTTCTGTTGTACGGCTACTGTGATAGCACTACCATACCTATGAATTATTCAGTCCACTGAAGTGTAATTGCATTAAAAATAGGTCACCAAAGATGCCGCCAAGTGCAAATCACAAAATGGGAAACACAAAAGCAAGGTTTGCCTTGGGTAGCCAAAGGAAAGCTGAAAGACTGACCAAAGCCAATCCTTAACTCTGGACTGTATGTATATATTTACATTAACACAAATGGATTCTTACCTAACATTTGCAAAACACAATATCTGACTGTTTGAAGAGTTAATAGATACAAAGCAATCATGTGGGTGCCACAAAGCATCCTACATTCAAACTGTGCAATCTGTGCTGTTAACTCTTTTGCAATTTTCTATTGGGGGGAACATTTAGGACTCATTTGCAAAACACATTGCAGAACAATTTGTGATAATTCTCATGACAATATGTGATGGAAATGGTGGAGGCACAGAAAATATGTGCTAACGTTCCAAAGAACAATACCAACAATTATAATTGTTGTTAATAATATATTGTAATGTATTTATGAGAGCTGGTATAGCAGAGTGGCTAAGAGACTGACAGTCCAATCCTAACTAACCAATCCGCTGCATTGCATCCAGCTTGGGGGTGGGGGTCCTGGAGGTCTTCTCAAGGTAAGGGAACTTTTTTTCCCTTACCTTGGTATAAGCCTCCACTACTCCAGTGGGTCTCCTTGGATCTGCACCAGCTAATTTGCTGGTGCAGAGCTGAGGAAAGAAGAGGGAACGAGGGAAGGAATGGGGTTAGGATACCAATGCCACTGGGATCCACCCCTCCCTCCCCAATCTGCCTCCCGCCTGCCCCTCCCTGCCCAGATATTTATGTTACATACACTTACAATGCAATAAAACTACAAAGAAAAATCAGGGTAGGTAAATGTGACCCCTGACAATTAAGTCCAGTTGTGTCAAACTCCAGAGTGTGGTGCTCATCCCCATTTCAAAGCCGAAGAGCCAGCGTTGTCCGAAGACGCCTCCGTGGTCATGTGGCCGGCATGACTCTCCTTGCCGCAGCACGTAGCATGCAGCTGGAACACGGAGCGCTGTTTACCTTCCCGCAAGCGTTACCTAAAGATGGACCAATACTAGATCTCCAAATGTCATTACAATATTATGATTTTTAGCATGTCATTTGTGTTTTCCCATTGCTGCTGGCACATATTTGAACTGCAAACCCTCCCATGTGTCAGATCTAGCTGTAAAATTAATGTTAAGAGAGTGCTCTCTAAATGCCAATAAAGGTTCTGATTTCTGAGTTCTCTCAAAATCTGACACAGAGCTGACATTACCTTCACTGCACAGGAAGGAACTACATGGCAGGGGCTCCCGGGCTAACATCAGAACAGGCCTTAAGAGCTGTTATACATATTACCCAGAATGAGGAGGTAGACTGAGGTGTACTAATACATCTAAGGAAAAAGGAGCCCTTTTATTGATGTGCTAGTTTACTACATGCAGGGAGTTCTTAACATGGGGGATATTCACAAGTATGCATCTTACCTGCAATCTCAAGTTCAGATTTGTACAGTCTAGACTACTAAATCTATCATCTCATTCAGATCACTCATGGAACGGCTCTAAAGTTTCTGGCATGACAGTGGGAATAACTATAAGAGGTCATTAGGGAGATTGCAGCCCCTGATTTCTAGGAGGATCTGCCTCTGCTTTTGTTACACTCCTGCTAAATTCACCACAGAAATATGTCTAAAAGACCTTTTTCGTTCTGACTGGCTATCATCCATATTCAGAGATACTGTACTCAGAAGTCTACAGATATGGACCTCATTCAAAAATACATGTCTTTTAAAGCATTTTTTCTCCCCTTAGAACCTGAAGATTCGAAAATAATGCGTTTTGTGCTTCCATTATTTCTACATGCCTGTTTCCCCTCTAAGACAGAAGAAAGGAGCTCACAAGTAGGCTTGACAGAAGAATTGTACATTCCAATTTCTCATAATGCTTAGCAACCAGAGCAGGCTGAGCAGCCTTTAAGTGCAGGTCATGTGTGTGTTTTGAGGAGTTTGATGTTCTCTAATTAATATGCCTGAAAAGCGGCTGGAAACCTATTGTGTTTTACTGCAACAGTCAAAAGTCAGATGTATGTGAAAAGACAATCTATGCAAAATGTAATGATGAGATCTAAGGGTGCAGGTATCATGGTCACAGGTACCAAACTCCCCCTCCCCCCCCAAGAAGCAGAGAGGATTTGGAAGATCTATTGTTAGTGAATAACTTGCACTCAGGAGGACTTGTGCTGTGGGATTACACACTTCTTCCAGTACTTTGTTTGGATTATAAACCAGGGTTGTGTAAAAAAATCTCAATTTTAAAAAAGCAACAAACTTCCAGCTCATGTTTATGGAAGAGGCTGTAAAACTTGGATCCTATACAGTTTTTAATTAGAGACCAGTTAAGGTACCTCAATTCTTATTCCTTTCTAAACACCCAGGCCCCAACAGCTGCCCATTGCCCTGTCTCTTCCTTTGACTTATCACCTTATTCATAAGTACTGAATAAGTATTCTTGCACAGCTTTTTTTAATATCCTGTTTGTTAGCACAGGCAGAGGAAAGACTATGAATGCCCCACATGCAGAGCTAGAATATTTGGGGTAGAGAGACCTCTTCGTTCTTGACAAAACTAACCATTTTATTAGTGGGCAAGGCACTCAAGAGTGTTACCGTAGCAATCTGTCAAAACTCTGCATTGCTTTCAGAATGATATAGCTAAATTGGGGCTGTCTAGGAAATGAGGAAAAAATAGGTTGCAAATTGGAGGTGAAACGAGATGAAATAAATAATATTAAATAGTATTTCTCACTCTGGCTTCTCTAAGAAAGTGCCGCTATGTACAGCCTTCGAATGCACTTACTACTGATCATACAGCACTGTTAGAGGAATATGGAAATGCGTTTTGGGAGTTATAATTTGAATACTAGAGCAACTACTCTTCTGTGATAGAATTCTAGCTGACCAGTTCCTAGTATTAAGCTAAGAATGCAGTAGGCTGGAATTCAGGGGGGGGGGGATGTGGCCCAGGCCTCTGTTAAGTCAGGAAGTTAGTGAATGGATCTTAGCAACTCCCTGATGGCCCTGAATGGAGGCTTCCATTGGGGCCCTCAGGATCTTGTACAACTACCTGAGAGGAGGGACTGCAGAGTGAGTGTCAGCAGTGCAGTCTTAACTGCATTATAGACCCGCGGGAACCAACGCGATCGTGACCCACTTCCGACAAAACCGGAAGTGGGTCGTGATTGCATTGGAGGGCCGTTCTGAGGCATGGGGAGGCATGCAGAGGGTTCCGCAGGTTCCCTGCACCCCCCGGAGGACCAGCACACCCCTCAGGGAAGTTTTTTAAAAAGCATGTGCGATGTCGGACGCGCCAAAAATTATGCGGGCCCCTATACTCGTGGGGCCCCCGGGCAGCTGCCCAGCGTGCCCAATGGTTAAGATGCACCTGAGTGTCAGGTGCCTTATGCCTTCCTTTGTGTGGTCAGTGAGAAAGAACAAGGCAGCATGGGCTGTAGATTCTGGAAGACACAGACAGGATTTGATCTGAGAGAGACTGTAATGAAAGCTAAGGAAGGAACTGGCAGCTAGCAGCAGACATGCCTAGAAGACACATGTTGTTACTCACAGGACTGTGCTACCTATCTCTAGCGCCAATACTTAAACCCGCACATTAGTAAATAAAGCAAATTCTACGAAGACACCAGGAAAGCTACACGTTGCAGGGGTGCAGTGAAAAAAAAGACACCACGTGAATTGGCATAATAATGGTTCTGGCTTTACCTCTCATCTCATAGCCATTTTACCTCACTTTTTACAACCATGTGTGTATATACTACACATATGTATTCCTGTCCATTGAGAATTTAACTCAGGCAATCTTCATGCAATCTTCAGTCTGCAAAAACCTATTCTAAAATAAAAGGGTTAGTGATGGTGCTATAAGAATCTTCGTTGTTTTTTGCTGCTCTCCTTGTGCCAGTTCTGCTACTGTGTAATATCAGATCATATGACTTACTGCCCTTACTCAGCATAGCTTAAGACCATCTTTTTAATGATTTTGTTTTAAACTTACCCATTTTTATATAGTTAAGTGAAACTATTTTATTATTTTACGAGTTTTTTTTTAAAAAGGTAATACAGCATTAGAAATAATCCATGGTATTTATCATCTTGTCACTGTTGAACAGAATCCATTTTCTAACTTATGACCCCAAATGTTATTATCAGCATTTGAAGTTATTAGTGAAAACAGTCACTAATGGTAATCACTGGCTTGTGTTTCTGTTGTAAACATCTCCTGCTTTGTGGTAACTGAATGGCAGGGGACAAAGAGAGAGAACAAGAAGCATCACTGTTCAGTAATGAGGAAGATCTCAATAATTATAAGTGACATCAATGAATGCAATGCCAGCATTTTCACTGATTTTAACAGATCTAGACTGTACATAGGCTATATCGTAACAGTCTGGGGATCTAAAACTCTGTACTGGGGATCTAAAACTCTGTACTAACAGTACAGATTTGGCAACTACAAAAATCCTCAATTTATATACTAAACAGCTCAGTTTATTGCACAAATAAGTAAACATGCATTTAATGCCTGTACTTCAGCTGGCTTTATTTTTTTTGTAAAATATGGATTTTTAATAGGTTGTAGAAGTGAAGGGAGGCCAGGCTGGAACTGATGTGGCACAGGTAGCTGTGTAGTACAAGGATGAATTCCTGGATCCATGGGAACGCTGTGATATGCTGAGAAATTCAGTGCCACCCCATGATCTGTGGAAGCTATGTGAAATACAGCCAGTTTTTCCTTTCATAATTTGGCATGCACGAGGGCTCTATGGAGATAAGCTAGTCTGGTGGTAGAAAAACTATAGTTACAGTTTAGGGTGAGAGAGAGAGAGAGAGAGAGAGATCATAGTTTCTTCAGAGAGTTGAAGTGGTATGAAACATATATAGTTGCTTATGGTCTACCATTCCACTTTCATTTCTGGTATACAAATTTGGCAAAGTTTCATAGTGCTTCAAATACCTGCAAAGTCTATTTAGCTTTAGGATGAGTGTGCATATTTGAGCAGCTATGTTTGTACCACTTTCAATTCTATTGGCTATCTCCATCCTGGGTATCCCAAAATCATCAATAAACCAGGTTCACTGCTCAGAAGCAGGCTGTTAATATATATAAATGATGACAGGAAGACAGGTTCTCTCCGTATAGAATTCCTTGACTGGTTAAGTAGTATAATTAACAACTGAGGCTTCTAACCCCCAACACAACCATCTTGTCCATGTGGACCAAAAATCGTGTTTTTTATACTTCTCCCCATCTCTGCAGCCAGAACTTTATGAAGGAAAATGGACTCTAACCAAAGAAAATGGACTCTAACTAAAGAAGCTGTGTTAGTTTTCTCTAATGCAGTTACAGGGGCAGCCCAATCTTGCATAACATCTGCCGCAGTGCGGATCAGGGCCATGCCAGCGAAGCAGGGGCTCACCTTGGGGGAAAGGGACAAACGTGTCAGTCACAGCGGCCCCAATGGGCCTCCTTGGATGTGCGCTGGCAAAATAACTGGCACAAATCTGGGGAGGCCGTGTAAGGCCACCCTGGTCCGGGAAGGAGCTTTAGATTTTGGTGGAGTGCGCCGCTGATATCCCCGCCCCTCTCCTGGGCCCGGTGGCCCAATCACCCCTCCCCCATCACCCTGGACCGCCCTCCCCACGCCCAGCACAGGACGTACCTGCGTCTGGCAGTGCGGTCCGTGGCTTTCGGCAGAGTGATGCCAGCCTCGTGCCGATGTCGCTAACGTGCCTTATGACACATTTGCGACACCCTGCATCAGCGGAGCACTCACTCCGTCAGCTTAACGTTGCGTAGGATTGCGCTGTGAATGTAATCATTTGCTTGTTAGTCAACTCAAAATACGTAATTCTAAAATTAGACTGTAAGATGATGGGTGATTATGGTAGACTATTTATTAAGTATAAAGGCATATCTTAATACCATTGATTGAAATTTCACTTTTGTAATTCCACTTAGGGTTGTTCCCACAGGAAAAGAAAGGCTAAGGAATACAACAGGATTTATTCTATGGCCGACTTATGTTAATCTACTTATTTTTCAGGATTTTAAAGTAAACACTTTAAACCTCTTGAGGGGATTTGTTTGTTTCTTACAGATCTCAAAATGTACTTGAACTGAAACATTGGAGAAGGCACCACTATGTTACAATGCAGTTAGTTACTCTTCTACAGTTTTCAGGGGGTAGGTTGTATTATATTATAGAGCTTATATTAGATGCTCTTATATTTTACAGACACACACACACACACACACACACACACACACACACACACACACACACACACACACACACACACACACACACACACACACAGGTACTAATATTAGATTAGTATACAGCATATTGCCCCTCATTAGAGACACAGTATTCCAGCAACAGCTGAGGGCATTTTTATTTCAGTGAGCATTTGGGGTGGTGGTAAGTTGTTTCTCACTGCTGGTGGTGGTGTGATTTTTATGATTGTAATGCTGCTTTGCCCATCTTATTTTGGAGGCTTGCTTTTAGTAGCTTATGTTGTTAATTTACATTCTGGTCTATGCTGCTATTGTGATTTATGGGGTATATGCTGATGCTTTCGAATTTTATTGATTACTTGTGTTTTATTGTTATGTATGGTGCTTTATGATGACTGTGTTTTCTTGACTATAAATCTGTTAAGCTGCCCTCTGAAAAGGTAGGATATAAAGCTTTTACGGTGGGATATAAAGTAAATAAATAAAAAAAATTAAGTTCTACTACCAGGTTGATTTTTTTTTCTGTTTAGTAAGCTACGTTTGTGTTGCAAGGCTCCCATTTTGCATCAAATATTCCTATTACATCATGGAATTTAATGGTGAAGGAGGAGGGTCTGTGGAAAATCAATTGCAAAAGCATTTTACAAGAACTCCACATAGCATTGTAAGTTACACATAGATGTTACTTTGTTACTTCCTCCTGAGCACAGTAAAAAGAAGGAAGGAAGGAAGCAAGGCATGGTGTAACCCGATATTGCGACATCACTGCAGTTTATCTAAGATGAATTGCTTATAATATTTTTGGCTTTAGCAAATAAGACACTCCACCAGGCTCAAATCGTGGGAGATGCTACCCCACCCTGGCCGTGACAATTGTTGTCGCTGCAGTTGGATGTGATTGGATCATTCACTCGCTCCTGAGACGGAAAAGCTGCAGAATTACCTGTCCTTAGAGGAGGTTTCCTCCTGCAACTTGATCAGCAGGCATGATCCCTTTACCCGGAGGAGACCCCCGGCACTACCCTCTGCGGGATTGGGCTGCCCACCATGTATCTAGAAATGTTGTCTCTAAAGCCTCTGTCAAGGACTCACCTTTTTCAGCATTCAAAGGAAGGGATACACAAATGCTTTTCCATTTCCACACATCTTTGCTCTGGGGGAAGAGGAGGATACTTTTAAATTTGTGGTGGAAAACTTAAGGCATATAAGGAGAAACATCACCGGTGCTCCAAATTTATCTCAAGGCGCTACATTCAGCAGGGACTTACAACAATCTGTTATGAAATGTATATTCTACAGGAAATCTCAGTTGCCTTGGTGATGAACTTCAGGGCATTTTCCTTTCTTTTCAGTGGAGTTCAGGGTGTTCCATATGCATTCATGTTCCCTGGGAATGTGAGATAAAACTAAAGGGATAGATGGAATGGTGATGAGCTGTGAAAGCTTTCAGGACAAATTGCTCTCAGCCTCCCAACAAGTAGATTAATTTGCAGATTGGACTGCTATAGAGCCAGTGCCAAATAATACCCAGTAACACTCCAAAGTTTTTTCAGGAATAGGAGAGGTGGTTGAATTTTGGTTTGCGGTTCTTTTAAAGAAAGATGTAGGAATATGAAAATGTGTCTGCTAAGAAATTAGCACGTCTAATAAAATGCACATGTGTATTTATGTTTATTAAAATTCATATGAGTTATAAACAAATATATCAATTATTCATGGAAGATGCAACATTCCAGGGGGTATTTTTTTCAAGATTGTTTGATGCTGTTGGGATCCAGAGAGTTCTACTGTTTAAACTTTATGATGATGAAGTAACAGTAGACAAAAATGCACTTGAATGAAGTAAAGAATTATAAGGGTACTACAAAGAAGCCATCTACTAGGAATGTAATCTGTTTATGTACAAATCAGAATTCTTCCCATGTTCTGCAAAAGCAACCTAAGAGCCTGATGCAGAAAAATATTTTCCTGGTTTCTGTTCATATATGCCTCCCCAGGTCACAGGAAAAACCTCACATTTGGCAAACTTAATCTTTCCTCCTTTCAAGGAGAGCATACACATTAGGCTGACTCTGGGTGCAGGGAGACTCCCGGAGCTAACTCAATTAAGTCTCCCCAGAACTCAAGGATCGGACCATCAGGGACCATCAAGGGTCCTCTGACTAGCTCAGCCCACTATTGTTCCCATTGTTTTCTGTAAAATGTAAATCAAAAGTCTCTTGTTTTTCCTGTATGACTCTGTGACTATGCACATTCTCAGCAACCATGTGATATTCTGCTTGGAAATGTATAAAAACTGTTCTCACATGGAGCAAAGGGTCAGTTCCCCTCCTGGGGTTCTGTCCACTGCGCTGCGTAACAAATAAACCCATACTTTTCCCTTGTTCACCAGTCTTTCTGGTCCTATTAATTATCAGTCTGCTTAAAATTCCGCTACAAGCCCAATCATATCCCCCCCCACACACACACACTGGTGCAGCCACAACAAAAATGGCTGTGTTGTATCTTCTCAGAACTGAGCCCCCTTGATTTCAATGAGACTTACCCCCAACCACATAGGATTGCAGCCTTACTGAGCTTCAAAGGAATTCATAACAGAGGGCAAAATGCAGTTTATACATTTTTTTAAACCATACCATTCAAACTCAGTGCAATTACAACCCTTCAGAGAGCTTCTCAACAGAAGGCAAAGCAGACTGTGGCTTCATGACCCAATAAGCAAACCAGCTTTAGGCAACAAATCACCTCAGGGGACTAAGAGCAGGGTCCCGATTCCCTTGGAACTCTCTCCCCAAGGAGACCCATAGATGTCCAGTGTTTTGGTATTGGAAGGTAACATTTTCCTGGTGCAAAAGACTTTTAATGCAGCTTAATGTTGCACTTTTAATATGTGGTTTATTTATTTACTTACTTTTATTTGGCTATGGAAATTGTCACCAGAGGCTCGCAGCCAAAGATTTAACTGGTTATTTCAAATCAATACTGAGAAAATCAGCATTCGTTCCCTCTGCAGCTCCTAGCTACATGTACTGTACTTTTCCTTTCCATCAATTTTCTCTCCCAGACCTTCTCTTCTCAGATCCTTGCCTTTGGCCTTCTTTTCCTCTCCTCTTTCTCTTAAACCACTCCCCCTCCCAGCCTTCTGATCTCCAGCCTCTGCTTCTTGTCCTAGGACAGTGATGGCGAACCATTTGGGCTTGGTGTGTCAAAAATTTTGAAAATGCCTAACTTGACTCTGCTGGTGTGTCGTCCCCTTCCCCAACTTTTAATAGTACTTTGACTATTGCTACTTTTAATAGTAATTTTGAATTGAACTGGACTGAAAACAACTATAGAACACATTGCATTTTAGTTAACGCTGAGTTTTACTAGATAATAATTTGAAAGAGGTCTGCCAAAACCCCTGCCCTAAATGTTTAAGACAAGCCTGCAAACCTTTTGCGAAAATATAAGGTGTGTTGGGGCCCTGGGGGAAACGTTGCCGTGTCACCCAAAATGACCTCACGTGTCACCTGTGACACGCGTGTCATAGGTTCACCATCACATTCCTAGGACTTGCTCCCTGCCTGCCCTACCTTGCCTCTCTCATAAGTCCAAGCAGCTCAGCCACAGAACTAGAATCAGAGCCGCTCAGCCAGTGACAGCCAGAGGCTATCATCTGACTATCCAGCTCCCATGGTCAGACGCTTCATCAGCACAGCTACCATAACACTTCTTAGAAATATTATTTGGTTGTAAATGTGTGTTTGATTACTGCTAAGTGGATATTAAAAACTGCTTTGAGTTTAAAGAAGCAGGATATCACTACAGTCAAAATGAAACAAACTAAAAAAAACTCTAGGATATTTGGTGGCAAGTTACAGGCTTATTACTTGCTCAAACGTATTTGATGATATTAAATATATAGAGCAGTCTGGAATGCTTGAAAAATATTGTGTCAGCTTCATGGAAGCAGCTGAAAAATGGGTCATGTAGCATAAGAACATCCAGACAAGTCACTCAGCTGGAAAATGGAAAGAATGGAAACAATTAAGGCCCTACAGGCAAGGATAGGCCTGGTGTTGGGTAGCTGTCTCACAGGCATTGCAATCATTGCAGGACATGAAGGGTTAGTATGAATTTATTTTTATATCTCAAAACAAGTCTAATAATACTAACAAAGATTAACTAAGGTATGTGCTTTTAAGAACCATCCCACTGGATATCTAGAATACTTCTGTAACCATTCCGTTTTGTAGGAAATAGGTCAAAGAGATCCTGGTGTGTGAACTCACTGTGGCAGTTAGCAATGTGAAACACACACACACACACAGCAAGGAGAAATGCTAAGAAGCATTTTTCTGTGTCCTACCTGGAGATGCTGAGGAATAAACCTGGAACCTTCTGTATGTACAAATCAAATGAAGTACAGCCCTCTCCACTGAGCCATGGCCCCTCCCCAACACTTGATCAATCCTTCCTTCCTTTTTTCATGGCTTTTTTTTTTTTAACAAAGCTGAGACAACTCTGCCTGCTGCCTCTCCAGAGCTTGATGATGCAGGCGCCCAGCAGCAGCCCTGCCGGTTTTCCATTGGAAGGCAGCCATGATTGCAGCCTAACTGATAAGGCAGCCCAATCCTGCGTAAGATGCACTGGCCAGCCTAAATGCAGCCCACGCCAGTGGGGCTGGGACACACCTCAAGGAAAAGGGACGTTCATCACTTTCCCCTGGTGTAGGGCCCAGCAGGTCCAATGGGCCTCCTCAGATGTGCACCAGCTATTTTGCTGGCACACATCTGGGGAGGCCGTGTAAGGCCGGCCAGAACAGAGAAGGGAGTTAAGCTGGAGCTACAGTGTCCTCGTTCGCGGTGCGTTTGCGTTCCGTGTGTGTCTGGTGTCCCGCCCCCAGGTCAAACAACGGCTCTGATTGATCGGACGTAGCACGGAAGCAGCAAAAGTCGAGGTGGACTCGACTTTTGCTGCATCCGCGCTACATCCGGCCAATCAGAGCCCGTTGTTTGACCTGGGGGCGGGACACCAGACACACACGGAATGCAAACGCAATGCGAACGCGGACAGTGTAGCTCCAGCTTCAAGATATTTATCGGAGCACGCCACCGATATCCCCACCCCCCTCCCTGGCCTGGCCAGCCAATCACCCCTCCCCTCCCACGGCCTGCCCTCCCTATGCCCGGCGCAGCATTCACGTGCGTTCGGTATTCGGGACAGTGTCCGGCAGCTGAGTGGTGGCAGCCTCAGCCCCAGCGCCACTTACTCTCTGGATGCCACAAAAGTGCTTTATGGCACTTTTGCGACACCCTAGGCTGGCGGGGCACTCGCTCTGCTGGCCCTTCACTACGCAGGATTGCGCTGTAAGGCAGCTCTCGTGTATTGTAATGTGTGTGTGCTGCTTAACTCATAGTGTAATCCACCATAGAGATCCGGCTGGCAGCCCAGGGCCGCCCGCCGGATCCTATCCCTGTTCCGGGCCATGCTGCTGCGGCCCGGAAGTCTACTTGGGGAAGGGGATGTTCGTCCCCTTCCCCCGGTATACACTGGGGAAGGCCCAATCGGCCTCCTTGGATTTCCGCCAGCTAAATAGCTGGTGGAAGTAAGAGGAGGCCATGTAATGGCTGAACCAGCCCAGCGGGGCCGGGGATATTGTGATGCCATCTCCGCCTTCCCGGGCCGGCTTGGCCAATGGCCCCTCCTCGCCGCCCAGACTGCCCCCGCGCCTGCTGGCAGGAGCTTTACCTTCCTCCGGCAGCCATGGGGTCGTCGCTGCAGCGGAGTGAGGGCGGCCGGTCTTGCGCTGGCCTCCCTTACTCCCGAGGCGTCGCGAACATGCTTTATGGCACGTTCGCGACGTCTTGGAATGACGGAGCACTCGCTCCGCCATTCTTATGTCCTGCAAGATTGCACTGCCATTGACTGTGCTGGAGAGAAAAGAAGCAGTACGGAAAGGCAAGGTACTTTTTTTTTTTTTAACTTGTTGGTGAGGTGTTTTTTTTACTTTGATGAGGTTCTTTCTCCCCTGACTGCACATCCCTGATGCAGTGGCCTCCCTTCCGTGATAGTGAGACTATACCTATCAACTTTCTGGGCCTTACGGACTTGCTCAAATTCCCATGAGTGGGTAAATCAAAGTTATCCATGTTCTTTCACCACAGGAGGTGAGATTTGATACGCATGTAGTCTATTACACCCTAGTTATCAGGAAAATGTGGAAAATTGACATTTAACCAGTCTCTTGAAACTCAGGATTCTAAACAGTAGCCAAAACTCCAACACAGGACAAGCCAAGGCACAGGCAGGGTGAAATACTGAGCTACGGGACGGAGTTCCTCTTCACATACTTCAAGAGGCTCTACGACTGGAAGAGGAGGGATTTGCAGAAGAGGTGGCAGCCAGGCACATAAATCTGAAACTGTAGTAACCTACACAGATATGGGGCTTCCCCTTTCACATGTCTTAACAATTACTACATCCTTGTTACAATCCTAACCAAATTTCCAGCACTGATACAGCTGCAATGCAGCCCCGAGGTAAGGGAACAAACATTCCCTTATCTTGAAGAAACCTCCGTGACTGCCCCCCAAAAGCATCGCCGGGGGGGAGCAGTGGGTGGTGGGCCCCCAGGCAACAAGCAGGGGGTGACAAAGTAGGGGGGCAACAATCATGCCATTTTGGCGGCGGGAAGAGCGGGCAGCGGAGAAGGCGATGTGTTTGGCCCACCGTCCCGCCCTGCGTCTCCAAAGGGGAGTTGCAGCGGCGGAGACGTCATAGGGGCCGGCATAGTGACACCACTGCTGCCCCCTCACACACAGAATGTAGCGTGTGCCCTGTTGGCACGGCTGCATCCGCACTGGAAAGTTGGTTAGGATCAGTCTGTCGGAGAAGGAGCAGTGGAGTCACTGATGCATGGCGGGGGTGTGTGTGCACAGGGTGATGTGTTGGGAGGCACTAGGAAAGGGTGACACGCCGGGAGTCCTGGCGCGTCACCACCACCCCGGTACTCACCCCATCCCGGCGCGTCACCCCCAGGAGCCGGCAGACTGAGCTGCATCTTCCTCGGTGGCTCGGCCACTTCTAAACAGGCCAGCTGGCAAGGCCCAATCAGGTATTCATTCAGCCCTTCTGAGGGCAAGGCTTTGAACGGTGTTGTGCGCATGCGCCGCTTGAAACCTTGCTCGGCCGACTTAGAAGCGGTTGAGCCACCAAGGAAGACGTGGTTCGGCCTGCCGGGTCCCGAGGGTGACGCACTGGGATGGGATGACGCGCTCAGGTGGGGGGTTGACGCGCCTAGGTGTGTGGGGGGGGGTGACGCGACAGTGGGGGTTGGGGGTGACGCGGCGGCAGCGGGGGTTGACGCGCACCCCCGCACTCAGTGACGCCGCTGAGAAGGAGGGATATCCAGTGGAAGCCAGAAAACTTTATACTTGCAGCATGCAGTCAATATTCATTGACTTATAAAGGTGTATGCACAGATACTGTGAGCTGACTATTTATCCATCTATAGGTACACTACACCTCTTGGGTAGATTTATCATCACAGCCACTGTTGCCCCCTCAGTGGACTCACGTCTCTATTCAGATCATCGAAACTCACAAGCCCATACTGCAGTGTATTCTGCCCATACAGTCAAGATGTACTCAGCTTCCCTACCACTCATCTCTGGCACCATATACTTAGCATCATATTGTATCACTTCACATATTTTAACTGCTTGTTAATACTGGTAGTCAGGATAGCAGAACTGTGGTAACAGCATGGGGTTTTGTACAGTTTCAGTGCAGACCTATTACATTGCAATCACATGAGTGAGGAGCAGGATAAGAAGGCTTAAAAACATAATCATTATTGTGCATTAATTAATTTAGAAAAAAACTGTCAGTATACACGTTACTGTTGCAACTGCCATCCACATACAGATCCCCTGCCGCATGTGTAGATCTAAAAAGATGTGATCTCCTTCAGTCTGCTACCATTTACCCCTGGGAAATCCTGAATTATAACATTTGTGAGCTTGCTTTCATCCCTACCCATTTAGATCAGGCAAACTTTCTTTAAAAAGAATTTCCAGGAAATTATGTTGTATATTAAAAGACCATTAGATTTTAAATTAGATCCTATAAATACTCTGCATTTATAATCATATTTAGCATTTATATAGTGGATTCTAAGTACTTAAAGCAATTATCTATATACACAGTGGCGTTGCTGGAGGGGGTGTGGCACCGTAAGTGGTGCAAGGTGCTTCATCCCGCCTTGTAAGCCGATGCAACGTGGCCCCTCCCACTCGTCCCCAGAGGCATTCTGGCAGCAAACGCAACATGCTGAGCATTGCCTTCACCACCAGAATGGGCTAGTGGGAGGGGCCGCATTACACAGGTTTGCAAGGCGTGGTACACCCCCTCCAGCAACGCCATTGTATAGCACTCTCCCCAAATCTTCCAGGTATACTACAATATGTAATGTTTATAACAGTACGACAAATAGGCCATGGGCCCATGCTCCTCAAAGGGCTCACTTGGCTGAGTCAACCCCTGAATCCTCAGCGCTGGTGGTAGTGGCAGCACACAATGCTGTATTAAGAGGTGAGAGGTGGGTACCACAGGGGAACCCGACACCAGCATTAAGTAAATTAATGGAGCTTAGTTGGGATTTAAACTCGGGGTTTTGCCGTTTGTAGCATATGTGCTTGACCACCACAAAGTTCTCTGAACTTTATGCTGGAGTTCTATGCAAATCTTAACATTTTAAGACACAGGCCAGAAAAAGCGATGAAGGATATATAGGTACAGCTTTTTGCACCCTTCCATGATGAGCTGCACCTGCCAAAATTCCCTCTTCTATACAATGGTAAAAGGTATGAGCACTTTGTCCTCCATTGTATCTGGTTACCCTGTATATAGGTACCATTTTCAATTGCCTCAACCTTTGTGTTAACCTTTATCCCAGCTAAAAATAGGTATCCAACAGATGTAAAATGTTTCCATTCCGGGTTGGCAAAGACATGATCTAAAAAAAGTTTTCATTTGCATTGTAATGGCTGTAATCCTTTTTACTTGTACCCTGAGAATGAAATTACTAGGGCTTGCCAGAGTTAAGTATCTCAGTGGAAGTCCAAAGGGCTGAGCAATTGCTTTAATGACTTGTGGCCTGCTGCAACCATAGATATTTAGCATTATTCTCACAGGAACTTAACTTGAAACTTAACTTAAAAAATATCAAAGGATGCAACCTAAGCAGATCCACTAGGGAATAAGTCTCTTGAACGCAATAGTTTTGACTTCTCTGTAAACATGCACAGAATTGGAATGCAAGACTTTCCCATAGCACACTGGTCTCTTCAGAAATCAGCTCTCCCTGCAAAATTAATCTCATTCATTCTTATATTCACAATGCTTTTGCTTCATTATTATACAGGGAGAAGGGAGTGTTAGTCCCTGTAGCTTCCCTGAGTCTCAAGAACACTTGATCTTATATTAAAAATACAATATTCTGATACCCCTTCATTACCATGTGATAGCAAAGGAGCAGCTTTGTAAAAGGTCATTTACCTTCACAAATGATATCCTCAGCTTCACCAAGCACAGCCAGATCTTCCTCATCCAGTTGCATCATGGCCATGAGTAAGAAGTTAAACAGCTACCAAACTGAACACGAAAGAAGCTTTCAGTGCTACAACAGAGCTATTTCCTTTCACAGACTTCCTAAACATCTTAGCGGCGACAGCAGCAGGTTCCGCAACTGCACTTGACTACCACGGCCTCATTTACATGAACGTGATCGCTTGTCTTTTTTCTTCCCCCCCCCCTCCCATGTGTAGCTTTTGGAGATTTGCATTGAGTCTTACTCATTGTTCAGAAGGAAGAAAACGGATGGGAAGATGCAGAGTTTGGACTCAGAATGCACATTACATTTCACAGTCTAATCCACTTGTAAAAGGGTTCTAAAGAAATGAGTTCAGTTACATAATTAATGCACTATTTAAAGGGAGACAGTGTGATGTTGATTCCAGTTTTGTATTTGAATAGGAAAATTTGGTCCTTTTGAGTTCTGTGAAGTTCAAAAGGTCACACATTCTTACCAAGAGAAAAAGATCTGGTAGTATTGCCTTACTTAAAGACATTTCACATGCTAAACATTTTTCATGTGCAAGGCATTTTCATGAAGGAAACAACTTGCAAACCACATGTTGGGTCATCAATGTGAGACAACTGCATGGCCAATCAAGTGTTCATGCCAGAAAAATGTGTAAACATGGATTAGACAAGTTACACATTGAGCCATGGGCTACATTTCCTACATGGAGATGCAGTCCAGTTCACAAAACACTTAAAGCCTATGCATGTGGATTTAACTCATAGAGCAGTAGTTCTAAAAGGAAACTAGAACTTATCTTCTGATCTGAAGGGCAGGTTCCTCCTGGCAATAAGAACTGACTTTCAGTCCTTCTAGTGAAGTCCATATACTGTACTTTTCCCAACAGGAACCAGCTAGATGCCTCTAGTTGTTAATATATTCCATAACAGGTGCTGTATTCCACAGTACCATGTGCCTGAAAGATTGCAAGCAGGTTGCAATATATAATTTAATTACAAATCTGTGTTTCTCAAAGTCCCCTGCAAAGACTTACAGGGGAGTTAGGTAGCCTGCTGCACCTGTAGGTCTTTGTGGGGGCAGGGCAATGTCGGAGGCAGTGCTCCAGGATCACGTCTGCCCCCGACCCAAAAACACTTTTTTCAATGTGCCTGGTTGTCCTGTCATCTCCCTGAAGGGTCCGGGGGGGGGGTCGTCTACTGCTGCCTACGCAGGCCTCCCCAAGGTTCTAAACCAGGAGGTTCCCAAATTGGGTCGTCATGATGCCCCAGTAGAGAAGAATTGGTTGCTACCCCCTTGAGGGGGGTGGCAACGTTCAGTGATGTGCAAAAGCACTCCAGGGATCATGTTGGAACTGGGGGGGAGGGGCTTTTTTTGACTCACCAGGGGTTGTGTTCGCCCTCCGGAGAGTGCAAGGGGGCCACGGACCCCTCTGCGTGCTCCCCACACCCTAGATTAGCTTCCAAAAGCAATTTAAAGCTACTTCCGGTTTACATCCTGGTTTCAGTGAAACCACTGACTAGAGCAGTGGTGGCCAACCCGTGGCACGCCATGTGCCACATTTTATGTAGATAATCTAACAAATATTTCTAAGCTAATGAAAATATTTAAAGCACCATGACAATACAAGAAGAATGAGGCGCAGTGGGGTACAGAGACCTCCTGTAGTGCCACAGGCTTGGAGAGGTGCGCTGGGGTTGAGAAAGAGAGAGGGACTTCAGTGCTCGACTTGGGCAGAAACGGCGGCGTGTGCCACTTCAAAAGGCTCGGAGTGCCACTAAGTGGCACCCGTGCCGTGGGTTAGCCACCTATGGACTAGAGGTTTGGTGGAAGGGCTGCCAATGTCTTGCCTGGGGTACAAAATATCTCCAAAGACAAATCCTTGCCTTTCCTGCATTCATCAGAAATTCAATCACTGTACTTTAAAGGTACCATGGTAAGGCACAAAGACAGGAAAAGTCTGTATCTTCTTCATTCTGTGTAGTACAATGCTGCACAAGCAGTGGATATTATTTACAAATGCAGTATACGTTCTAGCCATTTAACACTGTTCCTGAATTCTGAAGCATTAAAGAGTGAGTTCTTGTTGGCTCTTTCCTTCTTGTGGCACACAGTTTTTCACTCGGATTTACCGTATTGTCCCGAGTATGACGCACCTGATTATAAGACGCACCCTTAAAGTTTGGTGCTATTAAAAAAAATTAATTAAATCACTGGCATTAAATTGCAACAGCCTGATTATAAGACGCACCCCTAGTTTAAAAACTTAAATTAGGAGAAAAAAGTGAGTCTTATACTCAGACCAATACGGTAAATCTGTTTCGTGGTGCACTGCTTTCAAAGCACCACATCCGGATGTTTGTTCCCTTGACAGCCCTTGTTTCTTTTATTTGCAGGAATTAGAAAGCATCAAAAGGTTGTTTTCTTTCCAGAAAACAACTGTCACCTAAATGAGCACACAAACTAGCCTGGTGATGAATAATAATGACTCAACCTCCACTTCAAAGGCCCCTCAGAAAAGTCTCTATGATTGCCTCCCTTTCACCAGTTAAATAGCAGGCTCACCTGCAACATAACCAGCTCCTGAAGTATCTTGCAAAATATATGGCTTAGAGGAAAATGAGATGTCTTTATTTGAGATGTTCCCATTTGAAAACTATCTATGTCTTCATTAAAGCTGGTCTCTCTTTTTTTCTTGGTCTATTCATCTAATCAGGGATTGTAACCCAAGCAGTGCTCAGTTCTGTTTTGTATGTCACCACAAATGCTTCCTGTTTACTAGCTGCTAGGATTTAACTTAGGTTCTCTTCACCCACCTCTTCTTTCAGTTTACAACAATCTTGTTCTTCTTTTCCTCCATTTCAAGGGTGATAGAGAACTACTCTATACAAGTCCGTCTAACCCAGGATGTTCTACTCTGACCAGGTCTCTCAGAAAAAGGGCATTTCCAAGCCCTTTCACCTGAGATCCTTTAATTCAGAGGTTCCGAACATGTGTGTACCACTGGTGGTACATGTACCACAGGCTGGTGGTATGTGGGCCGCTGCATTGCGTTGGAGTCCAAAAAATTGGCACCTCAAGCTCTGCCGAGCGGGCAGAGCTCAAGCACTTGGGCTGCAAGTGCAGGGAATTGCCCTCTCCCTGTGCCTTACCTCAGCTTTTCTGAGCTCCATCCAGCTGCAAATCCAGAAGAAAGTGCCAATGATGTCATCGGCACTTGCTTCCGGTAGTGGTACGCGGCCATCCAGAGGACCGTGTAGGTGGTACATGGGCCAGAAAGGTTGAGTACCGCTGCTTTAAATGCAAATGCTGAGATCTTCTACTTAAAGAATACATTTGTATTTTTCATTTATTTTTCAGTTAATGCAGATGTTCCACTACAATGGAATAAAAACAACATAGTTGTATTCCTTTTAATCCATGATCAATAGTTATCCACTGATTTCCATGAAAACTATTCACAAAGTGGTCCCAGTAAGAAAGGGTAAAAAGTAAGAACCCTTCCCCGGAAATAAACAGTGCATGGAATTGAGTTAGAAAGAGTAGGATAATATTTTCAAAATCTTCTTCCCCCTGAAGCCCATCCCAAAAGGATAACTATCCTATCTAAGTCTATGGGCTCTCAGCTTATGTATTGTTATGTTAGTAAGCCCATCTATAAGGATGATTGTGGCAGTTGCCTCAGGCAGCAGTTTGGTGGGGGTGCTCACCTCCATTTGCACACTCACTTCCACTGCTCCTCCCCCCCACTCTCTGGATGGGTAAAGGAAGGGGGGACAGAGTGAAAAAGGAACTGTGGAGGAGAGGATAGTGGTGGACTAAAGCAAGATGCTCTAGTGTACCACCTCTTCACCTTTTCAATCCAGGGAGTGGAGGAGAAAAGGCTAGCAGAACGCTAAGTAAGGGGGAAACAGAGGTGTAGCTACATCATGCGGATATGGGGGCCGCACCGTGACACCCCCTGTGATGTCACAAGCCTCACCCCTGCACGTGACATCACAAGCCCCGCCCCGAAAAACTGTGCAAACACACACATGCCGTTTTTTTGGCAAAAAAGGCACACTAGGAGCACGGGTGGGTGGGCAACTCCTTTTGCCGCTGCAAAAGGCCCTTTTTGCTGCTGCCGAATTGCCGCCGAAGCAGCGGCTTTTGCACCCCCCACTGCATGTCACCCCTGCCACTTGGGGCCCACTGCCCCCCCACGACAACTCTGGGGGGAAAGCATATGACACTCTGCTTCAGGTGTTGACTCAGGAGGTCTTGGGGCAGCACTGTCAATAAGTAACATCAACCTGGAGGATTTGAGGGAACAGCATACTGGCAATGTAAGAAGCTTGTGATGGTAAAACTCACACAGCTGTAATTCTACGCACAAATAGCTGGGACTAAATTCTTTTGAAACAAATGGCACTTACATGCTCCACTTACATATTATGTGGTTGGCTACTGTGGGAAGCAAAATGCTGCATGAAATGGACATTTGGTCTAATCCCATAAGGCTTTAAAAATCGTCAGAGGATTTAGCACAGAGCAGACTCCTTCATTTCTTCTGCTTCCTTCTTTGCAGTACTATACTGTAATTTTCTCTGGCACAGCAGGAGCTCTGTTTTGAGGGCTGGGCTGGGCGCAGCCTGAACACCACAAAAACATCATGAGACACTTAAGAAGCAGGCAGCTACATGCTGCTCTTACTGCAGAAAAGCACACAGGTTCTGCTTGTTACTCCTCCACCTACAGGCAAAGAAAGCTAGAGGGGATCACAATCCTGAAGACAGGAAGAGGAGCCACTGACAGCCTTTCCCCACCTGTTTATCTCCTCTTATCTCTCTCCTTAGCAGCTAGTTTCCCCTAGGAGTTAGAAGAGGAAGGAGAGGGAAAATTAGCTACTAAGGGAAAGGAACAGGAGAGCTAAAGAACACATGGAGAAGGGAGGCCAGTGGGGCCTCCTTCCTTGTGTATGTGCTTGACTGCTTCTAAGAAGAGCAACCTTCAGAGCAGGCAGAGCTTTTCCCATTAACCTTTTTTTGTTTAGATCTATAAGAAAATCCCCAAGGCTCACATCAGTTTCCTTGGATAACTGGAACAAAATGTTCCTTCTCAAGGTATATATATTAGAGAAATGAAACAACAAATGCAATTACATTCCCTATTATACACCACACAAATAAGCACAGTGCCTCTAGAGAAAAAATACCCTTTGCAAAAGAAAATACTAGCTTTTGTTTCTATCACTCAGACAAAATTTCAGCATTTTAGTCCACTCTAGGTGCCAGTGTCATATACCCAGACATATGCTGAAAAGCCCACACTTTCCCAGGGCTGCCATGGCTCTCACAGGAAGTGCACTCTTAAAATATAGTCATGTGGTGAACTCTACATTTTTTTTAACTCTATGTATCTGCCCAATCCTATCCCCCCACCATTCGCACAGCTGCAGCCGCCCTGGTGGAGCACACGCTGCATCCAATGGTGGGGGGCGATGGCGATCAGGAGGCCTGCCAGAGGTAAGTAAAAATATATTAACTTATCTCTGCGTAGGAGCCCTGATGGTCTATGGGTCTCCTCACAGACCCACACCAGCCAATATAGCTGGCATAAGTCTGAGGAGAGAAGGGGGGGAATGGAGGATAGGATCTGGTGTGCACGTTTGCCACTGAGATCCTCCCCCTCTGGCCTGCTGCCTGCGCCCTCCCCTCCCCACCTTGGAATGCCCCCAGACCTCCCCGCCCTACCCCCCACCACTGCAAACTTACTAATGCCTGTGGAGCCCCCCAGAGCCACTGCTGTGCACGCCGCACCTCTTGCTGTTTGCAGAAGCCACCTAGCAGCACACGACAGTGGCCCAGCTTTCGCTCTGCCATAGAGGACCTTGCGCTGCTGGACTGCCAGTTTGGGGCCCAGGATTGGGGTCTGTGACTTGGCTGCTGGGGAGGAGAGGGAGGAAGAGGTGTAGGTGAGGGTAAGCAGAGGGGGGTAAGAGGAAAAGGGGATGGAGTCTATGTCTATGTGGACCCTGACATCATCTCAGTATGTTGCCCCAATATCTCCTGCACCTATGTTTATGATAGCTATGCTTAAAATGTATAATTATTTATTTAGAGAAACATGTCACTCTGTTTTTCAATTCACAAGGATTCTCAAAATGGAGCATAATATGTTCTTTTACAAGTCAAAAAATATGACACCAAAACAAAAATAAAATACGATCAGCAGGTTAGTCTCAAATCACAGGAAAAATTAAAACACAGCTCAGGTAAAAGCACACCAAATTAAACACTTGTAAAGTCAACAGAAAGTTTCAAAAGCACACCTGAACATGCCAGGTTCTCAGACCCCATGAATCTCAGATGGTAACAGATGCTATAGACGTGAAGCTACAATTGAAAATACAGCTGTTACAGTACAGTCCATTTAACTTCCAATGAAGGTGACACCTGCAACAGAGACTTGTTACTGGACCTCAGTGAATGGGCAGAGGTTACATGGGAGTAGGTGTTCCCTCAGGGATACCAGAGCTAGGCTGGACAGGATTTCAGAGATAAGAACCAGCATAATAAATTTAGCCCAGAAACAAATTGATAGCCAGTGACTGGAGTTATTGACTTACCAGTGTTATTGACTTAACCAGTGACTTACACTACTGGAGTTATTCCCAGCAGCTAACACCTATCACCATTCTAGCTGCTGACGTCAGGGGACGGGGGGGACGGGGGGACAGGATGGACATATAGCCTCAGGAGGTCTTCAGCTGGCCCTGTCCAGAAGGCTGTCATATAAATGATATTGAAAGTTGTTGAGAGGTCCAGGCGAATCAACCGAAGATTCATGTTCCCCTATTTCTCTCTCCAGTAAGGCAGTCACAGCCAGAGTGATCAAGGTGGTGAGATACAGGAAGCTGGACTAGATGGGCCTTTGGCCTGATCCAGCAAGGCTCTTTTTATGTTCTTTATGTGGTATCTGTTCCAAACTCTGGTGAGAAGCCAGATGGAAATTGATCTATATAATCTACATCAGCAGTTCTCAAACTGGTGGGTCATGACCCACCAGGAAAACCGCTGGCTCTCGTTGGCCCCTTAAGGGGTGGGGTCAGTGGGACAGCGGCGGCAGCAATCCTGGGGACCCACACCAAGGCGGGGAGAACTTTGAGAACCAATGATCTACACACAATCCAGAAGCACCTGGACCTACTCAGCCATGTTTAAAATGTAATACAGTACATTATGATTAACTACCAGCTGTGCTGGTGTTCACCTCTGTATACCCACATTCTTTTTGCTTCCAGGTCTGCTAACTGTTTCAGTCTTTGCCCTTAGCAGGAGATGTGTTTAAGAGTCTCTCTTCCAGGTGAAAAGCTGAAGATTCCCCAAGCTCCATCTATTACCTTCCTCTCAGCTTTCAGATGGTACCTCTCTCATCTGTACCAGCAAAGGAGAAAAAAAAAAAGACCTGCAGAGGTGTGGGGTCTTATTATCTACATACAATTATTAGGATATATAGAATCAAATATGTCTGTGCAGGTTGGTGAACAATGCAACACGTCATCCCCTTCCTTATAGCCCATCCCAATGCCAAGGCCTCAGTCAGGAGGAGGATTAGCCAAACACTCCTCCCCCTCCCCCTCTCTCCCACCAGGCTTGATCTGAGAACAGTTCAAGACATCCTTCCCCCTCAGCTTCGCCATCCTTCTAATAAGTAACTCTCCAAGTCAAACCTATTTCCTGTGCCAGGAGTAGGCCCTTGCTTATGAGTAAGTGTATTCATTCCCAAGCAAGCTATAGGTGCTGCTCTTAGCTGGGGAAGTGTTTTGGGTCATGGTGCAGGTAACCTCATGCTCCCCTCTTCATGGGTCAGCTGCTGGGAAGACACAGCCGCCCCCCTGCTCTACTCCTGGCAGCTCATCCCGTGAGTCAGCTCCCCATCTCATTCACCCTCTTCTCTGGCACGGACCATGTGTTCTGTGTTCTCAGTGTAGCGGGACTATGCCCTGAACCTCCACTGTTCCTTTACAATGGACCCCAGTAAGTGCTTAGCAACTTCTGAAAGAAAATAGTTTTTAAAAAAGGGCTTTCCCCAATTTTTCTGGATTTTTTTTGTGGAAATTAGACAGGTGAAACTATTTTTTAAAACAATTTTCAAGTTCTAGGGTCACCCCACTGACACCCCCCTAGAAGAGCAAAGATCACTGTTTTAGGGAAAATGAGGTGCAGGAATTGGTTGAAGGGTACCCCCTCCCCATGGCCAGTGGGTGGTGCAGTGGGTTAAACCACTGAACCATGAGCTGTCAATCGAACGGTCGGCAGTTCGAATCCGCGACGGGGTGAGCTCTCGTTGCTTGGCCAGCTCCTGCCAACCTAGCAGTTCCAAAGCATGTTAATGCGAGTAGATAAATAGGTACCGCTTGCGGGAAGGTAAACAGCGCTCCATGTTCCAGCTGCATGCTACGCGCTGCAGCAAGGAGTGTCATGCGGCCACATGACCACGGAGGTGTCTTCGGACAATGCTGGCTCTTCGGCTTTGAAATGGGGATGAGCATCACATCCTAGAGTCGGACACGACTGGACTTAATTGTCAGGGGTCACCTTTACCTTTATTACCCCCTCCCCACTGAAATTAGAAATGAAACTTTGGCTTTTCTTTCATGGCCAGGGCCCTGGCTTTTGAATCCACTTTGTTTGGAGCACCTCAGGTGCAGGTGATCAGCTGTACACAGCTGTAAGCAGGAGCAACACCAGGCGTTGCTCAAAGCACATTGGGGTTATATGGGTAACAGAATAGACCTATGCAGTCTATGTACTCACAACTAACGCTGCAGCATTTCAAGGATTTGAAGGGTCATAAAAAAACCCTGGCAGGTAGTGACTTGTAACTTGGGGTACACTGTGCTGGGACATCCCCCTACACAATCCTAGAGCACAGAAGCTGTGTGCACAACACAACTATGTTTTTTGAGCGTTTTTGTGCTGAACTCACAACTAAAGCGGCAGCATTTCAAGGATTTGAAGGGTCATAAAAAAAAACCCTGGCAGGTAGTGACTTGTAACTTGGGGTACACTGTGCTGGGACATCCCCCTACACAATCCTAAAGCACAGAAGCTGTGTGCACAACACAACCATGTTTTTGTTTGAGATCTTGTGTTGTCAGGTCTATGTTTTACATAGGAATGAATGGACAAATTTGTTATGCCTTAAACCCCAATAAGTGTGGAAGGCAACACCTATGCTACAGGTATATGGAACACCTGGGAATTTTTTTGCAGGTGGTTATCTCTCTTTGGGGGTCCCTTAAACATGTGGAACACACTGACATTTGGGAATTCTGGGAAAATCTGACCTTGGGGCAAAATGGTTAACCTTCCCTTCAGTCTCCATTTCTTATGCCTTTATATTATTTTCTCTGACACTCAACTCCTTTCAATACACAATCTGAAATAAGGGGGATTTAATATCTTTAGAGCATGTTGTGTCATGATTTTGCAAGATTGCATCTCCCAAATCTCTGAAGTAATTCAATTCACTTCACCGACACTAGCTTAGGGGTAAATGGCTCACGGATTGCAGCTAACACATTTACTTGACTTCCAGGTAGTTCTTATGCAAAATGGCCTTTCCCTGTACTTGGTACACCCAGTTCCAACTGTGCACAGTATCCTCCAAATAATTTCAACAGTAAAGTTTACTTCTGTTTTTCTGAAACCCCAAGATAAAGAGGGCACATGGGAACGGAAGCTGTGGTGAGGAAAACCTGACCACAAGGAATACCCACCCAGTTTGCTTTCCACCCTGATAAAGTGCTCGTAGTGCAATACATGTGCAGGAAGGGGTGACTTCCGGGGTCACAGCATAGTTCCTAAAGTAGAATTGCTTCACCCTTCAGGGCTTGAGCAGTGAATCAGATTCTTAAATACAGTACATACTGCAAGACTCTTTTGAAATGTAGTGAAGCAAAGGGAAGTTCAGAAACACAGCAGTCATCAACATTTATAAAAGGTGAAAGTAGGGAAGTACCACATTATTGCACCCCTTACTCCCAGACCCTCTTTTCCCCAAGGAGGTGGGACATTTTACTTTTATCAAGGCAAACCGGCACAGGAAAGTGTTAGTGACCACAAAAAGGAAACAAACAAATTCTACACATGTCTACTCAGAAAGAAGTTCTGTTGTGTTCAATGGGGCTTACTCCCAGGAAAGTGCTACAGGATTAGACTGACACTGATTCAAAGAAACTATTTATTTATTTATTTATTTTCTCTCTCTCTCTCTCTCTCTCTCTCTCACACACACACACACACATTCACAGTCCACCGACTGAAGTGTCATCAGTGTCCTCTTCCTTTGATTTCTTTCCTTGAAGTCTCCTTGACTCTTTACCCACTAGCTGATCTTTTACAATATTATGATGATGAGACTTTGTAGAGGTGTCACAGCTCTCTGGCTACCATTGGCTCAGATGTTCTGATGTCACAGAGAAGCTGAATGGCCTATCACTAAGCAGCTAGGAGTTGAGGGGTACAAAGAAGACCTTATAAGTGCTGAATAAGTTATAACAACAAAGATCTTATGCATGTGTTAAGGGAATGTCACTCACAAAGTAATAGGAAGAAACAGCATGGCTTATTTATAAAATGTCTGGTTATAGTATAACCAGACATTTTATAGTGTTCCTCTTGATCATAAAAAAACTGCCAGAGTAGCTCTCAAACTGGGTGTGGAGAAGTGCAAAGTGGGGTGGGGGAGATCATAAGGGCTGGGGCAGTGGGAGTGATTCACTGCTGCTGAAATCAAGAAGCAGATGCTCTTCTGGTTCCTTTCTCAACCTGAGTCCCTGAAGATTGGCTGCAGGTCTATATGGATAGTACTGGGCTAGATAGAGAACTGGTTTCCTTACAGTATCTTATACAGTACATCTTTCACATGATATTCTATGTAGAGAAGCTATTCCTGCTTGGCTTGTGTCCCTGGCACCATTGCCATCAATATTCCTTCAAAGCATAATGGATGGGGATAAAGGATTGCAATACTTGGTGGCACGGGTGCAGCCAGCTGAGTCTGGGCATGGTTAGGGTAGGAACAGCATCTCAAAATGGAACTCTTCAAAGGATGCAACCTTATACACACTTACCTGGGAGTAAGTGAAATCAATGGGACATGCATAGGGTTCAGCTGAAAGTTAGGTACTTTGGGTTGTGGGACTGCAGGTTCTTATAGCCATGGTGGTGCTATTATCTTGCCATGAAGTCAGGTGGGGGAAACACCTGCATTTCATCACAGAGATGGAGAACAGTGGAAAACTCATTTTCTGACTTTGTTTGATTGCTACTGTATGGCAGGAGCAAAGTCTCCCAAATATACATATAACTGCTTACTTTCTCATATACCGGTACTGTACAACACTCACTTTTGCATAATTGCCTCTTATTTCTGAAAATTCCCAGCTAGGGGGTTGCTGATCCCTCAAAGGCCTATTAGCAATGGGATTATTCTTATATTACATGCCTATCAACAGCATGTACAGTATGAAAAATGTGAACCAGAGAACTTACAACCTGTTACTTCACAAATAATTAACAAGTTGTTAGAGCTGCAAAACCACAGGAAGGGGATTCCTAAACTGACATGTAACCAGAGCCTGTTTATATTGCATGCATTTCACAGCAGACGCCAAAGTGATTGAGAACTTTTTTTGATACATCTGAAATTATGCAACCAACAGTTTTTGGGCAGCTGTCCAAAATCAGGTTGTTGTTTTTTCCAAGTAGCCTGTCTGTCTCGTAGTACTATGGAGTGATTTAAATATTTGACTAGAAAGCTGCTTTAAGGTAAAAGCTGCGGGTGGCGCAGTGGGTTAAACCGCTGAACCCAAAGGCATCGCTCCGGTAGGGGCGGGGCCGTAGGTTTCGCTCGTCCTAGTCCCGTTTACCGAGCGAGCAGGAGGCAGCCCCGCCCCCTCACTGTCGGAGCCATTCCCCTGCGGAGAAAGCAGCATTCTCCACAGGGGAATGGCTCCGGCAGTGAGGGGGCAGGGCCGCCTCCTGCTTGCTCGGTAAACGGGACTAGGACGAGCGAAACTTACGGCCCCGCCCCTACCGGAGCGACGCCTCTGGCTGAAGCATGAGCTGTCGATCGAAAGGTCAGCAGTTCGAATCCGCGACGGGGTGAGCTCTCGTTATTTGGCCAGCTCCTGCCAACCTAGCAGTTCCAAAGCATGTTAATGCAAGTAGATAAATAGGTACCGCTTGCGGGAAGGTAAACAGCGCTCCATGTTCCAGCTGCATGCTACGCGCTGCGTCAAGGAGAGTCATGCCGGCCACTTGACCACGGAGGCGTCTTCGGACAACGCTGGCTCTTCGGCTTTGAAATGGGGATGAGCACCACACCCTAGAGTCGGACACGACTGGACTTAATTGTCAGGGGATACCTTTACCTTTAACACTGAAGTGTAGTTAGAATTTGTAGTTAAATGTGTAGTAGTGTCCCTGTATGCTTGTCAGAGGGTTGCATAGGACCCATCTGGATTGTGACCATAAGTGGCTGCCCGTTGCAGCTGCTGCCCGGCGAATTGGCCAGGGCCCCAGATTCTCTTAACTTTGCTCAGTGATAACATCATTACTAAGCGACTCCGGGAGATGCAGTGCCAGTGGTGTGCCAGCTGAAGGCAATGCTGGCAATGAGGAAGGGGGGGAAGGAGTGGGGAGGGCTAAAGGGGGAGGATGATAGGAGGAGGTGGGGAGAGAGGCAAACATTAAGAAGAGGAGGTTGGTGAGTGGAGACAAGGCAAGCGATGAAGGAGACAGGGCAGTGATGAAGGCAGAGAGAGTGAAGAGGGGAGAAAAAGACTGGAGAAAACTATAGATGGTGGGAAGAGGGGCACATAGAGAAATAGGAAGGACAACAAAGAGCTAGAGAAGGGTGAAGGCAGGAGCAAAGGAAGAAAAGGGAGGACTAACTGAGAGGCAGGGCAACTGGGGTGAAGAGGGTGGAGGAACAGAGAGAGACCTAGTGCAGCAGGGGAGACACTGGTGCTTGGTGCACCAGCTTGGAATTTAGGGAGAGAAGTAGCAGAGAGGGCAGGCATCCCTGTGACCCAAGAGGCGGAGTTAGCTGTGGGAGTTAGCTGTGGGACCAACTTGTGTGTGTGGAGCGCCCCTTTTATCCCTCCCAAATAAACACCAGCTGAAGCAGCAAGCTGGAGTTGAGTGCATGAATATGCCCCCCTGACCCAATTTTCCCCCCCAAGACCTTATGATGTAAGCCTTTCCCCTTTGGGGGAGGAGCAGAGGGGCCCCAGGCCCTAACACCATGGCAGAGGTAAAGGGAAGCTTTTAACCTTTCTCTCTGCCATAGTCCTGATGTAGACTAGAACTCCCCATAGCTGCCGTTTTCCCTAGGAGAAAGCTCCCATTGGCACCAATGGGAGATTCTTTCCAATGGAAAATATCCACCAGGAGAGACTGATTTTGATTGGGACTGCAGTGAGGAGTGAAAATTTTAAATTTCACCAGGTTCAGAACTGGAGTCCTGATATTTAATTTACCCGCTGATATTTAACAAAACAACAACACCCACAAGCATGCAAGAGCAAACTATATGTTTAATTCAATATATAGCTTGGTCCTGAGGACTAACAGCGCAATCCGACTTAACTTTTGTGCCGGTTTAACCAGCGGCGCAGCAAGAACGGGGCGCCCCAGAACGGAAAAGGGATTCTAATACCCTCCAAAAGAGGAATTCAAAGGGGATTTGAATCCCTTTTCCATTCTGGGGCCTCCCGTTCTCGCTGCGCCGCTGGTTAAACCGGCACAAAAGTTAAGTCGGATTGCGCTGTAAGGGGAAGAGAGTAAGGACACTTTCTTCAAATATAATACAGCTTGTGAAATTATGCTATACCATTGGGATTCTTAGCTTTGTTATAGTATTAAGTGAAAAGCAGTAGCTACATTTATATTTTCCCAGGATTTACTTTAGAAAATACCGTATAGCACCCCTTCAATTAGTCTTTCTTAATAAATACCACTTACTGTTCAACCTGAAGTTTGTTTATATACTGTATTTCCTCACTGGATAAAAATGTACAAACAGGAAGAACTGCACTTCTAATGTAATTCATTTCTATATCTCTGGAATCTGAACCTGTCATCAGAATTCATAATCCTCAAATAGGAAGCTCTTGTTTGCACAGCTCCAGGTCTGGAGTTTTTGCAAGGATTTGAATACAAAAAGTCCCAAACGCTTCCAAAATATGACACAAGCTCAGAACATGATGTTATGACATTTATATTTCTTTTCAAATAAGGTTTGCAGTCCTTATTTAGCCTTAGCACAAGATTAGTCTAATCTGGTAGATCAGGGGTTCTCAACCAGTGGTACTTCAGCCGACTGCTTGTGGTATTCGGACTGCCGGACCACCAGAACCCTACTCTGACATGGCGCTTTTGGCAGCGCATTTTTACTCCCAAGAGGTTCCTGCCTTTGGCCAAGTCTCTCAAGAAGGCTGAGAAGGGCCCTCCCACCAACGCAGAGCCTCCTATGTTTTTTTTCTGGCCTCTAAAACCCCGGAAGTAACTGGCAATGATGCCATCGCCAGTCACTTCCGGTGGTACGCAGCAGGAGGATGGTGCCAGAGGTGGTACTCGGTTGGGAAGGGGTTGAGAACCCCTGAGGTAGATAGTTCTAGATTGGATTTAGCAGTAAAAAAATAATTCTTTCATTGCTGTCCTTTTTTGACACCAGTATGATGTACTATTCTGTGGTCCTTGCCCAACAAAATACCTCTCTCTGGACCTATGGTGAATGGGAACCTTTCGTTCTTCTAGTAAAGGGTCATTCCATGTCAAATCAACCAATAAAAAATACATTTTGGAACTTGACGTCACAGATTTTGCTCATTTTCGGTACATTTGTACCTTACCATGAGATGTTTAAAAAATATTTTTTTCAGATTTTTTTGTCCATCCATTTTTGAGATATTGAATGTTCAAAATTGCCCCCAAAGGCCAAAATTCACTTGTCACCATACCTTCAAACGCCAGTTACAGGATAATGATGAATGCTACAGACATGGGACAGGTGTCGTTTTAAAGCTTATGAATAGGGCTTTCATTTGATATACAACATGACAAAATGGTAAATTTTCAAGAAATTCAAAAATATTCAAATAATATTAATTTTGAAATTTTGGAAAATTGAACTTTTTTAAAATTTTCAAAAAAAATCACACTTAAAGGTATATGTCTTGTAGTCAATCAGTCAAAATTTCAAGATGGTATCTCAATGGTATCATACAAAAATTAAATTTTCTTGTTGGCAGTGACCAGGAATTAAACCCCTCAAGTCCATTTTTCTACAGTTTACATTGATAAAATTATGTGGTAAACTGAAATGAATCCAAAAATTTATAACAGGACTTATAGAGATAGATTTATAGAGAATGAATTCACTTTCTATTCTTTTACAGGATCAGCTTTTTGGTAAAACTATCAAAATCATGAGCTTTTTACTTCTGTTCGTAGTTTTAAATTTTTCCTTTAGTTGCTGAATAATTTCTGAATCAGCACAGTGACATTTTTCCGCATCTAAATCATCTTCAGAAGTAAAAAAAAATATTATTTATAGGTCCTTTTAATCTTCCCCATCCTTTCTTTGCACTTTAGATACTTTCTTCTTGCACAGCGGAGACTCACCAAGGGAGGTCAAAGAGGCATTTAAGTGGGTTTGGACAGTGTGTTTTTAGTGAAGCTTTCTAGGACATTTTTGTTGTGAAGCTGCTTTATTAGTCTTCATTAAGTTTAATTCATTAACTGTTTGATAATTACATGATTTGAAATATGGAGGAGAATAAGTGGTCAAAAAACTGTTGCAGCCCTTTTAAAAAAAGGGGGCACTGGGTTAGTAAAGACTTGAGGAATGTAACTGATTGGATGGTTTCACTAAATAGTGAAATCAAACCACACATGAGTAGAAGCCTTGTCAGACGGAAAACAATATACTTGAAAAGGAAATTCCTCCTGAGAATTATGAGATTCCTGGTCTTAGTCATATAAAGGAGTCTGAGTATTTGGACCCTGATACAGCTTTAAGCCACTTAAATGCCTCTTTGACCTCCCTTGGTGAGTCAAGAAGAAAGTATCTAAAGTACAAAGAAAAGATGGGGAAGATTAAAAGGACCTACAAATAATAATTATTTTTTTACTTCTGAAGATGATTTAGATGAGGAAAAATGTCACTGTGCGCTCCGGTGTTGGGGCGCCGCACTCCGGTGTTGGGGCGCTGCGCTGTGTTTTGGGCGCTGCGCTCTGGGGGGGCGACCCGGCGGGACCCTGCACCAGGCACCCCCCCGAGCGCGGACCCGGCCGGCTTACCTCCTTTCTGGAGTGAAGGCTGACAGGAAAACACAGGCAGGAAGCTTCAGTGTTCAAGCGCCGGCCACGCTGCGCCTGGGCAGCTGGCAGCGCGGCAGGAAGTGAGTCTGTGTGTCCCGTCCTTTCAATTCCCCGCCTTGAGTTCAAGCGGTTAAAGCGGAGTTTGCGCAGCGGAAGTTCAACTAAGTGAGTGTGTGTGTGTGTTCAAGACAAGGTGCCCCCTCCTTTGATTCTCCGCGCCGAGTCCGGACTCAAGTCCTTACTCGAGTCCGGACTCGAGTCTCGAGTCCTGTGACTCGAGTCCTGACTCGAGTCGGACTCGAGTCTCTCAAGTCGGACTCGAGTCCGCGGCGCCCCTGCAGCGGTGGGTGCCTGGTTCAGGCGAACCACGCGCTCCACCCTAGTTACGCGTCTGGTGCTTGTAATCCAAAGCACTCGTATATCAAAGCAAATTTCCGCATAAGAAATAATGGAAACTCAGATGATTCGTTCCACAACCTTTGAATCATATAAAAATGATTACAGTAATACAAAATACAGTATAAAGTCAAAATAAAACAAGTTAACCTGCACTTTACCTTTGAAAAGAATTGTGGCTGGTGTGAGGGAGACGGAAGAGAGGAGAGGAGGAAGAGTGTAGGACGTCTATCACTAATGTTATTGTGTAGGACAGGGTCTCTCAACCTTTTCCCACCTGCATACCCCCTCCCCTAGCCCCCCAAGAACCCCCCGATTCCCCCCAAGCCCCGCATACCCCTGCGTACCCCCTCCCCAAAAGTGCACCCCCCGAAAGTGGAAAAAAGGTGCTTTTTCCCGGCCATGCGGCGCTTCCGAGCCTGCTCAGAAGTCCCATATGGCTGGAATCATCCCCAGTTGCTGTCCCTTACCTTTTTCAGCCATGCGGCGCTGTCGATTGGGTCCTCCGACCGCGCCGCATGGCCAAAAAAAGAGCTTCTCGCCTGGTACTTGCACCCTTAGGGGGTACACTGGGGTACGAAAAAAGCATCTCGCGTGCCCCCAGCCAGTGGCCCATGTACCCCCAGGGGTACGCGTACCACAGGTTGAGAACCTCTGTTGTAGGATGTTATTGTGTAGGACGTCTATCACTAACGGGATCACTGCTATCTGTTGGCTCACTGGACTGAGACCGGGAGACAATTACCCACAATCCCGCAGCGAGAGAGACTACTTGCAGAGGCGTAATGTGCCTCACCGGCGCCTTTTCTCACAGGGCTGCCTCCACACGCCTTTCCTTCTAGACAAAAAAGCCTAGAAAAAAAGCCTTTCAGCCTAGAAAAAAGGCACCTGAGGGGGGACGTGACTGAGACGTATAAAATTATGCATGGGATGGAGAGAGTGGATAGAGGGAAATTCTTCTCCCTCTCGCACAACACCAGAACCAGGGGACATGCACTAAAATTGAGTGGAGGGAGAGTTAGAACAGACAAAAGAAAATATTTCTTTACCCAGCGTGTAATTCATCTGTGGAACTCCTTGCCAAAGGATGTGGTGATGGCACCTGACCTAGATGCCTTTAAAAGGGGTTTGGACAGATTCATGGAGGAAAAGACCATCACAGGTTACAAGCCATAAGCAACCTCCTGGTTTTAGAAGTGGGTTTTCTCTGTGCCAGGTGCAAGGGAGTGTCAACAGGAAACAGGTTATCTTGTTGTCTTGTGCTCCCTGAGGCATCTGGTGGGGCCACTGTGTGATACAGGAAGCTGGACTAGATGGGCTTTTGGCCTGATCCAGCAGGGCTCTTCTTATGTTCTATGCACGATTGTGAGGGTGGCGTGAGAAAGCAGCCGTTCAGTGGTGGAGCCTGAGCGTTGTGCCCCACGCCCGGAGCAGCTGCTCCTCGGGCTCAAAAACCTACTTGTAATGCAAGACATCGCTTGTTAATCAAGTTAAAATGTATAAAAAATATTTGCTTGTTATGCAAAACACTCTCAAACCAAGTTATTCTCAATCCAAGGTTGTACTTGTATATACTACTTTTTGTGCTGGAGGTCCCATGTTTGATTTCTGGTTGTGCTGAAAAAAACCTCTACTAATGCTCTGGAGAGCCACTGCCAGTCAGCACAGACAATACTAAATTAGACAGGCTGGCTCAATACAAGACAGTTTCATACGTTCAAAGAAGAAAGGGAATGTAGACTTTTAAAGGTAAAGGTGACCCCTGACAATTAAGTCCAGTCGTGTCCGACTCTAGGGTGTGGTGCTCATCCGCATTTCAAAGCCGAAGAGCCAACGTTGTCCGAAGACGCCTCCGTGGTCATGTGGCCGGCATGACTCTCCTTGCCGCAGCGCGTAGCATGCAGCTGGAACACGGAGCGCTGTTTACCTTCCCGCAAGCAGTTCCTATTTATCTACTTGCATTAACATGCTTTGGAACTGCTAGGTTGGCAGGAGCTGGCCAAGCAACGAGAGCTCACCCCGTCGCGGATTCGAACTGCCGACCTTTCGATCGACAGCTCATGGTTCAGCGGTTTAACCCACTGCGCAACTCGAAGTATCCTTATCTATTTGGATATAAATGTGTTCTAAAGTGATGGCAACTACCCTAAGTTACGTGCCAGGGTAAAAAGAACGCATCTGACGACAACTTTCCTTAGCATTAAAAGCCACCCCATAACTGAGTACAAGCCATATGTTGGTTCAAGTACAACAGTTCCTCTATCCATGACATATGTAAGAGCTTGTAAAAAGAAATAAGAGGCCCAGCCATAAAGAATATCAAGTCTTCAAATTAAACTGTAGAAGCGTGCTAACTTTTCCTCATCCCAATAAAACCTTCTGTAGACAAAACAAGATGTCAAGGCCCCAAATTCCATCACTGAAGAACAAAGGCAGACAGTGAAGCTATACCATAGCAATTTTCATTTCCTTCAGGCATCTAAAACTCCTAGGCTCCCAAACAGATGCTGTTTATAGCACAGCTGAAAATTGCTGAAAGTTTATATGAATGGTAATTGAGATGACAAACCTCCTACTTGGAATGCAAGGTATTTCCACCACTGGAGAAAGCAGTTGCCCTTATCAGAAACTCGTTGCACTATATGTGTACTCCAGGAATCCAAACATAGTATAGATTTTATTAGAATTTGGAGGAGCAAATTCTTCTACGAGAAAGAATTGATCATTTGCCTTTCATGTACAAGTGAAGGCAACCAGTTTTACATTCATAGGGATGCTGTAATTGAACGACTGTACAGTAGTGTACTTAATTCAGAACCGGAGACCCAAGATCTAGATTGAATGTATGGGAGGAACCAACTTTGCTACAACTAGGCAAGTCTAGGTCTGGCCAGTGCCTGGATTCGAAACTGCCCGGGAATCATATGATGATTTGAGTTCCAGGATAGAAAATGGGTTTTTCCCGATCCCCACCATGACTCGCATGGGGACTGCATTTTCCAGAAGGCCTCCACATCACGTGGTCTTGCCTGGGAGGAGGTCCATGGGGGTGACACCATGAGATCTCGCCCTGGGTGTCACCAACCCTGGTGACGCCTGTTCAGATTTTTTAAAAAAATATTTTAACTCTGCTTTCTTCTGTGTTCAAAGAGGCCCACATAGAAGGATATATGATAAGACTGATCTTTATGCATGCCTTGGTCTGATAGACACTGATAGAGCTGCCTAAATCGTACACAGGTCCAGGCCCCCTCTTTCCTTGTGTGTGGTTTATTAGGAGCAACAGTGTTGTCTAGAAATTTGTTCTTCTATTAACAGCTTATTTTTAAGCTCTATTTATATCCTGCCTTTTTTCTACCAGTGGTGCATTTTCGCACCACCGGTAACAAATAGAATAGAAAGTCATTTTGGTTCCACCCCTCCCTGGGTTGACACCCGGCGTGGTCCCGTCCCCCCCGCCCTCTCCTAGTGACGCTTTTGTCTGGAGCTACGAAGCCCTGCTTTCATAATGACTAGTTGCAATAATCCAGTCCCTACGCAAGAAAGAGGACTGGCACAGTGTGTGTCAATTTTTCTTTCTATTGATCTCCCCCCCACTCCTTCTACCATATGCTCCTCTCTCCTTCTCCTCTCTCCATATTTCTTATTCTCTTATTTAAAAACAAAACAAAACCTTAAAACAAGAACATAAAAGAAAATAGTGGTGGAACAATGAGTGTGATCCCCTTCAGGATCAGCGTGAGATTCACTAACTAGTTGAAAATCAATGCCCCATAGCATTTTTGAGGGTTTAAGTTGCACAGGAAATGTCTGGTTTGGCAGCTAATTAAAGGTTAAACCGACTATTATGACTTTTTCACTGTATTGCCTTTATTGCTCTGCTTCTCCCTTTTGACATGTCCTGTCAGATAGAAGGAAATCATTTTGGGCAGCCTAGTCACACTGCCACTTAGTGGACAATGTAGATCAAAGAAAACTGAATTAATTTCTATTTCCCCTCCTCCAATTTCTCTCCTCAGTGCATACTCATTACCACTTGTTCCAGATAAATTATATGATCTACACTGTCATGGGGTTAAAACAAAGTTCATACATTTCTAATTTTTTTTAAAGAAACTACAGTAATTAACATTGCTGCACGTGATGAGAGAGAGAAAGAGAGATATGAACCTGTACTTCTGGGTTTGATGACAGCGTGCAAGGATCATGTTAAAGGTTGGGGTTTTTGTTTTTGTAGCACAGAGATGGTGGACACACACACACACACACACACACACACACACACACACACACACACACACACGTGTGTGTCCACCATCTCTGTGCTACAAAACCAAAAACCCCAACCTTTAACATGATCCTTGCACGCTGTCATCAAACCCAGAAGTGCAGGACTTCCAGTTTTATTTACAAGTGCAGAAGTCCTGCACTTCCGGGTCTGATAATAGCACATGAGGTAAGGAGGGGAATTCTGCTCCTTGCTTGAGCAAGTGGGAAGCAGATCATTATGGCTTGCCTCAGTGGCTTGTATTGGTGAGTGGTGGAGGAAGGCAGTGGCAGCAGATTCTGGTTAAAAGCACCCTGAATCTACTGTGCCCTTGGACCTCTTGATATCTGCCGCTGACGCAACTTGCTTCAGCTGGTCTCATGGATGATCCGGCCCTGCCTCCATCTTGTTTGAAATTGACATCATTGCTAGTGGCCAGGCAACCAAAAGGTAAGTGTTGCTTTTTGTTGATCAAGTCAATGTTTCGCCATGGATTCAACTCCCTCTCCAGTGCCAGTGTCATGGGTTTTAAATTTTTCCTGATCCCCACTGCAACTCATGCGGGGGGTCATATTTCCCAGGCCTCCACATACCAGGCCTCTGTGTGGTCTGGCATGGGAGGAGGTCCGTGGGGGTGACACCATGAGACGCCCCGGTTGCAGTGACACCCCTGCTGGAGTGTATCAGTTGCTGGGTTCATGCTGGCTACACCCCAGGGGTCTGCAGTGGTAAGGGGGCCATGCATCTTCTAGATTATGTTTTTGTATGTGTGCTGGTTAGGGCAAAGTCATGGGGTTGGTCCAGCATCACCATGAATTGATTGGTTCTTTCTGGATATACGTACTCCCCCCATATCCACTGGGGATATGTTCCAGGCCCCTCCGTGGATACTTGAAACCGTGGATAGGAGCAAACACCCCCTCCATGGTTTCCTGAGGGCCCCACACCCTGCCTCCCCTGCGAGCAGGCGTACGCCCCCCCCCCCGCTCTTATTTTTCTTTCAGCAAGCTTTGTGTCTTCCTTAAAACAAACAGAGAAGCAGCCTCCATTGCAGGCAAGTAGAACGAGACTAAGTCCTAGAGAGGCTCTGCAAGATTTCTGTTAACCTTGCAGAGCCTCTCTAGGACTTAGTCTCATTCTACTTGCCTGCAATGCTGCTTCTCCTGTTCCTCTAAGGAAGAAATGAAGCTTACTGGGAAAAAAGTAAAATCCTGGGGGGTCCCCGTAATCCGTGGATAACTGAAACCGTGGATAGCGAATCCGTGGAAATGGGGGCCCACCTGTAGTTAAATGTGAGGTCACTGATGGCACATGGTTGGCACTTGTCAGTTGTCAGTGGAGTGGCTGTTGGTGTTGTTATGTTTTCTCTTTCTTAAAGCAGTATCATGTTGCTTTTGGCTATTACTGGAAGCAGATAGATTCTCAACTACATTACATCATTACACCGATGTTAGTGGCCGCCAGAATAATGAGACCAACAGATGGCCCTATATGCCTTTTATATTAATCAACCTCAATTGTTCCAATTTTAAACTGCCCTTATTCTTGTGTTCCAGAATATCTCTACTTAATGTTTTTGAATATTGTACAGAAGTACACGAAACCATTCTTATATTGTATAGGAGTTTTAGCAGTGGAACCACTATTATGAGAACATGTAAGCTTTTGCATTTTTTTTCTGATCTAAATGTAATCTACTTAAATAGGTCAAATACAAATGGCAGAAAACTCTATTACCCACTTTACAGAAGAATGCTCCAGCAAATGAAATTTTCAGCAAAAAGCAAATGTCAGAGTATCCGGTTGACTGGATAAGAATGCATGTGGGTCAATTTACATACTGCTGCTTTTGTTTTTTTTCAGATACGGTATATTAAAATAAATTAGCAATACATTTTTCTATGTAAGTTTTCATTCACAGCTGAACTAAATTAAAAGCACCAACCTAGAACGTAAGTGACAGCTGTGTAATCTCAGCTCCTCAATAATTAGATTCTTTTAATAAGATCTGAAGATACAAGCCTAGCTGACACATTAATGCAATGAAAAGAGATACTAACGATAATTTCTGTATCATTTATGATACTGAGCTCATGTGCAACGTGATAAAATATAACAGAAGTGATTTCAAAATTAAGAATATTATCTAAAATGATTATCAGTGCCAAAATTTATCACTACAGATGGTTTCTCTAGAGATTATCCACCTCATTTGCAAGTGAGTCATTCACTAACTTAAACCCCATAAATCCCACTTCAAATAATATTATATCCCCCGTTAATTTTCTCTTTGTTGAACATCAACATTTAATGTTGTACTGTATTTGGTTCTCTGGTGCATTAAATCTGATTGTGCTAAAATAGCATCTCAGTCATAATCTCTCTGTTGGGCACCCCAATTTATACAAAATGCTAAAGAGCAAAAAAGAGGGCAAAACAAGTAAAGAAAAGAGATGCTTTTCTGGTGAATGATGATAACATCCCAAGTACAGTACTATATTGGCTTTAAAAACATGTGCTGGATCTGCACTAGCATAGAAGATAAGTCAGACACAACAGCTTGCTTATGATGAGTGGCGAGAGCTTGTAGATGAGTGAGAGTACTGTATCTCCTCCTGACGGCTGGAACCATAATTTCCCAGGTCAGAAAGAGTACTGCCCAGGTCCAGAAAAACCACTACCCTTTTCCTAGCTTTTTAATACCAGATAGTTACAATACATCAGCATTTGAACCCTAGTGCAACTGTTGTTCCTGTCCCAAGCATATGAAGAATGTATGAACATATGAACAAATGAACATATGTTCATTCTTCATACGCTTGGGACAGGAACGACAATGAGGCTGCAAGAAATTATTATTATTATTATTACTATTACTATTACTATTACTATTACTATTACTATTACTATTATTATTATTATTATTATTAATAATAATAAGAAAAACAACAACAACAACAACATTTATATAGCACCATCTGTATACGTGGTGCTGTACACGTAATGAGAAGACAGGTCCCTGTCTCAGTAAACTCACAATCTGAAGCGGATACAAGCGAAACAACAAATGGAGGGAAGGAGAAGCAGGGATAAATTGGGGAAGAAGAATCTTAATAGGGAGAGACTTGATAAAGTTGCCCTCCTCTCCCTTGATGACGTCCGTGGTAGTGATAGTATTTATTCTGAGACTGGGAACAAGCATTGCAGCACTACCAAAACCACACGGATTTTCCAAGAGATCATTTAGGAAGAGTTCTCTTTCCAAGGGATGTTTAGGGCACGGGGTCTGGCTCAGTTGGTAGAGCGGCCACCTCATATGCCTGAAGATTTGAGGAAGGCAGTTCGAGACACCTGGAAGCATCTGTGAGCTGTTGAGAGCTGTGGACATGCTGCTGATAAGCTGCAGAAGCCTCTGTGAGAGAATTTTGCAGCTGGCACTCTGAGTAGGAGACAGCGTTGCCATCAAAGCCTGGGAGGCGAATGCCAGAGAGAGGCCAGACCGTGAAGGAAACCACCTGGAATGAAGTGTTCTATGCAGGATTAGAACATAATGTAAAAACCGCTTTGGTTTAGAAATGTCTGCCTATGTAAACAGCCTTGAATTAAAGTTGGAGGAGAAATCCGATGACCAAGAAAGGCGGTATATAAATAGTGGTATTATTATTATTATTATTATTATTAATTGAATAACATGGAATCTCTTCTGTCAGCCCCTCCCCCCACCTTAGCACTACAGTCAGTCATACAACATGATGGGAAGACATGTTTGGAATATACTTGTGTATCTTTGTTCAGTACTGTAACTGGGGAGTTTTATAAGTGGAAAAAAGCAAAGACAGTTTGTGGGAGAATTAGGGAAATGCAGGCAGCCAGAGTGTTTTTCAGGCATTTAAATGCATTGAGAAATGAATCACAAATGCATGAAAAAGTGAAACATTAACACTTGTAGTGAGACACAAGCAGCAAACGATAGACAATTTAGATGTGTTGCGACATTTGGCCAAATACTAAATTTTTCCCATGTTGGGTACTAAATATCTCTTCAGGGAAGCTTACAGCAAAGTTATTCAGCTGCTGTTCTTGTAAATGAGTTTCTCTTTAGCAACACAGCACATTCATCCTGTTAGAAACCCAAGGGTGGTGAGAGCTGTTGGTCTGTGCTGCCATAGCAACCAGTACATGCACCACTCAAAGGGTTCAAGAGAATCCAAAGTAACAAAGCCTATTCAACAGAGGCCGAATGCAACGTGAACAGCTTTGTTAGAGGAAAGAATATTTTCCTAGAAGAGGACAATCATGGCACAGCCTATAAAGTCAAAGGCACATTTTAAAAGAGCTGGGCATAACTTGTGCCTCACCAAGCTTACTGTGATACCAGATCACAGATACTGTGGCCTGCCATGTATTTGGTAACCCTGGTTTCATAGTCCTAGGTGGGGAAGTCCCTGGTGGACTGCCATACATAGCTGGTGGGTTGCATTCAGCTTGATGGGCAGGCATATATTTTAACGCCTGACAGATAGTGGGAAAAGATCTCACTATGCTTTGCTACTACACTCCCTTAATCTATTCTATGCAAGCTCACACACCAATGAAACTTGCTACATCCAGTTTTAGCCAGCCTCTCTCTCTCTCTCTCTCTCTCTCTCTCTCTCTCTCTCTCTCTCTCTCTCTCTCTCTCACACACACACACACACACACACACACACACACACACACACACACACACACGAGACGTCTGTCTGTGTGACCTGACTGAAATTCTGGGTAAGTTTCACACATTAAAAATAAATTAAACTATGCAGTGAAATAAGCATTTTACTTTCTTCTAGGGGAGCTGGTGATCTTCATTCAAACAGTGGTGGGACCTTATCAACGTCCCAACAACAGATGTCTTCTGCTTAGCTATGTTTTTGTAATGCATGGATTTTTCATGCATCCTGAGAAGAAAACCGCAAGGGATCCGCTAACTGAAAATGCAAATGCAACGTGAAACATGACCATATTGCAGAGGTTTCTTGCTTGGTACACACGCACACACGCACACACACACACACACACACACACACACACACACAGAGAGAAAATAATCATTTCAGACCTTGATGCCTGACTCACCTTTCTCTTCTCTTCCACCCACACATCACTCACATTGACAATTCCTCTAACCCAGCTGCCTCCCATCTCCTTTCCTTTACCTCCTCCTTTCACCTCTGGTTTTGGACAGACATGCACTTGCCTTGGCCACTCTCTTCATCTTGTCTTCACCAAAAACTGCTTAGTGTCTGATTTGACCTCTCTGCTATGGAATTCCCGTTGCCTGATCCTCACCTTGTCTCCTGTGCTGCTTACAGCCCACGCGCACCCCCATTTTGCCTCCTATTCTTGCATGATGGAGATTAATCCAACATTTTTTCCTCTGAAGCCATGTTGTCTCTTCAGTCATTTCTGCCTGCTTATTAGAAACCAGCGTCCACCTTCCATTCATTCTTTGCCCCTCTCTCCAAGCAAACTGTATACTCCTCTTGTTCTTAGTCCTTGTTCACTCCCTCCATTCCTGTTCTGGTGCAGTTAAATGCCCCTGGGGGGGGGGGGGAAGGAAAGAGCTGGCTGATTCTGTACACTACTAGACATTCATCCTCTCTTTCTAATTTGCTATTAACAGAGGCTGCAATCCTATACATGCTTACCCCCCCGGAGTAAGTCCCATTGAATTCAGTGAGCCTTACATCTGATTAGAGTAGACATTCATAGGATTGCACTGTTAATCAAACAACACCACTATATCTCACTGATCCAGTGTCTGGATACTTTGCATACCATACCATCCTGCAGCGATTTTCAATCTTTTCATCCCATGGCACACTGACAAGGTGCTAAAATTGACAAGGCACATCCACCATCAATTTTTGGACAATTGACAAGGCACACCGCGCTGCTAGTGCCCCCACATCCCCCAATAGCCCTACTAATAAATGACCCTCCCCCAAACTCCTGCGGTACACCTGCAGACCATTCTCAGAATAGCAACGTGCTGTGGCACAGTGGTTGAAAATCACTGCCATACTGGATACCATACTTTGTAAGTTCATTTCTAACCATGTTTGGAAACTGTATTTATGTGAAATGTTTATATCCCCCACTTTTCCATCCTTGTGGGATTATCAAGGTGGATTACAACAATTTATAAACACCACATAAAAGAACACTCCTTAAAAGCAAGAAGACTGAGATACCATAAACAACCTAAGGCAGTAAAAAAATAATAATCAAAAGCTAGTCGGAAGAGGTGAGTCTTTAAAGCCTAGTAAAGGCTAGGCTAATCTTGAGAGATAATTCCATAGTTTAGGGCAGGCACTGCCACTGAGAAGCCTCTGTTCCAGATAAGCTGCACTTCTGCAGAAAATTGGGAGTTCACATGCAGAAGGGAAAGAGAGGTTCTTATAAGCCTCAGGGCACTTCCAATCTACTAACAATAGTTAGGAGAGCAGACAGCAGAGTATCTGGATCAGGCTGTATGTTTTCATGCAGGGATATGTTTAGAATAGGGAATACAAGATTGATGTTTTCAGGACAACACAAAAGCTATTGGCAAAACTTAACATTATGTACAATGGTATGCACCCCTGAATGAAGTCGTATGTCATGAACAATGTCAGATGAAGGGTTTGTATAATCGCATCAGGTTTTTTTGCATAGATTTTAATCTAACTATTTCTTTAATTTAAAACTAGTATTGCATAGATGGAAATAGTAAAAGAAAAGATCGCTGAACAGTAATGAATAGTCAATCTGTACTATTTAACAGGGATGTGGATCAAGTCTCTGAATTCAAGTCTCGAGTCAAGTCCCAAGTCTCTGGGTCCAAGTCTCAAGTCAAGTCCCAAGTCTTTGCTCCCAAGTCCCAAGTCTTTGGTTGCGAGTCCTTATCTATTTAATGGGGTAAATGGATTTAAACCTGAATAAAATTCAACTTGTCATAAAAGACTCCAAGTCTCGAGTCGAGTCTTTCGAGTCTTTTACAATCGCCGAGTCAAGTCATTGACACGACTTGAGTCTGACTCAAGTCCGAGTCAATAGACTCAAGTCTACATCACTGCTACAGGTATTTAAACATTTGCTGATAATTCATGTAGGCCTATTGAAAGGAGCAATAATAAGCAAGAATAGGCAAGAATAAGCAATCATGAGTACGATGGCTAGATAAAAATTAATTCATACGTTTTAATCATTCGGTTCCCAAGGTGGTTTTCTTTTACATTTTTTAATCTATGTCTGCCAACTCAAATGCAAGAAAAAACAAGCAATTACAGAGAAACTGAAGCACTTCTGCATTTTTCTTAGAAGTCTTCTATTACAGGTTTGTCTGACATTTCTGGGTTACATGTTTGGAAATCAATGAAGTTGCAGGCTGTACTGCAGTTCCAAAAAATAAAATAAAAACCTTTATAGCTTTCTTTATCAACACTCAACCCCTCCCACCTCATTGCCTTTCAATTTCAAGATTTGCAAGACCCCAAAGTCTTTTCAGCACCACATTTAATCATGCTTAAGTAGGCTAATGCTGGCTCTGGCAATTACTGTATATTTTGTAGTATCAACTCAAATGATTGCCTCAGGCTTCAGTCAGGCTGTCATGACAAATAACCTGTGTTCACCCATCAGTTAATGCTGCCTCATTAACCATTTCCCCCTCGCTCAATGCATTAACCAAATCCTCATGTCAAAGGTGCTGCTGCTTCAGAAACCATCTCTCTGTAAATTCTGTCCTAATATTTTCTTTTAAATACAAAAATGTTTCTCATTTTCTTCATGAAGGTTTTTTAAAGCTCAGGTGCTCAGGCAACAACTCTGAACTTTTTTTTTTTTTTACAAAGGCTTTAAGGGCTTTTGGTCCAGTATTCTGTTTTTAAGAATCCATTTCACCCAGATATCAGATATGAGTTTTTGTATTCTTCTTTTTCATGGTGGTGTCTCTGTGGCTCAGTTCAAATGATCCTTCAAACCATGGTTTGGAGGCTTAGAATCTGCCACAGGCTCACATTTTCTCTCCTGTCCCACATCAATTCCCTCCTCCAGTTAAAAGCTTCCTCTATTCAAAATCTGCCATGACATTCAAACTGCAAAATTGTTGGTAAATGTTGTTCAGTCGTTAAGTCGTGTCCGACCCTTCGTGATCCCATGAACCACATCCCGCCAGGCCTTCCTGTCCTCCACTATCTTCTTGAGTTCGCTCATTTTCAAGTTCGTTGCATCGGTGATGCTGTCTAACCCTCTCTGCCTTCCCCTTCTCCTTTTGCCTTCAATCTTTCACAGCATCAGAGTCTTCTCCAGAGAGTCCTTCGCATTAGGTGGCCAAAATATTTGAGTTTCTGCCTCAGTACCTGTCCTTCCAGGGAATAGTCAGGGTTGATTTCATTTAGGATTGACTGATTTGATCTCCTAGCAGTCCAAGGGACTCTCAGGAGCCTTCTCCAGCACCACAGTTCGAAAACATCTATTCTTTGGCGCTCAGCCTTCCTTATGGTCCAACTCTCGCAACCATACATTGCTACTGGGAACACCATCGTCCTGACTATGCGAACTTTTGTTGGCATGGTTATATCTCTGCTTTTTATTATGCTATCTAAATTTGCCATAGCTTTCCTTCCAAGGAGTAAGTGTCTTTTAATTTCATTGCTGCTGTCTCCATCTGCAGTGATCTTGGAACCCAAAAAAGTAAAATCTGTTACTGCTTCCATTTCTGCCCCTTCTATTTGCCAACGGCGATTGGGAGGGGGCACATTGCACCTCTGTGTAATACCATGCAGCATTTACATGCTGCCCCCCTCTGGCTACGCTACTGATAATGAGTGTCACAATGAAAGGTGCAATCACAATTAAACAACTTAGATGTCCGGTGATATCAAATGTTCCTGGAGTGCTGTCCTACGGTATGAATTGTTTTCTCAGAAAAAGGGTGAAGGCGTTTATTTTGTTTGCAGATTATTCAACCCAAGTATGACTCAGGTTCTATTTATACAAAAAGGGAAAACAATGTTTTTAATGCACATTTTGCACCTATAATCACAGGACTGTAGTAGATGCCTTTCAAGGGAAGAAAAGAACCCCAAAAACAAATAAATGAATTGGTATTTTCAAAGTAGTTAAAAGGTTCTATAAATTTCTGTTCAGGCAATTGCTAATTATGATACATTTCCTTGGTGACCATAAATATCACCAGCTGCAAATAATTATCGTACATATAAAAATACGTATTATGTATTTTCAGCATAATCTACCCAATGAGAGAACTCAGGCACATCAAACTGCTTTCAAATACCCTGATTATAGTATGGAAATAAGGAAGCATATTTTCTCCCCTCTCCTGTGTGAATTCCTTCCCTTATCTTGCCAAAGTTAACTGGGGTGGAGTATTACGGTTGCATCATGGTTAGCAAACCAGCTTCAAATCTTGGTATCCTGGAGGCATCATGGAAGGCCCCAGTGCCAAGATTTGCTACAGAGCCCCTCAGCCCCAGCAACCTAGTGCTAGCACTGCGATTAGTGAGTCTTTCAGATGCCACAAATCTCTTCCATATTTATTATTATATTATTTATTTATATAGTTTAAATTGCACCTTTCTATGGTAGAATGCACTCACTCAAGGCAGCTTACAACACCTAAAACAAAAACAAGGATAATACACAATCTAAAACAGAACAAACAATTAAAAAAAACCTTAAAAGCAGTAGTACAAATAAAGCACAGTGGATAAATAAATATTTTAAGTGCCTGTAAAGAAGTAGGCAATTCAGTTTATACTCTGAATGCAATAAGACATCCGCTCCTGCTCCACGCGCTCCACCGAAGTTCTGCCGCTGCCTGTGGGACTAATAAATGACAAGTTCTACAGCCCACAATGTCAAGACTTTGTACATGCCAGACCAGTGTGGTGAGAACATTCACAAAGAAGCATTTGCCATTGTATTTGCTATGTTGTGTTCCTTTTCTGACCAAATTGACTGCATTTCTGAAACCATTTACTCAAAGAAGTCCCAATAAAACCAAATTGCACTACTTAAAAATGATTAAATGTATTTTGAATTAAAGGTAAAGGTAAAGGTGACCCCTGACAATTAAGTCCAGTCGTGTCCAACTCTAGGGTGTGGTGCTCATCCCCATTTCAAAGCCGAAGAGCCAGAGTTGTCCGAAGATGCCTCCGTGGTCATGTGGCCGGCATGACTCTCCTTGTCGCAGCGCATAGCATGCGGCTGGAACACGGAGCGCTGTTTACCTTCCCGCAAGCGGTACCTATTTATCTACTCACATTAACATGCTTTGGAACTGCTAGGTTGGCAGGAGCTGGCCAAGCAACGAGAGCTCACCCCATCGCGGATTCGAACTGCCGACCTTTCGATCAACAGCTCATGGTTCAGTGGTTTAACCCACTGTGCCACCCGCTGGAAAAAAAAACTGGCTGTTTCCAGCCGGAATTAACCACTATTAAAGAGGTTCTCATACAAAGTAATAGAAACTCAAAGAATTTAAAGAACTAGAGTTTCCAAGTACAGTACAGTGGGCCCTCCTTATCTGAGGATTGGCCATCCGTGGATTTGACTGTCCGGGAGGGGAGATTCCCACTGGGGGCAGGGACGGCACCGCAGTACCTTATTTTTTTAGCATTCTAAAGGTCCAAAGTGCCTTTAAAAAGAAAAAAAACGCGACCAGAATGCACATGAACCGGAAGTAGCTTCCAGATGCGCACGCAACCGGAAGTAGCTTCCAGTCGCGGCTTTTTTCCTTTTTACAGGTGCTTTGGGCCTTTAGAATGCGGCATGAGAGGCAAGGAATGAGAGGCAAGGAATGCCCCCACCCCCACAGCCCCGCCCACCGCAGATTTGATTATCTGTGGATACCAAAGGCCAACTGTACATGATTTGCTGGAACACTGGGTGTTTCCAAGATGACTGCTGTTAAGGATGGATTCAGACAATTGTGTCCCGTCACCCCGAATGAAGAGTTTTGCAATCATCACATAGTGGTAGTCCTATGGAATTAGTTATCTGAAAATGTCCAACACATATAGCTCCAACACTTACAGCAAGTTGAATTTCTGAAGCTTGTCTGAAATATGGTAGCCATAGGGGTCCACTATGCACTGAAGATTCACATAATCTGTAGGGATCCTATCAAACGAGTTAAGAGAAAATGGTTGTTGGGATGCCCCTTGGTATTCAATTAATGGTGGGAATTCCCAGTATCTGCCTTCATGCAATGAAGCAATTGAGTTGCTTTATCATCAACAAATCAAGTTAGTTAAAGGAAATGATGATCTATTGCATGGACAAAAGGTGGTTAAAGTGCCCAAAGAGGCAACGAATCTGTGTTCAATTATATTGAAAAGAGACAGACTCCAAAATGACCAAAACTGATATTCCTCAGGGTGTCAAATATAGGACCCACGGGCCAGATGTAATCCCTGGTAGCTCTTTATCCAGACCCCATTATGATTCATCAGGTCTGCTTCTGCAGAGGCTCTGGGAGGGAGAGATGGAAGGAGGCCTCAGAAGGCAATGAATGGTACAGGGTAAGGGAAAGATCAAGATGGCTGAGAGAGCGAGAAAGTGCCGACGAGGTGCTGGGAGAACCCAATTATCATGCGGTCGCCCTTTCAGCAGGGCGGGTAAGGAGGGAACCTCAGCAGAAGTGTCACTTCGCAGACCACCTCTCAGCTTCTGAGCTGCCAGGTGATGCTGTGGCAGAAGCGGTGCTACTGAAAGGGCAGCCCACGTGATAATTGGGCTCTCCCAGCATGATAATTGGGCTCTCTCATAACTTAAAAATATGATCAAGATTTGCACATTTTCTCTTCTGTCATTTGCAGCTAATGAGTTTCTATTTGAGAAAAAAGTGCTTATTTCTGGCCATCATCTGCTTAATGGCATCACTTCCTGCTTAATGATGTCACCTCTTGCCCTCAGCAGGCACCATGAATACTATTTGGCACACTATATGAAATGAGTTTGACACTCCTGCTCAAAGGACTGGGGCCCCATTCCCAGAGAAGGCTAATGTGGTGCAGTGCACAAAGTGTTGGATTTGGTCATAGAAGGAGCAGGTTTATGCCACGAAACATACACACACAATGCCAACACTCAACTACTTCTCCTCCATCACTGTGGCTTCTTGTAAAGCGCTGGGCAGGGAGGACCATGTTCCTTCCCACCTGCCACTTTACAAGAAGTGGCAGGGGAGGAAAGGCAGCAGCCCTTTTCCGGAGTGTTTGAGAGAGTGCTCTGGAAAAGAATTGCAGCAAAGCCCTTACTCTTCCTCCTCACACATCCCAGCACATGAGAAGATTAAAGGGCAGCCAGTGGGCTAGGGAAAGTGTAGGTGGGCAAGAGCTGCAGGGAACCCCCTGCAAGATTACCACTGCCTACAACCCACTGCTCCTCATGGCTGGGCTGCCTCTGCGCGCTGGATACTTGTACAGGAAGAGGGGAAAGCCTATTGAAATGCAGTTAATTTAGGGTTCCATCTCAGGCTAAGAGCGCAATCCTACCTTAAACTCGGGCCGTAAAGCACATTTGCAGACTACTTTAGAGCCGGCAAGGCCGGCATTCCCAGCTCCGCCGCCAGAGCTCTCGGCCCGCCATCGGACCCAGGTAGGTTTGGATCCAGCAGGCGGGGGGGAAGGGCCGGCGGACAGGGGGACGGTGGAGCCAGGAGGGCGGCCATAGGCCCAGCTGCCCCGGGCGGGGGCGGGGGCATGGCTTCCGCCATATCCCAGTCCCCGCCGGGCGGCTGGGCCGTTACACGGCCTCCTCTGACTTCCGCCAGCACAATAGCTGGCAGAAATACGAGGAGGCCTATCGGCCCCAGCCGCCATTACACTCAGGGAAGGGGACGAGCATCCCCTTCCCTGTGTAGACTTCGTCCCCTTCCCTGGGTAGACTTTCCACCGCGGGCTGCCTGCTGCAGGCTGCCCATGGCAGAGCATGGGATCGGCTGGACCCGGACGGCCTTGGCCGCCCACCCGATCTTTACGCAGGATTGGGCTGTAATTTTGTACTACAGACTGCTTATCATTCAAGGGACTATAACCAGGCTTGGGTCTGTAAAAAGAGGAAATGGAACATGAAGAAGGGTAGGAATGTGGGTCCGGTGGTGTCCAGCTCAGGCCTTGTTCCAAAGCTCAGAGAGAGAGAGAGAGAGAGAGATCCTATGAACTGCCTGCCACCTCCGCCTGCACGCTCACCCTCTCTCCCTGGCCCCCTTGGTCTAACCCCCTTCAGTGCCCAGGGGGAGAGCGAAGACAGCAGAAAGCGCCAAGAGGCGAGCAAGAGGCAGCCACTCCCTTCGCCCTGAGGAGAACAGAGAGCTCACCTCAGAGCCACTTGGGGCCAGCGCCGGGTTCTGTTCCTCAGGCGGCGCGGAGGCGGCTCCAGGATCAGAAGAGTCGAGAGTTTGAAGCGGCGGCGGTGACCCACGAACCGCTCAGCAAAACCACGAGAGACTGGCACCCGTCGGGGAGCTTCCCTGCCAGAGTCTGCAAAGCCCCCCGCGCCCGCGTCCCCTTTTCATCTCTGGCAGGTCGGGCGTCCGGCCCCCTGGCGGCGCGGCTGGGGTCAGGAAAACCCGGGTTCCACACAGCGGCCCTCCGTCTTCTCGTGGCGCGTAATTTCATCCAGCCCCGGAGGCCCAGCCTGTGTGTGAATGTGCAGTTTCTATGTTACCTGTCAGGTGAAGCAGGGGAACGCACCGAGGAATTCCTCGGTCCGTCCTGGCACAGCCAGCTACTGGGTCTTTTCCCTGTCTCCGTGGCAGGCATAAAGAAAGGATTAGGCTCTCTGGGCCCAAATCCCACCACTTTCGTAGCCAGGAGAGCACAGGTGCAAGGGAGCAGAAGCGGCAGTGCGTGCGTCACCGTGCCCAGAGCAACCACTGCATCCTCTTCATCCCACCGGGCGCAATGAACGCAATTCTCTCGCCTCTCTGTTCAGAGAGAGGGGGGCGGTGAGCAAGCTGGAGGGGGTGGCTGCTATGGCTTCTTCAGTCATTTGCTCACTCTGTAAATCAGTAGGGACTAGGAGAGCCTTGAAGAGGGAGCGGGGCACGCAAGGGATCAGAAGCAGTAGTGGTGGCTCTCTGGCTGCTCTTGGCAACTATGCCTTGCTGCCCAGTCCTCCCTGCCAATATTGCACAGGAGTAGGGGCAAGGAAGGAAGTGTGTGGAGGCAGAGACTACTCCTGCAGCCACTTTATCCCCTTGCACTCCTCTGGGAAGTGCAGCACAATCCCCAGGGCTGCGCCATCCAGAGGGAGTATATGCAAGAAATTGAAAGAGCCACTTGTCAGTAGCTGCGCTTGTAAGGAGCTGGCTCAGCCCCCTCTCCCCCCCCCCCCCGCAGCACAGCAGAGCGGACTTCCTGGGCCCAATCCCCAATGCTGTGCCACTGCAAGGAGCGTATAGTAGGTGAGCAAGCAAGAGGATGAGATGGGCCAAGTGGGTGCTCCTTGCACAAGGTGCCTGCCTGCCCACATGCTCACCTGTGCTCTTATCTTTCTGGGAGTTGTGAGGGTAGGGATTGGGTAGTCCAGTGAACTCAGTTCTCCCTGCTGCCCTGCCCAGGGAGTGGGACGGAGCAAATCGGCTGAAGCAACGGCTTGTCCTCACTCACACACTCTCGCTGGGCAGTCAGTGCCATCATGACACCCGGCCATTCCTCCCCAGGATTGAGGGGCAGGTCTGCTACCTCTGCAGCCCATCACCTCTCTCTTGGCAATGTGGAGGGGGGGTGTTGTTTGGGGGTTCAGGAGGAGGGAGGTCCACCAATTTATTACGTGTTGCTGGATCAGCCATTGGAAGGAAGAAAAAGGGGGTGGGAGAAAGTAGAGCCGCAAAGGGGAAGACTGCAGAAGGCGCCACGAGGCAGCCACTCCCTTCGCCCTGAGGAGAGCACAGAGAGCTCACCTCAGACAGAGCCACTTACTGCTGAAGAGCCAGCGCCGGGTCCTGCGCCTCCAGGGTCTGTTCCTCAGGCGGCGCGGAGGCAACTCCATGGTCAGAAGAGTCGGGAGCTTGAAGCGGCGGCGGCTGTAGAGCGGCGGCCCACGGACCGCTGAGTAAATCCACGTGTAGAGACTAGCACCCGGCGGGGAGCTTCCAGGCTGCTGGAGTCTGCGAAGCCCCCCGCGGCCCCTTTTCCTCTCTGGCAGGTTGGGCATGAGGCCCCCTGGCAGCGCGCCTGGGGTTAGGAGGAGAACCAGGGCTCCACACAGCAGCCTTCCGCCTTCTCGTCCCACTCCATGTATTATGCATGAAAGTGGCGAGAGGCGCGTAATTTCATCCAGCCTTGAGGCTCTGCCTGTGTGTGAAAGTGCAGTTTCTATGTTACCCGTCAGGTGAAGGGAATGCACCGAGGGAGAGGGAGCCCTCGGTCCTGGCACAGCAGCCAGTTGCTGTGACAGGAGGAGGGCAGCAGGAGCTCCCTGCCAGCCGGCCTCGGACGGACGGCAGAAGCTTATCTAGGAAGGCCACCACCACGCTGCGAATTTCACACGAGAGAGAGGAGAGAGAGAGACTGAGGAGCACATCTGATCTGAGTTTCTTTCCCGCTGTTTATGCCCTGTCGGCATGTTGTTGCGGGATAAGAAAATAGCGGTTGCTGCTTGTTTGGTTGTAGACTAATTGGGTTTAGAACGTTATTGGGTTCAAAACGCCAATGTGAATCCAGCAAAAAAAACACGGTTTATAAATGCGCAGATATTTCCCCCCCCCCATTTCTCGGCGGTTTTCACCCCATTTCTCGCTACTTTCCACCCCTGCTTCTGAGTAAACGGACACAAAACTGATTATACAGAGGGAAAACTCCTCCAACAATTGTGATTTAAACAAAGTGATCATCTCCCACTGATTTTGACTCTTGACCTACATGCTTCAACAGTGGGTCTTCCAGTGATGCCCCCGCCATCGGCGGAATATAGTTATAAAATTCGATGGGACAGTGGGGCAAATGCAAAATTTCACCAGTTTATCAGGGAAGATCACTGCACAGAACCTTTGTCTGACATATTATGGGGAGAGGAGGCTACAGTAATTAGCTCCTATGAAATTCTTGTAGATCGGCTTTCAAAGGAGCTAGGATGTAAAATGGTTTTGCTGGGCAATGGGGGCATGGAACCTAAAAAGGTCTGGTTTGATCAACAGTGCAAGGATCTGAAGATCCAAATCCGCGAGGCCTACCGTGACTTTAGAAACTCTAATGACCCCAGACATTTAAACAAATACGCAGATCTTAAGAAAGGGTTAGGTCAATTACTGCACGATAAGAAACAAAAATTCTACCAAATGCAATGGGGGAAGCTACTACAGGCCATATCATCCAAGAATAGTAGGATGTTTTGGAACATTGTCTCAGGTGCATCAAATTCTGAGGGAAGTGATAGGGTGGTAATTCCCTCCTCTGCCTGGGTTCAACATTTTGAGGGGATCTTCTTGGATAAATCCTACCAGCCTGAAGTGTGTTTAGACACACTAATTTCTGAGCCTCCTGTCTGGCCACGGGTGGCCCCAGAAGAGATAAGACAGCTAATTGGTCATCTAAAATCTGGGAAGGCCCCTGGACTGGATGCAATACCCCCTGAATTTCTTAAGAGCGAGCCAGAATGGTGGGCTCAGTTGTTAGCCCCTCTCTTCACAAAGATCAATGAAATTGGATGTGTTCCCCAAGACTGGCGCTCCTCGGTTATTGTTCCTATCTTCAAAAAGGGTGATGCTGACTCCCCAGCTAATTACAGACCTATCAGCCTTTTGTCAGTTGTGGGTAAGATCTATGCAAGGTATCTGTACAGCAAGCTTTTGGCCTGGGTAGACTTGAATAGTATACTTGGACCAGAACAAGCAGGATTCCGGCAAGGCAGATCTACTGTTGACAACTGTCTTATTTTCTCCCACATAATTGACAAACAAGTCAGGGTATCCAGAGCAAGATTATATGTGGCTTTTATTGATTTAAAAGGGGCTTTTGATTCAGTAGACAGAGAACTGTTATGGAACAAGCTTAGTTCACAAGGAATAGAAAAAAGACTCCTGCTATTGATTAGATCCCTCTATACCAACAACTCCTGCAAAGTGCGGTGCCCGCGAACTGGGGCCCTATCCCAGTCCATATCTGTTAATAAAGGAGTGAAGCAGGGATGCATTTTGGCCCCCCTATTGTTCAATTTATTTTTGAATGATCTTGCCCTGGCCCTGGAGGATGTAAACAGTCACTGTCCATGTTTGGGCAACTGTCAGGTACCGCTGCTTTTGTATGCGGACGATATGATTCTCCTTTCACGTACTCGTGTGGGTCTCCTGAGGCTACTTAATAGATGTGCTGAATACCTAACAGCCAACAAACTGAACATTAACTATGCCAAATCTAAAATTATGATTTTTGCAAATAGATACAAAATCTATAACTGGACCTGCAAGGGCAACAGTATTGAACAAGTCTGCCAGTTTAAATACTTGGGCATCACATTCCATTACAGGCACTCTTGGGCTTTTCATCGCCGCTCCATTTCTAATTTGGCCAAACTCTCATCTTCAGGAGTTGCGAGATTTTATTTTACTCTGGGCAACAGATATGTCCCGGCTGCTCTGGAAGCCTATAAGGCCAAAGTTGTCTCTCAAGCTTTATATGGTGTCCCGATTTGGTTCAAGGCTTCAGACCTTGCCACGGAACGTATCCAATCTAATTTCCTCAGGAAAATTTTGGGTATGCCACGTTGTGTTCCGTACTCAGCTCTGTGCCTTGAAACCGGTCTTATAAGGCTGAATACATTGGCGTGGCTAAGATTTGCCAAATTCTGGCTGGGCATTCTTTTTAAAGCAACAAGTGATAGCCTGATTTACCACCTACTATCAGACACATCTTTGCCTTGTGGGGTTTCTACTCTGCTTACAAAGCTAAAATCGATGGGGCTTGACAGTGAGATGCTAGGCATGATGGGGTTAGCTGCAGCATTTAGAACTATTAAGGAGAGAACTCTCGACATCGAGCACCAAGAGTTAATCAGTGCAGCTGATACAACGTGTTCTCCATTGCATCTCCATCTGCCTATAAAGTTTGGGAAGCTGTCAACTTATCTATATCAGTTGCATAACCCACAGCTAAGAAGGGCTTTTATGCTGGCAAGGTGTAACGCTCTCCCTTCTGCCCTTTTATGGGGGCGGTACAAAGGAATACCTGTTTCAGCAAGGCTCTGTTCATGTGGCATGAAGTGTGTGGAGACATCTGAGCATATCTTTTTATCATGCTCTCTGCACGAGTCTTTCCGTCAGAAACACCTTAATTCGATACTGACGTGTTTTCAGGGCTGGATGGAGGCGGATATTCTCCGAGCCCTTCTGTCAACAGAAGATGATGGGAGACTTGATGATGTTGCAACTTTTGCTTCTGTGGTGGTGGCTACTCGGGAAATGAGTTTTGATGTATAGATTAATTGTGGGACAGTTTGGGGAGAAATTCTCTGCAAGATTGGTTGTTGTCATTGGATCTGTTGGGGGATTTTTTGGGTTGTTTGTTTATGTTTGTCTGTTTGATGTGTTTATGCCAATAAAGGTATCTATCTATCTATCTAACTCAGCAAGGCCATGAGAAATAATTGATTTGAACCACAGTATCCCAGGCACAAATTTAATGCTCAGTCAGTTCTCTTGACACAACCTGTTTATTATTATTTTTTCAAATGTCCTTGGGTGCCCCACCCAGGTTTGGTTCATGCCTTCATTATTCTCTGTATATTACTTATCCATTGTGATACCTTCTTAAGACAATTATCCAAGTCCAAAATGTGAGATGAATGGATTTGTTCAGAGTTTATCACATACTGAAGGAGCAATCATGCGATTGGTTCAATTTGCAACTCAGTCTATATTTATTACAACTTAATGGCATGGGAAAGTTAGTATAACATGTATCATGTTGTTGAATAGAATGTCCCAAATATCCCCCAGTAGCACAAAGCCTGTGAACAAAAGATCCTACCTGGTGTAAGTTCAAGTCTGTCCTGTCCCTGAAAATATATGGACATCTTACTACTAATATATCTGAAAATATAATTGCTAATACCCTGGTTCTATTAGCTAATAGATAATGGTTTTTTTTTGGGGGGGGGGGGAAGGTGTCTATCATATGAATCCCAAATTTGAGAATGTATGTATGTCAGAATAAGACCTCAAGGTATTTTTTTGTGTGAAATTCTTCCTAATCCACTCCCATGCCTGGTTTCTCAGTCATTTAAAATTTCACTATAAACTGTTGAGCTGAGCAGAATGTTCCCAGTGAAATTTGAGATAATCACTGGCTTCAGTTTTCATTACAAGAAACTCATACCAAGTTCATTAAAAGGTTCATTGTCCAATTGCTGTTTCTATATTAAAATAAGGGAAAATTTCCTCTCTTTTCTATCCAATCTCACTGGATAGGTGGAAGTCCTGAATAGTTGTATTGGATCGGTGAGGGTCAACGGGCTGCAATTTAATCCAGACAAGCTCTAAGTACTGATTGTAGAAATATTGCTGATTCTGGGGAAAGTTTGCAGCTGGTTTTGGAAGGGATCACGATCTCTCTGAAAAGTCAGGTTTGCGGTTTGGGTGTACTCTTGGATCTGGAGCAGTTCCTGGATGACTAGGTGGCATCAGTGGCCAAAAGTGGATTTTACCAGCTTCAGCTTTCCTAGGTCCACTAACGTTAGCCATTCATGCTTTAATCAGATCAAGACTCAATTATTGTAATATACTCTATGTACAACCAAAGACATCCCAAGCTGATCAGGCACCTGAATCAATGGTTGATCTGTTGCACCCGGACTGAAAAGTCTACTGCCCCGCATCAGCATGCAAAAACACCAGCACTCCTATGCCAGCACCCCACAGTAGTGTAGCCAGGCCAGGGTGGGGTGCTGTGCCCTGGGTGACAGCTGTGGTCTCCTCGTGAGGAGGAGCCGCCGTGGCAGTTTTTTGCTCTGTGGCTGCTTTTTTGCAACTGGAGTGGCTGCATCTGCAGCCGCGGAGCAATTTTTGTGCTGTTTTCGGCACTTTTTCTGGGCCCTCCCATCCGGTATTAGAAGGCTTCAAATGAAGTCTTCTGGGAGTGGGGGGGGGGGGCGAGGCAATGACGCAAAAGTGTCATCGTCCCACCCCGGGCACCCTGCTGTGCCAACTAGCACACACCCCTTGTCATCCTCCATCATATCGTGAGGATAGGATTGGGCCATAACACTCAGATGGGTGTTTTGACCAGACATATTTTCTTCTGGGGCTATCTGTGTACTTACACTTCTTTATTCCTTTATTTGCAACCACATGTAGGGGTACCTTAGTATCTACAAACAGTCAGGAGTTAGCTGGCATGCATATTTTCATCGCTACATACAGGTGGTTTTGCACCCTTCCAGCTGTCCTTTATGTAGTAGTTTTATAGGAATTGTAGAATGTCTCGGCAGTCTGGGGAGGCTTGGGATTTAACCATTGAATTTGAATAATTGAAAGTTAAAGAGAGCGCTGCTATGTGCAAGAAAACATTTATTCAGGAAAACAACTGACAATACATTAAAAAGAACACATAGAATAAAACTCTACCAAATACTGGGACTTTAGCATAAACATCATGGATCAGGATTCTATGTCTGTAAATTGACGCTAAGCTGGCTTTTTCAGAAGAACGGCCCACTAATTTCAATGGGATTTGCTTCCTAGTAAATATGCTTAGGATTGCAGCCTTAGATTTTACGAAGTAAAACAAGCTGTCCTGCTGAGCTTAAAAGAAGTTGTCACAAGCAGGGTAGGTCTATGAAGGAGTCAGTGAATGAACTCCAGGTACCAGAAATAACTTTCTTCTTACTAAGAGAAGAATTTCTTTGAAGTTGGAGTGATATTCACACCCTTTGTAGGGGAACTGTCTCCGGGACAATTTGAAGTCCCCTTAAGTATGGCCTATTTAATATAAAGACTGAGCTACACTGCACGAATTCCGGCGCATCCTGGGGCGCATGCAGAGTGGTGTGGCTTCCTTTTTAACCGACCACAATTGAACGTGGGAGAGCCGCGCTCTCCCGAGTTCCGGCGCGCTCAGTTGTGGAACATGCTGATGTCTGGCCGTGTGGGTGACGTAGAGCGACACGTTCACCAATGGGGAGGGGGGGCTTTCAGCCAATCGGAGCACACATGTGCGACCAATCAGGAGGGACACGCAGGGACACTTGGAGGGGAAGATATCTGGTGGAGCCAGAGCAGCGTCTCGGGGGGTGGGTGTCCGGTCCCATTCCCTATGCTTGCGAGCGGCCTCTCAGACGCCAATGGATTTGGTGTAGGTCAGCCTTACGCCTTCAGTGCTGAAGTCTCTGAAAAGAGATACAACGTATTAAAGAAACTTGTGAAACAATTAGACAACAGTGTCACCACCATTAGCAGATGTTTCTGAGAGGAGAGCTCAGCTTATCTTGCATATATTTAAGTTTTCCACAGAAACGTTAGAGACAGTATCTCTTGCATTTCGTGGTCCTTTGGCCCCACTGTTTACATTTTTTCTCTCCAAACTCACATATCTCTGTGTTAAAGCATGTGTTAGATACTCACAGAGCCAACTAATACGTCATGTGTCTGATGAAGTGGGCTCTAGTCCGTGAAAATGTATGCCACACAACAAAGCTGTTAGTCTTTAAGGTGCCACAGCACACTTTGTTGTGCTCAAGGAAACTGGAGACAAAAGACACCTTCGGGATACAAAAAGATGACAAAGAACAAAAAACTTGGACTTTTCTACCATTTATTAAAGGGGTAACTGATAAAATCGCAAGAACCCTCAGGCAGGGTAACATCAGGACAATTTTTAAGCCAACCAGGAAGATTGAGCAACTTTTAAACAACCCCAAGGATAAGAGACCACCCCTTTCCAACCCAGGCGTTTACAGCATCCCCTGTGGTACATGTGGAAAAGAATACATTGGATTGACTCAGAGATCCATCAGCACTAGATTAAAAGAACATGTGAGATCGGTAAGACTGGAACACCCACAACAGTCTGCGGTGGCTGAACATGTTCTCACCACAGGACACTCTATACAATTCAAAGAAACCTGTTCTATAAGAACAGAAAACAAGGGAATGATTTTGAAGAACTTGGAAGCTCTTGAGATTAGCAAAAAACCACCTCACTTACTGATGAATAGGCAGCAAGAATTGAATCTTGCCAATCGCATTTGGCTCCCTGTCATACGTAAACATCCTATGAAGGGACAGGCTCGTAACAATGTAACAACAGAGAATGCGAGTTGATACTATGTGACTGATAGACACCGGGTCTCAAAGTGAACAACAGCCCCTAGGAAATAATAAGAAATCCATGCTAATAATTGCAGAATCATCCCAGTAAATGCAGGATCAACTGCAGTATCAACCTCTATGTTGGCAACTGTTTTCAGATTGAACCCCATCGCCTGACAGCAGGGTTTCCTGCGGAGTTTTCGCAATAACCGCAGTTGTCTCGTGGGACATTTGTAAATACACTATTGAAGGACAGCCCGTCAGGACTGTAATCGTAGAAAACATGAACTGACATACAACTGTTATTGAACCACCAGGTCTAAAGGACAAAATTGTAAGCTATCACAGTTAGTTTTTGCAGGATCGATCTCTTTGATGACAGATGAGTTCTGGAATGGTTTCCGTTCAACTGACAGCGGGTTCCCTGCGCTTTCGAAGTTCAAAGCAACGAAGCGAGATGCTGAGAACAGTAACATCTTTCATTCCTTTTTGGATTGCCCCAGAAGATGTGTCCAGATTAGGACACGAAACGTTGGGCTCACTTGTCCAGCCGTGGTTTTTAATAATTTCTGTTTGTCCAGGAATACATTGTTAAACCCAGATAAAATCATCATTGTTTTTAAACTTCGGTCGGATTGCTGTGTTTTTTACATGGATATGGCTGCGTTACCCGTACTACCTGTTTCACTAAAAGGTGAGATCTTTTCCCAACGCTTATTTAGGAAATCAAGATTAAAAGGGTCTGAAAGAATACAATTTTTCCTACTATACAAAATTTACTGTCAATGAGAGTAACAATTATGGAGAAGATGGGCACGCCCATATGGGTGTGACACTATGTGCAAACAATTAGAATATATTCTAGCTATTTACTGTTTGTTGATGATGATCTCCTCTACTGTTGGTTGTTCTTAATACAGGTGTATCAATCTATAGAATAAAGCATTTTCAACATGATTTTTGTGTAGGTAGGAGTTATTGATTGTACACACTATGGGCTCCAAGCCATTTTTTTAATAACACGAAGGATTTTGATGGGTGATTTGCATTAAATTATCTAGATCCGGAGTACAAAAACGAATTTCAGAATAGCTTAATTGCACAAGTCTATTTTTCCCTCCCATACTTCCACCAACTCATTTTTCCACAGAAGAATGTAAAGTGTCAGAATCAAATGAAAGAACATCAGCATGTTATCTCACCATGGTTTTACTTTGAAATATTACTGTGGCGAATGAGACTTTCAATTACACAGTAAAAATGCAAACTGCTGAGCCAAGTCACACCTAGCTATGTTACTTTGAAACTCAAATCAGCTATAAAAAAACCTTTGGATCATTAGACAGTAAAGCTTTTTCACCTTCAGCAAGTGGTGCTATTTTCCAAGCCACTTTAAAAAATGTATACCTGATTGAACTGACCATCAGAATAAGTGACATAGCAAGAGAAAAATACTTGGATAAAATATTCATTAACAGACCAATCCTATGGGCTCTTCGTGCTGGCGGAACAGGTATTCCGCCAGCACTGGCAGCCGAAAAGCAGCCATAAAGCACACTCTGGTAGCGCATTGAGTAGTACGCTGCTGGGTTGCTGGCGGGAACTCTGGAGCCTTCCAGAGCATGTCGACAGAGCGCCAGCTGCCCACCGTCAAAGTTAAGGGGGCAGAGGAGGGGGCAGAGGAGGGAGGAATGGGGTGGGGAGGGGTGAAACTGGTCTGTGAGGGGAAGGAATGGGTGGCAGGGAAGCTGTAGGAGGGGGTGGATCCAGTGGTGATGGTGCATGCCGGATCCTATCCCCCTCCAACAGCAGCCTCCCTGCCCCCTTTCTCTCCTCGGACTTGCATCAGCAAAATCACTGGCATTTTGCATATAATCGCTGTGAGAAGGACCCACAAGTTTAAGAAAGGCAGCCTAGCACAGCAAGGGCTATGCAGAGTCTCAGAGAGTCAAGCAAGAAAAGAGGTCACAGATTTGACAGGCAACAGTTTAAGTAGGACCAGACTACAACTGAGGGGTATCAAAAATAGAAGTATAAATAAAAACCTAAAAACCATCTATGGCAAATTATCAGTCAGTGTTGGGTATCAACATGTTCACCAAATACGTTTAAATGACACAAATACGTTTAAATGACTGCCTCTTGGGAGGCAGCATTCAGTCAAAATAAATTTATTTAATGCAAGTACAGGTGGGCCCCCATATCCACTGATTCGCTATCCACGGTTTCAGTTATCCATGGATCGCGGGGACACCCCCAGGCTTTTACTTTTTTTCCCAGTAAGCTTCGTTTCTTCCTTAAACAAACAGGAGAAGCAGCCTCTGGCTGCTTATTGCAGGCAAATAGAACGAGACTAAGTCCTAGAGAGGCTCTACAAGGTTAACAGAAACCTTGCAGAGCCTCTCTAGGACTTAGTCTCGTTCTACTTGCCTGCAATGGAGGCTGCTTCTCTGTTTGTTTTAAGGAAGAAACAAAGCTTGCTGAAAGAAAAATGAGAGCTGGGGGGGGAAGCATGCCTGCCTGCAGGGGAGGCAGGGTGGGGGGCCCCCTCAGGAAACCATGGAGGGGGTGTTCGCTCTTATCCACGGTTTCAAGTATCCACGGAGGGGCCTGGAACATATCCCCAGCGGATATGGGGGCCCACCTGTATTCTAATGAGAAGTTCTGAGAAATAAAGCAGAATTGCTTATTACCTACACTTTTGTTCTTCTGCCATTGCCAGTACTCCCACTAATAGGCTGATCCTGTTACCATTTCCATTAAAGCTAATAGCTAACTGAAAAAAGATTGGCTTGCCAAACAACACATTCATGTTTCTGCGCAAGGCACTTGGAAACCTTAAATGACATCTGAATAGTTTTCATACCCTTCTTTTTTATTCGTTTTGATCAGTGTAGTTGATTACTAAATAGTTTGTCTCGTGATAGAATTTCCTGATGGTGTCTTGTTCTTTCAGTGGTTTCTCATTTCTCCCTGTCCACACTAGAATCTGTGTTTCAAATGTGCATCCTGACAGAATGAAATAGACAGTTCAGGGAACATTGTATCTGACTTGCTTCTCTGTTTCAGTTTTGAGAAAGTCTAGTTTAACAGCCCAATCCTGCCTAACATGTGCGGTCTGCCTAAAGGGCCGGCCGCTACATCCTAGGTCCATTGCAGCCTACACCGACGTGCAGTGGTGTTGCTCCGCCCCACATGGGGGGCCGCCGACGCGACGCCACCCACGTCGCGACGTCAGCGCGCGGCTCCAATCACCCCTGCCGTTTAGCTTCCTTTTTTGAGCCAAACGGAGCGAGGGCGGGCAGGAAGGCCGAACCGCAGCCAAGATGGCTGCGAAGAAGCAGTGAGAAACGGGTAAGCGACCCGTGACATTCTGCCCCCCCCCTGTGAAATTCTGCCCCCCCCAAAGTGGCACCTGGTGCCCAGGGCACCAGGGCCCCTGCCAGACGACGCTTCTGCTGGCGTGGCCTGGGCTCACCTCCGGGGAAGGGGACAAACATCCCCTTCCCCCGGTGTAAGCGGCATGGGCGGCAATGGACCTCCTTGGATGCATGTCAGTTCTTTAGCTGCCGCGCGTCCGGGGAGGCCGCCGACATCCCTACTGCCTCCCAGCCCAGGCCGACCAATGGCTCCCTCCCTTGCCGCCCCTACCAGCCCTCCCCCTGCCCCTGCGCCGACTGGCACAGGACTCACCTGTGATGGCCGGCACAGGTCCAGGACGCTGGTGATGTGAGCGGTGCTGACCTCCACACCGCACCACCTACATGCAAAGAGCTGCAAACATGCTTTCCAGCACGTTTGCGACTCCTTAAACGTGACCCACACCGCACGAGTTCCAGCACGTCCCAGATGCGCACGGAGCTGTGTGGCCACCAATCTGAGACATCTGCATCTGAACATGGGAGACCTCCACTCTCCTGAGTTCTGGCGCGAGCAGAATAGTTTTGGGCCAGGGACACAGAGCTACTGCTTTAACCAATAGGATTAGAGGGCGTTTCAGCCAATTGGTGCACTCTTATGTTTAACCCAATCAGCAATTAGAAGGCAGGACAATCGGGAGGGACTAATTGCAGGACGACACTGGCGGAGAGCAGGGCAGCACTTGGAGGCGTGCGGCCAGGCACTTCCGCTCTCATGCCTCTGCGCCTGATCTTGTGCGGTGTGGGTCGTCCTTTAGGCTGGTAGAGTGCTTGGTCCGCCAGCCTATAGATACGCAAGATTGCGCCGTAAATGTAGTCAGTTAAGCAGGAGGATTTCAACAATCTTAATCATGTTCCTTCACTGCTTAGGTGCATCTCTATCTCTTTGTCTCTGGAAACAACGGTGAGATTTTGTTTTTGTTAATGACCTTGCATCATCCATTGTTGCCAAGTGCCTCCAGAACAAATCTGCACAAAACAGATGTGTGCTTCTAGGTTAGTCCTTGAGCAATAAAATGGAAACAAAGAAAGCAATGCCCCCCAATGTACAGGATGGCATGGATTTTTATATGCTAACATCAATCTTTCACCAGCACAAAAATATCATATGTTCTCAGATCAGTTAAAGCTACAATCTATGATCCTGGAGCTCTGAACTACCCAAATGTACCCTGCACTGTGTTCTGGATTCGTGATTAGTGTGTTGTGTAGCAGACTTGAAACATGCATTATTAAAAATCTGTGCTATCATGGCATACAAACCTAGTTTTGAAGATGCTACATGGCATGCAGTTTGAGTTCATACAGTGCTATTCTTGTGCCACCTGCTGGCTAATTGTGTTAATGCCAACACAATATTTCTGTGTTAAACTTCTCTGTGTAATGTAATTAACGTAAAGGTATCCCCTGACAATTAAGTCCAGTCGTGTCCGACTCTAGGGTGTGGTGCTCAGCGCCATTTCAAAGCCGAAGAGCCAGCATTGTCCGAAGACGCCTCCGTGGTCATGTGGCCAGCGTGACTCTCCTTGCCACAGCGCGTAGCATGCAGCTGGAACACGGAGCACTGTTTACCTTCCCGCAAGCGGTACCTATTTATCTACTCGCATTGACATGCTTTGGAACTGCTAGGTTGGCAGGAGCTGGCCAAGCAACAAGCGCTCACCCCGTCGCGGGAATCTAACTGCCGACCTTTTGATCGACAGCTTATGGTTCAGCGGTTTAACCCACTGCGCCACCCGCTGGCATGTAATTAAAAATAAGTAAGCTATATAATTAGAAATAAGTAAGCATTACTGTAAAAATAAATAAAATAAAAAAATAAAATAAAAAAATAAAAAAAATCTGAGGAGGCCAATAGGGCCGGCCTGGATTTACACCCGGGGAAGGGGACGAGTGTCCCCTTCCCCACAGAAATGGAGCTACGCCCCCACGTTGGGGAGGGGGGTGCCGACGCAACACCCCCATGTGACGCCGGGCATGACGTCAATTGTGTGCGCGGCTCCAATCACCCCCCCCCCTGTTTGGTTACCATTTCAGAGCCAAACAGCTCCAGGGCGGGAGGGCCCAACTCCAAGCTGGACCAGCTTGAAGACGTTGACGGGAGCGGCGGCGGAGGGAATGCATCCTGGAGGCAAGTATGCTGCCTTGGGGCCCACGCCCCCCCACCCCTACCCCTACCCTGATGCTTCTACTTCCCCGAGTAGACCTCCGGCCTGGCAACAGAATGGCTGCCGGGGCTCAGTATCCGGCGGGCAGCCATGGGCCGCCGACCGGATCCTTACACAGGATTGCACTGCCAATGTAAGCTACCTTTAGAACGCTTTCCTTGTAAAAGCCTCCAAACTGTTAATCAGATTGCAGTAAATCCACCTCCTTCATTCAAGTCAGAGGCCAGTACCAAATGCTTCCGCAAAAGTCAACTGCATATGTAGACTTTTTCACCTAAAATAAGATTGATAATTAGTTTTTTAGAAGGTGCTCTTTGGAGTCAGAGATCAAACAAGGCAAGTGTGGTGCATTAAAGAAAATATATATCTCAGGATTTTGAAAAAGGACTGAATGGCCAGAGATCTTTGCGTCATTGCCACATTAAGCATATCAAGTGAGACAATGATTCATGACTCAGGTATTCTTACAAAGTCATTGGGGTGCCCATTACATGAATCATGCTTAGCTTGACATTGCAAAGAATGTAACGACATGTACCCTACCACACTGCACTTCTATATGCCCACATATTTGGAAGTTAATGTATGGGTAGTCACACTCATAGTACTTTATTTCAATTAGCGCAGCACCTAGTTGTGTGTGTGTGTGTGTGTGTGTGTGTGTGTGTGTGTGTGTGTGTGTGTGTGTGTAGAGAGTGATAAAACTGTGGTGCCTAAGTGCCTACTGTTCTAACATCCTTATTTGGGGGAGTTTTTCTTAGCAATAGCCATCGTTTTTCAGATATGGTTCCAGATAGGCTTACCAGATCTCCAAACGGGACAGAGTGCTAGACCTTTAGGAGAAGGAATGTGGGCAGGTGTAGCTTGTTAAACCTTAGAGCACAATCCTAGACATGTCTATTCAGAAGCAAGCCCCATTGTATTCAGTGGGGCTTGCTTCTGAGTACAGTGGCGTTCTTTCATGGGGGGAGCTGGTGTGCTCCACCCCAGGCGCTGAGTGCCCGTTTGCCCTCAGAAAGGTTCTGCGCATGTGCAAACCCATAAAAAAAGCCGGCGAAGCGTTCGGACTTCTCATAAAGCCCTCGACCGCCGAACTGGGTGGTCGCTTTGAGGAAGGGCTTGTTCCCGGCCTCGGAGCGGAGCCTCCGGAAGCCGGGGATGCGCCAAGTGGGCGCTCAGCCCCGAACCCGGCTGCTTGGGGGGCGCTCCAACCCCCGCCCCCCGGGAGGGCTGGGAACGCCACTGTCTGAGTAGATATGCCTAGGATTGTGCTCTGAGGTTTAACGAGCTACACCTGCCCACATTCCTTCTCCTAAAGGTCTAGCACTCTGTCTCAGTTAGAGCAAGCAAGTCTAGCACTGTCCCGGTTGGAGCAAGCACCTCGCTTGCTTCTGAGTAGACATGCCTAGGATTGCGCTCTAAAAGGTTTAACAAGCTACACCTGCCCACATTCCTTCTCCTAAAGACAGTGCTTGCCAGGTGCTTGCTCCAACCGGGACAGAGTGCTAGACCTTTTTGCTCCAACCGGGACAGACCTTCTTGCTCCAACCGGGACAGTGCTAGACCTGCTTGCTCCAACCGGGACAGAGTGCTAGACCTTTAGGACATGGGTGGGGAACCTCTGGCCTGCATGCCGGATCCGGCCCCAGAGGCCATCCGGTCCGGCCTGCCGAGGCCCACCCCCGAGTTCATTCCGTCGGGCCCGCCGAGGCCCACCTCACCGAGAGGAAAAACAAAATTAATGTTTTCCTCTCGGTGGGCCTCGGTGGGCCGGACGGAATGAGCTCAGGCACTTACCTTGTATCGGCGCGCAACCATGAGGGCAATCAGGAAGAGGAAGCGCCTCTCTAGGAACGCCTCCCTAATCTCGCTGGTGACTCACCAGCGAGATTAGGGAGGCGTTCCTAGAAAGGCGCTTCCTCTTCCTGATCGCCCTCATGGTTGCGCGCCGATACAAGGTAAGTGTCTTTAATGTTGTTCGCCCCCGCGCCGAGCCAATACGGAGGCCGCCCCAGTTTCTTTGCGGGCCGCTGTCATCGCAGCCCACGAAGAAACTGGGGCTGCCGCCGCATCGGCCTCTCCGCACTCACCCTCCCGGGCTCTAGGAGGGTGCCTGCGAAGAAACTAGGGCTGCCGCCGTATCGGCCTCTCCGCGCTCACCCTCCCGGGCTCCGGGAGGGTGCCCGCGAAAAAACTAGGGCTGCCGCCGTATCGGCCTCTCCGCGCTCACCCTCCCGGGCTCTGGAAGGGTGCCCGCGAAGAAACTAGGGCTGCCGCCGCATCGGCCTCTCCACACTCACCCTCCCGGGCTCCAGGAGGGTGAGCGTTGAGAGGCTGATGTGGCGGCAGCCCCAGTTTCTTCCTTTTCCCTGGCGAGGGTTTACTTTATTTATTTATTTAATAAACTTTAAATAAATAAATAAAAATTGCGGGTGGCCTTGTGGCCGGCCCGCAACCAAATTTGGAACATTTCAAACAACCATCGCCAGGGAAAAGGTTCCCCGCCCCTGCTTTAGGAAAAGGAATGTGGGCAGGTGTAGCTTGTTAAACCTTATATAGTCATAGTGTATAATGATATCATTACTCCCACTAGGACTGATTCTGATGTAAAGTTTGTGTCAGGTGCCACATCAAATTTCAGCCTTTGGAATTATTTGGAACTCTGATAGCAGTTTCCATGTACAGTATACCAAAAGGGAGGGGTGGGGAGGGGAAGACATGAAGGGGGAGGGGGAGAAGAAGACATTCATGAAGACATGAATCAGCATGTCTTCTAGCTGCTTCATCTTTTAATTGTATGAAAATGACGGGTAGTTGATATATTCCTTCGAGCCACTATATACCTACCTTAGGAAGAAATGGACAACAAGCAAACTTAATGAAATTTATCTGTTGTATTTTTATCTTGCAAAGAATAAAAGGTACAAAACAGTTGATATTGTATGTATTTTATTAGATAAACTAATTTAAAATCTTGCAAAATTTCAGCCCCACACACCAGGTAGCATTATCAGAAAACCCAGTGATTGAAGACTGGGTAGGCAGAGATCCTGAATTATTTTTGGACGAAAATCAAAATAGTACAAGGAAACAAAGTACAATTGTTCAATGGCCATGACAGAATATGTCTTCATTGCTCATTTGCATGAAGGATGAAGTGTTCATCAGCAATCATCGGCTTGACCATGTTTTGCTTGCATTGGGCCAAGAACAACGCCCAGTCAGGTGGTGTCAGAGGAAGTTTTATTTGGAAATGATTCCAAAACCTTCAAAAATATATGAAAGTAAATAGAGTTACTCAGAGTCTCAGAGCACAATCCTGACAAAACAGTGACAGACCCAAGCACTCCGGCACTGGAAGCAGTCATGAACATGCCGTAAAGCACATTCACGACGACTCGGGAGTAAGGGAGGCCAGCACAAGGCCCTCCACATTCACTCCACCGCTGGGACATCCCCATGGCTGCCGGAGGCAGGTAAGAGATCCCCTGGCGGGTGCTGGGGCAGTCCGGGTGGCAAGGGAGGGGGGGCCATTGGCCGAACCGGCCCAGGAGGGGGCGGGGATGGCATCCACCATATCCCTGTCCCCGTTCTGGCCTGCACGGCCGTTACACAGCCTCCTCTTACTTCCGCCAGCTATTTAGCTGATGGAAATCCGAGGAGGCCCATTGGGCCTTCCCAGCTCTACACCCAGTCCCCTTTCCCTGAGTAGACCTCCGGGTTGCTCCAGAGCGGCCTGGAGCGAGCATGGGATCCGATGGGTGGCCCTGGGCTGCCCGCCGGATAGTTAGTTAGAATTGGGTTGCCCGAGTTGCAGTGTCCTTCTGAGTTACAGAAGGACAATAGCTATATGTATCTTGGATTCACTTGTTTTTTGTTGCCCAGTTCACGATCACTAAAGCTCATGTGTGGCTCACAGAGCAGTCTCATGGTAAGGAAATAATGTATGAGCAGATAAGACCACATGGCTTCCCAGCAGCAACTGGTGTGAGCCCAGGGATGTCCCATTTAACCTCTTGGCCACCACCACTGCCACTGCTGCTCCTCCTGCTTTTCTTCCTCCCTACCTTTTGAAAAGGCAGAGCATGGGGAAGGACGGGTGGAAGTAATAGAGTGGTGATGGGCTAGACTAGAGCATCTTTGCTCAAACTATCAGCTCTAGTCCTCTCAACCCTTCCCTCCCTTTTGCCCATTCAAAAGTCAGGGAGCCAGGAGGAGGAGGTTAGAGGAGAAGGGGCAACAGCGGCAGTGCTGCCACTGGGTAAGGAAGTGTGTGTGTGTGTGTGTGTGTGTGTGTGTGTGTGTGTGTGTGTGTGTGCTGACTGGTCAATGGCACAGTGGGGCAGAGGAGGTTGCTGCTTCCAGCGGTGTAAGCAGGGCGGAGCGCGTGGAGCAGCTGCTTCAGGCGCGGGCGCGTGGCCCGTGCCTGATGGGCGCACGGAGCAGCTGCTCCAGGCGCCCGCAGTGTCTCTTACCGGTCGCTTCGGCCATCTTCTGTTCGGCCCTCCCGCCCTCCCTGGAGCCTGTTTGGCTCCAAAATGATAGCAAAACCGGCCGGGGGGGGGGGCGGGATAGGAGACGTGCTGTGCGCGCAGCTGCCTCCCTCCGCCCTCCTACTGGCTGCAGAGGGCGGACGCCCCGCCCCCTTGCCTGGGCGCCCCGTCACGATCCGGCGCCTCTGGCTGCTTCTGCCAGTCCACACTTGAGACAGCTGGCTCACTGTGCCTCATTCGTGGGCTGGCTGTGCTACACACTGACAACAAGCATGACAACAAGAGGAATAGTAGGCTTACTGATGATGATATATGTCGGGGTCACGTTGTAGCCGAGTTTGGAATCCTATGTACAGATCATCCCAAAGTAATCCATGCTTGACTACATGCCTCATGACGCTAACTCGGGTTCTTATCTGTAGCCAAAAACAAACAAACCCGTATACACAAATTCACTGAAATCCATCATCAATTATTTCTCATGTACAGTATAAGCAACAATAGAGATCCGAAAACATGTTTTAGCTCTTTTAAACAAACACTAGGCCTCTACAGGGGCATCACTGGGGGGGGGGTGTCATCCCAGGGAAGGGCGACACCAAAATGACTTTCTATTCTATTTGTTACCAGTGGTGCAAAAACGCACCACTGGTAGAAAATGGGTTTTTCCTAATCCCCTCCGCAACTCATGCAGGGACCACATTTCCTAGGAGGCCTCCACATTGTGTGGTATGGTATGGGATAAGTCTATGGGGATGACACCATGATATCTCGCCCTGGTTGTCACCAACCCTAGTGACACCCCTGGGCCTCTATGCCGTGATATATTAAATAGGATTCAAAAGTTTCAAGGGCAGGTTATGCTGTGACAGTGAGGACTGCTATTTGAGAAACACACATTCTCACCCTCCTTGGGTGTGCAGAATTAGTTGTATGGTCCTATGGATACCAGCTAATGCTTCTGCTTGGGAACATGGCCATGAAATAACCAAACAATCATGTTTTCTTAGACTGCTGCTATGTTCTATGCTGAGCTATGCTCAGTATAGTATCTACCAGTGGCGTTGTGCGCCCTCCCGGCGCCTGGGGTGGGGGGCGGGGGCCGAGCGCCCCCGGAAGTGCCATGGCGTGAGCGAGCGCTTGCGCCTGCCCACCTCTCCTTTCCCCTTCCTGGCTTCGTCGGTCAGCGGCCCAGCTGGGGCGCGAGCAGCTCGCGCCCCTAGCTGGGCCGCTGACCGACGAAGCCGGGAAGGGGAAAGGAGAGGCGGGCAGGCGTGCGCACTTGCTCGCGCACCTCCCCGCCTCCACCTGCTCCGTTCAGAAAAGGAGAGGCGGGCAGGCAGGCGCTCGCGCGCTCGCACACAACACTCCCCACCCCCGCCTGCTCCATTCGGTCCGGCGGCAGCCGGCAGCCGGCAGCAGCAGCAGGCGGAGGCGGGGAGTGTTGTGCACGAGTGAGCGCTTGCTCGCGGACAACACTCCCCGCCTCCGCCTCCGCCTCCGCCTGCTCCTGCTGCTGCCGCAGCCCGCTGGACTGAAGGCAGGTCCTGGGCAGCGCACGCTGGTCGCCGGTGGCATGGCGCCCCCGGAAGCAGCGCGCTCACTCGGCGCCGGGGGCGCTGTGCACCAGAACCCCCCATAATAGGACGCCACTGATATCTACTGAGATTAAATACGACTCATCATGATTGTTGTTGGCTCCTAGTCACCATTTTAAACTAAAGAAGCCCACAGGAAATCAGCGGGGTTCTCTGCCTTTCTGGAAACAAAATTGAAATACAGTTGTTCTACACTTGGCTTGAGAAACCACTGGAAGTCATGGCTACAACTAAAGCCAGGCCTGGCCCAAACCGGACCAGTGCCTGAAGTGGCCCCCTTCTTTTTTAGGCTATGTGTGTTTTAGTATAGGTATGCACTACAACCCCCCTCATCATCACTGCTTCCACCCACCCCTCCTCCTGCACTGGCCACTTTCCACAAGCAGTGAGTGTGCCTCCTGGGACCAAGTGCCTCATTGGGATGAAATAAGAGGTAAGAGAAGACACAGCGAGTTAAGCATCTGTGCGAGGAGAAGGTAAGTGTACTCTCTCATTTATTTAACTTTAATTCAAACTGACTTAAATAATTTTATATTACAAATGCGCTACTTACTTCTTCATAGGGATGGTCTCGGCTTGGTCTTTCTACTGGGAATGATAAGTCCAAAAAATCCACCAAATAGTTGTAGCCTCCAGGCAAAGGGTTGAAATCATCATCAGTTTCTATCATCTGGATATGGCAAGAAAGTCATGACAAAAGAGAATAGCTTTTATCACATTGCATAATTTGTTGAAGAACAAGGAGATTTATTATGCAGTGCCATACACTTTGTAGATTCCTAGCCATTTCTGTTTCTCACAAAGACCCCTTCCAGCAAAGACCCCGTTCCAAGTGGGAACGGGCCCCAGGTAGCAGGTGGGCGGGGGGTTGCAACGGCGGCCGGCGGCGGGGCAGATCGTCCCGTTCACCGGGGCGAGCAAGGAGTGACGGCGGCGTGTTCAGCTCTCCCGCCCACCCTGCACCTCTGAGTGCTCCATAACGGCTACTGCCGTTACATCACTTCCGGCGCGGGGGGGCAGTCATAGGAACACCACTGACCCCTTCTGCTTGCTCAAGGAGCCCTTGCACCAGTGGAATGCTTCTACTGCCCTTGGAGGGAAGCACTAGTCAGTATCCTACCCTTAAAAAAACACCCTTTTGTGATCCTGAGTGTCTTCTCCTCCCCCTGAGGGGGTAGCTCTGCCTCAAACAGGTTGCTGGTAGACATGGCCCTGAAAAGAGCAGGCAGCCTAATAAGATGCAGAGCTTGACAGTTTATTCGCTCCCTCCTCTGTGAGGCTTTTTTTTTTTTTTACATAAATCAAAAGGTAGGATTGTCATCACCTGGTACAGACAAAAGTAAAAATGGGGAGGGTACCTAACCTCTTTTCCGCTGACCCACCATCCACAGATAAGCCTGGTGTTTGGTGTTTGGACCAAGCAGAAGCATGTCTTCCTCTTCTTGGGACCCACTCCTATCCAACTTTCCAGTGCCGATGTAGCTGCAATGCAGCCTCCGTGACTGCCCCCCCCATTGCAGGATGCAGCGCACGCCCTGTTGGCACAGTTGCATCAGCACTGGAAAGTTGGATCAGATTGGGCCCTTGGTAAAGGATGGTGGGGATAATGAAGAACCCAACCAATCCGTCCCTGAACCATGAGGACAGGGTCTAATTCCGCCAGATCCTCCCAATTCCAGGGTGGTGGTTTGACCTGGGCTCTACCCTGGCTCATTAGGGCAAGAGGGCTAGGCGGCCAAGGTCCCACCCCCAACCTTTCCCAACTGCACTGCCTGTGGTGGGCAGGGCAGTGGGGTTGTTGCATCAGTCTCCTGCATTATGATACATTTCTGGATACGTATGTTGCAGTGAATGTCCAAACTCTTTCTAGTCAATATATGTCAGTGTTTATACAGGAACACTGAGAATCCCAGACAAATTTTGTGACTGTCCAGAAATTCAGATACACTGGTAACTGTTGACAGTCATCAAATGTGCTTATTGCATTCAGTAGTTTATGTCTGAAAAGTAAGGAGGAAACTTGTATTTGTTGGTGGATGTCACAAAGTTGTCAGCACCAACAATCACCAGCTATATAGAACATTATCAGTGTCCACTTCATGCATCTGATAAAGCAAACTTTATCAGATGCCAGAGCATTCCACTGTGTTTGCTACAACTGACGACTAAGGAAATTCTTGCAGAGTATGTTCTTGGAAGGAAGTATGTTCTATGAAGGAAGAAATGTGACAGTCAGCCCAATCCTGACTAGCTATCTGGCGGGCGACCCAGGGCGCGCCCGCCGGGGGATCTCTTACTTGCCTCCGGCGGCCGTGGGGACATCCCGGTGGTGGAGTGAGGGTGGCCGGCCTTGCATCGGCCGCCCTTACTCCCGAGTCATCGCGATCGTGCTTTACGGCACGTTCGCGAAGGCTTCCGGTGGCGGAGTGCTTGCTCCGCCGCTGTAGGCTTGCGCAGGGTTGCGCTCTGTGCCTCTGAAAAACACATATGCCTGTATATCAACCTACCCTTATCACAAGATTGTAGTCTTTAAACCCAGCCCAAATATAGTATTCTTTCACCCAGGAGAAATCGAGAAATATCTCATCATCAATTGCAGATCTGAGTGATTCTATATAAGGTTTAAAGTCCCATGAATCTTTGAGAAGTTTTGTCCCTGCTGAAGGATCTATAATTCCCAAACTGAAAGAGAGAAAACAGGATTCGTAAGTATTAATAATCATTAAAGATCTGATAGCATAAAGGTATGCTATTAGCATAAGGTTTATTGAAGTGAATGAGACTTCTGCCATCTGGTAGCTGTAGCATTTGGGTGCTTCTGTGAAATAGAGGAATATATTTCCCATCTTTCCATTCTGGTTCTTTTTTTTCCCATGGTAATATACCATATTTCTTCGAGTCTAAGGCACCATCGATTCTAAGGCGCATCTTAATTTCAGGAACACCGGCAGAAAAAAACCAAAAACCATCGATTGTAAGACGCATCTCCTTTCTGCTCAGCGCCAACTCTCCCCAGCTTGCCTGCCACGGCGACCCGATTTTTACCACACCATTTTGCCCCCTCTGCTCAGTGGCGAGCTCTCTCTTCCTGAACCTGAGAGCTCGCCCCAGCATGCCCTGCAGCTGACGATCTCCTCACTGCCTTTGAGCAGTGCCTTTGCAGTTCGCCAGAAAATGCCATTTCCTTACTTACCGGGGCTTGGGGGAGCTTCAGAGAGGTCTGCGTGACCCTCTGCAGGCCTCCCCGATCTTCAGTTTGGAGAAAAACAGTGATTTTCGGCCATTTCCGGTTTTCGCGAAAACCGGAAATGGCTGAAAATCGCCGTTTTTCGCTGAACTGAAGATCGGGGAGGCCTGCAGAGGGTCGCGCAGACCTCCCTGAAGCACCCCCAAGCCCCGGTAAGTAAGGAAATGGCATTTTGGGGTGCTTTTTGGAGACCTTCGATTCTAAGACGCATCCCATTTTTGGAAACGCTTAATTGGGAAAAAACATGCGTCTTAGAATCGAAGAAATACGGTAAATGGATATGAGAAAATCAAAACCGTGTAGTTTAAGCTATCCCCTACAGCAAGTAGCACAGCATTTCCTGAAATGTGCCTCTTTAGGCTTGAGATGGGGGAGGGCTTTGCCTTCTCCCTGCACATAGAACACTGGCATGCTAGAGAAAAACCTTAACCAATCCTTGGTTCTGACATGTTAGTTTTCTACTTGCAGAAAAGGTTTCTTGTGTGTACTGTATGTATGTGTTTGAGAGTGTCAACATTTGGCCTGCTTGATCAGACTGACGAACTCCCACTATTCTGTTACCAACAGTGGCCAGCCAGACATCAGTCATGCAACTTCCAGCCTGAAGACTGTGCAAAACATTACCACTCAGTTCTGCTGATGGTTTTTTCCTCCTCTTGTGCTCACACCAACCCTGTGAGGTAGATTAGGCTGAGAGATAGTGATTGGCCTAAGATCACTCAGGAAACTTCATGACTGAATAGGGATTTGAACCTGGATCTTCTAGGTCTAAGTCCAACTCCAGAACCACTACACCATTCTGGAATAGTAGATTCTTCCAATTTTAGTACAATGGATCTATTGTTAAACCTCAAAATAAAAACATGACAAGTGTTACAATCTTTGTAATTGTATACAAACATGCCCAACAATTGTATAGTGAGATGCTCAACAATTGTGGCAATGCTTAACTGGCCACTGGCTTTTTGAAACACATAGAAAGTGGGACAGGAACTTGCTCAGTATTGTTGGCACTGACTGGCTCCAGGTTTCAGACAGGACTCTTTCTCTGCTCTGCCTGGAGGTTCCAGGGAATAAAACATGGGCCTTCTGCATGCAAAATAGGTTCTCTACCACTGAGCTGCAACCAGAGAATGAAAGGACATCATGGCTGAGCTACCAGATTCTGATTTCACAACAGCTCTTATCTCTGCCTCAAGAGAACCTTTTCCTTTCTGCTGTTGCTAGAAGAATGAAGCATTTGGGGGTTTCTCTTCCCAATGGAAATCCCCAAGTTTCCCAAACTTCATTGGTTACTTTCCCATACTTTCAGGTCTTTCCTGCTCAGATCGACTAAGAGTTTCAGAAAAGGTTGGTTAACTGCCTTGCTTGTGTGCAAACGTTTCGAACACTCTTGTATAAATTAATTTGTAAAATTCAGATTACCTGTCTGTTGGATCTGTCAGCATCCTTGCTAAATCCAATGTGGCTCCCGGTTTCGGAGTCCATGTTGAAACTTCACTGGATTTTTGTCGAATTAATCTATTCAGGTCATTTGGATCATTTTTAAGGTTTGTTTCTTTGATATAACTAGATCAAGGAAAGAGACACAATCTGATGTTTTTCATAGGGTTGGAGACAAAGAACCATGAGTAGAGGGGAAATCACCACTAGTACTGTTGGGCCAACATTTGTGCATCAGCAGTGCTAAAATAGGTAGGTTTGGTAGCCATTCTTGTGCTTCTTGTTTTGTATAAGTTCTTGCAAAGTACATTTTTGTAGTCTGTTTTACTTGTCTTGGTAATACTTTAGCAGGGGTGAATATGTAAAACAACTGTTCCATGTGCAGAATATGCCATCCACATCTTTGTGCCATGGTGGAAGCTATGAGAACAAAATGGAGAAGCAGCATCCAGCATTGATGCTAAGATTATTTGGTGTTCTGATGTTTCATAGCTAAGCAGATTATAAGCAAGTAAAGGGAAAGGAAAACTACATGTAATGAATCCCCCGTTTCTTAAAATGAAAATGGACCCACATGGGTTCATGTGGATGTGCAGCACCTATTTAGCCACAGAGGCTTATCCCCAGGTAAGCGAACAATTGTTCCCTTAACCAGAGGACACCTTGTTCCCTTAACTGGAGGACACCTCTGTAACTGCCTCCCCCGCAAGATGCAGCGGTAGCCATTTTGACACTGCTGCATTGGCGGGGGAGGAAACAATAGGATTGGGCTCCTAGTCATCTATATGCTTGATACCAGATAGTCAGCCCAATCCTATGCCTCCTACGCCAGCGCTGACTGCTGTAAAGCAGTCAGTTAAGATTGCAGAAGCCTCCCTGACAGCGCGCTGATCAGTGCGCTGCCTGGGACGTTGGCTGGAAGGCCTGCATTGTCTCACCTGTATCAGAGGGTCCCCAGACGGTCGCCGGAGCAGGTAGGATGGAGAAGATGGTGGGAGGTGGCGTGGGAGGACGTAACAGGGGGGAGGGGGCATAACAGGGAGCGAGGAGGCCGCGGGAGGATCTGTCGCGGAAGGCCCGTGCCGAATCCTATCCCCCCTTCCCTGCAGCCTCCCTGCCCCTCTCGCAGCGGCACCGGGAGAAACACAGCCTGGTTGCCCGTGCTGCGCGAGCCTCCGGCAGGCTCGCACAGCGCGGGCAAGCAGGCTGCAACCCCGTCTTCCAGCGGCTCCGTGCGGAGCTGCTGGGAGTGAGAGACCAGGTCGCAGCCTGCTTGCCCACGCTGCGCGAGCCTGCCAGAGGCTCGCGCAGCACGGGCAAGCAGGCTGTTGGTTGGCCTGCTCCCTCACTGGCTCCATGCCGGTGAGAGAGCGGGCGGACAATCGCTCGCCGCGCCGCCATCTTCTTTTAATTTTAAACTTACCGGGCAGCAGCTGCATCTTGGATCACGAAATCTCGCGTGATCCAAGATGTCGGCGCCCAAATCTCGTGAGGGCATCATGCCCTCACGAGATTTGGGTGCTGACATCTTGGATCACGCGAGATTTCGTGATCCAAGATGCTGCCCGGTAAGTTTAAAATTAAAAAAAAGATGGCGGTGCCCATTCGTCCCCCGGGACCGGACCGGGAATCGAGCCCGATTTCCGGGACTGTCCCAGCGAAACCGGGACAAATGGTAAGCCTATCCATAGGTCTGTGGGTCTGGCAGAAAGGGAATGGCAGCACAAATCTGTTGGTCAACTGGCACCACTGCTGCCACCACAAAGGGATCGGGCAGCTGGACGCACAAGGGCCCACTCCTGGTATGGATCCCCTCCCTATGACACTGGCATTGTCTAGGAGGGACATTTTACTTTCTGATACTTGTGAAATAAAGTACAGTACCTCAAATTTGAAAGCAATCCTGAGGGCCAAATAAGACATGATATGAGAGTTCCTTGACTGGAACATCCAATTTCTTTTCTACTGGAAAAAGCAGCTGTAGACCCCCAACTGTGGCCCCAATGCAAATGGGGGGCTCTGCCGCTGCTTTTTGAAATGGAAAAAGTGGAGAATTCTAATACATAACTCTCGTGCCATGTCTAGTAGGGCCCCATTCATGACTTTGTTAGCACCAAGCATGGACACATCACTTCCTATTCTCTCACTTTTCCTCTTGCTACAAACCTGCTATGATAAATCCAGTGTGCAGAGAGTTAATCAAAAGACAGTACCTGTCAGAAGGATGAGCTTCAACAAAATATCCCGCAAAAGGACAAAAGATTTTTGGCTTCAGATCAGCAACCAGCTGGGCCTTGTAATTCAGCAGCTTCTTCCTTTCTGTTTTAATAAATTGGGCTTTCCATGCCTCTGAAAAGACAAAGTGCTTATGAGTTCTTAACACTCTCAAGAAAACATCTTAAGCCCAATCCTATGGATGTAGATTCAGAAGTAAGTCTCACTGAGCTCAATGGGACCTGCTTCCAGGTAAGTGTGTATAGGATCACAGCCTTACAGCCCAATCCTGTAAGTATCGGCAGCCGGCCCAGGCCACCCGCCGGATCCTATCCCCATTCCGGGAGCAGCCCAGAGTTAACGTGGGGAGGCCCCAATGGGCCTCCTCGGATTTCCGCCAGCTATTTAGCTGGCGCAAGTCCGAGGAGGCCATGTAATGGCAGAGCTGGCCCAGGAACGGGACGGGGATATGGCAGCCGCCATCCCCGCCTACCAGGGCTGGCTCGGCCAATAGCCCCCCTCCCTTGCTGCCCGGATCGCCCCTGCCGGGGGATCACTTACCTTATCCGGTGGCGGAGTAAGGGCTGCTGGCCTCCGCACCAGCCGCCCTTACTCTAAAGTAATCACAAACATGCTTTACAGCAAGTTTGCGACAGCTTGGAACGGCGGAGCGCTCACTCCACCGTTCCTGCATTACGCAGGATTGTGCCCTTAATTGTGTTGCAAGAATTCTGACAGTTATGTTTTTCTTTTTCAATCACCCCTCTCACACTTCAAGCAGAGTAAGGAGCCCTGTTCAGAAGTTATGCCTCTATGTGCTCCTGTACATTGAATCTGGACAAGACAGAGGTGCTCTTGGGCAATATGAAAGCCAGTCTGAAAGCAGGTGAAATGCCTGTTGTGGACAGCATAGTGTTTGCCCTATGTCTTGATGGAACAAGCAAGTTTTTTTTTTGCTTCTGGAAGGCATCCTATGCTGAGGCCAAATGCACCTTCTGGGAGAGGGCATTCCACATCCATTAGGGCAACTACTGAGAGGGCAACTTGCCCCTCATGGTTATTGATCTTGCCTCCACAAGAGATGGTAGCATGAGCAGCAGGGTCTCTCTGTCACATCTTAAGAGTGGCTGGGTGTTTCTGGTAAAATCACATGTGTTTCCAGAGTTACTCTGGACCCAGAGGATTTAGGCCTTAAGTAGAGGTGTGAAGGTCTGGAGAGACTGGAGAATGTGTAAATTGGGGGGGGGGATGACAACCCATCTTGGAGTTTTTTCCCCCTGTTTTTTTCCCCAAGCCATTTTCTTTTCAATTTTGCCAGTGGAAAAATGGGAATGTTTGGGAAAAATGGGAAAAAACCCTCATATGAATGATTTTATCTTCTAGAATAATGAACAATTTTTTTAAGACAAGGTGTTACAATCCTGGTTCCATGTAGACATGTATTTTATACACAGCTTTGTCTGTTACTTCATATGAGTGCAACACATGCTATTTGTTTGTGTAAAACACCCTTCATAGATCAAACAACCCCAGTAGGTATCTCACATTGACCCCAGTGGAGGCAGCTCACATCAGGGATTGACCAGGTTGGGCACTGGCCGTTAGGGGGGTTTCCTGGCTGAACAGAGAGCAAATTGTGTCACTCCAGTGGTGTTACTAGGGGTGGTGTCACCCGGTGCGGTAATTTATGGTGTCACCCCTATTAACTTTGTTTTAATATATAACAGAACAGGCCACCCAACAAATCAGTAACCAACAAAAAAGCAGTGGCCAACTTTATGACACCCACACAACTGAATAAGGGTTCTAGTATTAGCTCTGATACTAATAGGGCTGAAATGAGAGCTGACTCATACTAAAACATTATGGATTCCATGTTGTGTCATAACAACACCTCACTGGATCTCAGAACAATCAGTCTAATTGGTCAGTTTTGAATTAAGGAAATCCACTTTTTGTTACATAAGGCAAGTGTGTTTTCTTTTTCCGGTTATATGTGTATAACGTTTGATAGAATACAGATAATTCAACATGGTTTGTTATATTACATTCTGCATTACATTACCTTTCCAATGATATATAACGTTATGGTATTATTCATAAAAACAAAGTTTCCACAATTTTGGCCACTAGTGGTGTTGCCCCCCCTGAGGGTGTTACATGGTGTGGTCCGCACCCCCTGCACCCCCTAGGGAATCCACTGTGGCTGAACCCTGAACAGGGCACCAATGGCAGTGGTGACACAAGTCACTCAAAAGACTCACACTGCTGTTGCTTCACTCAGCACTGCACCCCATCTACAAATGGGAGTGTACTCCAGAGGCCCCAGCATCATTTGGGAGTCCCTAGGCAATGCCCACTTTGACCTTTATGCAAAGCCCCTTGGGAGAAAGCCCACTCCTGGTGGGGAGGGTGAGAGAAGGAAGGCCTGCCACTGCCATTGAGGGCATCAGCAGCACTGATAACTCCTCCATTCCCTCTGTATGCATCAGCATTTGGAGGTGGAATGTGATCATGACTCCACATTCTCCTACCTTCCAAGGCAGGGGAAGAGCTGCCACCACCAAAGTTCTCCCCCATTCACTAGTGGGAAAGGTGAGAGGTGCTGCTTGCCACCCATCATGTGCCAGTAAGCTGGAGGAACGGGGACCCCAATGTGCCTTGGAGTCCAGTGTCGAGCTTGGCCCCCGGATCCCCTCCACAACCTGGCATTGTCACACATTCAACTGCTCGTCATCAAGTGATTTGTCACTGAATAACAGACATACAGGTATGAATTACCCCTTTATCTCTCACAAGAATAATCAAGAATTGAGAGTGTTGGCTTAACCATGAAGGCTTCAAATGATTCCAAAATTCAAAATCTTTTTTCCAGTGTTTTCATTACCAGTGAATTTTCCTCCACTGAAGGTCATGGGGAAGCCTGATGCTCCACCTGCAAAGTCACTCATCATAAGGTCCACGTTCTCAGGAAGCTTTCCGCCATTGGGCCTGGTGCAGTCCACCGTGTTGAGGATCTTATGCCCTACATAAAAAGAAGCTCACCATGAAACTTTAAAAGGTCACTGTGCTGCCTATTAGCTTTCTGTTTTGGGATGGGTGAGCGGGTGGGGTGGAATCCTATGAAAAGCTGTATCTTCTCTGTACTTGAATAATGTTTGCCATTTGCACATTTGGTCAGTTTTGAGCATTTTCCTTACTGCTTCCAAACTGTGCTCATTATGTCCTTCTAGACCACATATGCGTGATACATTTCCATTTTGCCTTCATAAAAGTAATCCATTCATTGTTTTTCTTACATAGGAGGCAATGTCAGGATACTTAGGTTTAAATCTCATTGACTTCAAAAGGACTAAATCAGCCTCAGTCCAAATACTCTGGTTTAACTGTCTGTGGATTAAGTTTTTTCATGGATGATTGGGATTTAAGACAAATTGTTAAGGCCTGATCTTCTTCTGCCACTGTATAAATCCATTGGGCACAGCATACCAAATAGTGTTCTAACTACATGTAAGGGAAATGATGAACACGTTGAAGACAAATAATGAACTAGTTCAGATGTGATGAGAAGAATTGAGAAACTATAGTTTCCTACTACAAGAACATGCCCCGGAGAGCTGCAGACTTCTGCATTCCCTCTTCTCCTCCTTCCCTTTTCTCCTCTGATCCCAAACCAGGAATCCTGTGTTCTCTTCAGTGCGGTGTGTTAGCTGTATAAGCAGCTATATAATAAGGGTCATTAGGTGGCACTATGCAAATAGAGTAGTTAGTGAGGGGAAATAAATGTTTCCTTTCACTTTTACCTCAACATGGGGTTCTGACTCTCATGGCAGAATCCTGCCTAACTATAGACCAGAGGGCCTAGTACTCCACTGATCTAGAGGGTGTCGTAAACGTGCCATAAGAAGATGTTTCTTAGAAATATCTAAGATGTTTCTACGAAACATCACAGCTCTGTCATGAAACTGAGGAGGTAAAAGAAGGGAAGAGGAAGGATGGGATGGCTAAAAGCAGAAAGCAAGAACAATTAATCACTTAGCAATCTTGCTTGAAGAGAAAAGCTTTTACACGACTGCAGAAGGTCATTAAGAAAGGGGTGCAACGGGCCTCCCTGGGAAAGGCGTTCCAAACCTCAAGTGCAAATCCTTCTCCCACATCCCAACCAAACACAGTACAGGTATTGGCAGGATGCAGAAGAGGACCTTTCTAGGCTATTACAAGCAGGCAGGGAATGGGGGTTTGTGGCTCAGTGGATGAAGTACCTGCTTAGCAAGCAGGAGGGCCCAGGTTCAATCCCTGCTCTTGCCAGGCAGAGCTGGGAAAGACCCCAGTTTCAAACCCTGGAGAGCTGCTTCCAGTCCATATACCTGCTTAGCCCTCTAGACGGACCAATGGTCTGAAACAGTAAGGAAAGACAGGTCCCTATATAGGAGAGATCAGATTCATCAGTTGTAAAAAGCAACAAAGGAACGACAGTAAGATTCAAATACCTTTATATTCAACAATGATGCAAGTATCCATTTCAGGATGAACACCATCCATCAGTATCATAAATCTAAGATTCTGGTCCACCTTGAGTGAAGAAAGAAGTCAAAGTTAATATGAATTGCTTTCATTTTCCTGTGAACAGCCTCTCTCTCTTTTTATTAATAATAGGATTGTAATACCATCAACAAGCCAGCGGGTGGCGCAGCGGGTTAAACCACTGAACCATAAGCTGTCGATTGAAAGGTCGGCAGTTCGATTCCCGCGACGGGGTGAGCGCTCGTTGCTTGGCCAGCTCCTGCCAACCTAGCAGTTCCAAAGCATGTCAATGCGAGTAGATAAATAGGTACCGCTTGCGGGAAGGTAAACAGCGCTCCGTGTTCCAGCCGCATGCTACGCGCTGTGGCAAGGAGAGTCATGCCGGCCACATGACCACGGAGGCGTCTTCGGACAACGCTGGCTCTTCGGCTTTGAAATGGGGATGAGCACCACACCCTAGAGTCGGACACGACTGGACTTAATTGTCAGGGGATACCTTTACCTTAATACCATCAACAATAAAAACAAAAAATAAAGTCATAAAAGGCAAGCTCTGAAAGTTTACTAAAAATAAACTGTAGTTCAAATAAATTAAGCTTGAATCTGAGGTGGGATCATTGTTTGTGTAGCCCTGACAGCCCAGTCCTATCCTTGAGATACACCAACATATCTCTACATATGCTGACACAACAACAGTTCTGCCGGCATAGAAGTGAACCTGGCGACAGATGCACCACAGACGCCAGTGCAATGCTGGAACAATGCCACACTGGGGTCGCTGGAACGTCTCCTGGATGCCAGCGCAACTCCACTGGCAGAGAAGCCAAAATGGGGAGTAGATTGGGGTGCGACATGGGAGGGATGAGGAGGAGTGGATGCAGGCTATGTATTGATGCTGCATCTGTATTTCATGTCTCTACCCCCCACCTCCTGATCCTTCAGGATTATCACATGTGTTTCTGCTATCAACTGTGTTGCTTAACCATCCTTTCTGTTTGCAACACCTAAGAGCAGGGAGTGTCTGCTCCCTTTTGGTGAATGCCAGGGGCTCCAACCATTAGTAATGGTCCATTACTACTGCGGCGCCGAACACTCATCTGAATCTCTTTTGTTTTTCAGGACATTGCAACAGGGGCAGACTGGAAGCAGCTCTCCTCTGCAGAGTTCCACTGCAGTCCCCCTCCCCCCGGAGAGGGAAAAGGTAATGTTCCAAGCTACTATGCTATCACTCCCAACAAGGCACCACTGCATGCACATACTGGTGACACCACGTTCCCTCACAAACACTGAGTATGCATCTCATACTCAGTAACTCATACGCAGAGTATGCTGTCCAAGGAACAGCTGTGAGTGACAGATGCTGTTGTCAAGTCCTTGTTACTTTCTCTGTGTTTTTCCTTGCACCCCAAGCCGACCTGTCTCCTATTTTGGCTGGGTGGTTAGGGGGCAGTTTGTGGAGTAGCAAACATTGGTTCTAGATCTAACAACAACAACAACAACAATAATAATAATAAACCAGTATTTATACCCCGCGTTTTTCTTTGGTCATCGGATTTCTCCTCCGACTTTAATTCAAAAGCGGTTTACATGGGCAGGCTTTCTAACCCCCAAGGGGTTTTTACAATATAATAATGTTCTACTCTTTCGTAGAACCCTTCATTCTAGATGTTTCTTTCACAGTCCAGCTCTCTTTCTCTCTCTGGCGTTCGCCTCACCACGCTTCAGCTGACAGGGCAACCTTTACTCTCACTCAAGTGCTGCAGCTGCAGTTTCCCTCCCCCACAGAGGCTCTGTAACATATCAGCTCGGCGTGCCGGCAGCTCTCCGAAAAACACAGACAATTCCAGCCGTCTTGAACTGCCGTTCTTCAGACCTTCAGGCATATATGAGATGGTCGCTCTACCAACTGAGCCAGATGTACTGCCCCTCTGCCTTCCCCTCTTCTTTTGTCCCTGCCATGGGTGTTTCTGGTCAGACGTTCTGGGGAGAACATTGAGAACCGCTGCTCTGCTCTGAAAGTTAATCCTTGGATGTATGTGTTTTTGTGGGTGGGATAAGGACCAAGTCTTTGCATGTTCCCCTTTACTACTGACTCCACTGTAGCTCCTGCAGGGAGTGGGGATGCTGTGGCATTTTTGTATCATGTTGTGTGTGTGTGATGGGGCATCTCCCCATTGTTGGTGAAGCCCCTGTTGCTGTGTTGCTTATTCCTCGTGGCTGTGGTGATGGCTCCTTGGGCATCACAGCAATGACACACCAACGTCACACTGATGACGCATGGCTATGACACCAATGAAGTTCTGATGTTAGGATGCCACTCCAAGGGTGACAGGCTATGTCAGGGTTTCCATGGACACTGGGTATGTTACTGGGAAGGGCTGCACTGGCATGTTGCTGCCTGGACAGGTTTAGGATATGGCTGACGTCACGCTGGTGTCGGTGCGCTGTCTGTGGCATCCAAATAGGATTGGGCTGTGAGAAACTGACAGCATGACCACTCTTTAATTCATTTCTAATAAGGCTCAAAATTATTTTCTCCCTAACATAAAATGAGTATTAAAGTTGACTAGAAATTAAATTTGATATAAATCAATTGACCAAGATTACGTTGAAAAATGACAAGCATTAAAAGAGTTTAGAGTTTACCATTTTGTTTTGGAACAAGATATCAAGCTGTAATCAAAAAATAAATTATCAAATGCAATTAAATGCAATGCAATTAAAACTTATGGCTCTAAAGGGGTCTGATGATTTAACCAATAAACACTCTCTGGGGAGGGGAAATATAAAGATATATTTTTTAATCTATACCTAAATTGAAAGCAACTTGGATCAGATTTAATTTCAAGTTATAATCATATTATTAATTTTACACACATATTAAGAACAAGTGAATGTATCCAAACAGGAAAATAAAGTTGATGCTCATGTATAGATATGGGTAACATTATGGTTTTACATTTAACCAGCATTTTACACCAAACAGAAATATTGCTTTGATAATTGGAAATTATAAGATCTGGCTGAGGGTAAATCTAAGGTTTACAACTTAACCTTCATAGTTAAAGTAATTTTGATATATATCAGTTAATCAAAAAAGTCATTGCACATACTTTTCTAATATAAAACAGACTTCAGAAAGTTCAGAAGGTCCAAGAGGCAGATTTGAGGCCTGCAGCAGTAATACAAAGCAATCTCAAAGTTCAGCCAGGCAAAAAATATAAAACTTGCCACCTGGCCAGAAAACAAGACTCCACAAAACAAACACAACCCAAGGTCCAACTCAACAGTAGATAAAAAATAGTAATTCTGATGTACTGCAAAATTCACATTCAATGAAGAAATCAATTTAGTGTACAGCACTTGGCCAATGGCCAGAGACAAAAACAAACAGCAAAAAGTCCAACTCAGGAGCAGATTTAAAGATAGCCACTCTCTGGTGTGAAGCAAAGTTCAAAGTACAGCAACAAGAAAAATATATGGGATTATATTATCCCAGTTGTTCCAACAGTGAACAGATCTGAATACGAACTTCCCAGCTTTTTGCCTTTCTTCTCTGACATGCACAAAATTAGTACTTTACTTTGTATCGAGATAACAATAGCCCAGATCCCAGTTTAGCCTGTTCATAATTGTTGGGGGGGGGGGGTATTATAGATCTCCAATTCTTACAGCCCAAGTCTATGCATGTCTACTCAGAAGAGTAAGTCTCATTAATCAATGAGGCTGACTCACAGGAAAGTGTGCATAGGATTGCAGTCTTAGACGTTCCCAGCTTTTTAGCAGTTAACAGGTATAGAATTAATTCTTTATCAAATGGATATACAGCAGAATCTGTATTCACAAAAGCGTAATATCATCGAATCAGAATAAAATGCTACTTGGAAAAAAAATGAAGATATCAGACCTCTTGCCAAACTCCAAAAGGGACAATATTAATATTGCTCAGCTTTACACCACTCTGGTCAAGATACCAAAATACCGGTCTTTCCGTCTTTCCAACGTAAATGGGTATATCTGGTCTTTTTTCAGCAAGTTTCCTCAGTGTAGGGTAACTGAAGAGTGGGGAAAAGAAAATGCAAAAAGCTTTATTAGGCAGGACTAATTTACAACACAATCCTATGCATGTCTGCTCAGAAGTAACCCCACTGTTACTTCTGAGGGGTTACTTCTGAGTTGAATGGAACTTACTCCCAGGGCCAGGCGGCAAGTGTATTGCAGCCTTATGGCTCAATCCACATGAAAAGAAGCACCGGCACAGCACACATGCCTGGTCAAGTGCTGTGCTTTACAACACTTTTGTGACAGCTTCACCGGCACAGCGCACACTGTGCCGGTGAAGCCGTCACAAAAGTGCCGTAAAGCATCTTGTGATGGCACAGCACTTGTCCAGGCTGGCGCGAAGGCTCGCACTGGCCTGCACATGCTACCAGAAGGAACAGCACATGTCAAGTACGATGAGTTTCGCACTGAGCCCGGGAGGGGGCAAGATTGGCGGTGCTGGTATGCACCACATCCTATCCTATCCCCCTTCCTGGGCCTGACCTGCTGACATGGATTAATTTGGACCTGCGCCAGCGATTTAGCTCATGCAGGTCTGAGCAGACCCATTTCCATGGCTGGGAAATAAAGAACCACCTTCTCCCACATAATTCTGCACGTCCCCTACAATCATCAGATAGGGCTCTGTTTAGGGTATCACTGCCATCTGAAGTCAAGGAGATGGTGGCAAAGTGCAGGGCCTTCTCTGTTGTGGCACCATGTCTGTGGAATCAGCTCCTAGAAGATCTGAGGACAGCCCCCACAATATGTTTTCTGGTGGGGTTTAAAAAACACATCTATTTCACTTTACTTTTGAGGAGGGAGGATGCTTCTAGGGACTCCTTTTTAATCAGTGTGCATATGTTTTTACTCTGTTCTGTTTTTATAGTTTTATTGCTATTTGTATATCATTTTACCTGCTATTTGTATACCTGGCTGTGTTTATTATACATATACCCAAACAGTGTTTGGGTTTTTGTTTTAATACAGTACGTTCATCATCACATACTAGACTGGGAAGCAATTTTCACTGATTCCATAAGAGCTTGATTCTGTTTATTAATCATGCATGGGAACTATGTTCTCACAACCTGGTAACATGTGCATGACGTGGAAAGACTTTGGCAAGCCCAACACTGTGCTTCCTTTCCTTGTGAATATCATCCTGCTGGCAAAGCTCAACTGGGAAGGAACCCATCTACATAGCTCACGCATGTCCATGCCACCAGAGCAGTATGCGACCAAGCCACAAGAAAGCCCTTGAACTTCACTGGTAGTAAATGTGACTCAACCCCAAGTAGGAAGAAAGCATACATAATATTGTTTGGTTTCATCATATTCACAAACCTGAGATGATCCGAATGCATGTGACTGATGTAGATTAGATCGGCACGACAAAGTCTTTCAAAGCAGTCACTGGGTGGTTCATAAAGTAACCACCAGCCTCGTGCAAAGGCAGGACCAGTTAGCCATGGATCAAATATCATTTTTTTCTCTCCTAGTTTGAGGTCCATACATGCATGAGTTATAAATGTCACCTATGAGGAGAGAGGAAGAGACTTCAGAATAGCAGTGTCATTGTCCTGAGGACTTGAATAGAACTCTAGTTTATTGGGACAGGAGCTTTTTAATGTTAAAACTCCTTCTTCTGATGCACCAACTACATGGAGGCACATGGTTTCAAGTGGAAGAAGAAAAACCAAACTAAGAAGGTGATGGCTTAAGATTACGAATATGCAAACGTCACATCCTGTTAGCTGTATTCTTGATTGCATGTGTTCCTTGTATTTCTGTTTTAGGTTTTATCTGGCAGAATAGAATTTCTTGGGTTGCCAGGCTACTGCTGAATAAAATGAATGCCCAAAGAATGCTATTATTTATTTATTTAAAGGATTTCTACCCTGCCTTTCTCCCAATAAGGGCAATCAAGGCGGCTTGAAACAAGTGTGCCATGCAATCACTTATGACCCAATCTTATGGATCCGTTGCACTGGCATACCTCTAGCTTTGCTGGCACAATGAAGACCCAGCTGGAGCGTCAGCCTCTCTGCCACTATGTGTAGTTTCTGGTGCAGCTAGAAAGCCACACACCACCAGCCACGTAGTGCAGACCAACTGGGGGGATCAGGGCAGATTGAGCTGGGGATCGGAGCAGATGGGGTAGGGCAGGAGTGGACCACAGCAGCTGTGATATCTGCCGCATCCCAACCCCCCGTCCTGGTCTGGACATGCCCAAGCAGGTTCGTCAGAGCTACACCAGCAAAATAACTGGCATAGATCTGAGGAGTCCTATTGGGGACTAACATGTAGGTATGTTTTGCTCCTTTTTATTTTTCCCGACCAGACTTGTCCCCAGATGGCACATTGGATGCACCGGCCAGCACCCCAGCAACCTTGCATCCCTCATGTCGTCACCCAAAAGGATCTTGATAATCTTGGAGTAAAGGACAGATACTGAGGCTGAAACTCAAATATTTTGGCCACCTAATGTGAAGAGAGGACTCTCTGGAGAAGACTCTGATGCTGGGAAAGATTGAAGGCAAAAGGAGAAGGGGAAGGCAAAGGATGAGATGGTTAGACAGCATCACCGATGCAACGAACATGAAAATGAGCAAACTCAGGAAGATAGTGGAGGACAGGAAGGCCTGGCGGGATATGGTTCATGGGATCACAAAGGGTCGGACACGACTTAACGACTGAACAACAACAAAGGCCCATTATCCAAAGCTGCTAGTTCATTTCTAGTGCTAGTTCTCAGTGCTTTTCTTGAACGACAGCTCACCACTCAGCCCAATCCTATGCATGTTTACTCAGAAATAAGCCCTATTGAGTTCAGTTGTGGGTTACTCCTACGTACTTACGATTGCAGCCTTAAGCTTATATCACCCATTTTTGAAAGTTTCTAAACTGATTTCCTTGCTCTCCAATCCTTAACACAATGGCCACAACAATTCGCCACAGAGTTAAATGCATTCAAGCCTTCAGGATGATTGAACGAGGCTCTGGAGACTGCTGAGAAGTCACTACAGAAGACACTGAACAACACCTTTCTTTACCTGCACCTCTCCAGGAGCCAGGACTTCAGGCTTTCTAGGGTTCGCCTCCCAGGGATTTGGGGGGTGCAGTTCAATTAGCACCAGTCCATTCTCTGTATCACTTTCAACAACTGGAATGGAAAAAAAACAGACTACTACTTTTGGGTTGCTAGAAGAGGGGAGGTTTTTTATCAATTTAGTTCAGTCCTGGTGTAGCTGTTCATAGAGCTGCGCTGTACACATCCCTTCATATATCCCTCCTCTTCCACTGCAATGAATAGGAAAGTCATCTTTCAGGTGTATGTGGGCCAAAAGGTGCATTAGAGCATCATTGGACTTCTGAACTGGAACATTATCTGGCAATAAAACCCTGTTTTATTGTAATTAGGTGTGGTTCCTGTCATACATTCATAAAGATCTACTACCGATAGGAGATCTTCCCTGCTGCATATGTAACTGAACTTCTACCTGACAAGGCTAAACCATGAATTAGGACAAACCAGATAGAATTGCCAGAGAAAGTTCAGGAAGCAACGTACTGGGGGTGGTATTGCTCTGTATATAATAAAAGAGGGCATAGAGTTCAGAAAATTAAAATATTTAAGAGGAACAACTTCACAGAAGCATTGTTAGTGGAAATATCAGATCTGATGAGTAATTTTCCCTCTGAGAAATACTATTCCTCCCTGAATCAAAAACTCTGAGGATAATCGGGAGAAAGAGAAAGAAATCCAGGAGGCAGACAAAAGGGGAAAAAAACCCAAAACCTATTGCAATACCGTAGATCAGTGATTCCCAAACTATTTAGCACTGGGACCCACTTTTTAAAATGACACTGTTTTGGGACCCACCTAGCATTATGAGACTTACAGCGATCTAGAAAGAAATATATTTATTAAGTAATATATTATTATTTTTATTTGCAAAAAAACGTGATCTATTTCTCTTAATGAGGCAGCCCTAATAAATAGCCTCAAGGCTTGGGGGGCTTAGTTACTGTATGTGACCCTGCCTTTACCTGCCCCCACTATCTGTCACTGACAGACTTGGGGGGAAAAAACATCAGAAAAAAGAGGCTCAAACATTTATCTCCCGATACAGTATTTACACAAGCTTGCAAACTGCAAGAGCTCAGCTCTTGCAGAGTCATTAGCAGCTATCTGATTTTTGAATAGGGTTTGAGTATCCCCGGTTTGAGAATAGGGTTTGAGTACCATCTGTCCCGGATTCCAGGCTGGTCCCGGAATCTGGCCTTGGGTTCCGGGCCGGTTGGTAAGCCTCCGCACCGCCATTTTTTAAAAATGTTGAAGACACCAGCATCTTAGATCGCGAAATCTCGCGAGATCCAACATGTTGTCGACCAAATCTCATGAGGGATTTCACAATCCAAGTTGCCAGCGCCTGGGTAAGTTTCTTCAACACTTTAAAAATGGTGTCGGCGGCCCCGCCCGGGGCTTGCCTGGCCCCAGCCGGGTCGGGCCAAGGCTTGCGCAGCCCCGGCCGGGCCAAGGCTCTAAGGGCTGGGCCGAGGCCGCAAGAGCCTCGGCCTGACCCTGTTGGGGCCGTGCAAGCCTCGGCCCGGCCAGGGCCACGCGCGTACTTATGAATAATAATTCATAATAGATCAGCAATTTCACATCTGAGTTGTTGAAAAATGCTCAGTTTTATGCCATTTAGGCCCAGGGACTTGCTGGTTTTTCATTTACCAATCATAGACCTTCATCTCTTGACCCCCTTTTTATAACTTAGTTCTTCAGATGCCCGCCCTGAAAAATGTGATTCAGGGATGAGTACCCATCAAATATATTCACAGTGAAGGTTGATACAAATAATCAGTTCAACTTCTCCGCAATTTCACTATTCTTCTTCAGTAATATTTCCACTCTGTTTTCTGAGCACCTCCCTGAGGATTTCTTGCTTCTAATGTATTTAAAGAAATGTTTTTTTGCTAGCTTTTATATATAAATATCCTCAAATTGCCCTTTTGCATGTTTTATTATCAGTTTGCCTTTTGTTTGCCAAAGTTTGTGCTCCTTTCAGTTCTTGCCTTTATAGCTGGAATCTGTTTGCTAACCATGCTGGTATCCTGTTAAACTTGTTCATAAAAGGTAAAGGTAAAGGTGACCCCTGACAATTAAGTCCAGTCATGTCTGACTCTAGGGTGTGGTGCTCATCCCCATTTCAAAGCCGAAGAGCCAGTGTTGTCTGAAGACGCCTCCGTGGTCATGTGGCCGGCATGACTCTCCTTGCTGCAGCGCGTAGCATGCGGCTGGAACACGGAGCGCTGTTTACCTTCCCGCAAGCGGTACCTTTTTATCTACTCGCATTAACATGCTTTGGAACTGCTAGGTTGGCATACCTGTCCTATTCTTCCAGCTTAGTTTCTATTGTGATTGTAAAGATTGCACTATATTCTGGGCATCACTCAGGATTAAGTATAGAAGTGAAGATTGTTCTGAATTGAAAACTCTTGACCCACCACTTGTGTTACACTGGTTAAGAAATTGTGAATGATTGTTTACATGATTAAACTTTTTATATACGATTTCAGACTTTCATGGCCAGCAACAATCTTAAAATTAGAGTCTAACGGGTAACACATCTCTCTTGTTCCAGGTTTCTCCCTATTCCCCCCCCTTCTCCTTCGCTGGTTCATGTGTGCTTTTGTGCCTCAGTTTTATTAATGCCTTATGCAAAGTTGTGATGTGGTGAATGCGTTGATCAGACCAGATGATAAGGTGGTTATGATGCCCATTTAACGATAGAATCTGCGGTCAGGTCTTCCCTTTCATATAGTTCCTGGGGCAATGATGTTAACTTTAGTTCAGTCCTTGGCTCCTTCCGTAGCTTAGGGTTACTACAGGGCATATGTAAAATGTACCATATTTTTCTTTCCATAAGACACACTTTTTCTCCTCCCCAAAATAGGGGGAAATGTCTGTGCGTCTTACCGAGCGAATATTGTAAAAAAAAAAAACACCACACTTTTACATGCCCGTAGTTATCAGCCCCCCACCAATTCACAAGCTCTCTGGTACAAGCGAAGCTCAACCAAGTGCAGCAGCACTGCACTCTTGTGTTTTTGTCAAGAGCATCCTGGGTACTTGTTTTACAAATTAAGGTAAAGTGCTTGAGATCTGCCCTGGAGCACAAACCTGCAGCCAGAGCTCTGCTGGGGTGTGAAAAGCCTTATCAGTGATTTACTGGATAGCTGGTGATTGCTGGGGGGGGGGGGGGGAGGAGGGCGGCAGAGGTTGCTTAAGCCTTAAAGAGACAAGGATATTCAAATCGGCACGATCCCCTCTTCCTTGTAGCTCTGTGTGCAGTTTAAAATAATGCAGTTTTCACGTTAAAGCAGAACGCGAGTTGACGGAGTGGTGCCCCTCTTTGCAGTGTGAGGTTTGCCCTGCTTCTGTTGTGTGTGTGTGTGTTTCTCCCCTCTTCCAAATGCATGGCTAAAAACACCGACAAGAAGGCATAGATAAGGGGAGGGGGGGGAAGGAGCTGATCTTGGGAAGTAGGAGAGGGAAAAGACAGCTTGGAGAAAAGAAAAAGAGAGAGATGCTGGCATGTCTTTTTGTACAGCAGCTTAACATGAGATCAAACTCTCTCTCTCTCTCTCTCTCTCTCTCTCTCTCTCTCTCTCTCTCTCTCTCTCTCTCTCTCTGTGTTTTCTCTCCTCTCTTCTTTGCACTTTTAAAAAATAATTTCAACAGGGGCTGGGAGACTGAGGTGGTGGAGCTTATTTTAAGTGTCATAATTAGGAGGGCTGGCTGCATTTAGCTCTTTCCCCCCTCTTTTTAAAACATTCTTCTGAAAGAGGTCAATTTAGTTCACCATTCTTGGTTTTTTCCTCTAAAACCTAAGTGCGTCTTAAGGTCCGGTGCGTGTTATGGAGCGAAAAATACGGTAATTAAAAACTTCAAAAAACCAAATTTAAAAGTCTTCTTTAAAATGCACTGTATGCAATAAAAATAAGTTAAGTCTCTTTTTAAATACAATAAAAACAATTTAAAATACATGGCATGACGTTTCATTTATGATCTATGAATATCAGATGCATCGACAAACCTAAAGGTTGGCAAGAAGATGGTGAAAAATACAGTTGACTTGTAGCTTTTTAAAGGAATTTTGGCGCGCATTCTACAGTTGCTCTATTTTTTTTTACTTACCTCCACATAAGCCCTGGGGCTGCCTATGGGTCTCCTTGGACATACACCACCTATTTTGGTGGTGAATGTCCAAGGAGGGGAAAGGGGCAGGAGGTTTTAAAAAGAGGGAATAAGATCCGGCATGCACCATTGCTGCTAGATCCACCCCTCTTGCTCCCAGTTTCTCCGCCTGAATGCCCAGTTCCAACCCCTCCCCACCCATAATCCACCTCCCGTACCGGCTTACCTGCTCCAGAGTGGTGGTGGCGGCTCAAAAATGGCCTTCTACAACATTGGAACTCTGTTCCGGTGTTGTACATCAGGGGATAGGATTGGACTGATAAAAGGTTAAGTACAAGGATGCCTCCCCTCTAGTTGGTTCCATGACCAACTGCTCTGAGGCAAACTGTAGGTTGCCACGTTGGTCCATTAGAAAAAAACAAAACCCCCAAAAAAGCCACAGAAGGGTGATATCTTTATTAATACCAAATAAAGTATCACAAACAAGTAAGCAGACTTCTGAGTTTTGGGCTTCACCATCATGCCCAGCTCCCCCCCCCCCCCGGCAGTGTTCCCTGTGCGTGGAGCCCCTTCTGTAGCTGTGTGGTGTCATGTAACAGTTTGCAAACTGCAAACACCCTGTGTTCCGGCGGCGTAACGTCCCAATAGGATTGGGTCAAAAATGCATTATATATCTTGGGAATGTTTTTGAAAAATCCACTAGAGATGGATTTTAATAAGGATTTACTAGGGCCAACTCACTAAGCAGGATTTGCCAGTTTTCTGATAACATTGACTATAACCTGAATATTGTACTATAACCTGAATATTGTACATCACCTGTGTCTTTGATCAAAGATGTAACTAATTTTTTTACAAACATATTGTATGCTAAACCAGGGTCCCTCAACCTTTGGGGGCCTGTGTTCCCCCTGGGTGGGTCCCACAAGCACCCCCTGACCCCCCAAGCCCCACATACCCCCCCAAAAGTGCACCCCTCGAAAGCCAGAAAAATGCTTTAAAAAGTGTTTTTTTTCAGCCTACGGCGTGGCCGAGTGGGTCCTCCGGCTTGCACCGCAAGCCAGATGGCCTGCTCGGCTGCGCCACAGGCCAGAATCGTCCCCTGTAGCTCTCCTGTACCTTGCTAACAGCCACCGCCATGTTGGATCTCCCGAAGTCTCGCGGACTTGGGAGCCGCGATCTTGGATCTCGCGAGACTTCGGGAGATCCAACGCGGCGGCTGTTAGCAAAGGTAGGGAGAGCTACAGGGGACGATTCCGGCCTGCGGTGCGGCCGAGTGGGTCCTCCGGCTCACGCTGCAAGCTGGAGGGAAAGGCTACAGCCCTGCCGAATCGGCTCACGCTGCAAGCTGGAGGGAAAGGCTACAGCCCTGCCGAATCGGCAGGGCAGTAGCCTTTCCCTCCAACTTGTGGCATGAGCCGGAGGACTTGCTCGGCTGAGCTGCAGGCCGAAAAAAGCACTTTTTCTTGCCTTTGGGGGGGGGGAATTGGGGAGGGGGTATGCTTCCCTAAGGGACGTGTACCACAGGTTGAGAACCTCTGTGTTAATCTAACCTCAGTTAGAAGTGTCAGGTGTTCCAGTTATGTGTTCCTGGTTCCCATCCAACACTTTTGGGATTGACCTTTTCTGCATCTGACTTGGTTTCCTCTCTGCTTCTTCACCATCCGAGCCAACAGGGTAAAGTGATTCATCCAATGGATGGGATTGCACTTTTGTTGGAAAGTAGGAACAACAACACCTGCAGGACACTAGAGGGCAGCATATTGTCCAGGATGACTCAGAGGATAGCTGTCTCAGACCTTTTGTCCTCTTTCCATGAGCTCTGCCAGCCACATGGAGTCCACCATGCCATGAGATCTTGCATGCCCATGCAAAGGGAATAGCTCTAGAGTTCCCTGTTCCAAAGTTTAGGACCTGTACTATCTACAGAGACATACATGTTTGCAAATTGTAAGTAAATTACTTTTTCTTTGAAACCCCTTTACTGCCTCTGCTCCTATTTTATAGCAGCAAACTAGCAGGGGGAGGTGAGCAATCAGAAAGAGGGACTTCGGCTATTATATTTTGCTTAATTTACATCCATTGATCCCTTTTTCCAGCAACTTTAAATTAAGACCACCCATACAAATCAGATTTGTATTTCTTCTTAACCATGATTCTTGTTGATATGAGAGCAAGAACACTTTGACTCCCTTTGCTAAGAATGGTGGCAAATCTACAGTGATGTAGGCAGAGGCGGAACTAGGGCGGAGCAAGCGGAGCACCGGCTCCGGGCGCCATCGCCCGAAGGGCGCCCCGCCGCTCCGCCCGCAACTCGGACTCGGAGACTCGAGTCCGAGTCCGACTCGGAGACTCGAGTCCGAGTCCGACTCGGGCCGGCCCCCTCAATCGGGAGAGCCGGCTGGGGACGTCTTCCCCGGCCGGCTGCCCGGGGCCTTCTAAGGAAGGCCCGCTGCGCAAGCTTTTGCGCATGCTCAGACTGTTACTGAGGGAAAAGAGCTGCCTATTTATCGCTATTTATCTATAGGGGCACCTACCCCCCCGTGCTCCGGGTGCCAAGTGAGGCGGTTACGCCTCTGGATGTAGGCTCTACATCAGGGGTGCACAACTTGGCAGTAGGTAGGGGCCAAAATGAATACACTAAACGTCTTCGGGGGTTCCCTCCTGGAACGCGCCCCTCCCTCCCGGAGCGCGCCCCCCCTCCGGAGTGTGCCGTGGCCTGTCGGCCGAGGCATGCTATTTATCTATAGGGGCACCTACCCCCCCGTGCTCCGGGTGCCAAGTGAGGCGGTTACGCCTCTGGATGTAGGCTCTAGTGATGTAGGCTCCATACAGACGCTATTCACTTGGACTTGAGTCGGACTCAAATCTTGTCAATGACTTGTCTCGAACTTGACTTGGTGATTGTAAAAGACTTGAAAGACTCGACTCAAGACTTGGAGCCTTTTACAACAAGTCGAATTTTATTCAGGTTTAAAACCATTTCCCCCATTAAATAGATAGGGATTAGGGACTCACAACCAAAGACTTGGGACTTGGGGACCAGAGGCATTTCTACAGTAAGTTGCGCCCCGTCCTAGTACCATGTTTACAAACCGGAACGAGGAGGCCCCACCCCCTCGCCATCGGAGCCATTCCACGCTGCGAAGGCGACGGGCAGGAGACTCCCTGCCTGTCACCTTCGCTGCGCGGAATGGCTCCGACATCAAGGGGGCGGGGCCTCCTCATTCCAGTTTGTAAACATGGTACTAGGACAAGGCGCAACTTATGGTACCCCCCCCCCCACCGCAGAAACGCCTCTGCTGGGGACAAAGACTTGGGACTTGACTTGAGACTTGGACCCAGAGACTTGATCCACATCTCTGTAACAGAGACAATCCTGGGGGGGGGGGGGTGTGCCGACACCACGCCCCATGTGACCCGTTGGTGCACGCCCAGCGTGACAATGCGCGCGCTCGGCGCGGCTCCAGTCATGCCCTCCCCGCCATTTTACTACCTATTTTGGAGCCGATGGAGCTCCAGGGCAGGCGGGACGGCCCAGCTCCCAAACGAACGCCAGCGGACAGAGCGCATCCCAGAGGTAAGTGCACCCGTTCGCCGCCACGTCCGGTCCCCGCCCTGGGGCCCATCGCACCACCGCACCAACCCCCGCGACGCTTCTGCCCTGCAAATCTACAAAATAATGCTCAACAACAAACCGTGACAACAGACATCACCTTACCTAGTTCATCTTGATAGAAGCTGTCTGGAGGGTTAACATATTTCATCGTGCTCACATCCAGCTTCCAGTTATGCTTAGTGCAACGTACACATCTAGGTTGAAAAACAACAGCAGATGCCAATGCAGCAGTGAACTCAGATCTCATTATGATAGGAAGAAAACAAAGCAAGGTTGGCTAGCAATGTTTCAGGAGAGTGTCATTGCCTGGACGCTCGGCGGGTATTTAGGAGGTGCAGAGATGAGAACTTGAGTACAACAGTAGGTTATCCTGGGGCAAGATGCTCCAGTCCAGAGAACAGACTCAAGAATGCGAGCCTTTCAGGAACTGTAGAGATCTGTTGCACCAGTGGCTCTCAACTGAGGGCTTCAATATCTTAAGGCTGATTCACACTAGCCCTTCCGTGCATGTTTGCTCTACTCTGTTTGCTCTATAATTAAATTAGGCTAACTGGAAAAACGAGGCAGAGTTTTCCAAAAGAGTATAGAAAAACTAAGAGATATAGAAAAACAGGGAGAAGCAAGAGGCTTACTTGTCCAATCAGTAGCACAGAGGTTTAGTGGTTGTGGGTGAATGATACTTGAAAAAGGCTCCATTTGGACTGACACTGGTTAAGTGAAGGAGGAGAGGGAAAGAATGAGATTTGGGTTGTCAGCTGGGCTGAGTTTCCTCTACCTGAGATGACCCAATGGGAGACAGGAATGGGATGGGTAAGTAAAAAACGTTTTTACTTCTCCATAAGAGTTAGAAGTGTCCAAAAACAAGGAAAATAGGCAAAAAAAATTGAGGGGGTGAAGCAGGGCATTTGTCACACTTCCCCATCAGCTTATGTAAATAACACCCACCCCTTTAAGCAACACCATTTCTGGACTGTGCCTTATTTCTAACCAGTTGGGAAGTGAGAACCCACTTTGTCATCATTCAGAACCCACTTTGATGTAGACCTCCCCCCCCCCCCCGGGCCACAAGTGAAATTACAGCCGGACCTTTTTATCCACTGGGGTTCTGTTCCTGGAACCACAGTGGATAAGAAAATCAATGTAATATAAAATTTGGGGGTCGATGTGGGTGTCGGGAACAGTGCCACGTTACCTTTTTTCCAGCATCTTCGCCGCTTCCCGCCTCCTGAGTTTGTTTAAATTGACTGAAAAAACAAAAGCCACTACTGGAAGCAACCTGTAAATGGCGCCAGAGACTCCTGGCTGCATTTTTCAGCGGTTTGGAAATGCGCAGGAGGCTGGAAGTGGCTGGCAGGCCCCCGACAATGCTGAAAAAGAGGTAATGTAGTGTGTTTGGACTCCCTCTTTCACAGTTTTGCCATGTGTGTTGAGTCAAATCCGTGGATAAATAAACCGTGGATAAAAAGGTCCGACTGTACAGTACGTTTATTCCAGTAGGAAAGCAGAGAAGGATGAAAAAGGGAAATGGAACAAAGTCCAACAACCTCACCTCTTTGTTAGATCTTCAATATCTTTGATAAACAATCCTCCTTGGTGTTTACACAAATTTTTGCAAGCTCGCAATATGTCTTGGTTTTTGTACAAGATGTAACTCTTTCCATCTTCTTTGTTCCTTAGGAAATTGATTCCTTCTTTAAGAACAGCAACCTCAGAAGGAGTGAGCGACAGCAGTATTTTGCTAGTTTGCTCTACACTGTTTAATACCAAGGGGTGGGGGTGGGGCAAATAATAAGAGATAATGGCATAATACAATAATAAAAGGTAATAAACTTTATTGCCCTGTGTCAGATTTCCCCTATTTCAAATGTAACATTAAATCCCATTTGGCGGCAGAATGAGGGCAGAGAATGGGGGTGGCACCACTTCTTGCCTTGCCTCCCCCCCGCAACGCTCGGCAGAGGTGGAAAAAATGCAGCATCCCATTGGTTGCCAGGGCTCGTCAGAATGCTAAGGTGCTTGCTCGTTCCCTCAGTTCTTGCTGAATAAAGACAAGAGGACTTGGAAAGGTTCCGTAACCCAAGGTGGTTAAATAGAATACCCCAGTGGATGTTTCCCTATCCGAGCATTGTTTCCTCCCAAGACATTCCAAGGGTAAGGTAATTAATGCAACTGGGTCTTTATTAGCCAAGTTCTGTATTCTTAATGGTTTTATATGGCTAAATGGCCTTGATAATTTGAAGGATGAAGGGGACTTCACATATCTCTCTGGTCAAGATGCAAGCTTGATTGATTATATCAAGGTTTCTGCTGCTTTTCTTCCATTTATAGTGAACTTTAAAGTTGGCTTCCCACTCTATAGTGACCATCTGCCTTTATCACATAAATTAGCTTGCTCTTTAAATCCATTTCCTCAGCCCCCATCCAGGAGTTAAATAGTCACAGAATTACCCCTATTAGAATTAAATGAGATAACAGTACTAAAGAACTCTTCGGACTATTGACCCAGGAAAATGTAAAAGAGCTAGTCTCCTCTAAATCTCTCATTGCAGTAGACCAGACAGATAGCCGCTTTGGGCATTTGCCTTTGGCATAGGAAAAGGTGGGATATAATTTTTTTAAATAAATAAATAGTGTGCTTTTTTTTTTTTTTTAGGAAACAGTTAAGATCTTAACTAGTGTATAAAGGCAAACTCCTTCGCCTCAGCTGGTGTTTCAACCTAATGATGACCCCTCAAAGGTTGACTCATATTGCTTGACATTAAAATCAGCCGTTCGAAGGGCGAAAATTTTCAGGGGGGCGCCCCGCTGGGGCCCTGCTCCGGGAGCCCCCCGCCCGTCCGCACCCCCCGGAGAGGCGTCCTCCTGCCAGCTTACCTGCAGGAGGAAAAGCGCTGGCCGCTTCGCCTCAGCCGCGCCAGCGCGGCAGCAGGCGGCAGCTCAGCTGCCTGCCTGCACAGTGCAGGCAGGCAGCAGAAAAAGCGCAGCTGCCGCGCGGCCCCGCGATCGCCGCCCGGCCGGAGCCAACACGCAGCTGCTTCCGGAGGGAGGGAGCTCAGGGAGCCTGCACCGAGGAGAGAGCCTCCCCCGGGCCCCTCCTCCCCCGGACTCGGAGGAGAGGACGCGGCGACGCGGCGAAGCGCCCGGTTCGGGCGAGCCGCGCGCCGCTGCTCCCGCTGCGCCCAGTTCGGTGGAGCACCCGGTTCTGATGAGCCACGCGCTCCACCGTCCTTACATTAATGCTTCTGGGTCATTCCATGTGAAATCAACCAATGCATGAAACCTTGATGTCTTGGATTTTGTTCATTTTTGGTACGTTTGTACCTTACCATGTGATGTTTAAAAATTATTTTCAGATTTATTTGTCCACCCGTTTTTGAGATATTGAATTTTTTAAATTGCCTAAAAACGCCAACATTCACTTGTCACCATACTTTCAAATGCCATTTACAAAAACACTAAGAAAGCTACAGACATGGGACAGGTGTCATTTTAAAGCTAATGAATAGGGCTTTGATATGCAACATGACACAATTGTAAATTTTCAAGAAATTCAAAAATATTTTGGAAAAACAGGATTTTTTAAAATTTTCAAAAAAAATCACACTTAAAGGTATATGTCTTGTAGCCAATCAGTCAAAATTTCAAGGTGGTATCTCAATGGTATCATACAAAAATTAAATGTTCTTGTTGGCAGTGACAAGGAATTAAACCCCTCAAGTCAATTTTTCTACAATTTACATTGATAAAATTATGTGTTAAACTGAAATGAATCAAAACAATTATAACACTGGTCTACAAAAAAAAAAACCCAACATTTTTTTTCTGGGCTGGACTTTTGCAGCTGTTTTAAACTAATCAGGGTGCTGATTCCAAATCTGGCATCAGTTTTTGTCTATCACATCAGGTTTTTGTGATATCAAATATTGCATTTGATAAAATTAATGAAAAAGAGCAAATTTACACTGGTCTACAAAAAACATTTTTTTTTCTGGCCTGGACTTTTGCAGCTGTTTTAGACTAATTTCAAGGTGCTGATTCCAAATCTGTTCTCAGATTTGCTCTATCACATCTCATTTTATGCTATTGGCATACCCCCATTTTAATTGATTTTACCCGAAATTAACTTTGTCACTTATGATTGCAAGATCCTGCATCTCTCTCTCTCTCTCTCTCTCTCTCTCTCTCTCTCTCTCTCTCACACACACACACACACACACACACACACACACACACACACACAGAGTTAAATAAGACTTTTTCACATTTAAAATTGTGTTAGTACTTTTTTACTTAACGATTAATTACCTAATTAATTAACTGATTGATCCAATTAATTAGCAGTTAATTAGCAGGGGGTACTTCAGAAAATTGGACCGTGATAAGGGGGTACCCGGTCAACACACTTTTTCTGGCATAAGGTATTCCAATGGTTTTAAGGTAATTTTGGGGTGCTGATTCCAAATCTGGCATCAGGTTTGGCATCATGAAAATGGGGTATGCCGATAGCATAAAAACGAAATGTGATAGAGCAAATCTGAGATCAGATTTGGAATCAGCACCCTGAAATTAGTCTAAAACAGCTGCAAAAGACTTGAGGAAAGTAACTGATTGGATGGTTTCACTAAATAGTGAAATCAAATGACACATGAAAAAGTATGCACTTCATGCAGATTGCACTTAGGAAAAGAGAAGCCTTGTCAGATGGAAAACAATATACTTGAAAAGGAAATTCCTCCTGAGAATTATGAAATTCCTGGTCCTAGTCATATTAAGGAGTCTGAGTATTTGGACTCTGATACAGCTTTAACAGCGCAATCCTATCCAACTTACACCACTAGTGTAACCAGCGCTGCAGTGAGAACGGGAGGCCCCAGAACGGAAAGGGGATTCAAATCTCCTCCAAAGGGGGATTTAAAGGAGGATTTGAATCCCCTTTCTGTTTTGGGACCTCCCATTCTCGCTGCACCGCTGGTTACACCGGTGGTGTAAGCTGGATAGGATTGCGCTGTGTGCCACTTAAATGCCTCTTTACCCTCCGTTGGTGAGTCTCCGGTGTGTTAGAAGAAAGTATTAAATAGGTCTAAGACATATTGCAAAGAAAAGATGAGGAAGATTAAAAGGACCTACAAAGAGTTATTTTTTACTTCTGAAGATGATTTAGATGAGGAAGAATGTCACTGCGCTGATTCAGAAATTAATTCTGAAACTAAAGGAAATTTTTTAAAACTACGAACATAAGTAAAAAGCTCATGATTTTGATAGTTTTTACCAAAAAACTGGTCCTGTAGAAGAATAGAAAGTGAATTCATTCTCTATAAAAATCCTGTTATAAACGTTTGGATTCATTTCAGTTAATTCCACATAATTTTATCAATTTAAATTGTAGAAAAATGGACTTTAGCGGTTTAATTCCTTAAGGGAGACAGGGAGCAGACAGATGTGGCGGTCCACATTCTTTGCCTCTCTGATCAACCGAACAAGACCCCAGGAGGACTCACACTCCTACCACTCTTCCACTGCCTTTTTTTTTAGAGACCGTCCGTCCAAGGCCAGCTGAAAGGGAGCTCCTGCTGCCCTCCTGTCCCAGCAACTGGCTGTGCCAGGACTGAGGGCTCCCTCGGTGTGTTCCCCGGCCTCACCTGAGACCTGACGGGTAATGTGAAACTGCACATTCACACACAGGCCGGGCCTCAGGGGCTAGATGAAATTACGCGCCTCTTGCCACCTTCATGCATAAAAAACAGAGCGGGATGAGAAGACGCCCGACCTGCCAGAGAGGAAAAGAGGACGCGGGCGCGGGGGGGCTTTGCAGACTCTGGCAGGGAAGCTCCCCGACGGGTGCCAGTCCCTACTCGTGGATTTACTGAGCGGTTCGTGGGTCGCCATCGCCGCTTCAAGCTCCCGACTCTTCTGACCATGGAGTTGCCTCCGCGCCGCCTGAGGAACAGACCCTGGAGGCGCAGGACCCGGCGCTGGCTCTTCAGCAGTAAGTGGCTCTGTCTGAGGTGAGCTCTCTGTGCTCTCCTCAGGGCGAAGGGAGTGGCTGCCTCGTGGCGCCTTCTGCAGTCTTCCCCTTTGCGGCTCTACTTTCTCCCACCCCCTTTTTCTTCCTTCCAGTGGCTGATCCAGCAACACGTAATAAATTGGTGGACCTCCCTCCTCCTGAACCCCCAAACAACACCCCCCCCTCCACATTGCCAAGAGAGAGGTGATGGGCTGCAGAGGTAGCAGACCTGCCCCTCAATCCTGGGGAGGAATGGGTGCCTCTTGGCGCTTTCTGCTGTCTTCCCCTTTGTTGCAGTGGTCGCCCCTTGCACGCTGAGCTGCTGCTGCTGCCCATTTCTCTCCTGCACTCTCCCCCTGGGCACTGAAGGGGGTTAGACCAAGGGGGCCAGGGAGAGAGGGTGAGCGTGCAGGCGGAGGTGGCAGGCAGTTCATAGGATCTCTCTCTCTCTCTGAGCATTGGAACAAGGCCTGAGCTGGACACCACGGGACCCACATTCCTACCCTTCTTCCTGTTCCATTTCCTCTTTTACAGACCCAAGCGTGGTTATAGTCCCTTGAAGTCTGTAGTACAGAATTACAGCCCAATCCTGCATAAAGATTGGGCAGCCGTCTGAGGCCGTCTACCCAATCCCATGCTCTGCTGCGGGCAGCCTGTAGCAGGCAGCCCGCAGCGGAAAGTCTACTCAGGGAAGGGGACGCTCGTCCCCTTCCCCGAATGTAACGACGGCTGGGGCTGATAGGCCTCCACAGATTTCCGCCCGATGGGGACTGGGATATGGCGGACGCCATGCCCCTGCCCCCACCCGGGTTGGCTGGGCCTATGGCCGCCCTCCTGCCTCCGGTCTGCTGTCTGTCCATCGTCCTGCCCCCCCGTCCGCCAACCTGCCCCCCCTGCCTGCTGGATCCAGACCTTCCTCGGTCCGGTGTTGGGCCTAGGGCTCCGGAAGTGGAGCTGGGGAGGCCGGCCTTGCACCGGCCTTCCCGGCTCTAAAGTAGTCCACAAACATGCTTTACGACTATTACAGGCGGTGGAATGCTAGGTCCGCTGCCCGTAACTTGAGCAGGATTGCGCCGTAAATCCCCTTACACCTCCATAAACCTCTCATTCTGCAATGGGTCTCCTCAGACCTGCATTAATGATTGGAGCCTAAACTGAAGGTTTTTGTTATCTTATGGTCTCAATGGCATGTGTGTCCTTTGTATAAATAAGCAAATTTAAAAAATAATACAAATGATATGAAATCCAACCAGTAAGGAAATGCATTTTGCCAGATTTAAAAATACACTAGATTGCCCTGGTTAACTTATTATCCTAACATTAGTGGAAGCTAGAACACAAGATCTAACAATACAAAAATTATTCGCTCCTCAGATTTAAAAAAAATGTTTTTTGTAGTTGTTTTATATTTGTTTGATGTTTTGAAAGTTTCCTTGAGCTTCCTTTTGACTGGTAAGGATTTTCTAATAAAGATATAAATAATAAAATATACCATATGCTTTCTGTCATATTTCAGAGCAGGGTGGATGATTTTTTTAAAAAAAATTAAATACATGTTTTAAAATTTAAAGCAGATTTAAAAAAATCGGTTATGTTAAGGCTGCAACCCTAAACATACATACTAGTATTTAAGCCCAACTAGATACAATGGGGCTTACATCTGAGTAAATATGTGCTGTGTAAATATGAGTAAATATGTGCTAGGATGTGCTGTTTGGGTCTCTTTTAAAAAATAGGTTGAGTTTTTAAAAGCTTCTTTTGGAACCAAACTTGTATGGGACAAAACCACTCTATGCAAATGCATGCTTCTTTCCATTTACAGAACAGCTCTTTTCAAAGAATTATCAGTGCTATGGAAATTTACAAGAAATGCAAACTAACTATGAAATGCATAAGTTCAACTTTCACCCATTGCTGATCACACATAGCAAGTTTTATTGACTTCTACTTCACATTAGCAATGTGCTGTATGGAACCCTGCCTTCCATGCAGTATTCATTCCATTGCACACCCCTTATATAATATACACATACTATCATATATCTGTGAATTACCAGTATTAGTGATATATGCTCTCTGCCATTTAAGACCAATTCACAGTATACCAGCAAGTGATGTCTTTAAAAAAAATCCTACTTTAGCAATCCACAGGATAATTTGCTCACACGAATATCATACTATGCCCTGACTTTGAGAGAAGTAAACTGACAAAAAACCACTGTGTTCTGTGTTATTTTCACACTCTGCGGCTGCAATCCTATCCACGCCATTGACTATAATGGAACTTCTGAGTAGACATGCTTAGGATTGGGCTCTCAGTCAATTTGATTTGTGCACAACGTTTTGGGAGTGCAGTTTTGTATTATGAAATGGGTCCATACTAATTCATATGTCTATACCAGGGGTGGTCAAACTTGCTTAACGTAAGGGCCACATGTGATAAATTTCAGATGTTTGAGAGCCGCAATATTTAAGAAGCATTTAAATTCTTAAATATATTTACTCACCATGAACATTAAACTTATGTTTTAATCCAGTGGACTGTCAGTTTATACCTGGTAAATAATTATAAAGCTGGAAAAATTCTTATTTACCTTTTTTATTAATTGTGATGCAAAAAGGAGCTCAGTCAACATATTTCCGAGAGCTGCACATTATACGTCAAAGAGCCACATGTGGCTCAAGAGCCGCAGTTTGGCCACCCCTGGTGAGGGTGATGGCTGAACAGAATTAGGTGATGGCAGAATTAGATGGGCTGAACAGAACTCTGCATTCCTTGCCGTGCTCCGTCAGTTCTCGGCCCATTTTCTCTTCAACCTGACTCACTTTTGCTTTCAGAGCCAGACTATGAGAAAATTGGAAAACAGCAAGATGAGGGAGGAGGTGGTTTTGTTCCCTTCAAATACTCAATTTCATGTAAAAATAATAAAAAAGTCCAACTCTACCCGTTTTCTGTGTGAACAGGGCAGACACATGCACAACAAACATCACAGCCCTCAATGTTAGTTGGCCCCAAGTCCATAATCCAAATGACCCATAGGACCTTTACAAATATTTATAATACTTGAATCATCTTCTAACCATAAGTGGTAGAACTCTATCTGTTTCATTCTTCCTGCAAGTTGATGCCAGCATTACGATTTTCAGTTAAGGGTATATAATTGAAAGTGCTTTGGAAAATGGTGCTTTTGTAAAGAAATGGCAGAGTGAAAAATTTAAAATGTAGCGGTATTTATTAAAAATAAATAAAATATATTTATTTTAGTATTTATATACCTCCTTTCTCACAGTCTCAATTCTTTTATTTCTTGCATGCTTCAAAATTCTCTAATCTTGGAAACACTGACCATTTCCATTTATCTTGTTCGTTTTTGTTCTTCTTGTAAGCCCATTTCTCTTGTTCGTTTGCATATCTGTTACATTAAAAATTTCAATGCCTTTTGAAGAATCAACAATATAGAAATCTCACCTCTTTTCCATGATGAATCAGAAAAAGAACCAGAAAACACAATGGTAGTCAGAGGACAGAAAAGATGCTGAATTCCCAGCAACAAAAATGAACTCGTTGATATATTCTGTTTAATCTTTAACTTTGATCCTCTTCCACAGATGATTCTGTTCTGTAGGATGGTTCTGGAATAAGAACTTTCAAAGTAGAACTAGACAGGCACTCCAAACGACAAGGGTGGAGAATTTATAATACCTATAGGATATTGCAAAATTGGAGAAATGACAGAAATGTATTTATCGCTAGTAAATTATTTCCTTTAAATGCTAACATCCACAGGAGTTGCAAGCAACAGTGGTGACCATCTGGAAGCAAAAAGCAAAGTAGTACCTGGTGGAGTGCACTCACATATATTGTTAGCACACTGTGTAATGTTTCAGGAGAGCGATAGAAAGCAGAGACCATCACAGGTATGATCACAGGTGTGGTTGGTTACAGCACTTTCCTTTCCAGTTTCCAAGGTAGGGTGGCCTCCCCTGATTGGTGCAGATAAGGTGTCTGAAATATAAAGCAGGCAAAGAGCCACACCCTAGTGTGGGAACAGGAGAGTGAGGAGTCTTGTGTTAGGGGGAATCAGTATTCTGGCTATTGCTATGTGTAGTTCCTGCTCCCCTTAGGCAATATACTAATAGCCCAATCATATTGGCCATTGTCACACTTTCAGGCTGTTGTAAATGGTGATCAAGAAGCACATGTAGCTGTGTGATTCTGGACCACTGCCAGAGATGATGTGGAGGTCCTGAAGGCCCACCTATGGAGGTGAGTCAGTGAGTTGGGTGGGATGGGGTAAATATCTGTGCACACTGTATCTGCATGGTGATGGAATACTGCCTTGTGTTGGAGTGATTATTCTTTTTAGTGACAGATGTACCTCCAGTGGAATAGCCTTGAGCACTGATTGTTTTGTGCTTTTGCTGTGCAGGCTGTTTAGGTTTACTCAGCTGGAAGCTCCTGTCCACCACCCTTATCAAACTTTTTTTTTGTGTGTGGAGATAATAGTACAGTAACTGGGAAGGGGGAAAATAATGCTGTGCAAAAATAACTTGCATTACTACGTCCTAAGCATCAACTGTTTCTAGGCAGGAGAAATTAGACATTCTTTGAAGGAGGAGGTGTGTGGTGTCAATGTAGACAGGGGAAGGAGTGGGAGCAGGATGTTGATGTCTTAAGAAAATCAGGGATCCCTGTCTGGGTTATGGATGTCTGGGTTATGGTATAAAAGCGTTGGTGCTTTTATGCAGGAGCAATATGTTCATTGTGGTGCTTGTGTGTAGGTGTGATAGTGCTGGGCCAGCAAGAGCTGGCTGTTTCAACCTATGTACAGTATGTTCTGACTTCTGTACAATCTCCAGAACAGAATCTGTACATATGTAGGGGACTTACAGCCCAATCCTATGGTTTCCCAATCCCCACCACAGAATGCAGCCATACCAAACTGTGCTGTGCTGCATGCTGTGGTGGTGGTGGGGAATCAGGAGGCTTGGGAGAGGTAAGGGAAAATATTTTCCTTCCCTCCCTGTAAGCCTCCTGATCATGGGACTCCTTGGACTTGTCCGAGGAAAGAAAGGGGGCATGTTGGCTGCCACCAGAGGGGATAGCATCAGGTGCAAGTTGCCTACACCTGGTGCCATTCCCTCCCACCTCTGACATGCCTCCCCACCTCCCCCATTCTGTCCTCCCCTTCCCCATTCCGCCCAACTCACTGACTCATCTCCATAGGTGGGCCTTCAGGGCCTCCGCATCAACTCTGGCAGTGATCCAGAATCCAGTGGGACAATGGCTGATAGGATTGGGCTTTTAGTATATTGGGCTGTTAGTATATTACCTAAGGGGAACAGGAACTACATGGTTGCAGGGGAAGAAGGGGGTGGAAAGACCAGGGGAAAGGAAGAGAAGTGGGGAAGCATCAAAGGATCTAACCATGGTGTGAGACCATAGCTGAGTCTGTGTCCTCTGTAGCCTGAAGCAGGGCTATAGACAAGATGTGATCCCTCACCAGGTTGTGAAACACTTCACTCTATTGCGATGGGAAAGTTTGTCTTTCCCACCACCCAATTACTCTTAACCTATGTTAACCCCAAGAAAATGGTGGCATTTCTTGCATATCGGGGCAAGAAATCTTATATGCTGATGGATTCTGAGCTGTCTCCGAAGGATCAGGAGAGAAATCTTGGGGTGGTGGTAGACAGCATGATGACAGTGTCGACCCAGTGTGCGGCAGCTGTGAAGAAGGCCAAGTTCTTTCTTGGGATCATTAAACAAAGGATTGAGAATAAAACTGTGAAGCAGAATTTTTAAATATTGTTTTATTCACAGCTGTTTGTCCATTAGCATAAGGAGAACTCTTGCATAAACTTCACCACTCCCTCCTCTCTGGGATATCACACTCGTTAGGGTGGCTCCTGGAGTCAGGAACTCCCTTGGACTAACTCAATTAAGTCCCACAGGGCTGGCTGGGATCACCATGAGTGGTCAGAATCTATTGTACACCCACCTTGCCCCATTGTCCCTAAGGGCTCATTCCAACCCAACTCCTCAGCAATGCTGGCATACGTTTGGCCTAAGTACAGCCTAAGTTTGGCGTAATTTGTGCCTGAGTTAGGCCTGAATTATGTCAGAGTTAGGCAGGTTGAAGTTTATGTGGGCCAACACCACCCCAGGATCCAGGCAAAACTTACCTCCCAGACAGGCAGGAAGGCTCTCAAGGAAATGTTACATGCAGATTTTCATGGCTGTGGGTAACTGACAAGGTTCTTAACTGTATGGGTTCTGCAGCCATGTCAATGTAAAAATAGAGAAATAAAATCCTTTACCGCTTTTGTTGTTTGTTTAGATTTCTTTATATTGTGCAGGTGTAACATACACAGAAAGGTTTTCTTACAATAACAACAGTAACTTTGAAGATTTCGTCTGGGAAATCATTAGAGCCTCCAAATTTAATCTATGTTTTAATCTGGGTTCATGAAACAAGGCGCGTGCATGCTCAAACATTATCCTGTGTCCTGCTCTATTTTCGTTGTTGGGCTGAAAATAGTTTTCACATCATATCTCTTAAAGATCTTGGCTATCTTATCAGTTGTACCCCTAATGAAACTATTTTCAGCCCAACAACGAAAATAGAGCAACTGCTACACAATCCCAAGGACCCCAGACCAGCGTTATCTAACCCCAGAGTATATAAAATTGGCTGCGAATGCGGGAAAGTTTATCTGGGACAAACGAAAAGACCAATAGGGGTCCGGGTCCGGGAACATCAAAGAGCAACAGATGCAAAGCAAGAAGAAAAATCAGCAGTAGCCTTGCACGCGAAAGAATCAGGAAACAGGATAATGTTTGAGCATGCACGCGCCTTGTTTCATGAACCCAGATTAAAACATAGATTAAATTTGGAGGCTCTAATGATTTCCCAGACGAAATCTTCAAAGTTACTGAACCGCCAGCAGGAAATGACATATGCTAATAGGATATGGATGCCAATTTTGAATAACCAAAGTAATAAGTGTTGAATAACTCTGAGGACAAAAGTAGTGCGTCCCTTTAACTTTGAGCAACAGACTGATGTTTAACTGTCACCACTCCGTAACATTTTTTTTCATCCAGCAGTTGACATGGCTGCAGAACCCATACAGTTAAGAACCTTGTCAGCTCTCAAGGAAAGGCATCTGGCTCGTGCATGTGCAGGCCTGTGTCCGCACGCGTCAGTGTCCATCCACGGCAGCTGCCACAGTGTCTGTCACAGCCCGGTTGCAAAGGGGCCGGCCGCAGGCATGTGGGTTGCGCCAGTCATGTGGCGGGTGCAGGGCAGATGACAGGTGAGCGATGTGCCTGTGCCAGCTGTCACAGGGCACCCTGTGCATTAGCCACCTGCTGCAGGGGAGAGTGGCCGTCCCCTCCCTCCTGCAGAAGGCGTAGCCACCCCCAGGCCACGTTGAGGCTGCACATGGGATTCATGGGGGGGAGGGGGAGGGGGAGGGAAGGAGGGGGTGGGAAAGTCACACACAAGGGGGTCTAACCTTTTCTTTTTGGCGGTGGCCTCACCCCCCCCCGTGGAGTTGGCGTGCCGCGGTGCGCCCTCGTCCTGGCGCGCCCCTGGCTGGCAGCTGGCACTGCCGGAGCAGGCCCTGCTGGTTCCGCAGCAGGGGCATCATCTGCAGCCGTGGCGGCATGGACCAGGGGGATACGCGCCTGCTCTGCAGCATACCGCTCCCGGTCAAAGACAAGGCGTTCCCAGTGGACATCGACCAGTTCCCTCACTGCAGCGGTGAGCAGTGATCTCCGTCCGGATCTCAGCTGTCCGGTCCGCCTGCCCCGCCTCCAGGCTCTCCAGGTGTTCCGAGACATGCTGGAGCCCTGCGTTCAGCTCCCGGCGGTCGTGCCGCAGCTCAGCTAAGGTATCCAGAACATAAGAAGAGCCCTGCTGGATCAGGCCAAAAGCCCATCTAGTCCAGCTTCCTGTATCACACAGTGGCCCCACCAGATGCCTCAGGGAGCACACAGACAACAAGATAACCTGTTGTCACTCCCTTGCACCTGGCATAGAGAAAACCCACTTCTAAAACCAGGAGGTTGCTTATGGCTTGTAACCTGTGATGGTCTTTTCCTCCATGAATCTGTCCAAACCCCTTTTAAAGGCATCTAGGTCAGGTGCCATCACCACATCCTGTGGCAAGGAATTCCACAGATGAATTACACGCTGGGTAAAGAAATATTTTCTTTTGTCAGTTCTAACTCTCCCTCCACTTAATTTTAGTGCATGTCCCCTGGTTCTGGTGTTATGCAAGAGGGAGAAGAATTTCCCTCTATCCATTCTCTGTTTAGCCTGGCCCTGTTCGCCTGCCACATCTGCCCAGCCTTGAGACAGGCCTGTTCCATGGCACGATGTAAGTCCCCCACGAACAGCGTGCGGCCCGCAGGAACGGGGAAGGATGTCAGGGCCCTCCTGCGCTGCCTCAGCCGCTGCATCCCCTTCCAATGCAGCGGCCACAGGGAGGGCCAGCCCCTGATGTGGCGGGGAGGGCGCCGCTGCCCCCCCTCGCTGGCAGAACCCTCCCCTGGCGAGGACTCTTCGCGGGGTTCCTCCTTGGCCAAGGCATAGGCCACTGGGAGGACAGCTTCCTCCTCGTCTGATGAGGATGGAGGGAGGTTTCCCTCCTGCGCCGCCACACCTGGATCGAGATCGTCCCGTGCCGCCCTGGTCAGAGAAGGGAGTGGAGCTGTGCTGGGTTGGGTGGGCTCCGTGCGGCGATGTTCAGAGTCCGAGCGGGGGCAGGCCATGTCGGAGGATCGTCTGGAAGGGCTGTGGATGGGAAAGGCACATGGGTCAGGCAGGCCGCTACCTTCCCCCCTCTCCCCAGGGTGGGTGGCGACATACCGGCAGGCTGGGGGCCTTCAGTCACTCAGCTGGGCCCTGGCTGGGGCGATGTGTCCCCTTCATCCGCGGCCTGGTTGCCTGGAGGGAGACAGCACACAGGTTAGGCAGTTCAAGGGCTGCGGGGATGCCCTGCGGTGGTCCTCTCCCCCCTGCACGTTCCTGTGCAGACTTCCAGGCCAACCTCCTTGTGAACAAGCGGCCCCAGAATGGCGGTGACCCTGTCCTCCGTGGCACGGGCTATCGTGTCATCCACGGTCATGGAATGCCTACACAGCAGGGACCAGACCCCGGTTATTCAGGTCCCTGTATGATGTCTGGAACCGCCTCTGACATGACTCGCCCGTGCACTGCCTGAAGCCCCGGGCCTCCAGGGCCGTGGCAAAGCCCTCAAAGAAGGCATCCCGGCGTGCTTTCTGCTCTGTGCCCCTGCCATGACCGAGAGATACCTTGGGCTTGTCTGCTGCGAGCGTGAAGGGCTCACACAGCTCATCACGCCCCCAGTTGGGGCGACTACGGCGTGTCGCTGCAGGCGCTCTGGCGGGGTGTGGGGTTGTCAACTTCCATCATCAGGGATTGGGAGGGGAGGCAGACAGACAGACAGGCAGTCAGTGGGTGTTGGGAAGGGGCACGGGTGGGTCAGAAACAGACAGACAGACAACAAGATTGGTGGGAGAGAGATACAGAGAGAGGGGTCTGCAGAGATCAATAGGGACACATGGGTTGCTCTGCAGATGAAGGCAATGCAGAAACGGGCACCTCTTATGCAGATGGACTTTGGGCAGAAGCCACACCGAAACGGACGGACGTTGGGCGGACATGGCTTCGTAACAGGCGGACCTTGGGCGGATGTGGGTTCATTATGGGCGGACCTTGGGCGGGACGGACACTGTGACGGGCGGACCTTGGACGGGATGGACCCCATAACGGCGGATGCCCTGGCGGGTGACAGCCCCGGTTGCCGAGCGGGCACTAAATGGACACGGCGGAAGCGAACGGACCCGCTACGGGCGCCGTGGCGCCTGTCACTGTTTGCCTGCCTGTCAGGCTCCCCAACTCCCCCCTCCCCTCTGTGCCATGGGGGTCTGGCTGCCCCCAGGCTGTGTTCTCCCTGGGAAGGTAGTGGCAGTCCCTGGATGGGATTCATGCAGGGGTTTGAGTGCTGGGGGCTGTCTTTGTGTGTGGGGGCAATGCTTGTGTAACACTGAGAACATATGTTTCAAGGGGGCTCTGCCCGAGGGGTGTCTTTATTGTTCTGAAACAGTAGCAGAGATGGCCAGGCGAGGCTGCCAGGGGTAGTCACAGCAGCCAATCTGACAGCAGTAGTAGCAGTAGCATACGTGCCCCATGGACCTGGAGACGCAAGCTCTTCCCCTGTGGAACCACAGCCTGCTCCATAGAAAGGGGAGGGACAGCAAGTATGACAGCCAGGGAGGTGCAGCAGCAGCAGCACAGCTGAGGAGGGTTGCAGGGCTGGCTCCCTGACCTCTGGCAGCATCGAGGCAGACAACAGTGGGGCACCCTGCCTGCAGCCCCAGTTGGTAGTGGACATTCCTGGGGAGACAAAAAACAAGGGGGAGTTACATGTCAGCTGGTGTGTGGTAGCTATCGCCATTGAAGACAAGCCAGTGTGTCAGTTGCAAAAGCCTGCAGGGAGAGAACAGATTACACAGCTGCTAGGTGTAACGAGCATGTCACAGTATGAGGAGCTTACCTGGACGTCAGGAGGGCATGATCCTGCAAAGGACAACCAGTGAAGGAGAGAAAAAACAGCACAACTGTAGGGTTACAAACATGGCAAGCCTATCAACACTCATCTGTAGTAGACCCTGTGGGGGGCAAGGGTGCGAGAGAGTTAAAACACTTTTGTCTACAGGCAAGTCACATTTACACAAACAGAGTTTTCTGCTCACATGGCGACAGGCAACTATCAGAGGACACATTGGTAAAGAGTCTGCTATCATATATATATGCTCTGAATGGGGTTACACTCCCACTGAAGGAGCAGGTCTGCAGCTTGGGGGTCCGCCTGGATCCGCTGCTGCTCCTGGATTCCCAGGTGGCGGCTGTGGCCAGGGGGGCCTTTGCCCAGCTTCGGCTGGTGAGCAAGCTGCGACCGTACCTGGATCGTGCAGACCTGACCCCGGTGTTCCATGCCACGGTGACGTCGCGACTAGATTATTGTAACGCACTCTACGTGGAGCTGCTCTTGAAGACGGTTCAGAAACTGCAATTCGTGCAGAATGCGGCGGCCCGTGTGGTCACTGGAGGTAGGCGGTTCGACTCTGTCGGGCCGCTCCTCTGACAGCTGCACTGGCTGCCGATTCGTTTCCGGGCCCAATTCAAAGTGCTGGTTTTGACCTTTAAAGCCCTATACAGCTTGGGGCCAGGATATTTGAGAGACCACCTACTTCTATATCAGGGGTGCACAACATGCGGCCCGCCTGACGATTTCCCGTGGCCCGCAAAGAAATCGAGGATCCCAGAAAGCGGGCGCTCCCTGGGATCCCCAAGTTCTTTGCAGGCCACGGGAAATCCTCCGTGCCCGTTAAGACGCGGCTCATTCCGCTGCACACGGGCTCATTCGGCTCCTGGCCGAAAGCCAGGAGACTCCAGGTGGCACTTTGATCGCCGCCAATCAGCTGAGTCTCCTGGCGTTCAGCCAAGAGCCGAATGAGCCGCGTGTGCGTTCGGCCAGGAGGCTAAAGAACGGGCGCAGAGGTTGGGGCTGGCTTTCCCCGCGCGGAGTTGCTGCTGCTTTGAACTTGCAAGCAGCTCGGAGAGGCGCTCGTGCAGCGACCCTTTTTCTCTCTGGTGATTAAATTTCTGTCTCTCCCGCGTTCGATCCATCCAACTCTGCTATTCCGCCAACCCCTGTGAATTGAGCTTGGCTAAGTAAACATCACCAAGCCGCTAATCACAAGATCTGAAACAAAACAGCACTTCACTTTGGTTTCCCCGGTTTCCCCCTGGTCTTCTGTTCTCCCTCCCTGCCTGCCTTTCACAACCCTCCCCAGACTTGGAGGGGGGAAGAGGCTTCGCTGCTGCAACTGGCTTTTCCCGCGCGGTTGCTGCTGATTTGAACTAGCAAGCAGCTTTTTGCTGATTTGAGCTAGCAAGAGTCGCTGCCTTTTTTTTCCGGAAGAAAATATTCCCAGGAGAGGTTGGGGCTGGCTTTTCCCGAGCGATTGCTGCTGCATTGAACTTGGTGAGTTTTAAAGTGCTTTTTTGGGGTGGGGGGGGAGTTGGGAGACGGATTTGGTGAGTGTTATACATGTTTTTTACGTGGGAATAGTGCTTTTTGGGGGTGGGGTGGACTTGGGAGAGGGGGTTGTTGAGTTTTATACATTTTTTTTACGTGGGAAAAGTGCTTTTTTGGGGTGGGGTGGACTTGGGAGAGGGGGTTGTTGAGTTTTATACATTTTTTTACGTGGGGAAAGTGCTTTTTTGGGGTGGGGTGGACTTGGGACTTGGGAGAGGGATTTGTGTGTTTTTTTTAAGAGATCCTGGCATTTTTATGCCTTTTGTGCATGTGTCTTATTGCTGTGTTTGTGTTTTTAAAGAGATTCTGGCATTTGTGTGCCTTTTGTGCATGTGTCTTATTGCTGTCTGTGTGTTTTTAAAGAGATTCTGGCATTTGTGTGCCTTTTGTGCATGTGTCTTATTGCTGTGTGTGTTTTTAAAGAGGTCCTGGCATTTGTGTGCCTTTTGTGCATGTGTCTTATTGCTGTGTGTGTGTTTTTAAAGAGATCCTGGCATTTGTGTGCCTTTTGTGCATGTGTCTTATTGCTGTGTGTGTGTTTTTAAAGAGATTCTGGCATTTGTGTGCCTTTTGTGCATGTGTCTTATTGCTGTGTGTGTGTTTTTAAAGAGATCCTGGCATTTGTGTGCCTTTTGTGTCACGGTTCTTTGACACGCCCCCCGTGACACCTATCTGCGTCCCCCGAAGACGTTTAGTGTATTCATTTTGGCCCCTACCTACTGCCACGTTGTGCACCCCTGCTGTAGAGCCTACATCCTGAGGCGTAACCGCCTCACTTGGCACCCGGAGCACGGGGGGGTAGGTGCCCCTATAGATAAATAGCAATAAATAGGCAGCCCTTTTCCCTCAGTAACAGTCTGAGCATGCGCAATAACCTGCGCAGCGGGCCTTCCTTAGAAGGCCCCGGGCAGCCGGCCGGGGAAGACGTCCCCAGCCGGCTCTCCCGATTGAGGGGGCCGGCCCGAGTCGGACTCGGACTCGAGTCTCCGAGTCCGAGTCGCGGGCGGAGCGGCGGGGCGCCCTTCGGGCGATGGCGCCCGGAGCCGGTGCTCCGCTTGCTCCGCCCTAGTTCCGCCTCTGCCTACATCACTGTAGATTTGCCACCATTCTTAGCAAAGGGAGTCAAAGTGTTCTTGCTCTCATATCAACAAGAATCATGGTTAAGAAGAAATACAAATCTGATTTGTATGGGTGGTCTTAATTTAAAGTTGCTGGAAAAAGGGATCAATGGATGTAAATTAAGCAAAATATAATAGCCGAAGTCCCTCTTTCTGATTGCTCACCTCCCCCTGCTAGTTTGCTGCTATAAAATAGGAGCAGAGGCAGTAAAGGGGTTTCAAAGAAAAAGTAATTTACTTACAATTTGCAAACATGTATGTCTCTGTAGATAGTACAGGTCCTAAACTTTGGAACAGGGAACTCTAGAGCTATTCCCTTTGCATGGGCATGCAAGATCTCATGGCATGGTGGACTCCATGTGGCTGGCAGAGCTCATGGAAAGAGGACAAAAGGTCTGAGACAGCTATCCTCTGAGTCATCCTGGACAATATGCTGCCCTCTAGTGTCCTGCAGGTGTTGTTGTTCCTACTTTCCAACAAAAGTGCAATCCCATCCATTGGATGAATCACTTTACCCTGTTGGCTCGGATGGTGAAGAAGCAGAGAGGAAACCAAGTCAGATGCAGAAAAGGTCAATCCCAAAAGTGTTGGATGGGAACCAGGAACACATAACTGGAACACCTGACACTTCTAACTGAGGTTAGATTAACACAGAGGTTCTCAACCTGTGGTACACGTCCCTTAGGGACGCATACCCCCTCCCCAATTCCCCCCCAAAAGGCAAAAAAAAGCGCTTTTTTCGGCCTGCGGCTCAGCCGAGCAAGTCCTCCGGCTCATGCCACAAGTTGGAGGGAAAGGCTACTGCCCTGCCGATTCGGCAGGGCTGTAGCCTTTCTCTCCAGCTTGCAGCGTGAGCCGATTCGGCAGGGCTGTACCTTTCCCTCCAGCTTGCAGCGTGAGCCGGAGGACCCACTCGGCCGCACCGCAGGCCGGAATCGTCCCCTGTAGCTCTCCCTACCTTTGCTAACAGCCGCCGCGTTGGATCTCCCGAAGTCTCGCGAGATCCAAGATCGCGGCTCCCAAGTCCGCGAGACTTCGGGAGATCCAACATGGCGGTGGCTGTTAGCAAGGTACAGGAGAGCTACAGGGGACGATTCCGGCCTGTGGCCCAGCCGAGCAGGCCATCTGGCTTGCGGTGCAAGCCGGAGGACCCACTCGGCCACGCCGTAGGCTGAAAAAAAACACTTTTTAAAGCATTTTTCTGGCTTTCGAGGGGTGCACTTTTGGGGGGGTATGTGGGGCTTGGGGGGTCAGGGGGTGCTTGTGGGACCCACCCAGGGGGAACACAGGCCCCCAAAGGTTGAGGGACCCTGGTTTAGCATACAATATGTTTGTAAAAAAATTAGTTACATCTTTGATCAAAGACACAGGTGATGTACAATATTCAGGTTATAGTACAATATTCAGGTTATAGTCAATGTTATCAGAAAACTGGCAAATCCTGCTTAGTGAGTTGGCCCTAGTAAATCCTTATTAAAATCCATCTCTAGTGGATTTTTCAAAAACATTCCCAAGATATATAATGCATTTTTGACCCAATCCTATTGGGACGTTACGCCGCCGGAACACAGGGTGTTTGCAGTTTGCAAACTGTTACATGACACCACACAGCTACAGAAGGGGCTCCACGCACAGGGAACACTGCCGGGGGGGGGGGAGCTGGGCATGATGGTGAAGCCCAAAACTCAGAAGTCTGCTTACTTGTTTGTGATACTTTATTTGGTATTAATAAAGATATCACCCTTCTGTGGCTTTTTTGGGGGTTTTGTTTTTTTCTAATGGACCAACGTGGCAACCTACAGTTTGCCTCAGAGCAGTTGGTCATGGAACCAACTAGAGGGGAGGCATCCTTGTACTTAACCTTTTATCAGTCCAATCCTATCCCCTGATGTACAACACCGGAACAGAGTTCCAATGTTGTAGAAGGCCATTTTTGAGCCGCCACCACCACTCTGGAGCAGGTAAGCCGGTACGGGAGGTGGATTATGGGTGGGGAGGGGTTGGAACTGGGCATTCAGGCGGAGAAACTGGGAGCAAGAGGGGTGGATCTAGCAGCAATGGTGCATGCCGGATCTTATTCCCTCTTTTTAAAACCTCCTGCCCCTTTCCCCTCCTTGGACATTCACCACCAAAATAGGTGGTGTATGTCCAAGGAGACCCATAGGCAGCCCCAGGGCTTATGTGGAGGTAAGTAAAAAAAATAGAGCAACTGTAGAATGCGCGCCAAAATTCCTTTAAAAAGCTACAAGTCATCTTGATTACTGAAACAATTCCAATAATTATGAAAAAAACTTTCTTCGTTGATTTAGACAAGATGACAACAAGATTTATTTGGAGTGGCAAGAAACCTCGTGTTCGTTTGAAACTGTTACAAGATCAAAAGAAGAGGGCAGGGATGGCCGTCCCGAACTGGTTGTGTTATTATCAAGCTACAGTTCTGCAATGGGTTCGAGATTGGGTTTTGAAAAGTAAAGAGAACTATGTTACCCTAGAAGCAGAAGGGCTAGAAGTTGGATGGCCTGCCTTTTTGATTTATGATAAAGCTAAACATTATGCGTTTTTTAAAAGACATACCTTAAGGAAATCTTTACTATGGGCATGGGAGCAGGTTAGATATAAGGTTTATGATAAAATACCCGGCTGGGTGAAACCGTTAGAAGTGGCTAACAGACCAGATTGGATAAAAGATTCTCAAAATAGATCATATAAAGAACTGATTGATCCCCAGGGGAAACTATGGGAGGAGAATCAATTGAGGATGAAAGGTATCCTGATGGACACTTGGTTTCAAAATCAGATTAGAAGCAGGATACGGGAAGATCAAAAAGTGGGTTTTCACCTGGGTGATACTGACTTTGATAAGGTATTTTTAAATGATGATGACAAATATGTAACTAAAATGTATAATTTTTTGCTGGACTATGAGATGATAGATGAAATAGTTAAAGATGTTATGATACAGTGGTCACAAAATTTGGGACGAGAGATTTATTTTCAAGAGTGGGAACAAGTTTGGAATTCTGGTATTAAAATGGTTAAAGCTGTTGCATATAAAGAGAATCTTTATAAAATGTTTTATAGATGGTATTTAACACCTAAGAAGTTATGTAAGATGTATAAGAATGTCTCAAGTACTTGTTGGAAATGCAACAATTTGGAAGGTTCTTTTTTTCATATGTGGTGGACATGTGAAAAAGCAAGAAAATTTTGGAGGATGGTCCATGCGGCATTGGAAGGGATATTACGACATACGCTGTTGTTCGTACCAGAATTATTTCTTTTGAATATAATGACATCAGTAGTATTTCAAAAAGATAAATATATTATTACACATATAGTTACTGCTGCCAGGTTGTTATATGCTCAGCAGTGGAAAGTTGAGACGATACCAGATATTGATGAGTTAATAATTAAGATTTATGACTTGATAGAATTAGATATTTTGACGGAAAGATTAAGAGAAGGAGATGTTAAAAAGAAATTAGATTGGTGGCAACCATTTTATGATTGGTTGAAAAGATAAAATAAAATATTAGATTATTAGTAGATGTAAGGAGGTAAAAGATAGTGGGGTTGGAATATGTATGAAGCTAATTTTATTTAGCATAATTGAAGAGTGTGAATAGTCATTTTAATGTAGTTCGACGTCCGTTAGTTATTTTTTTCCATTTGTTTCATGTTGGTTACCCTTGTTGCCCTATGATTTCCCTTACCCTATTATCCCTGTAGTTTCTGTGTTAATAAATAAAAAAAATTATTAAAAAAAAAAAAAAAGCTACAAGTCAACTGTATTTTTCACCATCTTCTTGCCAACCTTTAGGTTTGTCGATGCATCTGATATTCATAGATCATAAATGAAACGTCATGCCATGTATTTTAAATTGTTTTTATTGTATTTAAAAAGAGACTTAACTTATTTTTATTGCATACAGTGCATTTTAAAGAAGACTTTTAAATTTGGTTTTTTGAAGTTTTTAATTACCGTATTTTTCGCTCCATAACACGCACCGGACCTTAAGACGCACTTAGGTTTTAGAGGAAAAAACCAAGAATGGTGAACTAAATTGACCTCTTTCAGAAGAATGTTTTAAAAAGAGGGGGGAAAGAGCTAAATGCAGCCAGCCCTCCTAATTATGACACTTAAAATAAGCTCCACCACCTCAGTCTCCCAGCCCCTGTTGAAATTATTTTTTAAAAGTGCAAAGAAGAGAGGAGAGAAAACACAGAGAGAGAGAGAGAGAGAGAGAGAGAGAGAGAGAGAGAGAGAGAGTTTGATCTCATGTTAAGCTGCTGTGCAAAAAGACATGCCAGCATCTCTCTCTTTTTCTTTTCTCCAAGCTGTCTTTTCCCTCTCCTACTTCCCAAGATCAGCTCCTTCCCCCCCTCCCCTTATCTATGCCTTCTTGTCGGTGTTTTTAGCCATGCATTTGGAAGAGGGGAGAAACACACACACACACACACAACAGAAGCAGGGCAAACCTCACACTGCAAAGAGGGGCACCTCTCCGTCAACTCGCGTTCTGCTTTAACGTGAAAACTGCATTATTTTAAACTGCACACAGAGCTACAAGGAAGAGGGGATCGTGCCGATTTGAATATCCTTGTCTCTTTAAGGCTTAAGCAACCTCTGCCGCCCTCCTCCCCCCCCCCCCAGCAATCACCAGCTATCCAGTAAATCACTGATAAGGCTTTTCACACCCCAGTGAGCTCTGGCTGCAGGTTTGTGCTCCAGGGCAGATCTCAAGCACTTTACCTTAATTTGCAAAACAAGTACCCAGGATGCTCTTGACAAAAACACAAGAGTGCAGTGCTGCTGCACTCGGTTGAGCTTCGCTTGTACCAGAGAGCTTGTGAATTGAGGTGGGGGGCTGATAACTACGGGCATGTAAAAGTGTGGTGTTTTTTTTTTTACAATATTCGCTCCGTAAGACGCACAGACATTTCCCCCTATTTTTGGGAGGGGGAAAAGTGTGTCTTATGGAAAGAAAAATATGGTACATTTTAAACCCTTCATTGTTTTTATGACCTTAAATTCTGCTGAAGATGCTTAGTTTGTGGTATGGTAAGTAAAAAATATTTTTACTTACCTCCCATTTGCCGTCAGGCCACCCCCACCATAGGATGCAGTGTGCATCTTTTTGGCATGACTGCATCAGTGCTGGTGGTAGGGGATAGGATTGGGTGTTTCTTACCTTATATTTATATATGATCATCATTTTCAAGTTTTCTAAATTAAATAAAAGATTGTCTGAAAATTATACCAATATTCAATGAAAAACACTCATCTTTTAAGATATGTCGCCACCATTCCATCATTTTGTTTACAATAAGTCTGTTTATTTACTTAAAAGATGTATAGTCTGTCCTTACCCCCAGTAAAGGAGCACCCAGGGCAGCTTACAATATTCATTAAAATACACTAAAATGTTATAAAAATCCAAAAGACAAAGGCCGGCATACATACATAATTAACAGCCCAATCCTATGCTTTCCGCCACGCCAAAACAGGCTGCACTGCATGCTATGGTGGGAGGGGGGCTGACTTGGGAGAGGTAAGGGAATATATTTTTCCTTACCCCTCTGTAAGTCTTCTCTATCACCAATGGGTCTCTTTGGACCTGTGCCAGCTCTTTAGCTGGCTCAAGTCTGAGGAGACAAAGGGGGCATGTCGGGAGGCTCCAGAGGAGATATTATCTGGCATCTCACACCAGGATACACCCCCTCCCGCCTCTGACATGCCTCTGGCTGTACCCTGATCTGCCCACTTCCCCACCCTGTTTCGCCCACCCTGCCAACTTCAGCAAGGCTCCTCTTCACCACCACTGTGTACAGAGTTCTCCCTGCCTCTGCAGCAGCGGCCTGGTAGCAGGTTCTTCTGGAATGGCGTTTACAATGCCATAAAGTGCATTCTGCCAGCAGAATACTAGTTCTAGCGGCATTCACACCAGATAGGATTGAGCTGAAAAACACATATAATTCAAAAAGCATAACAAACATAAAAAGTTTAAAATAATTAGAGTCTAACGGGTAAAAAGCCATGTCAATAGGTAGATAAGATATCAGTAAGAACAAGCATACCAAGTAATTCCACGTAGAAGAAGCTGTATTGGTTAAAAACACAACACACAAAAACACGTTTAAGTCAGGATAAAACCTGTAAAAATCAATATCAGACATAAAATGCAACGTTTCACTCAAATTGCAGAGAGCATTATCAAGCAACCTACAGTAACAGGGAAAGATGTTAACAGACCCGCTGCGAAGCATTGCTACAAATAGGAGAGAGAAGCCTCGGGATCACACGTGAGGATTACACTGAGTGAATAGCCCTAGTTGACAACATCTGGTGTCCCTATGCCCTGTAGTAACCCTAAGCTACGGAAGGAGCCAAGGACTGAACTAAAGTTAACATCATTGCCCCAGGAACTATATGAAAGGGAAGACCTGACCGCAGATTCTATCGTTAAATGGGCATCATAACCACCTTATCATCTGGTCTGATCAACGCATTCACCACATCACAACTTTGCATAGGCCATTAATAAAACTGAGGCACAAAAGCACACATGAACCAGCGAATGAGAAGGGGGGGGGGAATAGGGAGAAACCTGGAACAAGAGAGATGTGTTACCCGTTAGACTCTAATTTTAAGATTGTTGCTGGCCATGAAAGTCTGAAATCGTATATAAAAAGTTTAATCATGTAAACAATCATTCACAATTTCTTAACCAGTGTAACACAAGTGGTGGGTCAAGAGTTTTCAATTCAGAACAGTCTTCACTTCTATACTTAATCCTGAGTGATGCCCAGAATATAGTGCAATCTTTACAATCACAATAGAAACTAAGCTGGAAGAATAGGACAGGTATGCCAACCTAGCAGTTCCAAAGCATGTTAATGCGAGTAGATAAAAAGGTACCGCTTGCGGGAAGGTAAACAGCGCTCCGTGTTCCAGCCGCATGCTACGCGCTGCAGCAAGGAGAGTCACACCGGCCACATGACCACGGAGGCGTCTTCAGACAACGCTGGCTCCGGCTTTGAAATGGGTATGAGCACCACACCCTAGAGTCAGACATGACTGGACTTAATTGTCAGGGGTCACCTTTACCTTTACCTTTTATGAACAAGTTTAACAGGATACCAGCATGGTTAGCAAACAGATTCCAGCTATAAAGGCAAGAACTGAAAGGAGCACAAACTTTGGCAAACAAAAGGCAAACTGATAATAAAACATGCAAAAGGGCAATTTGAGGATATTTATATATAAAAGCTAGCAAAAAAACATTTCTTTAAATACATTAGAAGCAAGAAATCCTCAGGGAGGTGCTCAGAAAACAGAGTGGAAATATTACTGAAGAAGAATAGTGAAATTGCGGAGAAGTTGAACTGATTATTTGTATCAACCTTCACTGTGAATATATTTGATGGGTACTCATCCCTGAATCACATTTTTCAGGGCGGGCATCTGAAGAACTAAGTTATAAAAAGGGGGTCAAGAGATGAAGGTCTATGATTGGTAAATGAAAAACCAGCAAGCCCCTGGGCCCAAATGGCATAAAACTGAGCATTTTTCAACAACTCAGATGTGAAATTGCTGATCTATTATGAATTATTATTCATAAGTACGCGCGTGGCCCTGGCCGGGCCGAGGCTTGCACGGCCCCAGCAGGGTCAGGCCGAGGCTCTTGCGGCCTCGGCCCAGCCCACAGAGCCTTGGCCCGGCCGGGGCTGCGCAAGCCTTGGCCCGACCCGGCTGGGGCCAGGCAAGCCCCGGGCGGGGCCGCCGACACCATTTTTAAAGTGTTGAAGAAACTTACCCAGGCGCTGGCAACTTGGATTGCAAAATCCCTCACGAGATTTGGTCGACAACATGTTGGATCTCGCGAGATTTCGCGATCTAAGATGCTGGTGTCTTCAACATTTTTTAAAAATGGCGGTGCGGAGGCTTACCAACCGGCCCGGAACCCAAGGCCAGATTCCGGGACCAGCCTGGCATCCGGGACGGATGGTACTCAAACCCTATTCTCAAACCCGGGATACTCAAACCCTATTCAAAAATCAGATAGCTGCTAATGACTGTGCAAGAGCTGAGCTCTTGCAGTTTGCAAGCTTGTGTAAATACTCTGTATCGGGAGATAAATGTTTGAGCCTCTTTTTTCTGATGATTTTTCCCCCCAAGTCTGTCAGTGACAGATAGTGGGGGCAGGTAAAGGCAGGGTCACATACAGTAACTAAGCCCCCCAAGCCTTGAGGCTATTTATTAGGGCTGCCTCATTAAGAGAAATGGATCACGTTTTTTTGCAAATAAAAATAATATTACTTAATAAATATATTTCTTTCTAGATCGCTGTAAGTCTCATAATGCTAGGTGGGTCCCAAAACAGTGTCATTTTAAAAAGTGGGTCCCAGTGCTAAATAGTTTGGGAATCACTGATCTACGGTATTGCAATAGGTTTTGGGTTTTTTTCCCCTTTTGTCTGCCTCCTGGATTTCTTTCTCTATCTCCCGATTATCCTCAGAGTTTTTGATTCAGGGAGGAATAGTATTTCTCAGAGGGAAAATTACTCATCAGATCTGATATTTCCACTAACAATGCTTCTGTGAAGTTGTTCCTCTTAAATATTTTAATTTTCTGAACTCTATGCCCTCTTTTATTATATACAGAGCAATACCACCCCCAGTACGTTGCTTCCTGAACTTTCTCTGGCAATTCTATCTGGTTTGTCCTAATTCATGGTTTAGCCTTGTCAGGTAGAAGTTCAGTTACATATGCAGCAGGGAAGATCTCCTATCGGTAGTAGATCTTTATGAATGTATGACAGGAACCGCACCTAATTACAATAAAACCTATGGCAACTGCATATACAGTATTGTTACACATTGACCATATATGAAGTGGCATATTAAAAATGATCAAGGGCACTAATAGGGACCTAGTCAATGTCCTATGAGTAGGACGAAACGTTGGTCTTTTGTTTGTTATCTTTGTGTATTTTAAACAATTTTTACTCATTGTGGCTAATTTTAATATATATTTTTAGCACAGTGAATTTGGGTGTTGTTTTTAATGCAAGTTTTAGACTTTTTGATAAATACATGGCTTTTTTAACCTATAAATCCTTTGTCCTGGAAAAGGCACTAACCATTCTTGCAATTATGTTAATTCAGCATTCACATTCAACAAGAGGCCAGAGCTTGATGAGGAACAGAGCCAAACCATCTGATTTAGTAGAGCATAAAACATGCACTGTCCACTGTCCTATATGGGCTTAAGACTCCAACCTGGTAACCAGGGATATTTGGATTTAATAAACTGATTCAGACCACAGTGGTAAGCACAATATTGAAACAACAGGGTTTTATTGCCAGATAATGTTCCAGTTCAGAAGTCCAATGATGCTCTAATGCACCTTTTGGCCCACATACACCTGAAAGATGACTTTCCTATTCATTGCAGTGGAAGAGGAGGGATATATGAAGGGATGTGTACAGCGCAGCTCTGTGAACAGCTACACCAGGACTGAACTAAATTGATAAAAAATCTCCCCTCTTCTAGCAACCCAAAAGTAGTAGTCTGTTTTTTTTCCATTCCAGTTGTTGAAAGTGATACAGAGAATGGACTGGTGCTAATTGAACTGCACCCCCCAAATCCCTGGGAGGCGAACCCTAGAAAGCCTGAAGTCCTGGCTCCTGGAGAGGTGCAGGTAAAGAAAGGTGTTGTTCAGTGTCTTCTGTAGTGACTTCTCAGCAGTCTCCAGAGCCTCGTTCAATCATCCTGAAGGCTTGAATGCATTTAACTCTGTGGCGAATTGTTGTGGCCATTGTGTTAAGGATTGGAGAGCAAGGAAATCAGTTTAGAAACTTTCAAAAATGGGTGATATAAGCTTAAGGCTGCAATCGTAAGTACGTAGGAGTAACCCACAACTGAACTCAATAGGGCTTATTTCTGAGTAAACATGCATAGGATTGGGCTGAGTGGTGAGCTGTCGTTCAAGAAAAGCACTGAGAACTAGCACTAGAAATGAACTAGCAGCTTTGGATAATGGGCCTTTGTTGTTGTTCAGTCGTTAAGTCGTGTCCGACCCTTTGTGATCCCATGAACCATATCCCGCCAGGCCTTCCTGTCCTCCACTATCTTCCTGAGTTTGCTCATTTTCATGTTCGTTGCATCGGTGATGCTGTCTAACCATCTCATCCTTTGCCTTCCCCTTCTCCTTTTGCCTTCAATCTTTCCCAGCATCAGAGTCTTCTCCAGAGAGTCCTCTCTTCACATTAGGTGGCCAAAATATTTGAGTTTCAGCCTCAGTATCTGTCCTTTACTCCAAGATTAACAAGATCCTTTTGGGTGACGACATGAGGGATGCAAGGTTGCTGGGGTGCTGGCCGGTGCATCCAATGTGCCATCTGGGGACAAGTCTGGTCGGGAAAAATAAAAAGGAGCAAAACATACCTACATGTTAGTCCCCAATAGGACTCCTCAGATCTATGCCAGTTATTTTGCTGGTGTAGCTCTGACGAACCTGCTTGGGCATGTCCAGACCAGGACGGGGGGTTGGGATGCGGCAGATATCACAGCTGCTGTGGTCCACTCCTGCCCTACCCCATCTGCTCCGATCCCCAGCTCAATCTGCCCTGATCCCCCCAGTTGGTCTGCACTACGTGGCTGGTGGTGTGTGGCTTTCTAGCTGCACCAGAAACTACACATAGTGGCAGAGAGGCTGACGCTCCAGCTGGGTCTTCATTGTGCCAGCAAAGCTAGAGGTATGCCAGTGCAACGGATCCATAAGATTGGGTCATAAGTGATTGCATGGCACACTTGTTTCAAGCCGCCTTGATTGCCCTTATTGGGAGAAAGGCAGGGTAGATATCCTTTAAATAAATAAATAAATAATAGCATTCTTTGGGCATTCATTTTATTCAGCAGTAGCCTGGCAACCCAAGAAATTCTATTCTGCCAGATAAAACCTAAAACAGAAATACAAGGAACACATGCAATCAAGAATACAGCTAACAGGATGTGACGTTTGCATATTCGTAATCTTAAGCCATCACCTTCTTAGTTTGGTTTTTCTTCTTCCACTTGAAACCATGTGCCTCCATGTAGTTGGTGCATCAGAAGAAGGAGTTTTAACATTAAAAAGCTCCTGTCCCAATAAACTAGAGTTCTATTCAAGTCCTCAGGACAATGACACTGCTATTCTGAAGTCTCTTCCTCTCTCCTCATAGGTGACATTTATAACTCATGCATGTATGGACCTCAAACTAGGAGAGAAAAAAATGATATTTGATCCATGGCTAACTGGTCCTGCCTTTGCACGAGGCTGGTGGTTACTTTATGAACCACCCAGTGACTGCTTTGAAAGACTTTGTCGTGCCGATCTAATCTACATCAGTCACATGCATTCGGATCATCTCAGGTTTGTGAATATGATGAAACCAAACAATATTATGTATGCTTTCTTCCTACTTGGGGTTGAGTCACATTTACTACCAGTGAAGTTCAAGGGCTTTCTTGTGGCTTGGTCGCATACTGCTCTGGTGGCATGGACATGCGTGAGCTATGTAGATGGGTTCCTTCCCAGTTGAGCTTTGCCAGCAGGATGATATTCACAAGGAAAGGAAGCACAGTGTTGGGCTTGCCAAAGTCTTTCCACGTCATGCACATGTTACCAGGTTGTGAGAACATAGTTCCCATGCATGATTAATAAACAGAATCAAGCTCTTATGGAATCAGTGAAAATTGCTTCCCAGTCTAGTATGTGATGATGAACGTACTGTATTAAAACAAAAACCCAAACACTGTTTGGGTATATGTATAATAAACACAGCCAGGTATACAAATAGCAGGTAAAATGATATACAAATAGCAATAAAATTATAAAAACAGAACAGAGTAAAAACATATGCACATTGATTAAAAAGGAGTCCCTAGAAGCATCCTCCCTCCTCAAAAGTAAAGTGAAATAGATGTGTTTTTTAAACCCCACCAGAAAACATATTGTGGGGGCTGTCCTCAGATCTTCTAGGAGCTGATTCCACAGACATGGTGCCACAACAGAGAAGGCCCTGCACTTTGCCACCATCTCCTTGACTTCAGATGGCAGTGATACCCTAAACAGAGCCCTATCTGATGATTGTAGGGGACGTGCAGAATTATGTGGGAGAAGGTGGTTCTTTATTTCCCAGCCATGGAAATGGGTCTGCTCAGACCTGCATGAGCTAAATCGCTGGCGCAGGTCCAAATTAATCCATGTCAGCAGGTCAGGCCCAGGAAGGGGGATAGGATAGGATGTGGTGCATACCAGCACCGCCAATCTTGCCCCCTCCCGGGCTCAGTGCGAAACTCATCGTACTTGACATGTGCTGTTCCTTCTGGTAGCATGTGCAGGCCAGTGCGAGCCTTCGCGCCAGCCTGGACAAGTGCTGTGCCATCACAAGATGCTTTACGGCACTTTTGTGACGGCTTCACCGGCACAGTGTGCGCTGTGCCGGTGAAGCTGTCACAAAAGTGTTGTAAAGCACAGCACTTGACCAGGCATGTGTGCTGTGCCGGTGCTTCTTTTCATGTGGATTGAGCCATAAGGCTGCAATACACTTGCCGCCTGGCCCTGGGAGTAAGTTCCATTCAACTCAGAAGTAACCCCTCAGAAGTAACAGTGGGGTTACTTCTGAGCAGACATGCATAGGATTGTGTTGTAAATTAGTCCTGCCTAATAAAGCTTTTTGCATTTTCTTTTCCCCACTCTTCAGTTACCCTACACTGAGGAAACTTGCTGAAAAAAGACCAGATATACCCATTTACGTTGGAAAGACGGAAAGACCGGTATTTTGGTATCTTGACCAGAGTGGTGTAAAGCTGAGCAATATTAATATTGTCCCTTTTGGAGTTTGGCAAGAGGTCTGATATCTTCATTTTTTTTCCAAGTAGCATTTTATTCTGATTCGATGATATTACGCTTTTGTGAATACAGATTCTGCTGTATATCCATTTGATAAAGAATTAATTCTATACCTGTTAACTGCTAAAAAGCTGGGAACATCTAAGACTGCAATCCTATGCACACTTTCCTGTGAGTCAGCCTCATTGATTAATGAGACTTACTCTTCTGAGTAGACATGCATAGACTTGGGCTGTAAGAATTGGAGATCTATAATACCCCCCCCCCCCCCAACAATTATGAACAGGCTAAAATGGGATCTGGGCTATTGTTATCTCGATACAAAGTAAAGTACTAATTTTGTGCATGTCAGAGAAGAAAGGCAAAAAGCTGGGAAGTTCGTATTCAGATCTGTTCACTGTTGGAACAACTGGGATAATATAATCCCATATATTTTTCTTGTTGCTGTACTTTGAACTTTGCTATATTTATTTATTTATTTATTTCATGGACACGCCCCCTGTGTGATGTCACTTCCGGAGGAAGTGACATCACGGTTCTTTTACACGCCCCCGTGACACCTATCTGCGGCCCCCGAAGACGTTTAGTGTATTCATTTTGGCCCCTACCTACTGCCAAGTTGTGCACCCCTGTTCTATATAGTCCGGCCCATCTCCTTAGATCATCAGAGAAGGCCCTTTTGCGCGTGCCGTCGCCCAGGGAGGTGCGAGGGGTGGCGGCCAGAAATAGGGCCTTCTCAGTAGTGGCACCAACCTTATGGAATTCCCTCCCCTTTGACTTACGAACTGCTCCCTCCTTGGACACTTTCCAGCGAGGCCTAAAAACCTTCTTGTTCAAAGAAGCCTTCTGAGCCTTTGCCTTTTTAACATCTTGCTGGTACGGGTGGGGTGCTGCTGTTTTTTATGATCTTGTTTTAAATGTAAATTTTTAATCAATTTTTAGATGTTTTTATTAACTTTTTTTGCTGTTTAAAAAGTAATTATCTATTTGTATTTTTTGTATTTTTGTATTTTTGTGTAAGCCGCCTTGGGTCCCTTTGGGGAGAAAGGCGGGATAGAAATATTGTAAATAAATATATATATTTATATATGTGTGTGCGCTAACAGGCAGAAGTCCTACATATTGGCATACACAGGCAGAAGTCCTACATATTGGCAAAAACAGGCAGAAGTCATACATATTGGCTATAACAGGCAGAAGTCCTACATATTGGCTACAACAGACAGAAGTCCTACATATTGGCAAACACAGGCAAAAGTCAAACATATTGGCATGAACAGGCAGAAGTCAGAACACATGTCAGCCCAGACCCTGCTCTTACCTGCTGGTGTTGTTGCCTGTGGGGGGGGGGGAGAGAGGCTGGGAGAAAGACATGGGTTATCAAGTGCTTGCATGGAGGCAGCTGCCCAGGCACAGCTGTAAACAGTTTGGCCACAGCCAGAACAGCCCTCTCTGCCCTTGAGGGGGGCAGAGAGGAGAAGAGAAGAGAGAAGTGGGGTGTTTGTGAATTTTGCCCTCCACCAACAAAGTCCCACTTTGTGGCTCCTGGGGGACAGGGCCCCACGCCACATGCTCAGAGAGAGAGAGAGAGAGAGAGAGGGAGAGAATGGAGGTCTGGGGCTGGGCTTTTGTGGGAAAGAGGCTGGGTGACGCCGGGTGCGGATTGGCTCCCTATCTGTGCCATAACTCCGTCCGTATCCAGACCTTGCTGCCGCAACTCCGTCATAACTCAGACATAACTCAGGAGTTGGGTGTTAGAAATCTTCAGGAGAGGGCTGGAGTGGGTAACGTAAAATGGCGCCTATGGGTCTCCTCTAATTTAGGAGCACCTTTTTGGTCAACATAACTTTTGTGTCTCTTTCTGAGCTGGAGGGGTCGTGTCTGTGCTCGCCAGGGTCTGGATACAGACGTAAATTTAGAACCGCCCCGTTATGCCCACGTTACACCCCTGACACGCCCACTTTTACACTGAATATAGGATGGAATAGCTCTTAGGGAGAACTTATGGTGGAATGGGCCAACTGTCCTAAACCCATCGTATCTCCATCACAACTTCAACATAAAATCAACCTAACAGCCGCAATTCCAACATAACTTCTCCCTAAACGCCTTATGTGGACTTTATGTGGACTTAATGTCGGAGTTGCGTCTTTTAGGCCTTGCGTTGGAATGGGCTGCCCGTCTCCCAGGACCTGATGATTGGACCATCAAGGAGTCCTATGACTTGCTCAGCCCACTATTGTTCCTATTGTCTTCTGTGCAGTAGTGTCACTGCAGGGGCGATGGAGCTTTTGGAGCCATTCCAAAACTTGCTTTCGTCAGCCAGAATGGCTCCAAAGGCGAGGGGGCGGGGCCGCTTTCTCCCGTCGTGTAACGGAGGCTCAGAGCCCGGCGGAACTTGGAGCTCCGCCCCCCTGCAGTGACGCTACTGCTTCTGTGAAATGTAAATCCGAAGTTCTCGTAGAAACCTGTATGCCTCCTTGACTATGCATATTCTCAGCAACCATGTGATGTACTGTTTTTGGTGTGCTTTGGAGCAGTAAGGGGTCAGTATCCCCTCCTGGGGTGCTGTCCACTGCGCTGCATAACAATAAACCCTGTAACCCAAAAATGTTACAGGCTTGTCTTTAAACATTTAGGGCAGGGATTTTGGCAGACCTCTTTCAAATTATTATCTAGTAAAACTCAGCAACCAGAAAGTCACTAATTGATGTTAAATAAAATGCAATGTGTTCTATAGTTGTTTTTAGTTCAGTTCAGAATTACTATTAAAAGTAGTGATGCAGAAAAAGTAGTGATCCTCTTTTACAAAATTTCGGCTACAGTAGCAATAGTCAAAGTATTATTAAAAGTTCCGGGGGGGGGGGTACGACACATACACCAGCAGGGTCAAGTTAGACATTTTCAAAAATTTTGACACACCAAGCCCAAATGGTATGCCATCACTGCTCTAAGGCCTGTAGAACCTCGCAGCAGAGGCTTACTTACTTACAGGGGAACAATTGTTTCCTTACCTGGCAGAGACATACATGACTGCCCCCACCCCGCAGGATGCAGCACATGCTCCCGTGATTGTGGCTGCAATGGCCGGGGGGGGGGGAGCTTTTGATAGGATTGGGCTGTAAGCATAATAATTAAAGTGAAGTCAATTCAACCTGACATGCTCGTCATCTGTCTGCAGAAAACTGAACTATAGTAAGATACCTATGAAATTGCTGCCCTGTTGAATTGCTGCATTGTTGACTCTTTGGCTGCTACTCCGGTGGAATTGTTGCCTTCCAATTTTGCTGAATTGTTGTCAGCTAAAATTGTTAGATGTCTTTTAATCAAATCTGTAGCACTGTTACCAGTTAAAACAGAATTGTTCTTTATATGTCATGCTGCTTTTTCTCCATACTGTCGCCCCCCAGTGGATTTTATTGTTTTTAAATTTAGTTATGTATTGTTTAAACTTATTTTATGTATTATTTAAATTATGTATTTTAAATTTTTGTTGTAAGCCGCCTTGGGCATTTGTCTTCGGCATAGGATAAGGCGAGGTATAATTTTTTTAAATAAATAAATAAAATAAATATTGAACTGTTACTGTCAGCCTAGCAGAATTGCAAGTAGTAACCTAATTGAACTGCTGCCAGCTAAGCCTGTTGAATTGTTTTAACTGACTTTACTGAACTGTGTCTTGCGAAACACTGAATTGCTATCTGCTAGCTTCAATTAATTATTATTTATCAAGCATTGTAAGCTTGCTACTAGCCAATTTTATTTAGTTTCCCTTAATTGTGCTGTTGGGTTTTTTTTTGCCAGTTAACCCCGTTGAACTGGTCTCAATTAATCCCATTGAGTTCAGTGGCGTCGCTCCAGTAGGGGTGGGGCCGTATCGCTCCGTCATAGACCCTTTACCGAGCGAGCAGGAGGCGGCCCCGCCCCCTCACTGTCGGAGCCTTTCCCCTGTGGAGAAAGCAGCAGGCAGGGTCTCTTGCATGCTGCTTTCTCTGCACAGGAATGGCTCCGACAGTGAGGGGGCGGGGCCGCCTCCTGCTCGCTCGGTAAAGGGTCTACGACGGAGTGATACTTACGGCCCCGCCCCTACCGGAGCTTGATGATTGAGTTGGTGGTTAAACCATTGCTGATTGAGTTGGACGCCACTGATTGAGTTGGTGGTTAAACCATTGCTAGCTAGCAGTTAATTTACTACCAGTTTTGTGGAATTGAAATACATTTATGTTGCTTGCCAGTTTTATTGAACTGCTGTCAAATACATTGATTGGATTGCTGCCTGGTAGGTTTGAAGGATAACTGCTAGATAAACTGGTTTAATTATTGCTAATTAATTTTGGAAGAATTGATACTTGCTAATGCTGCTGAGTGGACCCTGGCTATTCTAGCTGTTTTACTGTTGAGTAGACCAGCTGCTAATAGTATCTGTTGGTTAGCTGTTTCACTGCTTTCATCCATGGTGTTTTTGTTGTACTGTATAATATCAGACCAATATACTGTACTATGTAAGGAAGAAAAATACAGAATTATTACTCTGGTTATCAAACTGGGAGATATGAATACAGAAGTACTTGCAAACAAAACAGAAGTATGTCAGAAGGAAATAGCTTGATACTAGAAGCAATATAAAGCATTATAGTAAATACATTTTAAAATGTGATGGAAAATTATATCAACTCAGCAAGCTATTGTAAAATTGATAGTTTGTTACAATTTCTTCTTTTCTATCTTATTAATCACTGGTTAACAGACTAGTTAGAAATCCAGAAAAAGTTTCTAGAAAACTTGATGAAGGCATTTTGGGGGGGATTGGTGACAACCAGGTGTTTCTTAAAACCTAGTTGCATGAAAACAGCATGCTGAATTCAAAATCTATGTTGCCAATTTTTATACTCTACGGAAAGGGGTGGCCAAACTGCGGCTCCTGAGCCACATGCGTATAATGTGCGGCTCTTGGAAATATGTTAACTGAGTTCCTTTTTGCATCACAATTAATATAAAAAGTAAATAAGAATTTTTTCAAGCTTTATAATTATTTACCAGGTATAAACAGAGTCCACTGGATTAAAGCATAAATTTAATTACGAGTTGAAGCTTTCATGGCCAGCAACAATAGTAGAAAAAAGGACGGGTTTAAAAGCCATGACAACAAAATTTCTAAGTTAAAACCAGAGCCTGGTTAAAACCAAAGACTAGGTTAAAACATTAAAATTAATTAAAATTTCATGACCACATGATGTTCTGCAAGCGCCAACATCTGAGGGTGATTCAATCTGCAGTGTCTTTCATGCTTCTTCACCCTCGTAGAGACTAAGGGTGACTAAATCTAAGTCCATGATCTCTATGTCCTTTTTTCTACATAAGTTTAATGTTCATAGTGACTAAATATATTTAAGAATTTAAATGCTTCTTAAATATTGAATGTTTATTGAATGTGATGTTTATTGTATGTGGCTCTTATGTTAAGCAAGTTTGGCCACCCGTGCTCTATGGTTTGGCTACCAACTTGTAAAACAGTCACCCTTTTTCATAGACGATGACTATGGAAGGTGATATATGGGGGTAGGACGGTGGGACTAGATGCTCCTTAATGAAAAAAACATGCTGAATTTACAAATCTAGGATGCCAGACTTTATATCCCAGGTTTGGCTGTAGTTCATTTGAAAAACTGTTTTCATAAATATTTAACACTTTCCTTTAGAAAGTGGGGAAACATTTTTATTAAAAAGAAATGCTCAGTTCAGGGGTGTCAAACTCATTTCATACTGCAGGCCAAATAGCATTCATGACACCTGCTGAGGGCCGGAAGTGATGTCATTAATCAGGAAGTGACATCATTAAGTGGGAAGTGACCAGAAATAAGCCTCTGCTCTGCCTCTTCTCTGTCTACATTGGCTGCTTTACTCGGCACTTGCTTCATAATTCCTACTGGTGTGCTTCTCCCAGTTACAGTTCACTCCACTATCCCAGTGCTGTAGTATAAGGAGGTAGGAAGCTCATCCTTAGTGTCTCTGTGTCTTACCCCCAAAGTGTCCCACCTCTCCCTGTTGGCTCGAGGTTCTGCAGCCAGGTGCCATATTCAGCACACGCTCCTTTCCTGCCTTCCTCGCTTGGTCCCCAACAACTTCTCTCACAGTCTCCTTCTCTTTACTGGATTCTATTGCCTACTTGGACCTGCACCATCTCTATAGCTAGTACAAGTCCATGTGGACATGGCTTGGGGGATTGAGGCCAGGAAGGGGGTTAGGATATAGATGTGCACTGCTGCCGCCAATACCACCCCCTTTCTGACCCTGATCCACCCTCCTTCCCACCCCCATGGCAGGTGTGAGGAAAGGGGAGAAAGAGGATATCATTTTAAGTCGTGGGAGAATTGAGATTGGTCTCACTATGAAGTCCTATGATTGCTACTTACCCTATATACTCATGTATAAGTCTAAAAAGTTATGCACTGAAATTGACCCTGAAAAGCTGGGCTGACTTATACATGGGGCTTCTAAGAACAGCTGCTTGGGGGGGACTGGGCTGAGAAGCAGGACACATGGGAGTCGGTAAAAAAGAGAGCTATTTTACCTTGTGTTTGAAGCAGCACAGAAACGGAGCTATTCTCCAAACAGGAAGAAAGGTGAAAGAGCTTATGGGAGTCGTAATCTTTGTGAGGACTGCTGTTATGGAAGTACAGTACTGTACTCCTCACAAAGTCTACAACTCTCATAAGCTCCTTCACCTTTCTTCTTGTGCGGAGAATAGCTCCATTTCTGTGCTGCTTAAGAACAAGGTAAAATAGCTTTCTTCCTGTTCGGAGAAATTCTGTTGCTGCCTCAGAACAGTCACTGGTCATTTTCAAGAATTCAAAGAATTTCATACACCCCTAAGTTTTGCCCTCGACGTATCCATGGGTCATAGCAAATTCCATTACTTTTGGCTGGAAAATTGTCCTTGACTTATCCATGATATCGACTTATACTCGAGTATATATTGGTGCCCCTTTTTTCTGCTTGCCATTGTGGAAAAGTGTAAAAACTGTAAAATGCCCATCATCTCTAGTCAATAAATCATTTTCCCCAAATCTCATAATTCCTATTTTATTTTATTTATTTATATTTATTTATTTATTTATTTAAAGAATTTATATCCTGCCTTTCTCCCGACAGGGCAACAAAGGCAGTTTACAGAATTAAAACATGTTAAAAATACAAAATACAATAAAACAATTGAAACAAAGCAATTTTAACAAATAAAACAGACAAGTACCAGTGGGTCACCTAAAATTGCCTTTGATTAAAAAAATTTTGCTATTGTAAACATCATACAGAGAATCTGACTGACAGATCTCACATTACGACTGTGCACTTGGCATACTCATTTTTCAGAGTCAACTAACTTCTCCTTCAAAGCCCTTCAGCATTTGATGGTGGGTAATACTTTCCATGCTGAAACTTTTGAGTGGTTGCTGATGTAGGAAGTGCTGCCACAGCTGCCTCACAATCAGTTGGTAAGCATTTGTAGACCTTGTGTTTCAATATGCTTTTCTTTTGGCATGTGCTCCTAATCTGATTCAGACAGGGCCAGCCCTAGCCCCAAGGCACAAAAAGTGAACTAGGCAAGTGAATTTATACCCAAATGTTCCCTTTGCCTCTCTCCTGCTGCCTGAAACGACCTCAAATTATCTAAAGCTAAATAGTGATCAAAAGGTTATCTAAATAGTTATCTAAATAGTGATCAAAAGGAAGGACACTAAAGATCATACTACTGTAGACCAGATTATTACATATGCAATCTTTCTTTCCTCTGACAGGCCACTAGGTGTCAATCCTTCCTCATATGTGGAACTGTTCAACATTAGCTGCATAACAGTTTGCTTTTTCTCTTCAGAAAGGAAAATATGGTGAAAGTCAGAAAGGATTGGTGAGGAGGGGAGAGATAAATGCATCTTCAGCCCAGAACAACTTCCTCAGTTCACCAGTCATTCCATGGTGAAACTAGTCATAGGTTCAGGGCTCCTTTATATGACAAAGATAGGTCAAGTCAGCATGTTCCACTGGCAGCAACTGCCTTATGGCACTCCGTAAAAGGCACTCCGACGGTGCATGGACTCATGTGCTGCAGGAGCACCAGTGGGAAGGCTGGAGCCTTCCCACGCATGCCAGGGGATTGTCCCGGACCTGCTGAGGCAGGTAGGATGGCAGGGGAGGTGGCGACGGGGGTGGATGAGGACAGAATGGGGCAGCGACGGGGGCAGGGCGGATTGGGTCCGGGAAGTGGGTGGCTGAATCCTAACCCCCTTTCCAGACCTGATTCCATGGTATGGGTCCACGCAGACCTGTGCCAGCAAATTCACTAGCATAGGTCCAAGTAGATCCCTCCATGCTGCAGAGGCTTACCCCCAGAGGAGACCTCTGTGACTTCCCTTCCCCCCCCAGATGTTGCGGTAGCCATTCTGGCGCCACTGCATCTGAGGGGGGAGAGAATAGGATTGGGCTGTAAACGATTTATATGCTGCCTTTCCCTCCAAATAAATGGAGTGCTCAAGGCAGCACAGTAGTGTACTCTGACTGACTCCAAGGCCTGAGGCAGAAACCTTTCTCCGCCCTACACCAAAGATCTAATTTGGATTCAGTTCTGGCTGAGATTCAGTGGCATTTTTTTTTAACCTTTCTGTTCATAACCTGTATGTTCATACATAACCAACCAAGCAAATGTACATTTTAAGGGATAAAACATTTAAAAACAAACAAAAACAAAAGAAGAAAAACACACATGGTTTAGATTCATTTTCATGCATATCCAACTCTGTTGCTGTAACTCTATGATATGAATTCAACAATATAGAAAGACTGGATTGACACGGTTTTAAAAGCCATGTAAAATACAAAAATAAATTTGCATTAAAAACAAGTTTAAACTTTATCATTTAAACTTTTAACTTTATCATTTTTAAACAACTTCACCTCATATAAGCACATTAAACAATCAAACATGTCTCCTCACATCGACTGGGTCAGTTCAAGCTCTAGTCATGAAAGAGAGACTGGATTTCTGGATATGCTAAATGACTGTGCCTTAGAGCAGCTAGTCACGGAGCCAACCAGAGGACCGGCGACTTTGGATTTGATATTGTGTGGTACTCAGGACCTGGTCAGGGAGGTAAATGTTACAGAGGCATTGGGGAACAGTGACCATGCTACAATCTGTTTCGCCATGCATGTCGGGGGGAGAGTGCCGAGCAAATCTGACACAAAAACCCTTGACTTCCGAAGGGCAGACTTCCCCAAAATGAGGAAACTAGTTAAAAAAAAAGCTGAAAGGGAAGGTAAAAAGAGTCCAATCTCTCCAGAGTGCATGGAGGCTGTTTAAAACAACGGTAATAGAGGCCCAGCAGGAGTGTATCCCACAAAGGAGGAAGGGCTCGACTAAGTATAGGAGGGTACCAGCATGGCTGACAAGCACAAAGGGCAAGGAAGCTTCTCTTTGTAAATGGAAATCTTGCCCTAATGAGGAAAATAAACAGGAACCCAAATGATGGCAAAAGAAATGTAAAAAGTTGATACGGGAGGGAGGCCAACAGAGGCGTCATCGGGGTGCGGGGGGCCCTGGGCCCCAGGTGCTGGGGGTGAGGAGCCCTGGGGGTTTGCAAAATTTCCATAAATGTCCGGGCCTTTTTGTTTTGGTTTTTTTTCCATTTTGCATGCAGCTGCGGCCCCCCCCCGCTGCCCCCAGGGTGGCAGTTGCTTCGTGTGCACTCCCCAGACCCTGGGGGCATTTTCGGCTCGGCGCGGGGGCGACATCTTACTTAACTGGCCGGCAGCAGCACTTTGATTCTCCTTTGCATTGCTGCCGGCAGCCATGTTGTGAGGGCTAGACTCTCTAGGACGACTGACCTAGTCTCGCTGGTGACTAGGTCAGTCGTCGTAGAGAGTCTAGCCCTCACAACATGGCTGCCAGCAGCAATGGAAAGGAGAATCAAAGTGCTGCTGCTGGCCAGTTAAGTAAGATGTCGCCCCTGCGCCCAGCCGAAAATGCCCTCCAGGGCCTGGGGAGGGTGCATAAGAAGAAGCTTGCACCCCGCTGTCGCCCTGCATGAAGAAAACGGGGTGCAAAAAGAAAACCTTACCCTTGCAAACAAAAGAGACAGTATTTAAATGGGGGCTTTTTAAACGATTTATTTGGGGGGCTTTTTAAATGTTTTCTTGGGGGGACTTTTTAAAAGTATTTAAATGGGGGCTTTTAAAAATTTTCTTGGGGGTGTTTTAAAAGTATTTAAATGGGGGGCTTTTAAAATGTTTTTAAATGAGTTTTAAAGTGGGGGGCTTTTTAAATGTTTTATTTGGGGACGGGGCTTATTTGGGGCTAGGGCTTGCGACATCACACCCTGTGGGCGCGGCTTGCGACATCACGGTTTTTTGTGTTTTTTTACACATTGCCAAGTCGCCCCGGGTGCCAACCCGGGCTAGCTACACCTCTGGAGGCCAAGAAAGACTTTGAGGAGCATATGGCCAAAAGCATTAAATGGAATAATAAAAGCTTCTTCAAATATGTTAGAAGCAGGAAACCTGCCAGAGAAGCAGTTGGCCCGCTGGACGGTGAGGGAGGGAAAGGGGTGATAAAATGGGACTTGGAGATTGCAGAGAAATTAAATGAGTTCTTTGCATCTGTCTTCACGGCAGAAGACCTCGGGCAGATACCGCTGCCCAAACGGCCACTCCTGACAAAAGAATTACAGTAAGTGAAATAGAGGTTAAGAGAAGACATCTTGGACTTAATTGACAAATTAAGGATCAATAGGTCACCGGGCCCAGATGGCATCCACCCAAGAGTTCTGAAGGAACTCAAGAATGAAGTTGCTGATATCTTGACAAAAATATGCAACTTGTCCCTTAAAATGGCCACTGTGCCAGAGGATTGGAGGATAGCTAATGTCACGCCAATCTTTAAAAAAGGAAAGAGAGGGGACCCGGGAAACTACAGGCCCATCAGCCTAACATCTGTTCCAGAGAAGATGGTGGAAAGGCTCAAGGATAAAATCGTAAAACATATAGAAGAACAAGCTTTGCTGAGGGAGAGTCAGCATGGCTTCTGCAAGGGGAAGTCTTGCCTCACAAACCTTTTAGAATTCTTTGAAGAAGTCAACAGGCATGTGGATGCGAGCGAACCCGTGGATATTATATATCTGGATTTTCAGAAGGCGTTTGACACAGTCCCTCATCAAAGGCTCCTGAAAAAACTCCATAGTCAGGGAATAAGGGGGCAGGTCCTCTTGTGAGAGTTGAAAAGCGGTGTGCCCCAAGGGACCGGTGCTTTTCAACTTGTTCATAAATGACCTGGAGTTGGGGGTAAGCAGCGAGGTGGCCAAGTTTGCGGATGACACTAAACTTTTCCGGGTGGTAAAGACCACTAGGGATTGTGAAGAGCTCCAAAAGGATCTGTCCAAACTGGGAGAATAGGCAGCAAAATGGCAGATGCGCTTCAATGTAAGTAAGTGTAAAGTGATGCACATTGGGGCATGAAATCAAAACTTCACATATACACTCATGGGTTCTGAGCTGTCTGTGACGGATCAGGAGAGAGATCTTGGGGTACTGGTGGACAGGACGATGTCGACCCAGTGTGTGGCGGCTGTGAAGAAGGCCAATTCAATGTTTGGGATCATTAAAAAGGGATTGATAATAAGACGGCCAATATTATTATGCCCTTGTACAAATCGATGGTAAGAGCGCATCTGGAGTATTGCGTCCAGTTCTGGTCGCCACATCTCAAAATGGATATAGTAGAACTGGAAAAGGTGCAGAAGAGAGCGACCAAAATGATTAGTGGGCTGGGGCATCTCCCTTATGAGGAAAGGCTACAGCATTTGGGGCTCTTCAGTCTAGAAAAAAGGTGGCTGAGGGGGGACATGATTGAGACATATAAAACTATGCATGGGATGGAGAGGGTGGATAGAGAGAAGTTCTTTTCCCTCTCACACAACACTAGAACTAGGGGACATCCACTCAAATTGAGTGGAGGGAGTATTAAAACAGACACAAGAAAATATTTCTTTACCAAGCGTTAATTGGTTTGTGAAACTCCTTGCCCTAGGATGTGGTGAGGGCACCTGGCCTGGATGCCTTTAAAAGGGGATTGGACAGATTTATGGAGGAAAAGTCCATCACAGCTTACAAGCCATGATGTGGATAAGCAACCTCCTGGTTGTAGGAGTAGGTTCTCTGTGCCAGGTGCAAGGGAGTGGCGACAGGATACAAGTATCTTGTTGTCTTGTGCTCCCTGAGGCATCTGGTGGGGCCACTGTGTGATGCAGGAAGCTGGACTAGATGGGCCTTTCGCCTGATCCAGCAGGGCTCTTCTTATGTTCTTATGAAAGAATATGAAAAGGAGGAAGTAAATAATCTAATATAGTACATGCTGCCCACTTTAATCTTGGCATGCCATGCATCAGCGCTGTTGGGGGAGAAAGCTGGTGAGGAAGGCTGATGAGACAGGACCAAGTTTCTCCAAGTTCTGACAGTTCATCCCTCCATTGGTGGTAGTAGGGGTGAATTTCAAACCCCAACCCCTGAGCCTGGAAAATTTCAGTAACATCTAATCATTACAAGAAAAACAAAATGCAGAAACAAGAAGCCACAGGGTGAAATCTTTCTAAGATTTAGGAGGCACCTTTCTGGAGTGATCGAGACAACATACAACATATTAACAAAAGGACCTGAGTTTAAATGACAAAACATGCACCACACTGTCAGTTGAGAACTCATATATGTTTATGTGTAAAGGACTGGGTCCGTTTCTGTGTTTATTGCAGGACAAAGTGTAGTGATTTTAGCACACATGTAGTGTTGCAGTGATCCAAACAGAAACGTGCATTATTACCTCATTAACAAGCATTTTATATGTGAAACAAACACCCTTCCAGAACTAACTCGTGTGTGTGTGTGTGTGTGAGAGAGAGAGAGAGAGAGAGAGAGAGAGAGAGTGGAGAAGGCTACAAATGCATATGGAGTTGATCTAAGTAATAGTCCTTTGGGCTAGGTGGAAAGGCCAAACTCAAGTCCCAGAGCTGGTCACGGGGGTCCTGAGAAGAGTGGTTGGCCACCATGTGGGTAGATCCTGATGTGCTTCTTACAGTGAGCAGTGAGCAGCAGCAGTGGCATTTCTCTCAGTGCCAGTCTGTCTGGAGTCATTTCTTTAATTCCCCTGACAACAATCTGACGTAACTTGCTCTGGAAATTGCAGGGGGATTAAAATGATAGCTCCAGTGCATTGGTAGGAAGGTAGGAATGCACTCAGCCCAGAGGCAGTGCAGGCATCACGGTGGTGGGCCTCCAGCAGGTGCCCTAGAGTACTGTCCCTGCCAAGCCCCATCACATCTGAGACTTGCAAGCATCTGGTCCAATACAGTTATGCTGAGTGTTATGTTGTTTACATCAATAACAAAAGTCTCGGATCGCGGAGGAGTTCAGCCAAACACTTTATTTATGTAAACATGCGTCGGATCGTTCCCAAAGCAAAAGGGCGTGCCTACTGAAACAGGTTTTATATTTATTTTATTTTATTTATTTTAAAAAATTATACCCTGCCTTATCCTATGCCAAGGCAAATGCCCAAGGCGGCTTACAACAAGAATTAAAATACATAATTTAAATACATAAAATAAATTAAAAACAATAAAATATTTATATATTCATTATTATCCACTACTAATTTATTGGTTAAAACTACTTCATTAAGGCACACACAGTTAGTTCATTGACTTATTTTGCTACATTAAGGTGGATCTGGTGACTTAATTTACTGGCTTTGCGCATGTGCGGCAATATCCACAGTCTTTCTATCTTCTGCTGCCACCCCCTAGAGGTGCCAGAAACTCATGCACCCTTCTTCATTGAGAAACATCTGTGTGTGTGTGGGTGGGAGCAGGGGAAGGCAGTGCTTGCTGCTGTCTCAGTTCTGGAGATGCAACACACAAATAATTTGGTTGTTAAGGGCAGGCAGCTTGGACACACTCAGATGTAAAAGAGCTACCCTAGACTATGCCGCGGTTGTGTAAATCATCCCAATATCACATTGGAATGGAAGAGCGCTCTCTAGTCACTCCCCTAAATAAAAGTGTGCCACTTCCTAATACCTCAAGCCATAGGGGAAGTGCAACCAAGGGTGACTGTTCTCCACTGAGTGTGAAATGCGCTCCTATATTTATTTTTCCTAGAATGTAAGGGAGCATTTTTAGAAGTGTGTATTTCCTTTGCAAGGGAGAAAGCAGTAGAGGTTGAGCCTCATAAGTCTGGAAACGCTGGATCCAGTTTAGTTATTTTAATGGATTTGTCAGATGTATTTAGGCCTGGGAGAGATGGGGAATCAACTCTCTCTCTCTCTCTCTCTCTCTCTCTCTCTCTCTCTCTCTCTCTCTCTCTCTCTCTCTCTCCTCTTTTGTAATCATAGCCAAGACATTTGTGAGAACAGCGTTTCCCCCTATTGAATAAGCCCATCAGTGCTGCAGATAAAATACTAATGAGCTTTGTCAAAAGCCTAATTGCATTCATGCTCGTCCTGAGCTGCTGACAGCCTATATTTTGCTGCTGGCAGGGGAAAAAAGTTCACATTTTTTTTTTCCCAATGCAAAATTAATGGGAAAGAAAAGGAAAAGAAGAATACACTGCAGTACTAGCAATAAATACAAGTTTTTCATGGGCCTCCTGGGAGTCTGCTCATCATACTGTTGCAATTTAAAGGATGTCTCAGCATGTTTTGGTTTCTCATTAGGTTGTCAGCCACATCTACATCACACGAGAAGCACAGGCCAGTTGTCATTGTGAACCCATGTGAGACCCACTGGAATGTCTGTGTATTAAAAAAATTTTTTGATTCATCATAGTAACAACTGCATGAGGCTGAAAAGCATCAGCAGGTGTGGTATCAATGCCGTGGTTGGGCTCAAAAATTAAAAAAAGATGTTGCAACAAGAGGACAAACACAACTGCATGTGAATGGATGGAGTTTTGGAACTGTATGGAGTACTCTATGAAGCAGAGTGGAAGGACTGTTAATTTGCACCAGGCAGCAGGATCCCTGGCTTGCCAAACCTAAAGATATGTGCTTTCATAGAGTTGCCTGCCTGCGATTATTAACAGAGTCTTCTGTGAGATTATTATGGAGGAGAGATAATACACCTTTCCCTAAGTGCATGAGGCTTAAATTGGGTCCTAACATGCACCCTAGGCTGAGTGGACATTTTCAGAGCAATCCTGTCTAAGTCCAAACCAGCGGAACAACTGCTCTGCTGGTCTAGGGTGTTGCAAACATGGCATAAGGCATGTTTGTGGCACCCAGAGAGTAAGCAATGCCGACAGAGAGGCGTGTGCCGCTCCTCTGGTGCTGCGGACCACAGCAGCCCCAAGCATGGAGAGGTGAGTCCCCACAACATTGTTGGTGTGCATTTGAGGAGGCCCATCAGGGTGGCTTGTGCATTACTCGGGGTAAAGGGACAAACATCTCTTTACCCCGAGGAGGCCACCGGCTGCGCCAGGGCAGGTCCAATCCTGCCTAGGATGTGGCAGGCACTTTATGTGCACTGCTGCGTCCTGCTAGTTAATTTCTTGGGCTGTTAATTTCTTTTCTGAATGCTCTCCAGCATTGGCAGCATTCTGACATGACACAAAAAAGCATGAGTGAAGCTCAAATGCCCTTTTTAGTATTTCTTCTGGAACACCTTAAGGGAGCAACAAGATTCTGATAACTGCAAGTTGGCATAGGATGGTGATGGGCTCCTAGAAACCTGTCTATATCAAAAGTAACCCCCCTCTGAAACTTGGCTGTCATTGGTGTGTGAATGAATTGGTGTACGTTAAGTGGTATGACAGCACAACAAACCCTTAATTATTGGTGAGCCGTGTGCAACCCCAGTAATGATGAAATAGTTTTGGAGGAGGAATAAAGTGGGTTGAGAACTCTTAAGAAATATGAGGATGCTCTCTTAATGTCTAAAAATGCTCTTAAACTGATCCTGGCAGAGTCTTTTCTTAACAGCTCTAAAGAGAATCCAATAACTTTAACTGTGTTTCAAATGCCAGACCCTGTTATGTAGAGAAAACACCGGTCTGTTGATATCAATTTGTATCTCACACCCTGCTAAAAGTGTCTCTCTTCTTCTCTTATGTGCTAATTGAGCTGGCAGTCCAGATATTTGACATCAGAAGTGAACAGAATTTCCCAGGGTAGAAAATTCAACAGGACATCACAAAACATAAAATCATTTTGACCCCCCGTGAAGAATTTGGAGCTAATGCCTCCTATCAATAAGGAACTGTTAATGCATTGAAAACTTGATGATGCTTCCTTGACGGCGGTGCAAATGAATTAGTACCAGAGAAAGAGAATTGTCATTGTATGTTTGAGCACCTTATAATTTTACTGTCAGTGGAACAGCTAAGATTACTGCCAGCAGTAGATTATCCATGGGGGAAGGGGGAAAAGATGAATAATAAAGTTGTAAGCGAAAGACAAGCTGTGGGTGTAGTCAAGACACAAATGGAAAAAAAGATAACTGAGAACTAGCTTTGGCTTTGATCAAGAGATTTACTTATATACTGTTCAGTGATGAAAACTTGGCCCTGCCAAGAAACCAGCATGATGAGAATTAAATGGGTTTTTCCTGATCACCATCATAACTCGCACGGGGGTGTGTGTGTCACATTTCCCAGGAGGCCTCCTACAACATCGTGTGGTCTGGTATGGGAGGAGGTCCATGGGAGTGACACTATGAGATCTTGCCCCAGGTGTCACCAACCCTAGTGACACCCCTGCTGAGTTACCATTTTCTACCAGTGGTGCATTTTTGTACCACTGGTTACAAATAGAATAGAAAGTCATTTTGGTGTCACCCGTCCCTGGGGTGACAACCCCCCCCCCAGTGATGCCCCTGTAACTCAATTCAGCACCTGATTTCAGAAGCGTAGTAACATGGGGGGCACTATGTCCCAGGGCCCCAGGCGCCAGCTGGGCGCGCTGGTTCCAGGGGGCGCCAACGGGCGCTCGCTCCTCCAGAGGAGCGAGGTCTCAACTCTCCAAATCTCAGCCGGAACGGGGAGCTGCATCCTCCTCCTTCTCCCCGATTCCTCCCACGCAACACCCGATGGTGCAACGTGTGCACCCGATGATGCACGGACTCACTCTACGGCTTCTATGGGGCTGATCTTCTCTCCCTCCCCCCGCAGCGAGTAGTGGCCAACTCGGATCGCGGCTCTGACGCTGGGCGCGCGCGCGTTGCCTCTAGACGACGACGCTCTCGGACTCGAAAGCAGCCTGGAGCGCCTGGCCGCCCGCAGCCTGCTTTCTGCAACTGGGATGATTCAAGTAACAGGAAAGAAGCAGTAGGAGAATGCTCCTTCCTCAGTCCGAGAGCGTCGTCGTCGAGAGGCGACGCGCGCGCGCCCAGCATCAGAGCCGCGGTCCGAGTTGGCCACTACTTGTTGCAGGGGTACGGAGAGAAGATCAGCCCCATAGAAGCCGCAGAGTGAGTCCGTGCATCATCGGGTGCACACATTGCATCATTGGGTGTTGCGTGGGGGGAATCGGGGAGAAGGAGGAAGGGATGCAGCTCCCCGTTCTGGCTGGAGGAGCGCCCGTAGAGCAGGCGAGGGGGGAAATTTCGCCCAGGGGGGGGAAATAAATAAATAAAATGTGAAAAATGCACCCCCCCATCGCCAGGCGCCGCCTTTGGCGGCGCCAGGAAGTATACCAAAGAAGCAAAGGGAGGGGGGCGAAAAGTTGAGGGTGGGCCCTTAGTAAATTTTGGGCTAGCGACGCCACTGCCTGATTTATTACAGTTTGTTAATCTGAGATGAATCCTCATTATCTTGGGGTAATAGGGACTGAAAAATTGACTTGGGTAGCGATCTGCACTTAGCAGGGACTAATTTTCATAAGAAATAATGGGATCCTCTCACAGAGGATCCAGACGTGGGCTGGGTTGCGGCAGGAGAAGGCAAGCAGGAAGGAGTCCAGGAAACGTTAACTGCCTACTGTACCCTGCTACAGAGCTTCAGAATTTGGTGAGGGGAGGGGGTTGGGTTAATTTACCCAAGCCCACCTCCTTCCATGTGGGCTGCTCCTCTGGGCTAAGCAGCTTTCCTTATCTCCAGGAAGAGCTGGTTGGAGCCTCAGCCTCTTGCCCACCAGCAGCAGCGGCCAGAGTGTTAAAGCCCTGGCTGCAACTTATGCAGGCTATGTGGTCTAGTTCAAGGGTTCTCAACCTTTGGAGGCCCGGGTACCCCCTATCGCGGTCCAATTTTCTGAAGTACCCCCTGCTAATTAACTGCTAATTAATCAAATTAATCAATCAATTAATTAGGTGATTAATCATTAAATAAAAAGTACTAAAACAATTTTAAATGTGAAAAAATGTCTTATGAGAGAGAGAGAGAGAGAGAGAGAGAGAGAGAGAGAGAGATGCAATGATCTCTTTTTTTCTCCAAGTCACACTTCTCAAAATCAGCTCCTCCCTCCCCAACAAAGTACATTTTCCAAAGTACAAAAATAAGCCCAAAACCAAAATCAGAGAGACAGAAGGGCTCTGAAAATAATTAAAACTTAAATTCCATGTTAATTAACACTTAATTAGCTGCTGATGGGGCAGATAAGGGGCAGGGTTTGAGCTTGAACCCAGCATCTCCGTTGTCTTAGCAATCAAAATGTGCACTTAAAAAGTGCATGTGAATTAATGGACCAAATGGATCTAAGCACACTTTAATATAAAATTGCATACATGTACGCCTACAAACAAAATGTGTAGATTACCTTTGAAAAGTAAATAGGTACAAAACCACCAGGGGGGCCTTCCGCGTGGGGCCAAATTGGGAGCAATTGGTCCAAGAAAATATAAAGCAAATAGATAGCAAGGAAATGAACTTGCATCTGTGGCTGACACTGTTATCCTTTCTCAGAGTACTGTAGCACCAAGAGGCTTTCAGTATCAGAAGTACAACAATACCCTGACTTTCATCGCTTTGCTCTTTCAACTGTTTTCAATTATAACCACATTTCAAATTTCGTCCACGTGCTTTCCTCCGATTTCATCCAAACTTCCATGATATTTATGTGTTTATTTTTCTTTTATTTCTGTTTATTTAGGTTTTGCATGCATTCACATGTGTTATATAGAAAGTTATTTACATTTTTCGCCAGCCAAAATAAATTTAAAATAATTTAAAATAATTTAGCTTGCATTTAATAAAATGCAAGCTAAATAAGGCTATGCTTTGACATTCATCCATTTTTGACTTTCATCCATGCTCTGGTCCCTAACCAGATGAAAGTGCAAGGTATTGCTGTGCACCAGTGTGTCCCAAACATTTTTGACCTGCGGCTCCCTTGAGCATTGGCGACCATGGACTGCGGCTCCTCATTACATTATGTTGATGCCTGCCAGTTGGCATTGCACTGTTTTCTGAGAGGATTCGGTGGCACTCCGTGGCTCCCCTGGGAACCACGCCTCCCAGTTTGAGAACCACTGCTGTACACCATGTCAAATTACCGTATTGTCCTGAGTATAGGCCGCACTTTTCCCCCTAAGGCAAGTCTTTAAACTAGGGGTGCGGCCTACAATCAGGATGTTGCCAAAAACCCCAATAAAAATACCTTTGAAACTGCAAAGCCAAGCGTTTTCAAAACACATAGTGTTTTCAAGCTTCTCCAAGTCTCTTTCAAAGATAAGATGGGGCTTTTCTTTTTCTTTTTTTAAACTGCAAAGCCCTGTGCTTTCAAGTCTTTACAAGGTTGTTCCTTGTAGCTCTTAATCACTTGCTAAATGGCCGAAAACAATGAAAACAAAATAAAATATTTCTTTACCCAGCGTGTAATTCATCTGTGGAACTCCTTGCTACAGGATGTGATGATGGCACCTGGCCTAGATGCCTTTAAAAGGGGTTTGGACAGATTCATGGAGGAAAAGACCATCACAGGTTACAAGCCATAAGCAACCTCCTGGTTTTAGAAGTAGGTTTTCTCTGTGCCAGGTGCAGGGGAGTGGCAGCAGGAAACAGGTTATCTTGTTGGCTCTGTGCTCCCTGAGGCATCTGGTGGGGCCACTGTGTGATACAGGAAGCTGGACTAGATGGGCCTTTGGCCTGATCCAGCAGGGCTCTTCTTATGTTCTTATCTCTCTAGCAGCCTCTTATCAGCACAGCAGCTAGCCTCAGCAAGCAGTTGAAAAAAATAACCCTTAAGTTCCAGCCAGCCCCAGGACTCTGTGGAAACTAAGATATTTATTGATCCTGCAGCTTGAGTTATTGAGCTTGCCAGGCAAGAGTGTGCTATATCTTGCTCCTGCATAGGCTTACCATATCCAAAGGGGGACAGAGTGCCTACCTTTAACCACTGGAATTTGGGCAGCTGCAGCTCATCATCATGGAAGGGTGCAACAAGCTGCACCTGTCCAAATTCCAAAGGTTAAAGGTAGGTACTCTGTCCCCCTTTGGATCTGGGAAAGCTACTTATACTAGGGTGCCCAGATTCAATAAGGGACAGAGTGCCTATGCCTTTAACTGTACTAAAGCTGTACTGTTTTACTGTTGTACTAATGTGTATATTTTCTTTAAGTTAAAAAAGTTAATTTTTTTAAAAAAAAATAGCACCAAACTGACGAATAGCTGTTGGAAATGTAAAAAGCAAGAGGGAACTTTTTATCATATGTGGTGGACATGCCCCCAAGCAAAGAAGTATTGGACTCAGATTCATAAACAGATAGAGTTGATTTTAAAGATTAAGGTTCAAATGAAACCGGAAACCTTTTTGTTGGGTATGAGGGATGATCACGTAGGCGAAAAATTTCAAACTGTGTTTTTATATATGATAACTGCGGCAAGAATTTTATATGCACAATGTTGGAAGAATTCGGAGATACAGTCGCTGGAAGATTGGTGGTTGAAAGATTTGGACTATGCTGAAATGGATAAACTTACAATTTTAATTAAGGAAAAGTCAATTACCGTATTTATCGGCATATAAGATGCACTTTTTTGTCTAAATTTGTGACCCAAAATAGTAGGGTGCGTCTTATACACCAATACTAAAAAATCCCTCTCCCCCCCGCCCATTTTAAAGCGTTTTCGGGCTTACCGCGTTTTTCCGGAGCCGGAGAGCTCCCTTGTGCTTTCTTCCCTGACTAATCTATCCGATCTACAGCTGTTTGTCGGGTTTAATTTATGCACATGCATGAGTTGAGCTTCTCAGCAGCCAGCAGAGGGCGCTGTGCTCCTCAGTTCAGTTCAGCTGAGCTGCAGAGGGCGTGGTCTTCCCAGCTTTCCTCCGATGGTGAATGAATGCAGCTTGGGTAAGCTTCTGAACTGGGCCTAGTTGCGGAGGCTTTGGAAACTGTGCATAGGTGAGGTGGGGTAAGAGTTGAGTCTGGGGTGTTTTTTTGTACTTTTATGTTGTTTACTTTGGAAACTGTGCATGGGTGGGGTGGGGTGGGGTGGGGGAAAAGAGTTGAGTCTGGGGGTTTTTGTACTTGGGATTTATGTTTACTTTGGAAACTGTGCATGGGTGGGTTGGGGGGAAAAGAGTTGAGTCTGGGGGGTTTTGTACTTGGGGTAAATGTTTTTTACTTTGGAAACTGCATGGGTGGGTTGGGGGAAATAAGAGGAGTCTGGGTTTTTTTTTTGTACTTGGGATTTATGTTCTGGTGCATTTTGTTCATGTGTCTCATTGCTGTGTGTTTTAAATGAGATCCTGGTATTTGTGCAATTTATGTAAATTAGCTAATTAAGCAGCCAAGCGGTATGTGGCCAAGTGGCCCAAAAATGCTTTAAATCTTTTTTTCTTGAAACCCAGGGCCAAAAGGAAGGTGCGTCTTATATGCCGGTGCGTCTTATATGCCGATAAATACGGTAACCTTTTCGTGAATAACTGGAAACCATTTATTGATTTTTTAAGAGAGAGAGAGAGAGAGAGAGAGAGAGAGAGAGAGAGAGAGAGAGAGAGGAACAATGTGATGATATGCGGATTTAATGAATAGAATGTGGGTATTATTTTGGCTTAGTTGGATATTATATGTAGAAAATAGTGAATAGTATGCTAGTAGGATGTATTGCTTTGTGCTTGCTATAACTTTATGAAATATGTCTTGTTTTTCTTTTAATATATCAATAAAATATAAATATATGCGGGGAAAAATAGCACCAAACTTTAAGGGTGTGGCTTAGAATCAGGAGCGCCCTATACTCCGGACAATATGGTATTTTACTATGCTGGGTATGGGGGGGGGGGAGGAAGAGAAAGAGAATCCTGCACCATACCCCAATATACAGTATGTTCTTACTATATATGACACTAACTGCGCAATCCTGCACAAGTTACGGGCGGCGGACCTAGCGTTCCGCCACCTGGAATAGCCGCAAACGTGCCATAAGGCAAGTTTGCGGAATACTTTAGAGTCCTCGGCCTGCCGCCAGACCCAAGCGGTAAGACCCGGTGGATCGCTGGGAGGGTTGGTGGACAGGGGGGAGGGACGGCGGAACCGGGAGCGCGGCCATAGGCTCAGCCGCCCCGGGCTGGGGCAGGGACATGGCATCCGCCATATCCCAGGCTCCGCAGGGCGGCTGGCCGTTACACGGCCGCCTCTGCCTTCTGCCAGCAAAACAGCTGGCGGAAATCCGAGGAGGCCTACCGGCCCCAGCTGCCATTACACTCAGGGAAGGGGCCGAGTGTCCCCTTCCCCAAGTAGACTTTCTGCCACGGGCTGCATGCTGCAAGCTGCCCGCGGCGGAGCACTGGATCAGGTGGACAACCTCGGCCGCCCAGTGGATCGTTAAGTAGGATTGGACTGTGAGAAAACTGTTAATAACTACATGTGTTTGCCATCTCTTACATGAATGCATTCTAACCCATGTTTAAAAGCAGGGGTGTAGGCTGATATGGGGCCCTGGGGCAGTGGGCCCCAGGGCGTAAGGGCGGAGAGGCTCCTGGGGGGGCGTAGAGGGCCTCTGGAGAGGCGGGAGACATCCTAGGTTTCGGTTTTTTCTTTTGTTTTTTCCCAGTTTTTTAAAGGTTTTTTTAGCAGTAACGGGGCTTTGTAGTTTTTTTCCCCCCTTGCATTGCAGCCTTGCCTAGCAGACCAGGAGTCCTGATTCACCCCCCCCCCCCAGAGGGCATTAAGGGGCAATACACTTTCAAGTTTATTCTGCAGAGCAAAATTCACATCATTATGAATGCCTCATCATGTGTGCTGCTGGAAATGGAGACAGGAGGTACAAAGTGGACAAGGAGGCTTCCAAAATGAAATCAAAAAATCCCAAAAATTTGCTGCGCAGCTGCGCCGTGGGGCGTAAAGGATTACAGCCGCACGTTTTTATGGGGGGGGGGCGTCAAGGGTTTGGGCCCCGGATCAAAAATGGTCTGGCTCCTCCTCTGTTTAAAAGGTGTCAATCTTTTGCTCCTGACCTAGCCCAGCAGTGCTGCCACCACCAGAGTGCACAGCACTGATGGATAAATGATACACGCTGAGGTCTGCGGATGCAGGAAAAAAACACTTCAAATATTACTCTTCCTATATGTATGTTGCCACAAATAAAGGCTTTCCTATGGCATAAATGTGAGGTAATGCCTAAACCAGCCCTTAACTGAGAGGCAACTCTGGCTCTGGTTTGTGCTGCATCATGTCCCCTTGCTGTCAGGTCCTCCAGCTCCCAATGCCTAGAGTCAGGGGCACAGTAGGGATTCATATAATTTCAATACACCGGACGATAAAGCAACAACATGAATAGTCTAAAAATATATATAAATGCAGCTCGTTTAAAAAAAGTATAACGTAAAACAAATTACAAAAAACAATGAACTGAAAATGCCATGTGAAATAAAATTTGTTTTCAGTGCTAACCTGAAAGGAAGCAACCCACAGGTCAGGTGCACCTTTCTTGGGAGACCAATCCATATTCTGGGTGCGACAACTGAAAAGGTTCCGTCTCTCATTCCCATCTCAGCCTGCACATTTTCTGGTGGTGGTTGTCATATGGGACACACCAGGGGCGTCACTGGAGCGTGGCGGGGGGAGCGGGCCGCCTGGGGGTGACGCGCGCATCCCCTCACGCGTCACCTCCATGACGCGCGACACCCTCCGGACGCTCCGAGGCCGGCCCGGGAGCCGGTCTCGGAGCGTCCGACCCCGTCAACGCTCCAGGGCCTTCTGAAAGAAGACCCAGGCAAGCGTCGATCCGGGTATTTTTCGGGTTTTTGCGCATGCGCAGACCCATTTTGAGGGCAGAAAGCCCAGGCAGCGCGTCGATCCGGGTATTTTCCAGATTTTCGCGCATGCACAGACCCGTTTTGAGGGCTTTTTGCCCTCAAAACAGGTCTGCGCATGCGTGAAACCCCGAAAAATACCCGGATTGACGCTTGCCTGGGCCTTCTTTCAGAAGGCCCTGGAGCGTCGACGGGGTCGGATGCTCCGAGGCCGGCTCCCGGGCCGGCCTCGGAGCGTCCGAAGAGCGACCCGACGCGACGCGGGGGGGGGGAGCCGGGTCGCCCCCCGCGCCGCGATATGGTAGCGTCACTAGGGTGACGCGCGTCCCCCGCCCCAGGGTGACGCGCGTCCTAGTGACGCCACTGGGACACACACACCACACACAGAAGCAATGTTCTTAGGCAGAGTGAGATGTGCAGGAAACAGAAGCTTCTTGCTGATAGCTGGAGGTTCCTTCAGTTTATCAGCCTTCAGCTGACTGTGCCTTGATTAGGGTTCCTTTTCTGGCACAAGTTCTTCCGTCCTTAACTCGGCTTACCAGATCATCAACCGGGACAAAGTGCTAGACCTTTAGGAGAAGGAATGTGGGCAGGTGTAGCTTGTTAAGTCCTAGAACACAACCCTAGGCATGTCTACTCAGAAGCAAGCCCCAGTGTGTTCAATGGGGCTTGCTTCTGAGTAGACATGCCTAGGATTGTGCTCTAAGGTTTAACAAGCTACACCTGCCCACATTCCTTCTCCTAAAGGTCTAGCACTCTGTCCCGGCTGAAGATCTGGTAAGCCTATCCTTAACAGACACATCATCATCATTATCATTATTATAACAGTTAAATATTTCATATATGCAGCTTCTACTGCTGTGAAGCTACAGTGTTGATAAAAGCAACTCTTGATAACCCAAAGCTGAGTTTGAGTTTCATGAAACTTTAAAGGCACAAAATTTCCATCTACAATGGTAGCTGCATCCCTACTTTCTGGTTGGTTTATGTTCACCTTCACTGACATCCCTGAACAATGTTACTAATAATGAAGATAAAAACCTGTCCACCCCAGAGCGTACTAGTTCATAAATGAGCTTTCTGATTTTTATGACAATTAACACTTTGGAAAACTGTTCACCGCCTTTGCAAACTATTTGCGTGCAAAAGAGTGCATGCAAAGCCATCTTTAGAATTATGATTTTATTCATAAATGCTTTCAGTCTCCAAAATCTGTTACCTTGCTTTGGCTTTGAGAGTCATACGTTTTATCTTTTTATTTATTTTCAGGATATGAAGTAGTACGATTTTAGTGCCACGGAAAAGAATACAGTCAAAATCTTGATCTCTAGTAAAATCTCATCTAAATAACTACAGTACTATTTCCAGTATCATCTCTACTTTCAACCTCCCAAATAGTATAAAAAAGTTTATTCTAATATGCTTTCACTTCAGGGCATTGGCTGAAGAGTATACACTGTATTTAAAAACATTAGTAAGACTTTACTTCCTCTTTATAAATAGGATGACGCTGCTATTCCTTCTGTTACAAAATGAGACTCCCCTCCTCCCCATCTTTTCTCTTGGTTCTCTTGGTTTGTCAACAACCAATAAAGCTGATATTCCTCTATTTGTCAGCAGGTGGCGAACTAACAAAATCCCAGAAACATTCTGTAAATATCAATAAATGCATTCTGCACAGATGTTTATCCTGCTTCTATATTTAAACTGATCTGGTCCTAACAATGATTTTTCAGAACAATCAGCAAAACTTAATGTTTACTCTAGAACAAGTTTTAAAAAGAAAAACACAAAATATTAATGTTAAGCAAACTAAGATGTACAAAATTCTCAATTGAAATGTTTTATTAGGTTGGAATTTATTTCCTGGTACAGAGTATTTGTCTTTCATAGCTGCAAGAGAAGCAGAAATTCAATAGGTGTGCTTTCCCCCATCACCGTATTTCTACACAAAGAAGAGTTTCATCTGTCGAATTTTTGCCAGTTAGACAGGACCTAAAAACGCAGGAAAAAGACGGCAGCCATATTGATGAAGAGCTAAACACTGTTCCTTAAATCACTTTCTTCCAATCAACATGAGTGATGATATGGTATTCTAAAGTTTATTTTTGGTGTGTGATCATGAGTAGTACAAATGAAGCTTGACTTGAAGAAGAAAATTTAAAGTATCATGAAAACAAAATTAGGGCTTAACAGGCTGCTACGCTGTCAGATCTTATGTTCCGGCAGTGCTGCGGTCTTTCCAAGCATTGTAAAATGTGATGCACTGTCACATACAACTGGGCCACTGCTGGAAACACCAAGCGGATGAAACTGCGCAACAGCGGCCTTCAAAGAAGTCCTGGAGCCAGTAAGTTAGCACTGGGGGGGGGGGGGAGGCAGAGGTAGGTGAAGCATGGTGGGGAGAGCGAAAAACGGGTTAAGGATCAGGGCAGAGAGAGTGTGTGTTGAGGATGGGAAGGTAGCAGTTATTGGCAGTAGTAGCACCACCAATATCCTATCCCTCTGGCCTCGATCCACCTCCCCAGGTCCACTCAGAGTTGCACTAGCCAACAGGTCAGAGTAGACCTATTGGGGAAGAGGAGGCTCACCATGAGGTAAAGGAACAAAGTTCCCTTACGGTACCTTGAGGAGGCCTCTGGAACTGCCCCCCCCTTGCAGGATACAGCGTGCGCTCCATTAGTGTGGCTGTATTGGTGGGAGGCCTCTTCATGGATCATTGCCTTGTCGTGGCGAAGGGGCTTGCGTAACTCAATGAAGCCATGAGCTATGCCATGCAGGGCCACCCAAGACGGACAGGTCATAGTAGACAGTTCTGACTAAAAGTGATCCACTGGAGAAGGAAATGGCAACCCACTCCAGTAACCTTGCCAAGAAAATCCTATGAACCAAAAGGCTAAAAGATATGACGCTGGAAGATGAGCCCCTCAGGTCGGAAGGTGTCCAATATGCTACTGAGGAAGAGCAGAGGACTATTCCAAGTAGACCCAGAAAGGATGAAGTGGTTGGGCCAAGGCCAATAGGACGCTCAGCTGTGGATGTGTCTGAGGTTGAAAGGAAAATCCAATGCTGCAATGAGCAATACTGCTTAGGAACATGGAATGTGAGGTCTATGAATCAAGGCAAGCTGGATGTGGTCAAAAATGAGACAAGATTGAACATTGACATCTTGGGACTCAGCGAACTAAAATGGACGGGAATGGGCGAATTTAAGTCAGGTGACCATCATATCTACTACTGTGGGCATGAATCCCTTAGAAGAAATGGAGTAGCCCTCATAGTCAATAAAAGAGTGGGAAAGGCAATACTGGGGTGCAACCTCAAAAACGACAGAATGATTTCAGTTCGAATCCAAGGCAAACCATTCAACATCACAGTAATCCAGGTGTATGCCCCAACCACTGATGCCGAAGAAGATGAAGTTGACCGGTTCTATGAAGACCTACAACACCTTCTAGAACTAGCACCCAAAAAAGATGTCCTTTACATCATAGGAGACTGGAATGCTAAAGTAGGAAATCAAGAAATAAACGGAACAACAGGCAAGTTTGGCCTCGGAGCGCAAAATGAAGCAGGGCAAAGGCTAACGGAGTTCTGTCAAGAGAACACGCTGGTCATAGCAAACACTCTTTTCCAACAACACAAGAGGCGACTCTACACATGGACATCACCAGATGGTCAATACCGAAACCAGATAGATTCTGTGCTTTGCAGCCAAAGATGGAGCAGCTCTATACAATCAGTAAAAACAAGACCTGGAGCTGACTGTGGCTCAGATCATGAGCTTCTTATTGCAAAATTCAGGCTTAAATTGAAGAATGTAGGGAACACCACCAGATCAGTCAGATATGACCTAAATCATATCCCTTATGACAGAGGTTCCCTAACTCCTGGGAAGGCCCTCCGCTGCTCTAAGTAGCAGCGGGGCCTTCCCAGGGGTCGCGATGACGCGCCCGGGATCGCGCCGCGCCCGGGATCGCCCTTTTTACCTTCATTGGTGGGCAGTAGGTGTCCGGCGGCGGTTGTGGGGAGCCTGCGGACCCCTCCGCAGGCCTCCCCAAGCGTCGGAGCAGCGCTCCGACGCGATCGCAACTCACTTCCGGTTTCGCGTAAAACCGGAAGTGGGTTGCAATCGCGTCGGAGCGCTGCTCCGACGCTTGGGGAGGCCTGCGGAGGGGTCCGCAGGCTCCCCACAACCCCCGCCGGACACCCACTGCCCACCAATGAAGGTAACAAGGACGATCCCGGGCACGGTGGTGGCGGCGGCGGCGGCGCGATCCCGGGCACGCCGTCGACGTCACCGCGGGTTGCCATGCCCCTTAAGGGCATAGCAACCCTTTGTTCCCGGCTGGGGCGTCGCGACGCCCCAGTTAGGGAACCACTGCCTTATGAGTATACAGTGGAGGTGAACAATAGATTTAGGGCATTAGATCTGGTAGACAGAGTGCCTGAAGAACTATGGACGCAGGTTCGTAACATTGTACAGGAGGCAGCAACTAAAACCATCCCAAAGAAAAAGAAATGCAAGAAGGCAAAGTGGCTGTCAGATGAGGCTTTACAAATAGCTGTGGAAAGAAGGAATGTGAAAAGCAAGGGTGAAAGGGAAAGATATAACCAACTGAGTGCAGATTTCCAGAGAATAGCAAGGAGAGATAAGAAGGCCTTCTTAAATGAACAGTGCAAAGAAATCGAGGAAAACAATAGAATGGAGAGGACTAGAGACCTCTTCAAGAAAACTGGAGATATAAAGGGAACGTTTTGTGCAAAGATGGGAATGATAAAGGACTCAAAAGGCAGGGACCCGACAGAAGCAGAAGAGATTAAGAAGAGATGGCAAGAATATACAGAAGAACTATACAAGAAAGATCTTAATGTTCCTGATGACCACGCTGGTGTGGTCACTGACCCAGAGCCGGACATCCTAGAGAGTGAAGTCAAGTGGGCCTTAGGTAGCATCACTAACAACAAAGCTAGCGGAGATGATAATATCCCAGCTGAGCTACTTAAAATCCTAAATGATGATGCTGTTAAAGTGCTGCACTCAATATGCCAACAAATTTGGAAAACTCAGCAGTGGCCAAAGGATTGGAAAAGGTCAGTTTACGTTCCAATTCCAAAGAAGGGCAGTGCCAAAGAGTGTTCAAACTACCGCACAATTGCACTCATTTCACATGCTAGCAAGGTTATGCTCAAAATCCTACAAGCTAGGCTTCAGCAGTACGTGGACCGAGAACTACCGGACGTACAAACTGGGTTTCGAAGAGGCAGAGGAACTAGAGATCAAATTGCCAACATGCGCTGGATCATGGAGAAAGCACGGGAGTTCCAAAAAAAACCTACTTCTGCTTCATTGACTATGCAAAAGCCTTTGATTGTGTGGATCACAACAAACTGTGGCAAATTCTTAAAGAGATGGGGGTACCAGACCACCTTACCTGTCTCCTGAGAAACCTGTATGCGGGTCAAGAAGCAACAGTTCGAACCGGCCATGGAACAACCGATTGGTTCAAAATTGGGAAGGGAGTACGGCAAGGCTGTATATTATCACCCTGCATATTTAACTTATATGCACAGTACATTATGAGAAATGCAGGGCTGAATGAATCGCAAGCCGGAATCAAGATTGCCGGGAGAAATATCAACAACCTCAGATATGCAGATGATACCACCCTAATGGCAGAAAGTGAAGAAGAACTAAAGAGCCTCTTGATGAGAGTGAAAGAGGAGAGTGCAAAAGTTGGCTCGAAACTCAACATTAATAAAACTAAGATCATGGCATCTGGTCCCATCAATTCCTGGCAAATAGAAGGGGCGGAAATGGAAGCAGTAACAGATTTTACTTTTTTGGGCTCCAAGATCACTGCAGATGGAGACAGCAGCCATGAAATTAAAAGACGCTTACTCCTTGGAAGGAAAGCTATGGCAAATTTAGACAGCATAATAAAAAGCAGATACATCACCATGCCAACAAAAGTACGTATAGTCAGGGCGATGGTGTTCCCAGTAGCAATGTATGGTTGCGAGAGTTGGACCATAAGGAAGGCTGAGCGCTGAAGAATAGATGCTTTTGAGCTGTGGTGCTGGAGAAGACTCCTGAGAGTCCCTTGGACTGCTAGGAGATCAAATCAATCAATCCTAAATGAAATCAACCCTGACTGTTCCCTGGAAGGACAGGTACTGAGACTGAAACTCAAATATTTTGGCCACCTAATGCGAAGAGAGGACTCTCTGGAGAAGACTCTGATGCTGGGAAAGCTTGAAGGCAAAAGGAGAAGGGGAAGGCAAAGGATGAGATGGTTAGACAGCATCACCGATGCAACGAACAGGAAAATGAGCAAACTCAGGAAGATAGTGGAGGACAGGAAGGCCTGGCGGGATATGGTTCATGAGATCACGAAGGGTCGGACACGACTTAACGACTGAACAACAACAATTGGTGGGAGGAGATTTAATTAGGATTGGGCTATTAGTTTCATTTAATAAAATATAAATAATATGCACAAGCACAACATAGGCTTCAGAAGTTTGATCTTACTTCAAGACCCTATGTATACCTTTCTTATACGACAAACAGGAATTCCTTACTTCAAAAGAGAATGCAGCCTATTTATCTTGGACAAAAGACAATAAAAGGATTGTTGGGGCAGGACAGAAAAGGATAGGAGAGCAATGGAAGCAGAAAGCATAGCAGATTGGTAATAACATTATCAAGTGTCCACAATTTCTTCAGCCAGACAAGATCCCTCTATTGCTATTTGAAAAAAGGAAACATTTTCTTTGTGACAATAGTGTGTCCAGTGTTTATAGATAATTCTGTCATTGTCACCATAATTCTGTCATTGTCACCTACATTGCTAATACAGTTGTTGTCACACATGTGTTAAAAAAATGCTACTGCATTTTGGTGGCTCTGAGAGATGCAACTTGATAATACATTGGATATCTGACTGGATTTTGTTAATTGGATGCCTGAAATGGGACCTGAACTGATCTGGAAGCTCCTAGATCCTGGTGCAAGGCAATGATATCACAATACTACATGGCAGAAACTGGAGCCCTTGCATTCTTCTGTATCCTTCCCACCTGTAATCATGACCTTCTATACGTTCAGTGCAATATTTTTTTTACTTACAAGAAGCAAAAGGGCCAGCTGGGAAGGCCCAATATAAAATGTGAAGGCCCCAGGTTTCAAAGAAGCTTTGATAACCCTTCACATACATGGAACAACCAGAGCAGCTGGCTGTTATGGGAACAAAATAATATGCAGACCTGACCACGGTGATCCATGCCACAATGACGTCGTGATTACATTATTGTAATGTGCTCTACGTGGGGCTGCCCTTGTAGACGGTTCGGAAACTGCAATTAGTGCAGAATGCGGCGGCCCGTGTAGTTACTGGGGGTAGGCGGTTCGACTCTGTCGGGCCACTTCTTCAACGGCTGCACTGGCTGCCGATTCGTTTCCGGGCCCAATTCAAAGTGCTGGTTTGGACCTTTAAAGCCGTATACGGCCTGGGGCCAGGATATCTGAGAGACCGCCTACTTCCATATATTCTGGCTCGTCTCCTTAGGTCATCAGAGAAGGCCCTTTTGCGGGTTCCGTCGCCCAGGTAGGTCCGAGGGGCGGCGGCCAGAAACAGGGCCTTCTCAGTAGTGGCACCAACCCTATGGAATTCCCTCCCTCTTGACTTACGTACTGCTCCCTCCTTGGAGACCTTCCGGCGAGGCCTGAAAACTTTCCTGTTTAAGGAAGCCTTCTGAGTCCTTGCCTTTTTTAACATCCTGCTGGTACAGGTGGAGTGCTGCTGTTTTTTATGCTCTTGTTTTAATTGTAATTTGATCTGTTTTTATTAATTTTTAGATGATGTTTTTTACTAGTTTTTGAATTGTTTTTATTGTTTTAAATGTGATTTTTTTTGTATTGTATTGTATTCCTTTCCCGTGTTGTAAGCCACCTTGGGTCCCTTCGGGGAGAAAGGCGGGGTAAAAATACTGTAAATAAATAAAATAAATAATAAATAAAAGCTCAGAAGAGGCCAATTTGCCCTGGATGCACCCCAAGTATTTGAGGCACCCCTATTTGAAGTCTCTGGCCTTTATGCTACATATTGGATCCCCTCAGCCGCTGTAGTGGAAATTGCGGAAGATTGGCGAGGAGTTAGTGGTGTTAGCAGTGGTCCCCTGTTTTGACAGGTCCCGGGAGGAAGGGGTTAAAGGATCAAGATTTTGCCTGTTTGACAGGACTGGACAGCAAGGGGTTAACACCCAGGACTGTGTGGGTGGAAGCACACCTGCAAGCAATTGGGCGTGGCCCACAGGTGTTGCTACTAATTAGGATGAAGCTGGGACTTTGAGTGCAGTGGGTGTGGCTCGCAGCTGCACTCAGTTACCATTAATTGGAACTTTCACAGCTGTGGGCAATAATGAGGGCAGTGCTTGTAAGCCCACAGCTGCAACCAATAGAGAGTTGATGGGGACTAAGAGTATAATCTAAACCAGGGGTGGCCAACCTTCCACCATTAGGGCTACTGTGTTCTTAAGAGTTGTGTAGAAGACAGAATCTTGGCAGCTGCAAGTGCTGATGGTGCTACTAAAGCAGCTGCACCTGCTGAAATGCCCTCACTTATGCAACCATTTAAAGAGCCAGCATTCATGTTGAAAGGTTGGCCACCACTGATCTAAACCATTTAATCTGTTACCAAAATTGCCCTTGTAATTAGGGGAATAGCTTTAAATATGGCAATTTGGTATGTTCTGGGATCTTTACCTGTGTATACCAGAGTTGGGCTTTTGCAGAATTCCCTTTTAAATAATATTGAAGACACGTGGTTGCTTTCCAATATTTACAAAAAGTTAGTCAGATTCATACAAAAAATACAGTTCAATATGCATCACTTCAATCATACTCCAAAGCATACAGAGCTAGGAACTTAGGTAGAAGTACAAAGAATTAGAAGGGATCTTGATTTACTGGGGTAATAGTCACCTAATCCTGGAGAGGCCAGCGGGTGGCGCAGTGGGTTAAACCACTGAACCATGAGCTGTCGATCGAAAGGTCGGCAGTTCGAATCCACGACGGGATGAGCTCTCGTTGCTTGGCCAGCTCCTGACAACCTAGCAGTTCCAAAGCATGTTAATGCGAGTAGATAAATACGTACCGCTTGCGGAAAGGTAAACAGCGCTCCATGTTCCAGCTGCATACTATGCGCTGCGGCAAGGAGAGTCACGCCGGCCACATGACCACGGAGGCGTCTTCGGACAAAGCTGGCTCTTCGGCTTTGAAATGGGGATGAGCACCACACCCTAGAGTCGGACATGACTGGACTTTTTAAGAGTATAAAAGCAGCAGCAGGAGAAGCATGAGAGAGCTTCACCAGCTCGCCATGAGGACATGCTGCTGGACTGCTGATCGACGACGGCGACTCTGTTCCAGACAGGGATACTCTGCCGGACTGACTGCTCACCTGGATGGACTACCCACTGGGATTGACCGGTATTGGGGGACGCTCTGCCCGACTGGAAGGTTGGAGAGACCTGGATTGATTTGACTTTTTGCTACAAGACTCTTTGCTGGACAGGAGAAAGGCAACAAGGAGATTCTACAGCCGTGAAGTAACGAGCTGGACTTTTCTAAAGAGACGGACTCTCGTTAGCTAAGTAGAATCTTATCTGCCCAGGAAGGGCTAATGGACATTGTTTATTGCTGGGAAAGTAATAAATCTTGTAAATAGTTGCCTTGAAGTTCAGTGTTTTCTTTTGGCACACAATTGCAATTTAAAGGGGAAAGGATTGCTAACTTTGTCTAAAGTGGACTATTGGAGCTAATATTAAAAAAGGAATACTAGTTTGCTCCCCCAGGAGTAAAGTTTGGGGTGCAACATTCGGGACACAACATTTTGGTTTAAAGAGCTGGGGTAACTAAGCCCACTTAAAACAAATTGGTTTTTGGAGTGGGGTAACAGATTCTCGATACCACCCTAATGGCAGAAAGTGAAGAAGAACTAAAGAGCCTCTTGATGAGAGTGAAAGAGGAGAGTGCAAAAGTTGGCTTAAAACTCAACATTAATAAAACTAAGATCATGGCATCTGGTCCCATCAATTCCTGGCAAATAGAAGGGGCAGAAATGGAAGCAGTAACAGTCTGTTACTAACAGATTTTACTTTTTTGGGTTCCAAGATCACTAAAATCCAGCAGGGCTCTTCTTATGTTCTTATGTTATGTTTTAACACATTGCAACATACACGTAACACCACATTGCAGGTTTAAATACTGTAGGCCAGCTATATTCAGCCTCAAGTTGTATATTTTGTCTAAGATTCTACAGATCTTGGCTGTGAACGTAGGTCACCGCAAAAAAATGTTTCTAATTGGGCCTTGCCGCTCATAAGGCCGGCTCTGCGCTTTTCAACAAAAAGTAGTTAGCAAAGCAAACTGATTTCAATGGGGCTTCCTCTCGTGTAAGCGTGACCAGTCTTGCAGCCTTAAATTAACCTTTTTTGTGTGTACACGATCCAGGGGAGGGGGAAAGGGTGGGGTAGAAGGCGAGATCCCTTTGCCCAGGCTTAGACCGCTTCAAACCAGTAGATGGCTCCCTGATCTTTCTCAATCGCTCTCCCGTCCCTGCTGCTAGGTTCTGTGATTTGAGGAAAGGAAGGAGGGACCGAAGGGATTGCTACAAATGTCCTTAGTTTTTTTTTTCCCTCCCTTGCCTGGCTGTGCGCATGGAATTTGTGTGCAAATGTAAGGCTGGCAGGAAACGCGGCTGGTGAACGAAATTTTCTCGGCTCCCTGGACGAGCCCAGTGTGTTTCTGTGCTTACGAGAGACAGCGCTTGGCGCGGCGGCGGCACTCGCTCGTTCTCGCGAGGTGAAGAGGCTGGCCCTTGCCTGGAGAGCCGAGCGTACATGAAGCGAAGCTCTTCCCGGGGCTGGGCTCTGTGGGAGTGAGGAATGCCGCCACCTCCTCCACCCACGCCTTCCGCTTGCACCTCAGGCCAGGAGGTAGTTGCGTGAGGTAGGAGGGAAAGCGGGAAGCAGACAGACAGACAAGCAGGCAAGCGAGCGAGCCAGGAAGAGCCAGCCAAGGCAGGAAGAAGGGAAGAGAAAGGCGAACCTGAGAAGCGCAGTCGCAGCAGCAGCAGCGGGGAAGGGGATTAGTGCCGCGGGAAAGCAGCTTGTGTTGCGGTCGCCTCTTCAGGGCTACTGTGGAAATACCCCCCCCCCCGCGGCTTCTCTCTGCACCCGAAATGAAGAAGCGTCATGTAGCAATAATCTTGTAATTCTCTCTTGCTCACCTTTTTCTCTAGGGGGAGAGGGTGCCTTTTTGCCCCCTCCCTTCCCTATTTTTGTCTCAATTTTTGGGGAATATTTTTTTATACGCGTGTGTGGCAAGTAGGGGGGGACGGACGGACGGACGTAGTTGTCACCAGCAAGCAACCAACACACACCTCACGGCCAAAAAGAAGAGGGGGGGTGCAACGATGACCGAAGAGAGCTCAGACGTTCCCAAAGAGTTGCTAGGTAAGCGTGTGCATTTCCTCTCCCCTCCCCCTCCTGCATTATTATGGGCACTTAAGTGGGGGGGGGGAAGGTTGCTTCCTGTCAGAGGCAGTCATGTAAGGACCCCCGGTTTTACGCGCCCCCCGTCAAGCCCTTCTCTTGTCCTCTCCATCAGATACTCCATGGGGGGAAGGCGTGGTGGGAAGGTGCAGTTACTTGTTTTCTTAGGGAGTCTGTGATTAAGGTACTGGGGTGGGGGGACAGGAGGTTGCTAGATTTCTGCGAGCTAAGTCGAAACAGACTGGCTCTTTTTATTTCTACTGGGAGACATTTGCCAGGTGGTGATGGGGGGGGGGAATGGAGTGGGTCACACCGCCTTTCAAAGCCAAGGAAATGGGCGGGCCGGGCGGTGGGCATCTGTGAACCAACTAAGTCAAAGCAATATTAACCCCTTGAGGGCGGAAATGTTGCCTGTTCTCTAACGCCTTCCCGTCTCCTTTGCCCTACTGGCCTATCATCGTCGTAGCCTAGGGGGCAGTCGGCCCGGGGGCTCACTTCAGCCCCCAGGGCCTTCCCGTCTGGCCTCGGCAAAACCTCCAATCCCAAAGCGCTTTCTGTTGCTTCCTTTCTCTCCCTGCCCCCCTTTAATGCATAATCAGCTTTCTCCCACAAAACTTAAGGCGCTGGCAGGGGCTCTTGAACCCACCCCGTGAAGAACAGCTCCAGACTAGTTCTCTTCTTGAGCATCTTCTCTCCCCCCCCCCCCCAGCAAATGGGATCCAGCAGTTCAGGTGCCTACAGCGAGGACTTGGCGAGCTGGAACATCTGTTGCTATTCACACTGTGGAAGGAGGGGCTGACAAGCCCTATGGCGTGCTTTGCTGGGGAGTGGGTCAGTGTGGGCAGAGCTGTTGTTGCTGGCCCTCCAGCCCTTTTCCAGTTAAACGTGACCCCTGTTGAAAATGAGATGCCTACTGGGGTAGTATCTTCTGCCGGGTGCTTATTTAAATACATATGGCTTATTATGGCATAATGACAATATTTCCTTACTTGGTTCAAGACAAACGTGCACTGCAGCTTATGGGGTAAAAGACTTAACATTTTATGAATGGGAACTGAGGCTTATAGCAGGGCCTTCCTGCGTGGTTACTTGGAAGTGATGCCCACTGTGTGACACAGGAAGCTGGACTAGATGGGCTTTTGGCCTGATCCAGCAGGGCTCTTCTTATGTTCTTATGAGTTCAATGGGGTTTGCGTTTGCTCTCAAGTATGTATGCCTAATGCCTAGGATTGCAGCCTGAGGCATAGTGATTTGCCTGGCAGTGATGCAGCTGCTCTTCTGAATAGAACACTTCATTTTATCTTATCTATCCATAATTCATCACTCCTTTCCCTCTCCCATTCTGTTACTTCTAATGCAAATGTATAAATGGCAGCTCCTCTTTGAAACAACTAGGCATAAGATAAGGACAATCAGGTTAGGTTTACCTGCAGAGATGGTCAGTCTCCTACTTCTTGCTGCTTAAAAACAAGTGTTTTGGAAAATATACTGTGTAAGGTAGCAAAGGAAACAAAGATACTGTTTCACCTATTTACAGTGCAATCCTAACAATCCGGTGGCGGAGCGAGTGCTTTGCTGCTGGAAGTTGCCACGAACGTGTCGTAATGCATGTTTGTGACGACTTTAGAGTAAGGGTTAGGCCGGCAGCCCTTACTCTACCACTGGATCGCCCATGCGGCTGCTGGAGGATGTAAGAGATCCCCGGCGGGCATGGGGGCGGTTTGGGCGGCGAGGGAGGGGGGCCATTGACTGAGCTGGCCCAGGAGGGGGCGGGGATGGTAGCCGCCATATCCCCGACCCCATTCCGGCCAGCACGGGCGTTACATGGCCTCCTCTTAGCTGGCGGAAATCCGAGGAGGCCCATTGGGGCCGGGCTGCGCTACACCGGGGGAGGGGGATGAATGTCCCCGCCCCTGAGTAGACATCCGGGCTGATCTCGATCAGCCCGGAACGAGGATAGGATTGCTCTGCCCAGCTGACAAGAGTAGAGGTAGTGCCTCAATTCAAACTCAATTGCAAGCTCCATTGAAATCCATGGATAATAGGGAATGGCTAGGAAGCCTGTATTTTTTCAGGGGTCCTGCTGGTGTTTGGGACATATTCCACCTTTCAACTCAATATCAAACTGCAACCCATTTTCTTTGTCACACACAGACCTCAATGGGATCCATTAAGAACCCCCATCTGTGCACCTCTACCTTGGATTTTATTTCTTATCACACTGGAATGAAAAAAAGAAACAAAATCCAGGAACTAGTTTATATATAATATTAATCTGTCACCACCTTCTTTGAGTGATCTCTCATAATGGACCTAAAGTGGTATTTTAGGCCTGTAGTTTTAGATGTAAAAGCCATTCTGCTGACTGAAAGACTTGTTCTATAATTTTGAGCATAAATAGTAATGTATAGTACAGTATAGTGGACTCTTAATTGCTTTAATTGACTTCAAAAGGACAGCCTCTGTTCTGTTAGTGTAATTAATATCATGATTGGTGTCTTTCTGTCATTTATTTCAGTTAATAGACCTCTTAACTTAGGAGCTGTTGCTCACATAAGCACAGTTGAATAGATAGATGGCACCATAGCAGCCTACTGTATAACAATGCCACGAGAGTGCCCATAGGTAGCCAATCTCTTAATTTGTAACTATGAATGGGGGGGGGGGAATTCTTGTGTAACCTTTCTAAAGTTCTAGTTCAGGAATTCAGTCTGGGTATTGTGGGATATCAGAAGAGAAGACTGCTTTGGTTGAATTATATATCTAAATTGTGGAAACGTTTTTAGAAAGTTAATCAGTTGTTGCAGAGGAAGAATGAGTGTATAATACATTTCAAACCATCACACATTTTCATTCTAAATTCAGCCCTTCTTGGCAATAACTTCTAAATTGATGAAATGATTCAAAAATATACAGATTTTCAGTTGTGAAACAATGAGGAATTGGTTTGTAGCACTAATTCATAAAAACAAAACTACATTGTCTTCCATTGCAAACAAACTTGATGTTATGTTGTGTAATATCACACCACTTACCATAACATGTTCGTTTTCAAGCTTGATCTGCAAGTTTGTGTGCTCTGATCCTCCTTCTGTGTCTTCAAGATGGAGCAAAATTTCCTCCAGTTTCACTTTATGCAGGCACCTAGGTCCTCTGGGTGGATCAACTTGCAGGAGTGATACCTTGCTGTTTGATGCTGTAGGGTAATGTGTTATAAGAGACATGGGAAGGTGCCTTTGTTAACTAGCTTTAAGATGGCCATAAAACACCTTACAGTACTGTGCATTTAAATGCACAGTATTTAATGCTACTTACGTTTTTTGGCATGATCTATGGCAACTGATCCTTTACGTGAACATCTTAATGTGTGAATTGTTAATAAAACAATTGCATGTTTCTATATGCTGTGCCCCCTTCTGGATGGCACTACAGTATCTGCATCATATTACTGTATTGATAATACTGTAGAAATAATCGGTTTCTTTCGAGTTTTTAGATAGAGATCGGTTTTTAGAGATCGTTTTTTAGATAATCCCATTGAACAATGCATGTTTACTGACATGCGTCCAAGACGGCAATGTTGTCATAGCATAGCCTAAAGCTGCTTCCATCTTGGACTGTGCATTGAGTATGTACAAAGAGCAACTCCATCTAAGATAGTGCCATCCATGTAGTCTGATTCTGGTTTGTTTCCTGCAGAGATAAACATGAATGTCTTAATACGTTTTAAGGGTTTGCAACCAAGGATAAATTGTACCAGGGTGAGCCAAGACTAGACAGCAGAATGTAGCAGCAGTCGTTCTAGTAATAATTCCTGGAAGCATGCACCAGTAAGTTTAATGCCAATAAAGGTTTTATTCATTCATCCATCCATCAGCAAGCATGGCAGCTTTTCATGCTCTCCAAACAGGGAATGTACTTCAAACTAGTATAGATACTTTTGAACAGGATACTTTCCATGCTCATTCCTTGAAGTGCAGTCTGCCTGAAACCATATGCACATTGTTCTTCAGCTCTTGAACATCACATGAAAGAAGCATCCTGTGCACATGTGACTCCTCAAACTATGTGAACAGGACCCAAGTCAAATATTTAATTTCTGGGTTGAGAGCAATTTTGGACAGACTATTCTACATCTGTCAGATAAGAACATGTGGATTTGTTTTGGTATTACTGACATGGAATATGACGTGGTATTACTGACATGGATTACATTTGGAAAGTCCTCATCGTTCTTTTAGTTGACTAGCTTGACTTTTGGAATTCAGGAGAGCCTGTTGTGATGTGTGTGTGACTGTGAATGAGATCAGCTTTTTGAGTGCTTCAGTAGCAACCATTTTAGTTAAAGCAAATGTGTATACAGTGTTTTGTGAGAGCAGGAATTGATTCCTTTTTAGTTTTTACTTTATTAAGCTTTGTTTAAATGTATAGAAACCTGATTTCATTTTGGATAGGGCAGGTCGTATTGGTGTGTATGAATTCTTCCTGTTTAATAGGACCAGTAACAAGGTCTAGTTTTAGAAAAATATCAATTAGAATGAGTTGGTTGCAAGAGCATTTCCTTGACAGTATAATAGCATAACTATGTATTTTTCTTGCAGCTTGGCAACAAAAGTAATGTTATATTCTTCACTATTTCAGAAAGTGTCAAGGATGTGATTGGGAGGAAGATAAAAATTTCAGTGAAAAAGAAAGTTAAGCTAGAAATCAAGAGTGACAAAGTGGATAACAAAATATTGGTAAGTTCACTTTTTTGATGAAAATGTATGTTTTGGTTTAAATAAGCTGTTTAAAGAAAAAATAGTAACAGAAGTGATGATCCCGTACTTTAAAATGCTAGAATTTAATTATAAATGTCACCTGTTGGTCCTAGTTTCGTACTTCTCTTCTGTGGAAAAACGTGCCTATTTTTATAGTCGGTGATTGTTCTTGTAGTGCATTGATTCTCAAAGTTCTCCCCGTGATGCAGGGAGAACTCTGTTTACAGAGACAAGGGGACAGTGGTGGCGACTATCCCAGGGATCGCTGCCACTGCTGGGAAAAAAATGTACTTTAAACACTTACCGGGGTCCTGCAGCCCTCTGAAGGGTTTGGGGAACCCCCCCCCCTCTGCGGGCTTCCCTGAGCTGTAGATCGCCGCAGAGCGGCGATTACGACCGCTTCCAGTTTTCAGACAAAAACCAGAAGTGATCATAATTGCCATGGAGTATTGATCTACAGCTCGGGGAGACCCGCAGAGGGGGGCGTGGGCCTCCCCAAACCCTCCAGAGGGCTGCAGGACCCCCGGTAAGTGTTTAAAGTACATTTTTTCCCCCGGCAGTGGCGGCAGTCCCCAGGATCGCTGCTGCCGCCATTCTGTCCCCTCTCCTTAAGGTATCAGGGAATAGCATTCGGTTCTCCTGGTGGGTCATGACCCACCAGTTTGAGAAACTATGTTGTAGTGCAGTAGTGAAGCAGTGGCTGTCTGAGCATAGTTCAAACACAATGAAGGCCCTGTTGGGCTATGAAAAGCAAATGAAATTGCAAAAATTCAAAGAAAAATTGGTATGCCAAAAAACCTTAAATAGTTTAGAATACTCCTGAAAGATTTCAGGTGGTGGGGGGGGGAGTTTTTGTGATAATGATAGTATATCTTCTGTGCTTGCTTTTTGGTAATGTAGAAGCATACCTACAAATCTAGTACTGTAGAATAAGCTTGTCCATGCAGTTTAGTCTTGGTTTACTTTGCCCATTAAGGGCTTGCTTTGCAGTTGAAACTTGGGACTCTAAAGTAACCCTGCTTGCAAGTGCTTTCCAATGAGGAGCTGCGTGCACCCCAGCCGATCATGCTTGCTTTGCTAGAGAATTACAAATGGCCCCTTCATAAGACTGGATTCACACTACACGAATCCCGGTGCGTTATGGAGATGCGCGGAGCTCTTTGACAGCATTTCGGAAGCAAGCGGAGCAGCTGCACTTTCCCTTGTACAAGATGGGGAAACCATCTTTTGAGGGGGCAGGTTCGCGGAGCTTGGGGGTGGGTTCGCGGAGCTACTGCAGCCACCAATCGCATGAGAGAGGTAGGAGAGTGGTTGCATGCCAATCAGAACTACCTCCAATCTGTAAGCTGCACTTTCTTAAGAAGGCGGGACAGCAGGAGGGACAACAGGCGGGAAGACACTCCCCAGCTCCAAGCACAGAGGCAGGGGCAGAGGCATCCGAGCCTGGATTCATGTAGTGTGAATCCGGCCTAAGGTGTTTCCCTGAAGGTGAAAAATGCTTTTGTTTTAAACAGACCTTTGGCCTGGTTGTTGGTGGTTCTCATTTTTATCTGACTCCTTGTTTCTTTTGATGTTTTATGCAGCTGATTTTTTTAAACTTGATGTGTTGTGGAATTGGATAGCTTTTAATATTTGTTGTTAGCCACTTTGAGCATTTCTTTGGTTATGGAAAGGCAGGATATAAATGTTTAATACACTCTTGGTCCTTCTTGAAGAACAAGCAGAGCTATAATACAGAAATGTGCTTGATTGCGCAAAACATCAAAAATATGTTTCCAGAACAATTCTACAACTTAGTTTATGCAGTGTGTTTAGGTGTGAAGAACAGGTTGGCAATGCAAATCGCATTCACAGAATACTTAGGAGCCTGATAAATGATAATACAACAAGTGTCATAGATTTGAAGGCTTTCCTGCCAGTTCATGCATATTAAATGCATGCAAGAGGCAGTGGATTGCTGCTTAAAATATGTTTAAAACACACTATCTCTGGAAACATTTTATTCTGTCTTCATTTAAGTATGTGTGTTGTTGATCAGAGATAGTAAAATCTATAAATAGCATACCTTCCCCCCCCCACTTAAAGCATTTGAAATATCTTCTGTGTAATATCTGCTCAAGGGCCTCTCTTCTTAAATTTGTGGTCCCAGGGTCTTCAATTTGCATTTCCCCATCTGCAGAAAAGTTGGAAATGCGCATGTTGATAGGCCCTATTTATTTTAAAACTGTTTATATATTTGACTGGCTTTTGACTTGTGCAAAATCACTGCTGTATAGTATTATTGATCCATTGTAATTTTCTTTAAGACTTTAGCTTGATTTTGGAAGTGTGTGTGTGTGTGTGTGTGTGTAGGATACCCTTTAGGCACTGTGTGTCAGAATGGAGACAATGGCATATACATAAAGACATGTTCTTTCCCAGTTGCCACTTCAGCGTATACTCCAGATACAAGCAACTAATTTATGTTTTTTCAAAGGCAAGAAAGCAACTTAACATGTGTGCATAGTTTTTGGATATCTGGATGTGAGTACAAAATGGAAGAGGGAAAATGTAGCTTAGTGGAAGAGCACATGCCTTTCATACCGAAGATACTAGGTTCAATTCTTGATAGAACTGGGAAAGACTTCTGTCTGAAACTATTGCAGGGGTTCTCAACCCCTTCCTGGCCAAGTATCACCTCTGGCACCTCTCTCCTGCTGCGTATCACCGGAAGTGAATGGCGATGACATCATCACCAGTTAAGTCTGGGTTTTTGGAGGCCAGAAAACGCAGGTAGGAGGCTCAGCCAAAGGCAGGAGCCTCTTGGGAGCGAAAACGCGATGTTGAAAGTGCCGCATTGGAGTGGGGTTCCGGCGGTATGAGTACCACCAGCAGTCGGCCAAAGTATCACTGGTGGTACTAGTACCACTGCTTGAGATCCCCTGCTCTAGAGAGTTGCTGAGAGTCTGCAGATGAGGCTGACCTAGATGGCATCTTCATATGTTTGTATATAAGTGAGAATGTAAGTAATAGCAGGTAGGGCTGTGTATGCAGAGAGGGATACTAAAATACTTCCTCAAAACAATGTCATGAGGATGCTAAAGCCAAGGTAAAACATGAACTCTCAAGATACAGAAGCTTCTCTATGTAAGAAGAGGTTACATTCCAGGGGTCTGTGCATAAACTGTTTTGCTCTCAAGTCCAACATCACTATTATTGGTAGTGAACACACACATATATAGTGTACACCTATGGTACAGTACTCTATATTACGTGGTCTTACTTTGAGACTACAGATGAGTACGTGCTAAGAACTCGGTTCACAAAGGTCAATAAATTGATCTTGCAAGCACTTACAACCTCATAGAAGGAAAATGAATTGGACTGATTCACAAGCTCCTTATGTCCCAGTGAACCTTTGTGAACAATTAGTTAATATTTAGGAGTCATGTTTGTAGATCAGTGCTGTTGTAATACCATACATGTTTTAAGAGCTACAGTGGATTTTCTGGTGAAAATGTCAAGCATAGTTTATTCCCACTCTTGCTTTCCCTTCTCTTTTGACCTTGCCTGAAGTCCCAAAGTGAGGTGAGCCCCACTTTATATGTCAGTGGTGCAGGAATATGAATAAACATGGCTGCCCCCATCATGTCTAATTGGCCCTAAGAGCAATCCTCCTATGTGGACCTGTAAGTTCCTTTGTATCTGTCTCCTTTTTACAGAATAATCCAGCGGTTCTCAAGTTTACCTGAGCCGTGACCCACTCTGGCAGTGGGTTGTGACTCACCTTTGGAAGCCGCTCCTGCATTGCACTGGGCCTGGGACGGCCTCCGGAGACCTCTGCGGGCCTCAGAATGACTCTCGGATGTGACCAGAAGTCACGTTGGGGAACCCGGAAGTGACCTGGAAGTAACTTCTTGAGCTGTTCTGAGGCCTCCAGAGGCCATCCCAGATGCAATGCAGGAGTGGCTTCCAGAAGTGAGTCGCAACCTGGAAGTGGTTTGCTCATTGCTCCCTGTTGCATTTTTCCAGGTACAGGCAAAGTACAGGTACTTCCATCTGCGGTAGAAGAGTAGTACTAGTTGAGTATCCCTTATGCGAAACACCGAAATGCTCCAAAATCCTAAACTTTTTGAGCGCTGACATGCTGTGGCACAAAATTATTTAAAATATTGTATAAAATTACCTTCAGACTATGTGTATAAGGTGTATATGAGACATAAATGAATTTCGTTTACACTTGGGTCCCATCCTCAAGATCTCATTATATTTATGCAAATATTCTGAAATCAGTCAAATCCAAAATCTAAACAACTTCCCATCCCAAGCAGTCCGAATAAGGGATAACCTGTAATATATTTTCATTATTAATTTCTAAGTGTAAAAAAACTTGATTTGCCACCATAGGAGTGTGCTTTGGTAGATGAGAAGTGCTTTGTCTTTTAGTGATAGCATGAAGCAAACAAATTTATTCTAGCACTTGTTGTAGGGGGTTATTCCGGTACATATGGGCAACGATTTTGAAAACTGCCTTGTTAAGTCTGTAGAAGAGATTCATTTTGGCATATTCTTGCAGCAGGTATTGAAGCCTGTGTTGCTGAACTATAATTTTGTACAATGTAATGTTTGGTTGAGGTAGGGATTTAATTAATAGGTGTAGAAGTGGAAAATGGTTGATTTTGTGAGACCTTGCAACTTGTTCTATCTATTGGTAATCCCTGGTCAGTGACCTTATTTTGCATATGATGCTGGACATGTGTAAAAAACTTACAGTACCCATGCAGTTAAAACTTACCCATACAGTTCCATGTGCCTGGTCTTGCATCTAAACCAGATTGTCAGTTTTTGTGTGTTACACTGTCAGTCTAGTGCTGCATCTTTCTACTTGGCTAACTAGGCATGATGTCGGTTCTCTTGTTAAATTAGTACTGTACCTCATGTCCATGGTTACATGTTAAACTGGATCTGGGCATGTGGGAGGGAGTGGGATATGGGGAAGGGGGGTACAAGCAGGACTGAAGAGAGTCTTTGTTTTTGTTTTTAAACCAACACTAGATACCCTTTCCGAAAACAGTGGGAGTCGGAACAGTTCCAGGGCAGAACTCAAAAAAATTGCCATGGAGCAAAAATGGTTTATGTTCACTGGCTGCTGCTGTTTGGAAAAACCAGAAAGCAGCACACAAGTGAACCTTTGGGTTCTTGCACCTTTGGGTGGCTGAAAGGAAGAAAGTAGTATGTTACTTGCTTCGCCAACCCAGCAAAAGTACGCACGCATCTCAGCTGAAGGAAGGGCTTCCCTCTCCTTCATCCTGAGTCTTTTGCGGGGTTGAAGTGGCTTGTTTAGGGGAGGTAAACATGGTTTTCTGCATTTATTTCAGAGCCCAAGAGAGTCCACACTGGGACCAATCCTATCCAATTTTCAAGCACTGATGCAGCTGGGTCAATGGGGTGTGTGCTGCATCTTGCAGTGGGGGGGGATTCATGGAGGCATCCTCAAGGTAAGGGAACAAACGTTCCCTTACCTTGGGGCTGCATTAAGGCTGCATCAGCACTGGATAGGCCCCACAGTGACCTTGGGATTAAAACTCATGCTTCCCATTGAGCCTGTCCACTGTAGAGAGAGAGGGTGTCCTGGGCTAGGGGTCTCACTGGGCCTTCCAGTGCCAAGAACATTTGGAATGTGGCTTTGGCCTCCCCATGCTTTTCTCACCAAATGAGGAAGACAACAAGGGGGGGGGGGAGGACAACCTGCTTCTCCTTATGAACGCTTACTTATTACATTCTAAAACAATTGTACAGGGCATGTGATGGCTTTTGGTGCAATAGTATCAAAATCAGTTTTGATTAAGCTGTATCCAAAACACAATGAGTGAAGTAGCTGTCATAGAATCTTCTTGTCAAGTTTTAGCCCTGCTAACTGTGCGCTAAGATGCATCTTCCAAGTGGTGGTTCTCTTATATTTAGTGGGGTGAAGCAGTGAATCCTATTCATTCCTCCAGCACATCATCTTTGCCAGTGGCTGTTTGCTGGTGTCCCTAATGTCTCTCTTAGATTGTAAGCCCTCTGGGACAGAGAACCGTTTAAAACAAATTTGGTATGTAAACCATTTTGTGAATTTTTGTTGCTGTTGACAGGTGGTATATCAATATTTTATGGTTTGTTTAGTTCTTCCCAGAAACCTTAGTTATGCCACTTTTATATTGTTTAATATATAGCTACCTCCCTATTGGTGATCAAAACTAGAAACTATAGTTCATAAAGGTGTAAAAATGTATTGCTTGAGGCAGTATGGTGACAGTGAATATTGCCTATACTGAAACAGATACAGCCTATCTGTTGCTGCTTCTTATGGTTGTCATAAGTTTCTGATCATAGACGATTTGTGTACATTAATGAACACTGCACATCCTGTGGTGTTTATTGGTCAGTATGCCATGAAACCAAATGCTGCGATATTTATCTAACAATGCATAGTGTACTTCTGATGTGTACTGCTATTTACATTTTTGTCTCAAGGATTGAGTTTGTTACATTGTTTTTGTAGTAGCTGACTGTTGAACTGCTCTCTATAAGGACTATGCATTGTTGAAGGCTGACCTAATTGCATAACTATGGCTATGTGAAAACAAAAATTTTGCTAGCCAATCAGAAAAATGCTGGAAGTTGGTAATACTGTTGCTGATATTAATGTGACCTTTATAAGGCTATATTTTGGATAGTCAGCACATTCCAGTCTGTGGCTTTTGTTCATTCAGGAACTCCTATTTGCATTCCAGCTCTTTTCTTCTTGAAAGTAGCCTTGAAAAGAGAGTGCAGAATTGTACTGTTCTCTGCATTAAACTTAAAAAAGAATTTACATCAAGAAATGTATCTTATAAGTTCCTCTTTGTAAATAGGCTTTATGGCTTCTTAAGTTCATGCTTAAGTGTTAATGTTTCTTTTTTTCTTCTAGTGGGGCTTTGTGTGTTAACAACTGCATGAGAAGCAGAAGTTCAGTGGATGAAACTTCTCTTGGCACACAGATGCAGTCTTGGGAAAAGCTCCACCTGCTGAACTTGTGATTGTCATATAACTGTTTAAAGACACACGACTTCTGGGTGAAAACTTCCCCTATCCAAATTTATTGGCTTTAAATATGCACAGAAGAATGTTCATGTGGAAAAAATATATTGGTCCCAGGACACTAATCAAGGAAACTGCTGTGTTGAACCAGCAGCTAATGTGTTTGCATGCCTTCCCCTGTTTGGTTCATGGACAAGTGCAGGCAACCAGCTTGGAAGACATGTACAGTATTGCGACTTCCATATACCTATTAGATTATTTACATAGGTGTATGTAGCGCAATTGGGTGGCAAAAAACATAGTGCACCTCTATTTTAATAATTGTGTGGCAAAGGAAATGTTGGCATGTGTGACTTTTCTCATTCCTGCATTCTAAGCTGCACCTGCCTGGCAACCCAATCCTATCCAGCACTGGCGCAGTGGGGCCGCACAATCCACGCTGTATCCAGCACTGAGATTGAGCAGGCTGGAGGTCTCCTTGGGGTCTCCTCGGGGTAGTGTGACCTCTTCGTTCTCTTACCCTGTGTTGAGCCCCAGCCAGCTCAATGGGGCCATTTGGATTTGTGCCAGTATTTATATACTGCTTTTCAACAAAAAGTTCAAAGCTGTTTACAGACAAAATCAAATGTTTAAATGGCTCCCTGTCCCAAAAGGGCTCACAATCTAAAAAAGATGCAGAATACCACCAGCAAACAGCCACCAGAAAAGACATTGTGCTGGGATGCGCCCATGTAGGGCTTCCTGGCCTGGGAGGGGGGGATAGGACAGCAAAGGCCTCTGCTGATCCTGCCCCCTCCCGTGCCTGTTCCACCTCCCGTGCCACCCTCCGCCCTGTTACACCCTCTCCCTGCCCTGGACCGCTCGTCGTGGTCCCTACCTGCTCCAGCATGCGCTGGGCCTCCACTGATGCTGGTGGGATGGCGCAGGCCTTCCCACTGGCACCGACTAATCATGCGTAGTCACAAAGTGCTTTATGGCATGGTTGCGACACACGGCGCCAGTGCCAAGGCCCTGTGCAGGCGGGCAGTGCTCGACAGTATTGCGCCAAAAGTCTCTCCTCTTCTACGTAAGATATAAACTCTTGTCTTCTGCATATGATCAGTTCATGACCCTGACAGGCTGAGAACCACTACAAATTAAATGTTTAAAAGCAGCCTACTTGCCTTTCTAGTAAGACTGTTCAAAGCAGTAGCAAGATATAAATTTAAAGTGGTAATACAGTCATAATGAAAAAATGGTCTAAAAATTGACCTCTGAGCCAGCCTTAAGTTCTGTGGGCTTGGGGAAAAGTGCAGCATTTTCAACAATTATTCCATAATTTCGGTGGCGCTGCAGAAAACAACAACAACAAAAAACCAAGCCAACCCTTTGCCCTCCCTTTTTAGTTTTGGTTTGTATACCTATTTTTGCTGTTTTTTTAGAAGCTTTTATCATTATTGCTGCTATATTGTACAGTGGATCCTCTTCCGCGAATTCGGGATCCACGGATTTGACCCACCACAGATTCCAGATCTGTGAGGGTCCACCGTTTCAACTGAAAGGGAAAAAAAAAGTAAACTGCATTTTAAAAAACCTTTTCAATGCAAACCGTTCTGTTTTCTTGCTATAAACGTGCTGAAATCGCGCTCCAGAGGACTTATCCGGGTCGCACAACTCCCCCTTCCCCCTCCGCAGGTCACCCCAGAATGCATTGCAAAGCTGTGCATTGGAGTCGCGTGACCTGGAGGAGCCCACTGGAGCGTGATTTCAGCATGTTTTATAGCAAGAAAATGGAGTGGTTTGCATTGAAAAGGTAAAAAAGCACGGATTTTTAAACTTTTTTTCTTTGTACAGGGTTTTTTTAACGGACTCCAGTATATGTGATCCTCACTATCCACGGGGTGTGTGTCCGAAACGGACTCCCCATGGATAGCGAGGGCCAACTGTATGTGTTTTTGTATTCTGTGTGTTTTTATGATGTTGTATGCTGACGTCCGGCTTTTTCTTACCTTTTACTGTGTTCATCTCTATATTTTATTGTATTTTAATTAATGTGGTATACTCTAGGCTCTCCAATATTGGGGGAGGGGATAATGGCAGGGGATAAATAAATGTTAATTGAAGCAAGATTATTTAATTGGGTTTATTAACTCAAGATTATTTAACTCTAAGAGTTGCAGCTTTACAGATGTGCATCATGCGTTACTCCACAGTGTGTGTTCATGTGAATTCCGAAGTAGTATGAGGTGAGGGTTCAGTACAAATTAGCTCAAGCACTGCCTTTTAATACGCACGCCTACACGTGCAAAAAACGCACCTTGCAGGAATAATATCTCTCCAGGCTCGTATTAGTACAGGGGTTGTCAAACGTTTGCAGCAGGGGGCCAGTTCACTGCCCCTCAAACTGCTGGCGTGCCGGACTTGGGGGCGGGACTATAGTCCCCCCGGCGTGTCACCCACTGCTGCACGCTACAACCGCTCGCCCACCGTTACTGCAATATGAGTGAAGATGTTACTAACCGGCGCTCTCCCGCTGCTTTGAGTTCTCTTCACCTCGGCCGCTTCTGTCTAGGGCAGGCCAAGGCCAGGCTAAAGCGGCGCATGCACAAAACGCCGTTTGAAGCCTTTCCCTCAGACGGACCGAACGTCTTTCTTCAGCCCTTCTGAGGGCAAGGCTTCGAACGGCGTTTTGCGCATGCACCGCTTTAGCCTGGCCTTGGCCTGCCCTAGTCAGAAGCAGCCGAAGTGGACTCAAAGCAGCGGGAGAGCGCCGGTTAGTAACGCTTTGAGCCCTTGGCCGCGGTGGCAAGTTGCCCTCCGGGCGGATGGGTCGGCCAAATGACCTTGGCGGGTCGGATCCAGCCCGCGGGCCTTAGTTTGAGGACCCCTGTATTAGTAGTTTCTTTACATGTGTCACTTGGTGCTGGAGTTACACCTTTACTACATTGTTGCTTCTCAGGGGACTTGCCTCATCTTGCCAATGTTCCAGCAGACTCAGGTGCTAGACTTAAGTGTTACTTCAATGGAGTCTAGCTTTTCACAGTAATGAAACTTGTCTTGATTGTAAGTTTTAAATATTTTTTTCCCTTTTGTCTTAGCTTCTTTCATATTTTGAAGCATCTCTACAAACATTTAACTGACAAGATGGGGCAATTTTAAATAAATCCACCTGCAAATTTTGGGATGGAGGGGCAGGACAGAAAGGAATGCGTCTAAGTTCTAACATCCTATTTCTAGGCTATTTTTATGGAAAATGCCTTGGCTGTGAAAAATTAGTGAGTAGTTAGTGCATTTCTCAGTTCTAAATTCTTCGGGGAAAATCGAGTCCCATAAAAGGACTGAATAAGCATGGATATTTAATAATGTGTAACATTGATTTTAAAATAAAGGTAAAGATGACACCTGACAATTAAGTCCAGTCGTGTCCGACTCTAGGGTGTGATGCTCATCCCCATTTCAAAGTCGAAGAGCCAGCGTTGTCCGAAGACGCCTCCGTGGTCATGTGGCCGGCATGACTCTCCTTGCCGCAGTGCGTAGCATGCGGCTGGAACACGGAGCGCTGTTTACCTTCCCGCAAGCGGTACGTAGTTATCTACTCACATTAACATGCTTTGGAACTGCTAGGTTGTCAGGAGCTGGCCAAGCAACGAGAGCTCACCCCGTCGCGGATTCGAACTGCCGACCTTTCGATCGACAGCTCATGGTTCAGCGGTTTAACCCACTGCCTTAATATACCCCCTCTAATTCCTTAACCTCCTCTCCCCATTTGTCCCTCTTTTATTCTTCTATCAAATTCTCAAAGATGGGTTAATGATAAACTGAGACAAGAATGGATTAAGGTATGGGGGGGGCGGGCTGTTGCTTGGCAGGAGATTAGACCAGATGATATTTCCATTGTCCCTCCTAAGTTTTGTGCTTCTCCATGCTGCTTATCTCTTAGCCCCAGATGATAGAATTGGCCTCTTGGGGTTTGGGTTCACATTTTCGGATGGAGGAAGAAGGATGAAGCGTTATGTAAACAGTTTGAAAATAATAATTTGACTGTTGGAAATGGACATGAAGGTTTTATTTGGAAGTTGTCTGCATCTTCTGTGGTTTTAGCAGAGCCAACTTGTGTGTATAAAATGTAGTGAAACAGTATGCATTCCTCTGAAGCGAAAGCTCTTGTTGCAGACGTGACCTTTGGGTGACTCGAGATGGTGGTGATGTTAAGGCACCAAAATGCTGAATCACAAAACCATTTATTGGACATACTGTGAAACTGACTGGTTAATTATGATGAATGTGCAAGTAAGATATAAGACATTTGTTGTATCCTGCTTCCTCTTCCAACATGACAAGATTCAGCAAATGGTACAGAGATGATAAAGTAGTGCAAAACTAAGGCAGTAATAAATGTAGCTTGTTCATTATACTGGACAAGATACACGGCCCAATCCTATTCAATTTTCCAGCGCCGATGCAGCCACAATGTAGCCCTGAGGTAAGGGAACAAACGTTCCCTTGATGAGGCCTCCGTAACTGCCCCCCTCGCAGCATACACCCTGTTGGTATACACCCTGTTGGCATACCTGCATCAGCGCTGGAAAGTTGTATAGGATTGGGCCCAGAGTTCTGTTAGTCCTTACTATGAGATTCTACCCAAGATTTCTCCCTGATTCTCTCTTTCTACCTGCTTCAAGAGACTGGATTTAACTTGCTGACATGGTACAAGAGCCCTGCTTGGCATTTGTGCTTTGTGAGACTGTGACTATGGTAGGAAAGTTGAAGTTATCTTACAGTAGGCTTACCAGATTTTCCGGAACCTGAAGGGGGGGGGAAGTGACATCACGGGGGGCGGGTCAGGGAACTGTGATGTCACTTTCGCCAGAAGTGATGTCACAGGGGGTGTGTCCATGGATACGGGCAGGTGATGTCACAGGGGGCGTGTCCATGGATATGGGGCAGGTGAAATCACAGGGGGCGTGTCCAGCTAGCTCAATATTAGATAAACATTTTGCCTTTTTTCCGTGCCTCTAAGCACGTTTATAGTGCCGCTGCAGTTTTCATCCCGACCAGCTGCGTTGCAGTGGCCAGGACTGGCTCTGCTGCTCTCCCCCACTGCATGCCTGGTCCTCTGCGCGCACCTGGTCCTCTGCACCGCTCTCCCCCACTGCGCGCCAGTCTCCTTTTTGTCCCGACCAGCCGGAACAAGCGTTTGCGATGTCTCCCGGCGCCAGAACAAGCGTTCCGGTGCCGGGGGGCTTAGTCAGGATTGGGCTGTGTATCTAATACTGGAGTAGGGGAATGAATGGAACAAACTGTATTCTATTATCTCATAAACTGGTCATAAGAAAGTACAGAATCATGAGGCCTTTTTAATAGTCACTCTTTCATTAAGCTTCACTGAGTGTATCTAATAGTGGAGTAGGGGAATGAATGGAACAAACTGTATTCCATTATCTCATAAACCGGTCATAAGAACTGACTGTTAAAGAAGGGAGTAGTAAGGGGTTACATTATGGTGGAAATTGAAACCTGGGTGAACAAGCAGATTGTTTCTTTGCCATACTAAGACTGCTACAGTTACTGGTTCATGTGACTAAATTTGTATAACTGCCCTGTCCGGTTAATTCCTGTTTCATAGCTAGTGCTGCTCACTGCATCGCTAACAGCTTGAACACCTTTTACTACGATAATTCTCATTTTGGCTTAGGTCTTTGATTTTCAGAATCAAAGCAAAATATATGTGGTTATAGACTACTGAAAGCTAAAGCGTTACTACTTTTCCTCCTGCTTGAAAAGTATATTCTGTAGGTGAATGAACATGTTTTACGCAGCTACGCATATCTGGAAGAGTGGCCCAAAGGTCACTCTGGCTGCATTTATTGCACTTTATCAGGAAATGTGTTTAAAAATTCTACAATTGCCTTGTCCTTCTTGGTTTCCTAATCTTCGGCCACTTTTCCACTTAGCATCATATAATATTGCTACTTGATCTAAAGCACTTGACACTAATGTGTTGTAGGGCCAAGTTAAATGCTTTTTGAGTACTTTTAAAATATATAGTACTCTATGAATCTCTCATGTGTGTTATGTCAGAAATGCTTTCTAAGCAATCCATCAGAATAGTTTAGTAAAACTACATTCACACTGCTTTTTAAAAAAATCCATGCACTTTCAAGAGTTTACCAGATTATGATTACCGGTATATGTATGTATTAAACACAATTAATAAACCACAGTTAAAGGTAAAGGTGACCCCTGACAATTAAGTCCAGTCGTGTCCGACTCTAGGGTGTGGTGCTCATCTCCATTTCAAAGCCGAAGAGCCAGCGTTGTCCGAAGACGCCTCCGTGGTCATGTGGCCGGCATGACTCTCCTTGCCGCAGCGTGTAGCATGCAGCTGGAACACGGAGCGCTGTTTACCTTCCCGCAAGCGGTACGTATTTATCTACTCGCATTGACATGCTTTGGAACTGCTAGGTTGGCAGGAGCTGGCCAAGCAACGAGCGCTCACCCCGTTGCGGGAATCGAACTGCCGACCTTTCGATCGACAGCTTATGATTCAGCGGTTTAACCCGCTGCAATTCTAGTGAAAAACTGAGATGTAAATTATTGGAGAAAACAGTGTTGTTCCTGCAGGAACTGCTAATTTTGTTCTCTAAATTGTTATGCTCTGCAATCTTGCAGGCTAGCCACCCAGGCACATTAGTTATCCATTCCTAGTTACTTAATAATCCTGGCAGTCATTGACGTCCAGGGTGTATATCTGCATTAATACATTAGCTAGGGAATACCATTATGTTCTTATAATATTTGCCCAGGTACAATATTAGAATATCCAATATTCGAGATTAATAATAGCATTAATCTCCTGCAAGTATTGTATAATATTTTATTGTAACATACTCTTTCCATTTCCCCAAACCATAATAACATTTCCAATTTACAGACAGGCCAATATAAATAAATTCAAATGTTACTGCTTATGCACACACATTAATTTTTTTCACTCTTATTCCATCCCCTTCCATTTTCTGCCTAAACCAATCTCTGCTCTCTTTGGCTATAGGACTGAGCTGTTCTTAGGTGTAGATAAACAGGTGCTTCTTAAAGAATTGAACTTGGAAGTAATTTGAGATAGGCTCATCGAATATACACACCTTTTGTCTCACTGTTGCATCCAGTCTGTTGTTTTTTAAACCCAAAAAGCTGTTTACTAGAGGCAGGACTGGGATAATTGTACATAGTAAAAGCAGGTACAGTATCTTTCTTTCAGGCTGTTTTGAACTCTCTGGAGGAAAAGCCCCTATTGTTTGCCTCCAACATTTGCTGTTCAACCCTGTGCTGAGAACGTTGGAATACTGTATAGAGTCTAGACCAGTGGTTCCCAAACTAGGGGTCGGGACCCCCGAGGGGGTCGCATAGCGGTTTCTGGGGGTTTGCGGGATGTTGGCTGGATGGTCACACCCAAGATGGCGGCTCAGTCCTCCTCCCTCCACATTACAGAGAAAAAAGTGTCTGATGCTCTCTTGGGGCTTGTTTGCTCACCTTGTGTTACTTTCTGCTTACCTTTTAGCATCTCTGTTAATATTAGCTCACTCCTCCCCCCGCCCAAATGGGACTCCTTATAAGTACAACTTTTTAAAATGTGATGTATTTTAAAAAGTGTGACATATTAAACAGTGTAACTTGTTAAAAACAATGACATCACTTCCTGCTTACTGACGTCACTTCCGGTTCTAGGTCTTAGGGGGGTCCCGACAGATTGCCCTTCTACAAAAGGTGGTCCTGGTACTAAAAAGGTTGAGAACCACTGAGAACCACTATGTTCTGAATTCATCAAGCACTGTTATGCCATAACTTCTGTTCATTTCTATGGTAGTTGCAGATATAGTGTATTCATTCATAGATAATGTGCCTGTTTTGGTTATTGTACTAGTAAAATGCCTGAAATTAAGATGCGTGGGAGCGGGGAAGATTGCATAGAAATAGCTGTACATTTCAGGGACCCTTGAAAGCACAGTATGTGTCTGTGCTGTTGTGAGGTTGGACAAGCTATAAAAAACTTCTTAAAAATGTATAGTAAGGCTGTAGAGAAGAGTCGGCCACATTACTTTTTTTCTTGCTCTCATATGGAGTTCCCAGATTTGAAGGTAGTAAAATTCCTATTTCTCTGTGATTTCAGCTGCTGATTTTCTCACTGGCAGCCTCTCTTTGAAAGCTGCTGGAATTTTTAAATTTATTTTTGGCACCATTTTCTTTTTTTAGGTACTTGTAAGTATTTTCTTTCTTTTTTTAAAGCCGTACTCCTTCCCACTGCCGCTGCTTTCCACCTCGGGTTTTCTCCCTGCCATTTGCTTGCCATTTTCCCCCTAGGCCATAATCCCGTGGCCGCTTGCCACCATTCATCCCCTAGACCATGATTCCACGGCCGCTTGCCGCTGCTTGCCCCCATACCCGTCCGGCCTGCTGCGTTGCGGCCGTCCGAGACAGCCGCCACCACTTGCTGCCGCTCACCCCCAATACCCGGCCGGCGTGCTGCGTCCTCCACGGCTGGACTGAATAGAAATGGCTTGCGCGAGCCATGCACATGTGCACAATGCCTGGAGATCTTATGTGCTTGTGCAAGGCTCGCGCAATCACGCGAGCCAGTTCTATTCAGACCAGCTGTGGAGGACACAGCAGGTCGGCTGGAAAAGTCTCGGATTCTCCGGGACAGTCTCGATTTCCGGGGCACTGGGCCTGACCGGCTGGGATGGGCCTCCAAAACCGGGACTGTCCCGGAAAATCTGGGACAAATGGTAAGCCTAGCAGTGAGCCAAGTACAGTATAGCTTCAGAAAAGTTATTTTAGAAATAGGCTTCATTTTCAGGGGAAGGTATTATACTGACTTCACAGTTCTAAATTCTATGATTTACAGCGCAATCTGTTGTTCAGACTAGTGTATTCTAATCATTACTTGTGCTGAGGACATGGTGTATGTAAACAGTTAACAGGGTGCATATATTCCTTTATAGAGAAATACAATGTATATGCTCTGTTACTTTTCACTGTCCTGCTCCTTCTACAATCCTAAATTAATTATTTTATGGAAATATTCCAGGGAAATATTTATATATTTGGAGTGTCCTTGTATTTGGAATGAAGCAAAGCAGTTGTTTGTGAACCAGAGAATCTAGTTTCATAAAGATGGAGAGGGTTTCTCCAGAAATCGTGTAAGCTAGAAAACTATGGACACTCCACTGTCCTTTGGGCCATAACCACCTTTGGTAAATATGAAATATTTAGTTTGCCAGAGTTCTTGTTGCAATATGGTGAATGGGTCAGTTTGTATCCCTGCAGTTTGAGAAGGAAGTTGAGGAAGTTAATGCTTTTGAATCAAATGTTTATCCTTGAGGATATAGGGTGTTTTGGTTAAATTTAAAGAACACTAAGATGAACTATGTAATGAATAGATTATTTATTGAGTGTTGCATTTATGTGAATAGAAAGTTATACATAGGTTGAGTCGAAACAAGGCTGCTGGAAAACAACATGAGGAGGCTGGTTCATGGTACAGCTCTAGCTTTGACATGTTCTGTATGTTGTTGTGAAGCATGTTTTAAGTTCATCACACAGTATTTCCAAAGTGTATAGTACTCAGTTTGCATGCACAAAATGGGCTTGAACTCAAGCAGGTTTACTTACGGTAATCTCAGTGATGCCAGTGAGTCTTGCTTAGTGAGTCTTGCATGCTTAGGATTGTGACCTTAATGTTCTAAAATGAGCAATACAGCAACAGCGGATGTTTGGCAGGTTTAGTCCAACAACATTAACAGAAAGCATAGCATAAATAGTACAGTCCATATGTTAGTGTAATAAAAAAGTTGGCAACTGTCTGAATATTTTTACAAATATTTTTCTGTCAACTTTCCAGTGTTCTGTTACACTCTAGCACGATCAAGAAACAGAACACAGGGTGGGGAGCTATATGGAGAGGATCAGGTTCGATTCTCAGCGAGTTTGGTTTCTGGCGTTAACAGAGGAAAGAAGTAGGTTTAGACCCCCACCCTATGTATACTCTGTCACTTTCTCGCACAGCATGGCAGCACCTAAGGTGAAAGGTGCAGGGCTGCACTTGAGAACAGTGTTAACACTCATGCGCCACTCCTTACACTGGGGAGTAGGCCCAAGCTGCTTGGGATCGTTCAGGAAATGTGTCTCTGTGTTGATGCACCAGGACTGCCACTAGCCCATACGACACCTTTGTGCAAATTAGAAAAAGGTGCCCCTTCCTCCCTGCCAGGAGTGACGTTCTGTTGGCATTCCTCCTCCTTCTGATGTGAATGGCACCTGCTTACATGTGGTGCTCTTGTGCACATGGCAGCCCTGCACTGCACCCTGGGACAATGCCCCACACAACCAACTAACCATCGATCTATTGTCAGGCCATTTCTTTCCACTATAAAAATACTGTATTTATCAAAATGTTAACTTGGGCAGTATGCATTTTTGTTTTGACCGCTAAATACTACTTCTGCCTGCTACGCACCAATTGTATTCATATTGCTTCCGTAACATTCAGCAAAGGGGTACTGCAGTTCCCAGTCTAATTTGTGTTGTTGTTGTTGTTGTTCAGTCGTTAAGTCGTGTCCGACCCTTTGTGATCCCATGAACCACATCCCGCCAGGCCTTCCTGTCCACTATCTTCCTGAGTTCGCTCATTTTCCTGTTCGTTGCATCGGTGATGCTGTCTAACCATCTCATCCTTTGCCTTCCCCTTCTCCTTTTGCCTTCAATCTTTCCCAGCATCAGAGTCTTCTCCAGAGAGTCCTCTCTTCGCATTAGGTGGCCAAAATATTTGAGCTTCAGCCTCAGTACCTGTCCTTCCAGTAAAACAATCTTATTGAATGTGTCGGTTCTAGAGAAAATAGGAATAGGATTGCAATTTGTATTCATGGTACTTGTGGTAAAGTGCTGCGTAAAGAGGAGCTGTTCTGCATATGCTTTACAACTGTAAACAAGGCATGGTTTCATAATGCAATTTGCAACCATAATGCCTGTTCATAAGCTAGAAAACCTGGGGCAGGAAAACAAAAATGAACAATTTTTACAGGCAGAAAACGGTGGAATTCCGTGCCATTTTGCTACAGCAAGATAATCATATCTAATTATGCTACTTGTTAGGGTTTTTGTTTTCAGAAACGAGATGGGTTCAGTTGTATTGTGTATCCATTGTGTAAGATCTACTTCAGATATTATACAGTACTTACAGCACAATCTGACTTAACTTTTGTGCCGGTGTAACCAGCGGGTGGCGCAGTGGGTTAAACCGCTGAACCATGAGCTGTCGATCAAAAGGTCGACGGGGTGAGACCTCGTTGCTTGGCCAGCTCCTGCCAACCTAGCAGTTCCAAAGCATGTTAATGCGAGTAGATAAATAGGTACTGCTTGCGGGAAGGTAAACAGCGCTCTGTGTTGCAGCCGCATGCTACGCGCTGCGGCAAGGAGAGTCATGCCGGCCACATGACCACGGAGCCGTCTTCGGACAACGCTGGCTCTTCGGCTTTGAAATGGGGATGAGCACCACACCCTAGAGTTGGACACGACTGGACTTAATTGTCAGGTGTCACCTTTACCTTTAACCAGTGGCGCAGCGAGAACAGGAGGCCCTAGAACGCAAAAGGGATTCAAATCCCCTCCAAAAGAAGAATTCAAAGGGGATTTGAATCCCTTTTCCATTCTGGGGCCTCCCGTTCTCGCTGCGCCGCTGGTTACACCAGCACAAAAGTTAAGTTGGATTGCGCTGTTAGGTGGAAATCCTATGTGCACTTACCTGGGAGTAAGCACCACTGGACATAGTGGGACTTACTTCTGAGTAACCATATAGGATTGCATTGTTAAAGTGTGTTTGGAAAATCAGTAAAGCAAAACATGAGGAAATGTTCGTCTTTTTAACAAGTTATATAGTATTTCAGTAAGGTATATTCAGTCAATAAGATCCATTCATCTAGGCTGACAGTCAAATTTTAAATCGAAAGGAATCTGAGAAACCTCATGCCCTTGACATCTAATATTGACAAGATTAACAAAGCAGTCATTTTATGTTCCTAAAGCAGGAAAACGTCATCCAGAAATAGCAAACTGAAATGTTTTCAGTTTGAAATATTTTTAAAATAAAAACGTACCAGTATCATTTAGATGAGCAAAAGTGATATTTCCTTACTTCATGTAGGATCCCCCAAAATTCTCAAATTACTCTCCCTAAAACTGGACTTATCTACATACACTATGACGTTGTACCTCAATTTTCAGGAACTGACTTTGAATAGCATGTCATTTTCAGCTGAGAGAAGTCCCCTCCCTATGCAGAGTGAGTGTATGTACACTAGTACTGTACATTCTAATCCTCAGCTGTCCTTTAACCTTTTGTCACTTGATTTGATTCTGTATTTGCTTTTCTTCTCACTTAAGTTGGGGCACGTGCTGCACTATTCCTAAAGTTTTAAAGGACACACAGATAGCACAGCAAGTTAATTTGGTAATTCCATAAGCATTGTATTTCCAATAATTCAAATGTACATCCCTCTTGTGCAAAGGTTGTGGACTTCGAACACGTCAGTAACCCTATATGCCTAAACAGAGATACTTCAGATAGATTAGATTGGGGATTCGTGGTCATAAGAGCCTGTTGATGAAGGTATTAAATTTGCAGCCTTGACCAGTGCTCAGTCATTGGAGCTTTCAAGGCACTTCGTAAGATGAGTAACAGTATATTTTTGTAAACAGTAATGCTTTATAGCTGGCTTACTTTGAGCAGCAACTGGCCAGACTGGTAGTGAATGAAGCAACTCTAATGTACAGTACATTTTGTGCTTCTAGCATTTTGTTTGTTTGTTTAAGAAATTTATATCCTGCCTTTCCCCATCTATGCTCAAGGCAGCTAACAATATTAAAAAAATACAATAGCTATAAATACAATAAATCAATAATAAAACTACAACAATAAAAACGGGTAAAAACGCTAAAATATACAAAACATCAAAGCATAAAAGGTAAAGGTATCCCCTGACACTTAAGTCCAGTCGTGTCCGAATAATCCACAGTGCATAAAACCCCCAAATAAAGCAACCAAAGCTATTTTGTATTTGAAATTAAATTTGAGCTATCACGTCAGTCCAAGATATTCCAAGCTTTCCCCAGAAACCTCATAATCTTTTTACTCCTCTTCTTGTAAATAACATCTAAAATAAAAAATGTTTGAAGCACATACAAACCAATGAGTGTAAGCAAGCAATCTAATAATACCCCCAAGATGGGTGGTGGTGGTTTTAAAATTGCATTTGGAAAAACAGCCAAACTGCAGCAGTTCCCTCTTTAGCAGATAAAAACTATTCTCTTCTAAATTGTATTAAAAACATTAACAGGACCGCCTCCTTCCTTTATAATCCGACCTGTACTCTGAGGTCATCAGGGGCCCCCCTGTTAACTGTGGCGCCATTGACGGAGGTGAAGGGGATGGCGGCGCGGAATAGGGCCTTCTCGGCAGTGGCGCCCCAATTATGGAATTCCCTCCCCCTGGAATTAAGAACAGCTCCCTCCTTAGAGACCTTTCGGCGGGGTCTTAAGACATTTTTATTCAGGTTGGCATTCGATGTCTGACATGGTGGGCTGGCTTTTTAACAAATGGCTTTTAACATATGTAAATATAGGTGACCCACTGGGGCTGTTTGTTTTAATTGTTTTAATTACTTTTGTTTAATCATTTTTAATGTACATATGTATTAATGTTTTTATCTGTAAGCCGCCTTGATTGCCCTTGTTGGGAGAAAGGCGGGGTAGAAATTATTTAAATAAATAAATTATTGAATCGATGTGATAAATACAGCTGGGCCCCTCGTATCCACGACTTCAGCATCCGCAGATTTGTTTCACTATGGATGCTTCGCAGGTATTGAAAACGTTTTAAAATGAAAAAAATTAAAGTCTTCTGAGTCGAGCAACTTCCCTCTCCCAAGTTTGCCCCAGAATGCATTGTAACGCATTCTGGAGCTATCCTGCAAAAGGGAGTCACGCGACCCAGAAGAAGCTTCCGGAGCTCGATTTCAGCTTGTAGGAGGAAGAACTCAACTGCTTTTTAACCTTTTTTTCTTTTAAAAACATTTTCAGGTTGGCCTTTGTATCTGCGATAGCAAAGTTCACTATCTGCAGATTTCAGTATCCGCTGGGGTTCTGGGTACAAAACCCCTGAGGATACTGAGGATCCAACTGTATAGGTATAACATCGTTTTTGGTTCATTGGAATGTCAGGAAATAAAGATTGGTGCAGTTGGCCTGTATCGTACACAAGGGTTATGTTTCGAGGTCACAAAAAATAAAGACAAAACCGCATATAGTCAAAACTGCCTTAAATTCAAAAAATATGTACTGTATCTTTAAGAACATAAATCGCAGTACAAGAGACATGCAGGAACTCACTAAAGGAAGAGCAGCTTCATTCTCCCATTTTAGCGTTGCTCCAGGGCATATACTGGAGTAAGTGGAATGGCAGGGTGGAATTGCCTGCATTATTCAAATTGTTGTTTGTGGTTTGTTTTTGTTTTTTTGCCGAGTGCGTATACTTGAATTCGCACAAGTAAAGTGCATGTAAGATGAGGGCTAATGGTATTCTTGTCTCTGTTGGAAATTCCCAGTTTCGGGGGGGGGGATGCTGGGGTTCACCTCAGCCAGGACGCACACATGGATCTAGAAGTCGTTCCAGTTTTGATGTGTGGTGGCCCCCCTCTTCTTAGTTGGTTCTCACTATGCACTCACTTAGGACTACTTTAATCCATTCTTCATATGTTTGAAGTATTGAAAATAGATGCTGAGGCTCAGTCCAGTTTAAGTCATGTCCTTGATTTCTACTTATCTCACCCTCTGCTTCTCTGTGTTGCCTGTCCATGTGCTACTTTTTTCCCTGAAGTTGGCGTTAAATGGAAGTGCTGGTAAGAATGATGGTAAGAAAAGTCAAACAGTACTTTTCTGAATTGTGAACTTCTGTGCTGCATGTACTATGAGCACTACCATGCATTTTAACATGGGTCAGCCATCGTTTGAAACTGTTGGTGTGCGTGCCTGCACAACATTTGCATGGTGTTGTAAATATGTTGCCTGTCATGTGTGAACTGGTAACCACTGCAAGCAGTAGGTGTAGGATAATAGCAGTAGATGATGTGAGCAGTCCTATCAGATCATGTAAGTGAGTAACACTGGAATTAACTGTTTGAACCAGCAAACATCCTGCATTTTCCACAGTGGAATTGTCTAACCTCTCTCTCTCTCTCTCTCTCTCTCTCTCTCTCTCTCTCTCTCTCTCTCTGTGGCATTGTGCATACATTTTAAAAAGCTCACTTTTAAAATTGTCAAATTGTTTTTAAGAAACGTGGTTGTCAAATGAAGCTTGTAAATCGTTTTAGGAAAAACAAAAAGATTTTCGAAGTAGTTTAAAAATAGCCATAGGAAGTGAATGCTTGAATGAAATGCCTTTCTGTAAGGAATAACTCAGTAGATAATAATTTAGTGGAAAAGTGTTTACTGTATATATTAACATCTGAAAGTTTTTTGGGAAGCCAATATGTCCCAGTTGGGTGTCTGGAAAACAAACTAGACAGACAGTTCTATCATATTTTCTGTCTAGTGTCAACGATTACGTTACCATTCAATTGCATTTAAACCATAAGGAAGAATGTTTTTTTTTCTTTACATCACTAGTGGCACAATCCTAATTACCTCCTGCGCCAGCACAGCGCATGCTGCGCTGGTGCTGGCCATCGCAAAGACGTCGTAAAGCGTTTTGTGACAGCATAGCACTTGCTGGCCTTGCGCGGAGTCCCACACCGGCCCACGCGCACTGGCAGAAGGAGCAGTGCAGGCTGGTGACGATGAATTCCATGCCAAGTGGCGTGAGGGCAGAGTGGGGTGTCGGGAAGGCAGGGAGGGGGTTAACGAACAGTTAACTCCCCTCACTGCCTACAGGATGGGGGATGGGAGGCGACGGGCGGGGGTGGGTGTGTGGATTGGACCTAGAAGGGGGTAGTATCACACACTGCATTCTATCCCCTTGGGCCTGATCTGCCGACATCTATTGAGCTTGTACAGGACCAAGTTGTGCCATAGCGGCTGCTGGGGCTTATCCTGGGGCAATGGACATCTCCAGCATTTGTTATTCCTGCGCAGGATGCAGCATAGCCCATGCTGACCCCAGTGCATCCCGCCGGAAGTGAGGTGAGATTGGGCTGTAAGTGAAAGATGTAGTATTCATAGTATACTAGGAATATTTCTGATGGTATATTTACAACAAATTAACAATTAAATTTTCTGCCTCATTAACAATGAATCGTTTGCATTTTGCACAGGTGTGTCTCCATTGCCTTCAATGCATTTGGATTTAACAGACTTTTGGCATTAATGGTAGCCTCTTCCCCCATTAGTCTGCTAAATTGTGGGCTCATTGTACACAATACTGTATAAACTAAATAATGCTATTTAGCAAAAGTCCAGCTAAAGTCATCTTACTCCGCTAAATTAGTTTTTAGGCTGTAATTTCAAATGCATCCCTCAAAAAACAAGCTTCACAGAATAGAGTAAGATCTGCCTATGAGCAGCCCTGTACAGGCCTGCACTGTAAGTTTCCAAATTTTAATGTAATAAACCATCCCACTCAGTCAAGGAAAATAATCAAATTTACAGTAACCAGACTTGTTTGGCTCTATAAGAACTAATTCATGAAGACAGAAAAAGATTCTCCTGAATATAAAAAATATTATTTAAAAAAAATGCCTAAAAACAAAAATTATTCTACAAAATTGATGAGAACTAGTACAGGTTGATTACCCACTTATCTGGACATAAGGTCCCTTATCCCAGACTTTATCCCAGACTATTGACAATGAGAATACTAAATAAGAATAGCAATGAGAATACTAAAAATATCACATATAAATATATCCATTTCCTACTCTCCAACAGAACCCGGAATGACACCTAATCCACGTTATGGAACCTCCCACTGTCTCAGTACCCTAACTAGATTATGCCGAATAGAATACTTTGACATCAAAAGACAGGATACTCCTGATGTCAAAGTATTCTGTGCAATTAAGAACATAAGAACATAAGAAGAGCCCTGCTGGATCAGGCCAAAAGCCCATCTAGTCCAGCTTCCTGTGTCACACAGTGGCCCCACCAGATGCCTCAGGGAGCACACGAGACAACAAGATACCTGTGTCCAGTCGCCACTCCCTTGCACTTGGCACAGAGAAAACCCACTTCTAAAAACCAGGAGGTTGCTTATGGCTTGTAACCTGTGATGGTCTTTTCCTCCATGAATTTGTCCATGAATTCTGGGGCTTTCTCAGCTTTCTCAGCCATGAAAGCTTTCGAACAAAATTAAAGTCAAAGTATTCTATTCGGCATAATGTACTGAGACAGTGGGAGGATCCATAACGTGGATTAGGTGTCATTCCGGGTTCTGTTGGAGAGTAGGAAATATTTATATGTGATATTTTTAGTATTCTCATTGCTGTATGCCCTACCATTTACAGTTGGTTATACATTGTTGTTTCCTGGGATCAGTCTATTTCGTTTCCTCTTTTATTTTGCATTTCTCATGTTATGTATGAACATATTTACTGGTTTTTTAACAGATCATCTCTTTAGATGTTTTAACGTCCGCTGCAATGTTTTTAATAGGTTGTCCCCCTGTGTGTGGTTTTAACTTTCTCATCACAATTCTCTGCAAGTCTTTTTACATTGCTGGTTTTCCAATGGCCTGTGCTGTTTTAGTCATGCAGAGGCCCGTGCTGTTTTAGTCATGCAGATTTTATGTGTGTTGTACGAGGTGAGTGGTTTAGCGCTCCTTCCTAGTGCTTGCAAGCTGCGGCTTTCTCAGCATTGTGTCTTGATCAGCTGTTAATGATTGCCTTCAGTTAGACAGTAGAGGGGTTTACATCCGGTCATGACTCCCTGGTCTTTAAAGTTGTCTTAAATGGCGTTATGGGGGATTTCTGATGATGCCATGAGTGTACGTGTGCGAAACATCAAGATATGTTTTAACATCTGTAAAGTTTATTTATTGAAATAAATTGTTTTTGAATACGACGGAGTTTCCCGGCAACATGCGAATTTTTAATTCGATAATCTGGTCACGTCGTGACAATCTACAAAAATATCTCATTATATTTATGCAAATAGTCTGGATTTCAGATCTGTCTGGATTTTAGACAACTTCCCATCCCAAGCAATCCGGATAAGGGATACTCAACCCTAAGGTAAAGAAAGTAATAAAAAGGGAAACCAGTTATGACAAAACATCTGAAAGGGGGGGGACTAAAAATAAAATAAAACCATAAGGGATTTTTTAAAAAGGGAAATAGAAATGTTTTCACAATATTAGAAAAACCAGGGAAGTCCCAGGCAAAACCTCAGCAGCAAAAAAACAGAGAAAAATTAAATATAGAGGAATTGATGAAAAAAGTCTGCTTTCCTTCTGGGCATATAATTTTTATATCCTTCATAAAACTTTTCATGCTCCACTCCATTTAACGTGTCCCTCTTCTTCACATTTAGAATTTACAGTTTTCCTATTGTGCATGTAACATGAACATGCACAATATGTTTCAGCACATGGCCCAGCTAGACAGAACTTGACTTCAATTAAGTTTCCCTTTTTTTTAAGTACCATTTTAAGAGTATTGACTGTCCGGTTTTCTTTGAATGCTTAATTTGAGCAGCTGATTGTGTGGTTTCCAGATACCAAAAGTCCTCTTTTTTTTTTGTGATCCCATTGTTTTCAGAGGAAGCCATTTTTCCACAGTTAACTGAAATAGTTTTAAATATACATACCGTACTGCATTTCTTCCTAAGAGGAAAAAAAAAGCTGAGTAAACCTCTAGTTTTTTTTTTTTTTTTACTGTAAGGGATTTTCGGGGTAATTCTGAAAACGGTATATGTGATTTTGTCTTTAGGCGCTGACTCTGGAATGTAACCCTTGCGTAAGATGCAGGCCGACTGTACATTTCAAGCTGATAATGTCTATTCATTATGATTCCTGCATTTTCTTGCCTTCTCTAGTGTGTAGGTCAATTAAGAAGTGTATTGTCCAGTAAAGTAGTAGAGACTTTTGAGCAGTAGCTGACTGTAGAGATGGCTGTTGTATTTGTCTGAATCCTTTAGAGCAGTGATCTTCAACCTTGGGGTCACGACAGTGTGTTTTTCCCTTAAGGAAGGGAGTGGCGACTTGGCTGCGAAGTCAGGACAGCAGTGACAGCACAGGAAAAAGTGTTTTTCAGCCTTACTTGGGGGTGTGGGGAATCTGCAGACCCCTCTGCAGGCCTCCCCGCACCTCAAAACACATCCAGTTCGCGATTGTGACCCACTTCTGGACGTGGGTTGCGACCGTGATCTGGATGCATTTTGAGGGCGGGGAGGCCTGTAGAAGGGACCTCAGGCTCCCCGTACCTCCTGGAGGCCCAGCAAGGCCACCAGGTAGGGCTGAAAAACGTATTTCCCCTGGTGGCGGCCCGATTCCAGAAGTGCCGTCGCTGCCATCCCTGCCAAATTGCAAAGACGTACAGTGATCTTTACCTTCAGGTGAAGGTTGAAGATCACTGCTTTATAGTAATCTTTGGAACAAAAACATCCCAGTCAAGGGACCCTCCTGCACCCAATACTTACTGCTATAATATGGTACTCTCTCCAGGCAAGTGACTGAAAACTGGAAAGAGTCTGTGCTATCTATTTCCAGTTTTCACTATTGGTGACTCTGTGTAGCATTCTTACCTCGATTAATGTTCTTATTGACAGCTGCCCAAGGAACTTTGCCCGCCAAGCCTTCTTGAAATGATTCATGTATGCAGATGCAGAATGTTTAACTACTAAGTACTATGTTTCTAGCTGCATTTTATTTAACTGTGTTCTTGTATCATGAGCAGGTTGGTCATACAGAGACAGTGGTACAAGGGGAAGGAGTCTTGGTGGATCTGATGTGGCTCATGGGTTGTTTTTCTGCAAACCTGTCCTTTGTTTCCCTTTTTTTCTACATAGGCCATCTCTCGTTGCTATTTATAGATAACATTATGGTTTGTATATAATATATTGCATCAGAACTGGCTGTGAGATGTGTGTTTAACACACACACACTCACACATCTGTGCAGTAGTTACCGGTAGCGTATTCAAAGCGGATATGGAAGGTAGTTCACATTATGCATATTAGTGTGGAATAAGATCAGTGAGGCTTTTGTTTCCCTGTTGCTGCTGAATCCCCTTTGGTTAAGCAACGCACCTTTTAGGCAAAATAGCTCTTTCCCTGCCACTTCCCTTTTCTTCCCTTTTGAGTTCTGATGTTGAACTCAAATTGATCATTTTAAATCTAGCATGGCTCATTCCAGTTTCTGCTTTTGCTTAGCTAAAGGCTCATGGAGGCCAAGGATTAACACTAAATTTATGAATGCCCTGTGTCTCTATCCGTTCTTAAACATATTCCCTCCCCACTTAGACAAATTCTCTCTCTTTATACACAGATCTTGCTCTGAGTTGAGACTCTAGAGGTTTTTGTACACTATGTTTTGATTGCAAGGAGCAATTTCAGCAGCACCCATTCAGGAGCAGTAGGATCATGGTATTCTATTCAGACTAGCAGCTTCCTGATGGAAGTTGTTGGACCAGAGAAAAACAAATTATTGTTGGACCAGTTACAATAATCCCTGTAGGATCACTGGAAGCTCAGTCTTGGCTGAGGAGTGCTGAACCTGTGTTCCCTCTGCTCCAGTCCCAGCGGCATTGCCGAAAAGGGCAGAATGGGTTGCACAGTAGTCCAAACTTGGTTATACTTGGGTATTGTCAGGACTGCTGAAACCATAATAATAATACTTGGTATATATGTAGCACTTGAGAATATTCAAAGTACGTCATATTAATTATTTTGTTACAGAAATTTACAATCACTCTGGAAGGTAGGTGCATATACAGTATTATTCTCCACATTGCATATGGTATGGGGGACTGAGGCTGACATAGTAGCTTGCCTAACACCACCTGGTAAGTTCATGACAAAGCCAAGAATTGAATCGGGGGCTTTGGATTTGTAGCTCAGTCTAACTGCGTCTACTACACCATGGATGCTGAATGGCACAGGAAAAATTAGTTTCAGCTCACAATTTGCAAATTTAACATCTACGGAATGAAGAGCAAATGCCAACTTAATGATACTTAAAATCAAACTATACAGTAAGCAATTCGTACAGCAGAGCAACAGATGCATGACAATGAGTATGGGATAAATGATAAATGGATAAAGAAGATGAACAATAGAAAAAATAATGAAACATTCAGCACTGATGAACAAGATGTGAAACATGAAAGTCTCCAAATGGTCACTTTTGTGACATTTTGGACTAGTTAGTTATTTGCTAATTGGCTGAAAATAAAATGCTTATATGGAAAATATACGGTATTTCCTCAGTCTTTTGACAAGAAATAGACACAGGTTTATCTCTGGTACATGTGTTTTTGTTTTCATTAGATTCTTTCTTGCTTTGGCTAAGACCCAAGTGCTAAACTTTTACTGCAGGTACGGTATATGGAAAATGCCCATCATGATAATTGCAGAGTGGCTGCAAACAAGTTACCGTATTTTACGCTCCATAGGACGCATCGGTCCATAGGACGCATGCATCCTATGGAACATAAAATAGAGAAAAAAAGGTTTTCACTTACCTGGGCTTGGGGGCGCTTTGGGGAGGCCTGTGGGGGCTTTGGGGAGGCCTGCGCGAGCCTCTGCAGGCCTCCCCGGTCTTCAGTTCGGCCGAAAACAGCGATTTCGTGTTTTGTGTTTCTTTCTCACCAATTTTCGCTATCAAGTAAGAAGCCTTTGGATTCCACTGTAGTCAAATTATACAAATTTTAGGGAAGGGGAAGGGAGATCAGGTTTCTCCTGGGTGGCTTCTGCTGAAGGGGACTCAGAAAAACGTTATTTGTCTATATCCTATGCACACTTATGTGGAAGTAAAGCCCATATTGACCACAATGGAACTTACTTCTGAGTAAGCGTACATATGCTTGGTCTGCACGTCTTTCAGCGTCACAAGGTTCTCTTTGTCCCATTGTAGCCAAGCCCACTGCAAAAGCCTTACCACGGGTAAATTCTCGTTGAGTTTGAAATTGTGCGCTAATGTATGTGCGTGCGAGAGAGAGAGAGAGAGAGAGGTGAGCTCCTAGCTCCTATCTGCTTCTGCAGTTTTCCCATCCCCCTCCTCATCACCTTTGCAGACCACACAGGCCGTTCTACCCTGCTCCTCCGCCCTTGGAGGCAGCGCCGAAGTGAGTTTCCCCAGGGCAGGGATGGGGGGAGGGACTCCATTTCCGAACCAAACCGGAAATGGCCGAAAATAGCCGTTTTCGGCCGAACTGAAGATCGTGGAGGCCTGCGCAAGCCTCTGCAGGCCTCCCCGAAGCGCCCCCGAAGCGTTTTTTTTCTTTAGGCTTCGCACCATAGGACGCACACTTTTCCCCCCTATGTTTTTTGGGGAAAAAAGTGCATCTTATAGTGCGTAAAATACGGTAACTTTTTCTTAACCTAATAAACTTTATGGGATGGTTGTGAAGATAAATGAACTATGAGTTTTGTAGCACTTTGTGCACTGAAAAGTAATACAAAAATGATGATGATTTCTTTTGGAGTATCTCTCTTCCATATTTTATCTTGTCTCTTGCCTTTAGATTTAGATTGCTTAGGAGGTCATACAGTAAGTTCTCATATACCCCAATATTAATGCCTGTGGACCACGGTTCAATTACTGGCACTCTAGTAAAAAGCATCACTAAATCTGTCCTGAATTTGTTTACAAGCACCTTCATTCTTTTTTCTCTCAAAGCAAATTGATTGATTGCTTTGCTGAAGTATTCAGTTATCCTTGGGGGGGGGGTTCTGGGGAGTGTGAGAGAGTGAATAATTAGTGGGTGCAGGGTTTGGAAGAACAAAAATCTTGGAGGTTTTTGTGGCGTAAGTCAACTGATTGGTATTTCTATAAATACTATGGTTGATATTGACACAGCAGTGAAAATTGAGCAGAATGTGCTACAGGGCAGCAACCTACTTCATGTTCTGTTTTCAAAGTGCAGTATGGTGTTTTCATTGCTGCCACCACAATAGGTCAGATAATTGTGTGTATTGATTGCCTGGTTTTATGTACTTGTGGCATCCTGCTCTCCAGCTTCCCCAAATAAAAATCCTTGTACGTCGGGCATTACAAGCTAGATATGCTTTCCTACACACACATGTTCATATAGCAAAAAGCAAACAAAAAAACAACCCTGACGTTAGGCCTTGTGAACATTTTGCAGCAAAATTTATGGATGACTGTGTGGTTTGAATGAAACTGTGGTTTGTAGGTGCATGCTGCATAACTTGGTTGAAAGCCAAAATATTTCTAATGTGTGAAGTTTTCAAGAATGATGTACAGTCCATGAACGTTGTTCAGAATTGTCTCCTCTGATAGCTCTGCTAACATCCTCGGACATCCTTCCATTAAGCACATTGAAAGTGATACGTCAGCGGTTGTGGAGCTTTTAAAAATATTTCTGAATTAGATGGGCATTTAGATTCCTGGCCTATGTGGTCAACTCAATGCATGTATTAATAATTGAACTGTGCTCTTTCCAAGCACAGTGTACATGATGCTAGTCTGTCCTGAAGATCTTGTTTTTATGGGACTTTAAGTGGTGTAGTGTAATAGGAAGACAGTCCATCTTGCTGTTTCAAATAAACCTTGCTTTCTTGACACGTAATGTCCTTTTCAGATACTTCACAATGTGCACCATGTTAATGAACACCCAAATTGCATTTTGAGGAAACCAAGCATTAGTGTGCGCAAAAAAAAAAAAAGGCAAGAAAAACATTTTATCTCCCTGTTTTTGGAGCTAAACGTCTTGCTTGGGTTGGTATTCATTTGTGGCAAAGCACATTTGTATCATCCAAAATTACTGCCTCCTATTTTTGTCTATTCCCCCCATTTGTTTGTGTGCTAGAGTGGCTGGGGGCTTACTTTGTAGCAGATCAGAGCGGCTTTTTCTCTAAATTCTTTTCAAAGGTCAAAAGGAGCTTCAGAATTCCTCCTAGTCGTGTGGCTTCCTCTGGCAGCCACCATGTTCTCCCCCAGGCCCCACCTACAGTGCAATGTCTATCTGCATTCTGGGGGGGAGAGAGATGATAGCCACCAGAAGGAAGCCATGGGTAGAAACACCAATGCTCCTTTTTTGAACTTTGAAAAGAGTTTTAAAGAGCGAGGGGGGAAAGAAGCCTGCCACTCTGGTCTGCTACCAGATAAGCCCCCCTGTGTCCCTAGTGTGAAAATGAACACTAACTTAATGGCTCTGTTTGGCCCATTCAAGGCCCCCAGGCACTTCTTTTGATGTTAATGTATATTGGACCAAACAGACACAATTTGGTTCAGTTTACCAATGGTCAGAAAATGAGTGTACGCCCTTAAGTATCGGTAATTGTGTCTGTAGCCCAGTTGCTTTCACGGAATTATTTACAAAGCTATAGTGTTTACATTTGTAGACTGTCACGACGTGCCCAAATCTCCAAGTTACAAATCCACATATTTCCGGGTAAACTACGTCGTTAATAAAATACTTTTATTTACATAAGCCAGATGTTAAGAACACCTTTACGTTTCACCCCATTCATTAGGGGCATCATCAGAAGTTTGCTTACAACAATGGAGGAAACTCCTTTTTTTTTTTTTAAATACTCATACTTCCGGATCTAATTAGTACAGTGACAGAGCCCCGGATGTAACTGGCGTCAGCTGTCGACAGTAACACTCTTTCAATGCGATCTTTCTGATAAATTTTTTTTTTTGCAAAAAAAAAAAAAAATTTCCTCCAATGTTGTAAGCAAACTTCTGATGATGGCCCTAATGAATGGGGTGAAACGTAAAGTTGTTCTTAACATCTGGTTTATGTAAATAAAAGTATTTTATTAACGACGTAGTTTACCCGGAAATATGTGGATTTGTAACTCGGAGCTATAGTGTTTGTTTTTTTAAATCACCCTTCAAGTACTGGAAACCTACAGTGTTGTCTGTCAAAAGCATGATAAAAGTGAAATGCATTTCATCAGATCCATTGATCCAACCAGGCAACACATTCTTTTTCTCTTATTCATTTGAATGATTGTTCTAGAACCATGATGGCGAACTTATGACACGCGTGTCACAGGTGACAGGCGAGGCCATTTTGGGTGACACGCCAGTGTTTTTCCCAGGGCCCCGACACACCTTACATTTTCGCAAAAGTTTTACAAACTTGTCTTGAACATTTAGGGCAGAGGTTTTTGGAAGATCTCTTTTATTATCTATTAAAACTCACCAACAAAAAAGTCACTAATTGTTGTTAAATAAAATGCAATGTGTTCTATAGTTGTTCAGTTCATTTCAATTCAAAATTACTATTAAAAGTAGCAATAGTCGAAGTACTATTAAAAGTTGGGGGGTGGGAGCGACACACCAGCAGAGTCAAGTTAGGCATTTTCAAAAATTTTGACACACCAAGCCCAAATGGTTCGCCATTACTGTTCTAGGGAGAATCCACTTACTGTAAGCAACATGAACTGGGACAGGAGGAGCATTAATCTTCAATCAGACTCTAGGAATATTCCAGTGTTGTACAGCATTTTGATAAAGGAAATCTTGACTATCGCCACAGGGAACTCCACACAGTTTTGTATTTTTGCTATATAGACCACTCCTCATCCCAGCATGTGAATAGGACTACGGTATTTGTATTGGAAACTAAGCTGACAATTCCATTATTGTCAAGCTGCTGTTTTAGCATGTCCTATAACACGTTTTTGTGTTTTTTTGCAATGAAAATTCCAATGTGGTTCTCTGGCAGGCTGGCAAATGTAATGGATTTTTTTCATTCTGTAGTGTACAAAATATTGTTCTGTTTGTCTCTGTCCTACTCTGCCACTGCAGGCAAAAGAAACAAGCCTGATTTAAAGAAAGCAGGAACTTTTGTAGGAAAACTCACAGCATTTGGCAATGTAAGGCGCACACAAACGAACAATGTATTTGCATTTGGTAGCATGGCTCTGTCATTCGTGTGGAATATGTTTGTGCTATTTTTGGATACTCAGTTTTCAGTGTCTGAAAGCTGATGAATTGAGCCCCACCTACAATGTTTTAGTGGCCTTTGGAAGTTCTGGGCTGTTTGGAAGTTTTTCTGCGTTGATCATCATCAGGCACCAAAGATGGTTCTGAGCTCAAAACCAAGTATTGCTGGAATTGCTACCATGGGATACAGGTTGGCAGGCTGCAAAAACTTGCTGATTGTGTCAGGCAGTGCTCAAAATCCAGGACTACATTTGAAGGTCTGAAGCTGCAAGTTGTGCTAATGCTTCGTTTGCACAGTAAAGGGTACAATTATATTTGCATTCAGGAGAATCGGTAGGAAGGTCAACTTTTTTCCCTTCCCCTCTACAATATGTGGCTGCTTAGCTTGCTTCCTTCAGTCACTAGAAGTCACGGGTATGGGGTAACTTTGGAGCAATACATACTTTCAGAGTGTAGAATTAGTGCATTGTGATGCTATGGTCACAACTAGATGATATGTAAATTGCATGATTTGAATCCTCTGTCTGTGTTTTAAATGCAAATAGCAGCTGAAAAGGCTGCAGAGTTGGATCAGGTGGGGAGTGTTAAGTCTTTGCCTCCACAGTAGTCTCAGTTTGAATCCATTCACCTGAGCACTATTCTACCCCCGCCCGCAAAGAAGCTCAAATTGCCATTCAAAAAAGCTCACATTGACTCACATGGAAGCTTGTTTAATTGAAAATGGTACCCACAAAGAAGAATGGGAGACCTAGAACAGGACTGAGGACAGGAGCAAAGAGGTAAAGCTTCCCCTGCGCCTCACCACGGTTCTTCTGATCCAAGTCAGGGGCATGCTCGGCTGTCATTTGCACTTAAAAAATACGGCATGCAGGCTGTCAAATGTTCAAGCTACATATACCATATTTTTTCACTCCATAAGACGCACTCCACCACCACCCCCAAATAGGGGGGAATGTCTTTGCGTCTTATGGAGCGAATATTGTAAAAAAAAAAACCCTTTTACCATGTTGATATTTACCTGGCTGCCAAAAGCCATGTGCCCCTCCGGTGACCAGGTGGTGCTGTAACACAAGGCACAGCACCTCTTCCGCCTCTTCTCCGCTTGTGGTGTGTTGCTGTCAGAGGCGCCCACAGCTCCCACTCAGGTATTTCGGTAGGTAGAGCAGGAAGAGGACCATCAACTTTAGTACGCAGACAAATGCTGCCTCCTTTTCCCCCCACACACACGAGACTCTCTCACTCTCCACCTACCTCAACCTCGCCTCGCCTCCCTAGCAAGCGGGACACCGGATTCAACCACAAGTCGGCTCTGCCTTGTCTGTGATCTCAGCAGGGAGAGAAACGGAGGAGGAGGACACCTCCCCGGGCAAGGCAAAGCGCAGCCCTACCCAGTCCAGCTTGCCTGCCTGGGGCCTGGTGGCGTCTCCCCTCCCCTCCCCTGCTCTCTCTCGCTTTCTTTTTCTCCTCACAGGCACTTCCTGCGCGGGGCCGGTCAGCAGGGCCCAGTTGGCCGGAGCGGGGTTACTGCTGCCGCCACTTTTGCATATGAATATGGGGTGGAGTTAAAGGTACCGGATATGTGAGCCTGCACCTTGGTAACTCAGACTTTTGTCTTGGGGGGGGGTGGCGGCGAGAAGAAGCAAAACGGTTGGATGGATATGTGAGCCTGCACCTTCCCACCAGAAGAAAGGTACCAGAAAAGGCGAGGGAGGGTTCAGAATATTTTTGTTCTTGTTTTCTTCCTCTAAAACCTAAGTGTGTCTTGTGGTCAGGTGTGTCTTATGGCGCGAAACATGCTAATACTATAATCTAGTATAGTCCTCTGAATGCAGCTCATCATGGGGCCAGAGTGGAAATGGAGACAGAGGCTTACAAATAAAATGTATGGGGGAACTTAAATATGTAACTATAATTGCTTAAAGAAGTGTTGTACTATTTGTTAAAAGGGCTTAAAAATAATTGGTGGTGTTGGCTCTCATAAAAAAAAATCCAATTTCCTATTTTTAAAAATATTGCATATTTAAATGTTGCATTCCTGGGGCACAACTCGATCAAAGTTGAATATTTTAAAATCACCTTGACTCTCAGTGAGTTTTAAATATATGTTCAGGCCTCTTCCATTTGAAATCAGGTGATTTTAAACATACAGTACTCGACTCTGGCTGGATTGCATCCTATTTATTAAAATTTGGAATGCTGAAGATTTGGATCTTAAAACATCATGCATTGTTTGTGCTATTTAAGCCACGGTGTAGTCAGGAGAAGGTACATTTTTGTCTTTAGTGAATTGCTTGGTGCCTTTTCATTTCAATCATTATCTGTTTGTGTGCTGTTTCAAAAAATATTCCTGAGTGAGTGTAGTTAACAAAATTGGGGCTATTCTGGGGGCATATAATACATAGCAAGTACATTTTGAAAACCATTTGCAATCAGTGAGGCAGAAAGTGAGTTTTTTTAGAAACAACTAAGAATTGAGCATTTATCATATTAATTCTTTTTCATAAGCTGTTTTTTGGAAGGTGGCTCATCGAGGCCTTTAGTGTTCTAATTGCATAGAGCAAAGAGATGCTTTCATTTTAATCAGTCTGCATAGACACATCCACATCTGGTTTCATGGCGAATTTGTATAGTAGCATGGCTGCTAGCTAGTTTTGGCTGGAGTGGGTGGGAAGGAAGGGAGAGTTGCCACTGAGTATTGATTGCCCCGTGCTCGTAACTACAAGCGCAAGGGCTTTTTCTACTATGGCAGAAGTTCTGCCTTCTCTGAGTGCACACCTCAAACCAACTGTACATCCTCCAAATTCAATGCAGATTGCCTCTTTTTTTTTTTTTTTTTTTTTGCCACTTCCCCATGCTCCTGATGGGCTCTGTCTTGTTCTTTCTCAAGCTAGTTTCATGGTTTAACTGATTAAACATTGGTTTGGTATGTTTAATAAAACATCTTTGTAGTGTGTGTTACTCTTAAAAGCTGATGTGAGAAGGAGTTCTGTGGAGACCTTCAAACACAAGACCTCTATCCAAAATTGCTTCTGACTCCACGACCCTGAGCAGGAAGCAATTTTGGGTGGAGTCGGAGGTCTTGTGTACCCGACTCCACAGCCCTAGTGAGGAGGGGGGTGACATCATGACTGACACAAATCCAGCGAATCAGTGCCTTGCAAATCAGCTTCTGTTACAAATCGGAATATGAGGCTTCTCCCAACCTCAGTCAGGGCATGCACTCCAAATGTACATGCACTCCAAATGCAGGAAGTACACTTCCACGCCATACCTGTTGCTAAAATTATGTACGCCTGTTCTACTTTCACACTGAACTTTTGGCGTGCCTTTTGCGAAAGCAGAAGGTTAAGGAAATACTTTTTTCACTTTGAATCCCAAGGCAGGGGAAAGATTAAAGTAGAACACACACGGCTTTATTGCCAACCTTCCTTGTATTCTTCATATAATTTCAGAAGCCAATTAAAAGCAAAAAAGAGTGCCAGTTTGTGTCGGGGAACACCACCCTTTTTACCTTACGAAAGAAAGATTTTGTTCTGAATCTAACATCGTTGACCTCGGGAAGGTGAAGACTATTTTACACATGACCAGGCTGCCACCAACCCTAATTCATGGTGGGACTGGGCAGAACGAGGAGGTGGCAGCTTTTCCTATCCACAAGGCAGTCTCTCATGATGGTAGATGGTATGTTGTCTTCTCTGGCTCTGCATTCCTCACATGTTGTAAAATGAGAACTGCATAGGAACCGGGTCCTCGCATAGTAACTACTTCGATATGGGATGGTGAAGTCTGGGAAGCAGGCCTTCTGTAGCATAATTAGGAAGAGATTACAGTTGTAAAACTTGTATACTATCCTGGTACAGTTATTTTGTCCTTGGTCCGTGTCCTGTATGATGAGCATCTAAAAATAAAAGAGCGCAGGTGATGAACAAGGCATTTTCAAAAACTTCTTTTGAAAAAATGTGTTGGAATAATACAAATACAAACACTTCCATTACTGCTCTGCTGGCCACACAGAGGACGCCTCATGGTAACATGAGACTTGCCCAGGCTCAAGAATGAACTGCCAATCATGACTTTTCACTACGTACATATGTGGGGTGCGAGAAATGTGTTTAAGCAGTTTCCTTACCAGTTAGGAAGATATATCATGTGGAGGAAAATGAACCAATAGTATAGGAATCGCAATTATACTACTCACTTGGAGCTCTTCCCAGAACACTGCGCTGTTGATTCTCGAAAATAAACAGCATGTGTACACCAGTCACTGAAGTGCATTTAGAGATCCAGGAAGGGAGGGGGATGCAACAAGAAAAATGAATGGCTAGTGCCACGCAGAAACTTTTGCATATACTAGCTATTTAAAAGGAGCCATTTGGATATGTGTTCACCCTTATTCACCAGTCTTCATGGTTATTCACCAGTCCTCATGGTTAAATAACCCACAGTTTCCCTCTTTATTCCTGCAATTTTGTTTTTGCATGACTGAAAACACTAGAATTGCAAAGGGGGCCACTCCATGCAAACATACATGTGGCTATATTTTCAAAATAGCAGCCATATTGCTTTCTGTATGTCTAAATTGGATCAAAGTACAGTACTATTGTAAGGCCACTTAGGCCAGCGGGTTAAACCACTGAACCATAAGCTGTTGATCGAAAGGTCGGCAGTTCGATTCCCGCGACGGGGTGAGCGCTCGTTGCTTGGCCAGCTCCTGCCAACCTAGCAGTTCCAAAGCATGTCAATGCAAGTAGATAAATAGGTACCGCTTGCGGGAAGGTAAACAGCGCTCCGTGTTCCAGCCGCATACTACGCGCTGCGGCAAAGAGAGTCACGCCGGCCACATGACCACAGAGGTGTCTAGTGGACAACGCTGGCTCTTCGGCTTTGAAATGGCGCTGAGCACCACACCCTAGAGTCGGACACGACTAGACTTAATTGTCAGGGGATACCTTTACCTTAAAGTACTATAGTGAGGAACAAATCTCTTCCAATTGCTGTTGAGAGTGCTGCAGATCTTCTTTCAAAGTGTAGCTATTCCTGACAAAGAGTATGTGGGATAAATCTGGGTCTTGACTTGTCAGATCTTCAAGATGAGTCCAGCTTTATGCAGTTGTTCTGGAGTGTAGTAATAACTGTTTGCAATTTATCCTGGAAATAAAGTACACGAACCTCTGCCATATATTGTTCAACTATTGTTCAGCTTCTTTTATTTATTGAGTTGGCAATGAGATAAGCTAGAGTTCAGCCACCTGTGCATGTTGCCTTGTACATATGTGATCCTGTCAACATATGGTACAGATCAAGATCCTTGATGCTCTTATTCACTCCATGCATGTGTAGACAATACCCAGTTCACACAGAAGTGGTAAAAGTATGCCCTGGTTGTACCACTTGAGACTGCGGGGCTCAAATGATTAAATGTTTCTCCATAAAACATAAACGTCCCTGTGTATAGAAAATCTTTCTCTCTTCCACAGTGTATTCCCAACTCCTAATGGGGAATTCTCCTATACGTACATGGTTCCAGCTAGCCTGGAACAAGAGCCTTGAATGGAACAAGAGCTAAGGATGGACACTACTACCCTGAAACCTTCCATGGTGCTGATGGTGTCGTCTGAGCACTTTATTATTATAGTTTGTATGTGGGGTGAAGTTTCTGGAGAGCAAGAAAGTGAATTTTTGTTTCTTTTCTCCCTCTTAAAGTCTGCCCCATGTAAGAGGCTTTTTAACCTGAGGGAGATGTCTCTCCCCCCCCCCCCATGTGCATCCATTCAACCCTAATTGCCCCTCCTGGCCTTTAATAAAGAGGTCAAGCAAGCCAATTTCTTACCTTCAGTCCCCCCCCCCCCCCCGCTGATACTTGCAACAGGTTGTAGGTGTTGGAAGTCATTGTGCATAGGTTCTTTTGGTCAGGCTCTGTATTTAGAGGTGGTGGGTGAGTTTTTTTGGCCCTTCAATTTGCAAACTTATTCTGCATACATGGGGGGGGAGCCCTAGAAGATGCAGAAACCACTTATTTTGGGTGTCCCTGTTGTCCTCCCAGCTCTTAAGCATGTGACCACCCAAGTTTGGTATTTCAGGGGATGACGATGATGATGAAGGAACTTTCAGTCCAGTGAAAACTTTCAGTCCCCTCCTGTATTCTGAGGTAATGCAGCCCAAATGTAGGTTTCCCCAGACACTAGGCCAGGGGAGGGGAACCTCTGGCCCCCGGGGAGATTGCCGGGAGGCGGCCCAACCGGTCCCCGGAGGCTCCGCTGGGTCCGCGCGGAGCCTCCGGAGGCCGGGAGAGGGCCTCCGCACGTCCTCTCGGGCCGCCGGCTCGGCCCGTTCTGAGCAGGCCCTCGTCGGCGATTTTGCACATGCGTACAAGGCCGATGAGGGCAGCTTGCCCTCATCGGCCTTGTACGCATGTGCAAAATCGCCAACGAGGGCCTGCTCAGAACGGGCCAAGTCGGCGAGCGGGGAGGATGTGCAGGGGCCCTCTCCCGGCCTCCGGAGGCTTCGGACGGTGAGCATGGAGCCTCCGGAGGCCGATGGGGGGGCGGGGGGCCCTAAATTGAATAATTAATTTAAAAATGGCGGCCGGCCTCGTGGCCGGCCCGCAAACAAAATTTAAATATTTAAACGGCCCTCGGCGGGGAAAAGGTTCCCCACCCCTGCACTAGGCCAATGACTTCAGGTTTTCTTAGGAATGGAAGAACTGACATAACCCTTCAAAAGCAGGAGTGTGCTTAAAAAGCAGTTGGTTTATGAGAAACTGATTGTTCTCTCTAGCAGTCTGTGTGTGCTGTATAACTGACATGTTTACAGAGATCATTCATGTGGTATTGCAAGGCAGCAGGGCTTAATCTCATAACTTTCTGTTTTAGTAAGGTCTTTTTTGTGAGCCAATCTGGATAAAGCAAATTCAAACCACTGCCACACATTGGACAGAATGCAGGGAGTAAAATGTGTAGTCGGTGTGTGCTACACAAAAGTTGGATTTAAAAGCTATTATATTTGTTGAAGCTATACAGTATTTCTAAACTGGCCCTTCTTTTTGACTGAACCTAGATCTGTAGTATACACACTGACTCATCTCTGGCAGTGAAGACCTGAGCTGGGAATGGAATAAAGGATGTTGTGCAATAGCATATCTTCAACTGGACACATCACTCCAGAACTATTTCCTGTTGTTTTGTTAATAGTATTTTTTTCTGAAACTGGTTTGAACATAGGAAGCTGCCTTATCCTGAGTCAGACCCTTGGTCCACTGTGTACCTCAGTATTGTCTGCACTGACTGGCAGTGACTTTCCAGGGTTTCAGACAGGAATATTTCCCAACCATACCTGGAAATGTGCTGCATGAAAAACATGTACTCTGTCTGAGCTATGGCCTCATTCCCATGTATGCAAAGTGTTGAAAGTTCCAGAAACTTAGTAGTGAAAGTACTGTATTACCAAATGTAGCTTTCAGGTAATATTCTTAGTTTCAAGGCTATATACAAGCATCATGGAAGGCCTCTTCAGTTGCTGTCTTTCTTTGGTGTACTGTATTGTATATTCATACACTCAAGGGACTCTATCGTTGCACTGAGAATTGCATCTAATGTGCATCTTTTAATTTAGCAAGATAGATTTAAATAATTAAAAATGGTTTCTAGGAAGCCCATGAGAGGGCTTTCTTGGTGGTGGCCCCTACTACCCTGTGAATTGAGGTTGGCACCCACTTTGTCTGGTTTCCAGCATTGCCTCAAGCCTTATTACTCGTACACCCCCCCCCCCAATAAGCATGCAAGATGAAGGCTTGGATTAAGGGCCACTTTATTAATTTTAATAAAACATAAGAGACTGCAGGGACTGGAGGTTTTATTCTTCTAACTCTTAATGATCTTAAATTAAAACCCCCAAGCGTGCGGGTTTTCTAGGTTGGGGAAAACAGCCCTAGCCGTCTACCTCCCCCAGATGTAAACGGGCATCAAACATCCCGGCTCAAGTCTTGCTCAAGCCAACCTATCACTGCCAACCCCAGAGGGTTGAGGCAGCCGGACAGCGCAGACCCCCCCCCCACGTAACCTTAAGGTGGTCGTTGCCCTTCCAGCCCTGGGGTTTGCCAGCCAGCCTCACCAATCCGGGTCAGCATCGTCTGAGCGGTTCTGGCTCGCCCCATGGCCTTGTTTACCTCCGGATGTATGCCAAGTATAAGCCTCCCAGGATACCCCCCCCCCGCATGCTACCTACCTAAAGTGACCAGCGTGATAATCTAACTTTATGGTAACCCTCCACGTACCACAGTCTGGGGTAGGCAAAAAAACCCACAGCCAAGGCCAATCAGGCTGTGAGAAATTCCTACCCGGCCCCCCAAGATGGGCAACCAGCTAATCTCAGACTGAAAGCCGGGAGGGTGGGCAGGGTTTCCGGCTTCGGAGTGCGACTGAGGAGAGCCGAAAGGAGCGTTAAGCTCCTGGCCTTCTCAGTCCTGCCCCACAACACCGGCAGCCAATCGGCTGCTCGGATTCTCCCGCCTTTGCCCTGGCGAGCTGGGGGAGGAGCTGAGCAATTGGCGCCGGCCCTCTGAAGGGGGCCAACGCTTTTCTAGCATACCTTCACTGGTTTATTATGAGTATAACCCTCCCCCCATTCATGTTCCCTGTGTTTGTGCTGCTGCTATTTTTTTATTTGTGCTGTTGTGTTTTTATAATAGCTTTTATTGAGTATTGTAAGCAGGGCTGGCCAAGACCTCCTGACGCCTGAGGCAGCATGCCCTGGTGCCACCTCATCCCCTGTGCTGCCTCTGTGCATGCATGTTCAGAGCCCCCATCCTTTTACTTATCAGGAGCATGATAAAAAAACTCCTTACCTCCTCACTGCTCTCCGCTCATGGAGTTTAAAGGGAATGTAATGCCGTGCAAGTATGGAGCAAGGGAAGGGAGTAGTGGTGTGCTCCGTCCTCACGTGGCATTTAAAGTTTAAAAGGATGTGTTTCCTTTAAACATTAAATGCGATGCAAGAACAGAGTGTAGGAAGGAAAGGAGACTATTAAATTCCCACTCATATTTAGCAAGTGGGGAGCAGATCAATTTGGCTTGTGTCCGTGGTGGTCTCTAGGGAGGCAGCAGCAGACTTGGGGTAAAAGGCACCCCGCATCCGCTGCTCCTTCCACCAGCCACCCTGATACATCATGTGGCTTCATGGTTGGGCCACCATGATTGTATAAGCCTCCTTGAATGTTGTAAGTTCCCTTGCTCTGGGGTGCCGGGCAAGGGGGTACTCAATGCAATCCGCCCTCACAGGATGGGTCAGACCAAGATATGGCCTCCAGCCCTGCAGACCAAAAGGCTTCTACTGGCCTCGGAATGCGTCGGAGGGTGGGGGTTGCTACCACCTGGATCAGCTCACGGGCGTCTGGTCCTCATGCTCTCCAGAGCCTAACTGCCGGCCTTCATCTCTGGCCATTGAGTCCCTTTTATGCAGCTCCAGCTGACTACGCCCCTCCCTTCCTATCCTTTCCCCATGCCCTCCTCCCTGCTCCGCCCACAGATCTGTCCCAGCTGGCTGACTCTCTACTATGGAGTCCAGGCCGTTTCCTCGGAGACGTGGCCATGTGAGGTCGCCCGGGTTTCATGAGGTCCTGGTTTCCTGGCCGTAACTTCCTCCGCCTTCTGCGTGGGGCTTGGGGACCCCGTGAGGGTGGTATCTCTACCGACCGGCGTGTTGCCTGGAAGGCCAGGAACTTGCTCTTCAGGCGATGCCCGTCTGCGCAGCGACGAAGGCGGAGATGGAGGTGGCTGATGTCGTGCTGCTGCAGTCAGAGTTCGAGGAGGAGGTGGGCATCCTTGGGTCCCTGGAACGGCTATCCCTGGCGGGCTCGTGGAGGGGGGAGGTACCTGCTCTGGCCCTCTGTGGTCTGGGTTGGGTATTTCCCCCGCCATGGTCTGGTAGGGAGATGCCTCTGGGGCATCTTTGAAGAATTCGCTGTTACTGGGAGTGGTTGTCCCAGTCAACGTGTTGGGGACAGTAAGTGGTGGCTGGAGGGATGGTATGGGTTATATCTTTTAAATACAGTCTGACTATGGCTGGTTGCAGGCAACCATTTTACCATACATTTGCTACACATCTGCACATGATGGGTGGCACAATTTTCCTTGCAGCTTAGCCAGATGATAGCTAAGAAAGGGTTACATGTGCACTGTGGCAAGTTAATTTCATTTCTATAAGTATACACTGCTTTTTGGCCTGAGAACCCTCCAAATCAGCATACAAACAATTCAAAACAAGCAAACAACACAGTAAAAAAAACACATGCACACACATTTTAAAAATCAGCAGTAGGATGATTTTAACATTTGAACTGCACAAAAACAAAAGTAGCCAGGCAGACATCAGCACAATAGGGGAAAATATATTTAACCATGTTTGTACATTCAGGGTGAAAGTGTAGTCCATGCTTCCTAGGCGGTGCTTTGAAATTGTTGTTCAAATGTTAACTTATATCTTGACCTTAAACACAAAATCATGATAAACTGACACATACTTTCTCCACGTAAGAAGTATTTCATTCAATGGAACTTATTTCCACCAAGTAAGGGCTTGGGACTGAAGCTTTGGAAAGTGGAAACTTGGAGGGGAAAAACCCGAAGTATTTACCATTTTGTGGTTTCTTCTTTGCAGACTACAGAGCTCCAGCAATTGCTATGCCTGCCATGTAGTCATGGCAGGGCAGGTAGGGTACCAAGATGGGTGAAGTATGTATACAGTTGGGGGTGGATGTGTACTGGATTCCCAACTGTTTATCTCCAAAACAAGTATCTAGATGTGCCCTTACTTGGAAGAGAATTGCATTGAAATATGTGGGAGCTTAGAGCTTATTCACACATGTTTATCATATGATGATTACAAATTGAGCAATGCATGTGTGAATGCTCACAGATATTTTTTCATCTAACCTTGTTGCCTCCAAACACAAGGAATTTCCACAAAAATTCATTCACATATTCAGCTGACCATCATTAACTGTAATCAGGTGATGCATGTGTGAGCTGGTCTTTACCATGTGTTTAAAAACAGGATGTAAGTATTTTGTTATATGGGTGGATAATGAAAAAAGAACATAATTGTCCCTATCTTTAGGCATTACCAGGCAGAATTGCTTCCAAATAAGTAGAGCAGTTTTGAGAAACAAGTTAGTTGTACAAAACTGACCTGTCAAGGAAATCCATCTTGGGTTTGAACTCCATTTTCACAGGCTGGAGTCCATTTTGAGTAGCTGAAAATTGCTGTGCCTTGCTGCACTAGGGGGAAGGGCTTATCAGCAATTTCCCTGGCTGGCCACCTGTGTGTGTAATCTGTTGGTATAACTCCTCAAAGGTCAAGGAGCTGGGTGTTAATTAGGAATTGACTACTGAGTTTCCAAGGTTGGGAAGGGGTGATTGATGTTTGATGTGATTGGTGCATCAGCCAGTGACATCAGTGTTCTGGAAGGTTTGGATAACCTAGGGTCCGGATTGGACAAGACGGGATCGATTTATTCTCGAGTATATACTGTATGCTACTGTATGCTCCAATATGCTACTGAGGAAGAGCGGAGGACTATTCCAAGTAGACCCAGAAAGAGTGAAGCGGCTGGGCCAAAGCCGAAAGGACGTCCAGCTGCGGATGTGTCTGAGGTTGAAAGGAAAATCCAATGCTGCAAGGAGCAATACTGCTTAGGAACATGGAATGTGAGGTCTATGAATCAAGGCAAGCTGGATGTGGTCAAAAATGAGATGATAAGATTGAACATTGACATCTTGGGAATCAGCGAACTAAAATGGACGGGCATGGGCGAATTTAAGTCAGGTGACCATCATATCTACTACTGTGGGCATGAATCCCTTAGAAGAAATGGAGTAGCCCTCATAGTCAATAAAAGAATGGGAAAGGCAGTACTGGGGTGCAACCTCAAAAACGACAGAATGATTTCAGTTCGAATCCAAGGCAAACCATTCAACATTACAGTAATCCAAGTGTATGCCCCAACCACTGATGCCGAAGAAGATGAAGTTGACCAGTTCTATGAAGACCTACAACACCTTCTAGAACTAGCACCCAAAAAAGATGTCCTTTACATCATAGGAGACTGGAATGCTAAAGTAGGAAATCAAGAAATAAACGGAACAACAGGCAAGTTTGGCCTTGGAGCGCAAAATGAAGCAGGGCAAAGGCTAACGGAGTTCTGTCAAGAGAACACGCTGGTCATAGCAAACACTCTTTTCCAACAACACAAGAGGCGACTCTACACATGGACATCACCAGATGGTCAATACCGAAACCAGATAGATTATGTGCTTTGCAGCCAAAGATGGAGAAGCTCTATACAATCAGTAAAAACAAGACCTGGAGCTGACTGTGGCTCAGATCATGAGCTTCTTATTGCAAAATTCAGGCTTAAACTGAAGAATGTAGGGAACACCACTAGACCAGTCAGATATGACCTAAACCATATCCCTTATGAGTATACAGTGGAGGTGAAGAATAGATTTAGGGCATTAGACCTGGTAGACAGAGTGCCTGAAGAACTATGGACGGAAGTTCGTAACATTGTACAGGAGGCAGCAACGAAAACCATCCCAAAGAAAAAGAAATGCAAGAAAGCAAAGTGGCTGTCAGATGAGGCTTTACAAATAGCTGTGGAAAGAAGGAATACGAAAAGCAAGGGTGAAAGGGAAAGATATAAACAACTGAATGCAGAGTTCCAGAGAATAGCAAGGAGAGATAAGAAGGCCTTCTTAAATGAACAATGCAAGGAAATCGAGGAAAACAACAGAATGGGGAGGACTAGAGATCTCTTCAAGAAAATTGGAGATATCAAGGGAACGTTTTGTGCAAAGATGGGCATGATAAAGGACAAAAAAGGCAAGGACCTAACAGAAGCAGAAGAGATTAAGAAGAGATGGCAAGAATACACAGAAGAACTATACAAGAAAGATCTTAATGTTCCTGATGACCACGCTGGTGTGGTCACTGACCCAGAGCCGGACATCCTAGAGAGTGAAGTCAAGTGGGCCTTAGGTAGCATTACTAACAACAAAGCTAGTGGAGATGATAATATCCCAGCTGAGCTACTTAAAATCCTAAATGATGATGCTGTGAAAGTGCTGCACTCAATATGCCAACAAATTTGGAAAACTCAGCAGTGGCCAAAGGATTGGAAAAGGTCAGTTTACGTTCCAATTCCAAAGAAGGGCAGTGCCAAAGAGTGTTCAAACTACCGTACAATTGCACTCATTTCGCATGCTAGCAAGGTTATGCTCAAAATCCTACAAGCTAGGCTTCAGCAGTACGTGGACCGAGAACTACCGGACGTACAAGCTGGGTTTCGAAGAGGCAGAGGAACTAGAGATCAAATTGCCAACATGCGCTGGATCATGGAGAAAGCACGAGAGTTCCAAAAAAACACCTACTTCTGCTTCATTGACTACGCAAAAGCCTTTGATTGTGTGGATCACAACAAACTGTGGCAAATTCTTAAAGAGATGGGGGTACCAGACCACCTTACCTGTCTCCTGAGAAACCTGTATGCGGGTCAAGAAGCAACAGTTCGAACCGGCCATGGAACAACTGATTGGTTCCAAATTGGGAAGGGAGTACGGCAAGGCTGTATATTGTCACCCTGCTTATTTAACTTATATGCAGAGTACATTATGAGAAATGCAGGGCTGAATGAATCGCAAGCCGGAATCAAGATTGCCGGGAGAAATATCAACAACCTCAGATATGCAGACGATACCACCCTAATGGCAGAAAGTGAAGAAGAACTAAAGAGCCTCTTGATGAGAGTGAAAGAGGAGAGTGCAAAAGTTGGCTTGAAACTCAACATTAATAAAACTAAGATCATGGCATCGGGTCCCATCAATTCCTGGCAAATAGAAGGGGCAGAAATGGAAGCAGTAACAGATTTTACTTTTCTGGGTTCCAAGATCACTGCAGACGGAGACAGCAGCCATGAAATTAAAAGACGCTTACTCCTTGGAAGGAAAGCTATGGCAAACTTAGACAGCATAATAAAAAGCAGAGATATCACCATGCCAACTAAAGTTCGTATAGTCAGGGCGATGGTGTTCCCAGTAGCAATGTATGGTTGCGAGAGTTGGACCATAAGGAAGGCTGAGCGCCGAAGAATAGATGCTTTCGAACTGTGGTGCTGGAGAAGACTCCTGAGAGTCCCTTGGACTGCTAGGAGATCAAATCAGTCAATTCTAAATGAAATCAACCCTGACTGTTCCCTGGAAGGACAGATACTAAGGCTGAAACTCAAATATTTTGGCCACCTAATGCGAAGAGAGGACTCTCTGGAGAAGACTCTGATGCTGGGAAAGATTGAAGGCAAAAGGAGAAGGGGAAGGCCAAGGATGAGATGGTTAGACAGCATCACCGATGCAACGAACATGAAAATGAGCGAACTCAGGAAGATAGTGGAGGACAGGAAGGCCTGGCGGGATATGGTTCATGGGATCACGAAGGGTCGGACACGACTTAACGACTGAACAACAACAATATACTGTTGCTAAGGCATATCGGTGTCCTCCCATGTCCATCTTGCTATGGATTTCTGCCAGTACTGTGGTTGGTGGTACTGGGAGTGGGAAGGTCCATTTGCTCAGAAGCTATACTCCACAGATGAGAGATTAACCTAGTAATACTTAGGAGTTAGCTTTATTATTTTTATTTGCTGCAAATGGTTTTGACTGTAACTTGTAAACCTTGTGAAGTACTTTTGAGTTCTGTATAACCTAAACCAGAGGTTCTCAACCTGTGGTACGGGTACCCCTAGGGGTACGCGGACCTCTTGCTGGGGGTATGCCAAGCCCTGCCCCTTATTTGCCCCATCAGCAGGTAATTAAGTGTTAATTAACATGGATTTTTTTTTTAAACTTTCGGATCCCTTCTGTCTCTCTAATTTTGGTTTTGGGCTTATTTTTGTACTTTGGAAAATGTACTTTGGTGGGGTGGGAGAGGGAGGAGCTGATTTTGGGAAGTGTGACTTGGGGAGAAAAAAAAGAGATACTTGCATCTCTCTCTCTCTCTCTCTCTCTCTCTCTCTCTCTCTCTCTCTCTCTCAGAGAGAGATTTTTTCACATTTAAAATTGTTTTAGTACTTTTTATTTAATGATTAATTACCTAATTAATTCATTGATTAATCCAATTAATTAGCAGTTAATTAGCAGGGGGTACTTCAGAAAATTGGACCGTGATAGGGGGTATCCGGGCCTCCAAATGTTCAGAACCCCTGACCTAAACGTTTATTCTATCTTAATAAATTTATAAAATCTACAGTTGTGTTGTCTGTGAAGATGGAATTGATTCACCCCTAGATCCAGTCTTGGCCATCTTAGCCACATTGCTGTCTTTTGAGTACCCTACTAGGGCCTTGGGAGCAAAGAGCATTGTGGTTTGTATTGCTCTGAACTCTTAAGGACAGAGGGTGCCTATAGGCTAGGGATGTCAAACTCATTTCATACAGCAGGCTGAACAGCATTTGTGGCTCCTGCTGAGGGCCAGAAGCGATGTCATTAAGCAGGAACTGAACAGAAATAAGCACTTTGTTGTCACCTTAGGAACTCATTAGCCACAAATGACAGAAGAAGAAAAATATGCAAATCTTGATTAGTCATAAAGTACGGTAACTACAGGTCAGCAACTTGATTCCACAAGGAAGGCAAATGCTACTCTGTGATGTGTTAGATGTAACAGCTTCCAGTATGGTTAGGGAAATATATTGGAAGTGGGTACTGTGTTATGCTCTTACTAGTGCATGCGTCTGAAGATGGTTCTTGAAGTTTTGTAAATTCAGTCCCTTAATCTGCACTATTAAATGTAGATGTGGCTACAGTACTGACAAGAGTGGCTATTAGCTGTTCTTTAGAGCAGGGATTCTTAACCGGGGGTATTCATACCCCTTGGGGATATGGGACTCTATTTCTGAACAATTAAAAATAAATGTTGTTTAGCTTAGATAATTAACTATCACCATTATCAATATGGATTAAGGCCTTCTGTTCCTTACTATCCATATGTAAGGTAAAACCAAGCTATTGACGTCTCTTGAAGTCATACTGGTACCTAATAGAAAATGCTGGTTTGTGATGGTGAACAACATGAAGGCCCTCTGGCTTGGAATGTGTAAGAAAAAGGCAGGGCTGAGAATGAGCTCAAGTGATTGCCTATGTTGCTTCCAATGAGAATTGGAAGAAGAGAACTGCGCAAGGATTTGCTATGAGAAGGCCAATCAGGCGCCAGGTAGACAGTTTACGGGGCAAATTTGCTTTCTGTCAGACATGGGATTGAGACGAGAGAGGCAATTTGCAGCTGCCATGGAAGCATCCGCTGAAGCACTGCTCCTCCTTCAGGTGCTTTGGTGGGAAAGGCCGCTCAGCACTAGGAGGCTTTGAAAAGAGGGGGGGGTGTCATCTCCTCCACCTGCTCTTTTTCCCCCGACATGGGGGTACGTCAATGTTGAAGGAGTTTGGATAGGACATCCTTAGGGCTTTAATCAATAAAGAGCCATTCTCATGATTGCACTGCAATTGGGGGAAAGGTTTTATTCCATCGCATGTCATCAACACACTTTTAGCTGCTATGCCGTTCCTTATACTGACTTCCACCCGTGAAGAAGTCTTCCCAGCTGCCGTTACTGGCCCTTTAAATCTCGAGTCACCTTCTTGCTGCTCTGACCGGTTTGCTCAGCTGCTATCTGCCACCTTCCTACTGTTCCTCCATCCACTGGTCCTGTTCTCCTGACGCTATTGTCTTCCCACAGCCTTCTACTAGCCTTCACACTCTTCTCCTTGTTTCTCCTGCTCATTCTGCCTGTCGCTCTTCCTTCTGCCTCCCCCAGTGATCCTGCCCCTTCCTTCTTATCCCTTCTTGCCCCCCCCCCCGGCTCTGCCCAGCCTCTACAGGGGCTGGCCTGGCCCCAATGCTCCCTTGCACATGCCTGATAGGCTATTTTGGAGCACGAGGAAGACGTGCTTCCATGATCTGTGGTGTCTGGCCACTCTGCTCCCCTTTCTCCATGACGGGGCATGTCCCCTGAGGCATGTTCATGCAGACCATATCTGGCCCACAGGCCATATGTTTGACACTGCTATAGACCTTAGCTTCCCCTGGCTGGAGGGCTGGCAGGTAAAAGGGGTGGCGGTGGCAGTCTACCTTTGTGTATAGGTACAGATCCAGGAGCAAACCAAAATATCTGCAGGACTATGCCCTGGGATTTGGGGTCAGAGTGTCACCCCTGTGGTAGCGTGATGTGACCTAGACCTTTTTTCTCATCTGAAATAATCTTCCTCTCCCACCCCACCCCATGCACTCCTGCAATATTCAGAACTACCAGGATCTGTGTTGCTTGGAAAGACTGTGCCCAAATTTGTGAAACTCAGTATTGCAAATTTCCAATTTTGTTTAAATAGCTTGAGAAATGATTCTATTTTTAGTATCTGTTAAAACTGCACTTTAGTTGAATAGACTAATTTAGATGTCATTGATTGACTGAAACCATCTGGCTGCTTGTGGGTTTTTGGGTGTGTGTGTGTGTTACTAGATAGACTGTGCCATTTTTTTTTCATTCCTGTGGCATCTTTTGTCATCTGGATGACATGGGAATTGGCTAATGTGGGATTCTTTTTTTCATATTGGGATATGTGGCTTTCAGATATTTTCCAGCACCTCAGTTCTGTCACTGGAATAAGGGCCCAATTTGTCCTTCATTTTGAACTAAGTGTTCCTGCATAATGTAGCTGTAGCATCAGCTACAAAGCTATAATTTCTTTTAAATGCATTTCTTAATTAGATTTGTAAGCCTCTGGACAGCATTGTATCTTTTAAGAATAATTTTGTACATCACCTAGTTATAGCTGCTTAAATACTGTACTACGGTATATTACTATTATTTGAAGTACTCTATAATATGTGAAGTGGCTGTCAGAGTGTGTACTTGAGGAGCTCCGTGAACTGGGTTCGTAATCTCTCTCTTGTGGCCTTTGGCATGACTGATTATAAAGAAGTCTACTTGTAAGAATACTGGAGGAAGAAACTGAAAGAGAATTTGACAGTGCAATCCTAACCAACTTTCCAGCGACGGTGTAGCTGTGCCAACAGGTGAAGGGGCAGTCATGGAGGCCTCTTCAAAGTGAGGGAACATTTGTTCCCTTACCTCGGGGCTGCATTGTGGCTGCACCAGTGCTGGAAAGTTGGTTAGGATTGCGCTGTGAGTTGCCTTCTGTGGGGATAGTCTAGGTCAGGGTAGCCAACCTTTCAACATGAATGCTCCTGGCCCTTTAATGGTTGTATAGGTGAGGGCATTTCAGCAGGTGCAGCTGCTTTAGCAGCACATCAGCAATTGCAGCTGCCAAGATTCCGGCTTCTACACAACTCTTAAGAACGCAGAAGCCCTAATGGTGGAAGGTTGGCCACCCCTGGTCTAGGTGGTAGTATAACACTGTTATCATGGCATGCTGGGGTACCATGAACCCCAAGGTATATGTATCCTTTGTGTTCCCTAATTGCTGTTAGAATCAATTGTGAAAGCTGGCATGGCCTATTGTTGTCATCCCAACTAGTGCCTTGGGTGTTGTCAATGTTTTTTCTTCATTGCTCCTGATTCAACTTGTTTGTACAGAAGTAAAAATAGAAAATTAAACATATGTTAAGCCTGAGCACCAGCCTTTAGTGCAGGGATTCTTAACAGGGGTATCCATACCCCTTGTGGGTATGAGAACCAAATTATGGGGGTATGGGACTCAATCTCTGAACAACTTTTTTTTTTTTTGCAAACAAACTATGGAAACAAAGTTTTTTGCAAATAAGCAATTACTTGTAAATAAATATATATATTAGATATGTTCTTAGATTCTCATGACGTGTCCAGATCTTAGAATTTAAAACAAACATTCTGCCGGGAAACTCCGTCATATAATATAATGTTATTATTATAATTTAGATGGTTAAACTTTACGTTTTGCCTCCAGCATAGGATGCCAGCATAGGAAACGTGACATTTCGCCTTCTGAGGATGCCTCCTATGCTGGAAGTCAAACATAAAGTTTTAACCATCTTCTAAATTATAATAATAAAATTATATTATACCACGGAGTTTCCCGGCAGAACGTTTGTTTTAAATTCTAAAATATATTATTTCTTTCGAGATCACCTTTTAAAAAAGTCTCATAAAGCTAGGTGGATCCCAGTTGAGTGTCGTTTTAAGAAGTGGGTCCCGGTGCTAAAAGTTTGGGTTGCGCAAAACTAAAGTTTGGATAGCTCAGGCCTCCCCAAACCCTCCGGAGGGCCCCGTCTCGTGGGGAGAACTTTGAGAAACGCTGGTCTAGAACATCTATTATATTATACATGACTGCACCTTAATTAAGAACCTTCTACATTTAAAACGTAGCTCATCTTTTTGCGTATCTGGCTTCACGCACTTATCTCCTTTCTGAACAGAAAATGCTGCTGGAACACATGAATGAGATGTTTTCACTGGGGTGCAGTATTTCACTGGCCTTTCTCTCTCTTTTCTCCATGTTGTATAATCTTTTAAGTGTCAGAGTCCAGAGGAAGTCAAGGAAATGGATAAGTCGTCAGTATTTATAGCAGTGCCATGTCTTTCTGATAGGCACAAACGTTGAGCTTAATAAGAAGGTGGAGGAAATGTTTCATGATACAGTGCTAGTTTGTGGGTCAGTGTGTAGCAAGATACAGAAACTTTATATACCAGCCCTGCTTTGTCATTAATTCTTTATTCCACAATTCCCTGTCTGCTCCTTCCACCTTTTAGCCCTGACATGTGATCCTTCATGCTTACCTACATCCAGAATCTTCCTCAGAGTATCTTATCTTTTGGTCAGGCCTGATGCCTCTCTCCAGCTTCCCTCCCTGTGGAGAATTTTGACACACAGGTGTGTTCAGTACCTGAAAAAATTATGATTTTGAATGGAAAGGACAAAGAACCTGGTTATTGAAACCCCATTAACTGCAATAGCATTTGTTCAAAATTGATGTAGTTCAGGTAGTCTTGTGACAGAGAATAATTACACAAAATAGCACTCTTTTTTATCCAAAATTTGGAGTAACCAAATACTTTTTTGAATTATTTTGACAAGGTTTAACCGAATGGCCGTATTATACAGCAGCTTGAAACAACTACAAATGTGTGGTCAGGTTTTCCTGTGGAAATTTTTCTATGCTCCTCTACATTACATAGACTGCTCAATCCTATCCCCCGCCATGCTGAGGTATGCAGCCGTGCCTCTCTCTGTATAAAATATGGGGTGTGCGTGTGCGTGTAGTGTTTAAATTGCCAGTCCTATACATATTTATACATAAATTTATGAAGCAAGTTTATATTGGTCTATAACTATCTATAGGTACAGTTACTGTGAGAAAGTATTTTTGTATCCTGATAATAAAAATTTGTACTTGTGGTGGTAGTTGTAGTAGTACTGTCTGCAGAATGGCACTTATAGGCATATGTGTTGTACAGTATCTGATTCACTATGTTGTGGGGCTGCGTTTGTTTGAACAAAATGAAATCATGAGGTAGTCTTGTGGGGGGAGATTCTCACTTCTACCCTGCCTGTATGCTCTATGTGCATAGGAATATGTTTAAGAGGATGTGCTTCACTGTAGAGGAAGTCGTAATTTATTTCCATAAAGAAACAATGTGGTATGGCTAGTTTTTGCATGAATTCTCAGTGCTACCCTGTTTCCCCTAAAATAAGACCTCCTCTGAAAGTAAGACCTACCGTCATTTTTGCTGGCACTTGTCAATATAGGTCCTCCCCAAAAGTAAGACCTAGCTAGGATCATCAGCCAGAGTCGACCCTCCCTCAGAACCCCCCGCGACCCCCCTGGCACTTTGACCAATTTAAGCTTCATTCTTTCCCGAGGGTGCAAGGCTCTGTAAGACCTGGAAGGCCTGCACTTGAGTCCTCCACCATGTAGACGACATGCTAGAGAGACTCTGCAAGGTTTCAGCCTCCTTGCAGGCCTTGCTGGCCTTTCTAGCACGTCGTCTCCTGGTGGAGGACTGAAGTGCAGGCCTTCCAGGCCTTGCAGAGCCTTGCACCCTCAGGAAAGAATGAAGCTTTAATCGGTCCAAGTAAGTGCCGGGGTGTGTGTGTGTATGTCACGCCACAGGTTGGGAAAAAAGACCTCCCTGAAAAGAAGACCCTACTGCATTTTTGGAGCCAAAATTAATATAAGACACTGTCTTATTTTTGGGGAAACACGGTATATTTGAAGTTGTTGGCTGGTCTAAACATTGTAGTGCCTATCAGAAAGGAAAACCAGTGGTCTTAGGACTTCAGGCTGCCCGACTCACAGCTCCCAAGGTTTTTATGAAATGTAAACATGCAGACAACAGGGGTGGCACGTGTCTCCACGCTGCCTGAATACACTGTCCACTGTTGTCTCTGCTCGTGCACACCTGCATTCACCCCTCCCATGGGATGGGCATTTGAGCAGATGTGCTTCTGTCCTCCTTCACTTTATTTATAAAGCACACGCCATGCAGACTCTGCATCTTCTGCTTGAAATGAACAGGCGCAGGGGATGTTGGGAACCCAGCATCTTCTGTCATGTTCATTGTAAACAGAAATAAACGTAAACATGGAGCAATATTTCTTTGTTTTTTCCCCTTTATTGTGAATAACAATTATTTGCAGCAATCTTTATAAGTACAGGGAAGGGGCAGGTGGCTGACAAATCGCCTGTCCCTGTGTGAGCCATAGCTAGTGGAGACTTCGCTGTGACGGGATGAGGCTTTCGGGTATCTTGCCCAGCCTTGTGAGATGTCAAAACCTCACAAGAGCGAGGCGGAAACGCAGCCAGCCGGAATGATGGTTGTGGGAACTGGAAAAAGAGGGCAGGAGACTGAAAAGCAGGAGACAGTAGGGGAGAAGGAGACATGAGGATTAGAGAAGAACGGATCATGAAAGAGGTGGGGACAGGGAAGAAGGATGCATGGGTGGAATTAGATCTGAAAAGAGGTCAAAGAAGACAGATGCAGGAAGAGTTAGGTGAGCAGAGAGGAGGAGGGGGAAAGGGGAGGTGCGACTCAATGAGGGGAGAGAGTGGAGGGGGAGAAGAAGAGAAAGGAGGTGGTGACAGACCCCCTCTTTTCCCCTGCATACCTGCAGTGGACTCTAACATGTGTCTTGGTGGTGGACAAGCCCCTAAAGACACCCTTCTTGGTAGCTTCTGATTGACTTTGTCTTCTTTTCCACCAGCCCTGGCCCTGCCCATGTCTGACCCCTCCCCCTTCAACATGGAGCTACCTCCCTGGGATAGCACACAGACAGAGGAAGAGCCCCCACATTCTGCCAGCTTGGTGCTTTGTAAACAGCAAGTAGGTGGGGAGAAGTCACAGCAACTCCCCCCTCTCCTTTCAGCAGCATGGAGAGAGGAGGCGGCTACCACTGCTGTGATCCTCTTCTGAGTTGCACCCAGTGGAGTGGCAGGCTGGAGAGGGCAGTGGACAGATGGGTGGGGGGCTCGTCTGTTCGCTGCCCCTCCAAGGGTGCTGCACCACACAAATATTTCAGGTGGCTTTTGAGGTTGGGCCGCCCCTGGCAGACAAGCATACTGACAGACACTTGGTGGCTCAGAAAATGACTTGTTATAAAAGTCCTTGATTCCCCCCCCCCACTATTTTCTGCATATTTTTCTGTAGTTTTCGATCTTTTTAACCTCCCAAAGACTTTTGTGATGCCTCAGCATTCTAAAGGTCACTGCAAGCAAATGACTGAGAAACCATGACTGTTTGGAGTTCAGCACCATTATAGAAGAGACACACGTCATCCCAGATAAGACTGTATGTATTCTCTGCCTGCGTGGTTGAAGCTTCCCCAGAGGCAAGGGATTCTGGTTGTCCCTCCTGCTGAGATTGGCATGAGCCCACCTGGCAGCCAGGCTCACCTGACTAAAGGGATAGGATGGCTGACCCTATGACATTGGGAAACCTACATTTTTGGACACATGCAGGGATACTCTTGGTAGTTGGCCTTTAGTTTGTTGTCTGATACCCTGTGTCCAGGCATTCACGAAACAGTCACCACCCCTTGTGGCAGTGCAGGAACTGGACTCCTTTCCCCTTTCTCCCAAGCAATGTAAGTAGCTAAGGAAGTTAATGTTCAGTGACCCTGTGTCAGATACTTTTGTTTTCTGTTTGACTTTGGAGCTCTGTGCCACCTTTGCCAAACCCAGTTTTGGGTCATTCCTGTTTTGATCTGTGTCTTGTGTGTTTGATCATCTGCATCCCCTCCCCATTTCTTTTCTTTTTATCTTGTTTATCTCTTTAATCATTAAGACTTTTAATAAGCTTCTTTTTTATTGCCCTCTTGGTCTCAGTTCCTTAAACTGTGGGTTGTCGTGCTTTCCTGGACTGCTCAGTCCTTGCTATTGTTTGTGTTTGTGTTTTGTGCACATGAGGATCACCCAGATTTTGGGAATGCCTTTAAACATCAGGGAGGGAGGTTTCCAAGGTGACCTTTCTCTGTCTTTTTCCTCACCTTGGTGGTGGCAGCAGATACCTCAGATCCCCAAATTATCCCTTCAGATGAACCAGTTGGTAGAGGGAAGGGGTGGGAGGGCTGTCACTCACCTCTGGATGTTCCTATTTTTCCGCCACCTGCCCGCATTGCCCATGCTGGTCTCTTTCTCCATAGCTTGATTTCCTTTTATTCAAAGCACTTCATTGCAAAGGAATATAATTAATGAATTTTATACAGTTCTGCACACGTATGTTAGCACAAACAGTTTGCAAATATAGTATCACACACAGTGCTAGCCTGTATTGCTGTGATGGCTTTATATCCAAGGGCTCCTCTTAGAACTCGCAAAATGCTAGAAGCTGTAAAAATATTCTAGAGCTGTGCTTTTTTATCTTGTATTCTATTTCTTGGCTGATGTAAGCTCTGTCTCTAAACCAGTGCATAATGGGTTCTTCCAGCTGGCCCCACCTCTGCCAATGATGCAATGACTAGCCCTTCCCCCCTCTCTCTGTGTGCTTGACGTTTTTCATTGCTTCTTTAAACTGTGTTTCTCAGACTGAGGCAGCCAAAGTTTAAAAATATTAGATTGGGGGAACAAATGTACTTAGCTCACAATGCACTGATGTATTCTGAGGCAAGTTCCCTTGCTCCTGAGGCTATGGCCTTTTGGAATAGTTTAAAGCAGGGGTTCTCAACCTTTTTCACCAAGTGTACTCCCTGGCACGGTCAAATTTTTTGAAGTACCCCCTTTGCCAATTAATTATTAGCATTAATTAATTTGTGCTTTAAAGAATATAATTAATTAATTATTAAAATGTAAAATTTAATCATTAAAATTACTCATCTTACACTGTTAGCCACCCTTTTTTCAATTTTTGCCACCCTTTTTATTTTAAAAGAAAATATCACCACAGGTCTCCCATCCAAAAATAAACCAAGGCAATTCCTTCTTAGCTTCCTTAAGAAGACAGAGAACCAGCTCAATCTGCCATAAGAGCTGCCTTCTTTAAATGGAAGAAACTATGTATTCTAAAACTCAGCATATAAATTGAACCAGCCAGTAGGAAAGCACTTAATTTGCGTTCCACTTGGGAACACTGGGGGGAGAGAAGGGGTGGTATTGTTGCACAAGAATCTTTTATGTTCACTGTCAATGAAGTTTTTCTTTTTAGTAATAAATTAGGGACTATTTAATCAGAGAATTTACTCACCCTAGGTAAAGGTGACCCCTGACAATTAAGTCCAGTCGTGTCCGACTCTAGGGTGTGGTGCTCATTCCCATTTCAAAGCCGAAGAGCCAGCATTGTCCGAAGACGCCTCCGTGGTCGGCATGACTCTCCTTGCCGCAGCGCGTAGCATGCGGCTGGAACACGGAGCGCTGTTTACTCACCCTAACTTGGATGTAAATGCTAGAAAGGGGTTTATATAGAGATTTGGCAGAGGTTTTTTTTAATATGGGAGCCTTGCGAGTCTGTGCCTTATCAGCTGTAAGTCAGCTGTGAGTCAGGAGTTTAAATAAAAAAAACTAAAAGCCAATGCCGACTCACAGCTGATTGCAGCTGACACAGCAAGCAGCGTACCCCCGCCTGTCGGTTCGCGTACCCCCAGGGGTACGCGTACCACAGGTTGAGAACCTCTGGTTTAAAGTGAGGATGATATTATCTGTGTACTAATGTTGTACCTGTGGAGTCTGCATTCCTCAGACTAGGTGCTTCAAAAGGCAATTGCTGTGCTGGTAGCTGACCTGTATATGTTTGCTTAAATTGATGTGAACTTTTTAAAATTGATATGTAATTTCACAGAACACTTTGGCTCTTTGAGTCCTGACTCACGCAATCAATTTGACTGGAAATGTCCAGTTGCAAAAACAGATGTATGCAAGAGCCAAACGTTCGTAATGCAAGCATTGGTTTAAAAACAAAACCCAAATAATGAATCTGGCTGTTGTGGGAGGGGAGCCTCAAGAGTCCAGTCAGTTTGAGGGAGTGGGCAAACCAGTTATGTCTACGAATCATGAGGACTATGTTCTGTCTCCAGATCCAGCAGCAGTATGCCTCTGAATACCAGCTGCAAGGGAGCAATGGCAGGAAAGAAATACTCCCCCCCCCTCCTGCTTGTGGGTTTCCTAAAGGCAGCTGGTGGGTCCTAAAGGCAGCTCATGTGAGAAGCAGGATGCTGAACTAAATGGGCCTTTGGCCTGATCCAGCAGAGTTTTTCTTGTGTTCTTATGAACCTTAACTGCAAGAACAATTGGGGGACAAGGTGGTGTTGTGCACAGAAGGAAAGGGAGCATTGCTTGGTTGCCTAGGCAGTGCATTGCATTCTCCTGCATTGCAATTCTCAAGTGGCATTGAAAGAATATGCATGTGTCCTGGAAGGGAAATGAGGATGTGCGACAATAATGAGCCAATTCAGAACCCTTAAAGAAGTTGTTCTTTTCATGTATTCCATGATGCCACTCATAATTGTTGGACCATTTCTGATTAAAGCCTTTTTTGAGAGAGAGAGAGAGAGAGAGAGAGAGAGAGAGAGAGAGAGAGATCTAAATTAGCTGGTAATTTTCACTACTCCTTGATAAGGGTAAACATTTTTTTTTCTTCTATGGTACAGTTGTGGGGATGGGGAGAAAGACATAGTTAATATAATAATAATAATAATAATAATAATAATAATAATATACAGTATTTATTTACTGCATTACATCCATAGGAAAAACGTTTTAAAGCTGGCTAGCATTTTAAAACACTGGCCAGTTTTCAGAATGCCCTGGGTCAGCTTTTCACTTTGTTTTTATGGACGAGGAGGCTGCTAAAAGTCTTGACATGCACTGAGAGAGGCTTCAGGATGCTGGCTTTGCTCCTGGATCTCTGTGAAAATGTGTCCTAGAGTTAATAATATAATGTATGTTTACCTTTGTGATTTTTTTTAAACACTTTTGAAAATCATATCATGGGAAGTAGCCCGCAGTAAAGGTATGCCTCATTTCAGGCTCTCTCTCACGCACTCGTACTCCAACCAAATGAAAACACCTCTGTACAAAAAGACGCATTTTACTGAATTTGGCAGTGGTACTAGTTTTTCTTAGTTCTAAATCTAGCCACGTTCGTTGCCCAGTACGAGTGAACTGTATCTGTGCTTTAATGAAACTGCAAAAAGGTGTTGACTTGACTCCAGAAAACGGGACTGTTTTGTCCCAGAAATAGTTAATTTTATTTATCTATCTTAGAAAGCAGGAAAAAGTGTCATTTTGTCTTTTGGAGGAGTGTTTGAAGTCTGTAGTTGCCTCAAGCTGTAGCTGCCAGCATTCCGTAGAAGTGTATCTGATGTGAAAAGATGAAAGCTTTCTCTATTTTTTTGCTTTCTGAATGCAACTGATGATCAGAGGGCCAAACTTGTTGCTTTTATGCATTCCTATTCAGCACTTCTTATCACAACTTTTAAAAAGTCTTTTAACTGAAATGGTAAACTGAATAGGGTTGCATTTACAAAGACTGGTTTAAGTTTTTGCCACTTATTACAGGCTGCCTAAACCTACCTGAAATACCGGTAACTGTTGTTGAGCCCAGCTAATAACATTAGAAGTACCGTAGGTTAATTGATCATGGGCCTGAGCAAACTCTACCACTAAGTACAGTATGTTTGTACAGGTGTCGTTCCCCCCTTAATGACGATCCGCATATATGGCAGAGGTTCCCAAAGTGTAAACAAAGAATTAAAGACAACATTTTTTTGCATTTAAAATATAGTACTGTGGCTTTAACTCTCTATGTTCGTGTGTGTGTTTCTACCTCCATTGACAGGTAGAAATCTTGTTGTGCTTTGTGTTACACTCATAATGTACACTGCATTTGCCAGTTCATTCCCTTTTGCCATTCATTTCCTATTACAACAGCACTGTGTTGCATTGAGGACTCGCTTAATGACGGTTTCACTATATGACTGGTTTTCCAGAACGTATCCTCATCGTTAAGCGGGGGGACGGATGTATGTACAGTATGTTTGTGTGTGTGTGTGTGTGTGTGTGTGTGTGTGTGTGTGTGTGTGTGCGTGCGTGCACACACACACACACACACACACACTCCTCTCTCTCTCTCTCTCTCTCTCTGAGTATATAAAATGACATTGTTGAGGTAAACAGTAACTTCCAAACATATGTAAATTTGGATTTGGTGCAGCCTGTGCTTTAAAGGATAGATTAAGTTATATACTTTCAGCAATGCTTTTTATTTTACACAGAGGTTCTCTTACTTGGGCATAGCCAACCTCTCTAGACAAAACTGATGTTTGAAACTGTCTTTGCCAAAACCACAGTATTGGTGGTGAGAGGGTTGGTTGTTTAAGTTGATGAGGCACAGATGAGAAGGGAACAGACCCAATGTCCACTTTACAGAAATCAGTAGTTTTATCAGGAATGTTGTTTGCTTCATATCTCTGCAGTTTATCTTCAAGATGTTCATATTCCTCCATAAAGCAGAGAACACTAAAGGTGACTTTTAATTTGGAAATAGAGCAATCTTGTTTTAAAAGCACAATTTTTTTTCTGGCTGTAGGCTTCAGAATCCTTGTTAAAAAGTTGCTCATCAGTATTAAAGAAGAATTTTTTTAAAAAAGTTCTAAATGCAAACTTGTAATGATGTTTGAGGAATTTTATGAATATTAATATGCTGAAGTGCAGCATTCTTTTCAAATGATTCTGGTTGATCTATCAGAGTCTTGTGGTACCTTTTTAAAGACTGACAGATTTATTGTGGCGTAAATGTTTGAGGGCTTGAGCCCGTTTCCGCAGATGCATGAATTCTTATCCTCCATTGGTTTATATATACTCACGAGAATCCACAATTCATTGAGAACTCAAATGAGACTCTTTTTTGTCCTATTGTACTGATAATTTTAACAAAGGTAGGAAGATTATCATCAGCTATTATCTGTTGTCATAAATGGTCTCTGTGCTTATCTGGTATACATTTTACCTTTGCATAGAAATGTCAGCCCTATACCTCTTGCTTTGCAGAGTTTACAGTTTAATTTTTCTTTCTCTATATACCTCTGTATGTGGGGGGGGGGGAGTGCGCACGTGTGAATGGTGGATAACACTTCATGCACCTGAGCGAGTGGACTCTAGTCCACACAAAGGTTTATACTACAATTATAAATCTGCTTTGTTCTATGTGGTCAGTGTCATCTAGCAGCCTAGTCGTGCTGCTTTCGCTTTGATAATGTCCCGTGGAAGGGAGGAAACATCAGCAAGGGTTTAAAAGTTTTTGTGCCTATTGGTTTGATACCTTTTAAATTGTATACTTTTAAAGAATTTTTGAACCATTCAGTGCATTTTAAAGCTTTTATTTCTTCAATAAATTTTACATGGCTTCTGAACCCATATACCCGATCTCCTTGAATAATTATAAATCTGTTCACCTTTACTCCTCAAAAGCATTTCCTGATTTTGCTGAAGTAGACTAACATGGCTACCTCCGTTAGTAGTCATGTTTGCTATGCTGGCTAGAAGAACCAGCAGTCATTCATATTTGACAGACCTGGTAACTCTCAGTTGAATAGTAAGTTCTACATTGGCATCCAAAAGCAAGTCACTTTTGTAATGATAGTTGTAAGATATGTAGTCTCCCACCCCCAATAAAGACCGAGCCACACTGCACGAGATCTGGTGCGGACGCGACCAAGCGTAGGTGCCTGGCCACTCTCCTCCACGCACTCACCTCGTCTCCACGAGTGTCTCCCAGTGAATAGTCCCTTCTGTTGTCCCCCCCTTCTTAGAAAGCGCAGCGGTGATTCACAAAGCACAAGTGCGGTCCGATACACGAGAGAAGAGAGAGAGGGGCAGGAAGGAGAGAAAACTAACAAAACAATTTGTGCCGGGAATAGAAATTCATCTTGCTAACTTTTGTGAGAAGGAGAAATGGATCTAAGAGAAATCGGAGACTCAAGTGTGTTCCGATTGATTGACAACCCCTTTCATCCCACCCTCTTATCCGATTGGTGGCTGTAGTAGCTCCGCGTACCCGCCCCCGAAAATCATGGGCAACAAACAATTTCACTCGTGCCGGAACTCGGGAGAGCGCAGCTGCTCCACGTTCATCTGCTCTCTTCCGGAATGCTGACCACACAGCTCAGCACAGCTCCGCGCACGTCTGGGACGCGCCGGAAATTGTGCTGTGTGGGTCGGCCTTAAACGCGTAACCTGCTGGTTTTGTACTCTTATGAAGTGTCCTCTAATGACGTCGGGCATTACTAAATTCTCTTGGTATTTTGAAGCCGGAGAGAGAAATTGGACACTTTGATAACTGGATGGATTTTCCTGTTGGGTCTATCACTGAGTGATTCTGAATAATGAAGTAATCCTGGTACTTGGCAAGTTAAAACTGACTCTTTTATTCTGCATCTGAGTTAAGAGGCTTTTCAGTGTATGCCAACGGAGCTTGGCATGTTTTCAGAATTTGATATTCCTGTTCTTCCAATTACCCGTAAAGCTCTTTGATTGGTTATGTCCTCGAGTGGTGAATATGTGAATTTGTCTCTTGTTAAAAAGTCTGCACAGGCTGTAGTACTGAGAATGATGGAACATGAGTCAATGTTGAGCTCAGAGTTCACTCTTCAGTTGTGTTGCATAGATCAGGCATAGAAGTCTCAAGAGCAATTACCTAATAAAGTGAAGTGAGCTATTTAATAGAAGGTGTAAAATAGAGGCTGTAAAATAATGCTTTCAAAGAACAAACTTCCAGAATTACTGGGGGGAAAGGTCCACTTGAAATTGATCACTCGGGAAATACAAAGATTAAACTAAGCTGATCTTTCCATCACCCCAGAACCCACAAGAAATCAGGTTTCGACCCACATTTGAGAAACACTGGAATAGGGAATTGCCAGTATTGAGATTTCTCTGAGAAGTGAATCATTTTATTTCTTGATGATGGGGTGTGGTAAGGAAAGAAAAAGGGTAACAAGAGCCAAGGGAAAAGTAAAGTGAAACAGGCCTTACTTGGACAAGGCAAAAGGCAACTGTCTTTCTCCATGACTTGAATACCGTGAGAAGAGCTCCCTCTCTAGTTTTGGCTCTTTTGTTGTTGTTGTTCAGTCGTTAAGTCGTGTCCGACCCTTCGTGATCCCATGAACCATATCCCGCCAGGCCTTCCTGTCCTCCACTATCTTCCTGAGTTTGCTCATTTTCATGTTTGTTGCATCGGTGATGCTGTCTAACCATCTCATCCTTTGCCTTCCCCTTCTCCTTTTGCCTTCAGTCTTTCCCAGCATCAGAGTCTTCTCCAGAGAGTCCTCTCTTCGCATTAGGTGGCCAAAATATTTGAGTTTCAGCCTTAGTACCTGTCCTTCCAGGGAACAGTCAGGCTTGATTTCATTTAGGATTGACTGATTTGATCTCCTAGCAGTCCAAGGGACTCTCAGGAGTCTTCTCCAGCACCACAGTTCAAAAGCATCTATTCTTCGGCGCTCAGCCTTCCTTATGGTCCAACTCTCGCAACCATACACTGCTACTGGGAACACCATCGCCCTGACTATACGAACTTTAGTTGGCATGGTGATATCTCTGCTTTTTATTATGCTGTCTAAGTTTGCCATAGCTTTCCTTCCAAGGAGTAAGCGTCTTTTAATTTCATGGCTGCTGTCTCCGTCTGCAGTGATCTTGGAACCCAGAAAAGTAAAATCTGTTACTGCTTCCATTTCTGCCCCTTCTATTTGCCAGGAATTGATGGGACCCGATGCCATGATCTTAGTTTTATTAATGTTGAGTTTCAAGCCAACTTTTGCACTCTCCTCTTTCACCCTCATCAAGAGGCCCTTTAGTTCTTCTTCACTTTCTGCCATTAGGGTGGTATCGTCTGCATATCTGAGGTTGTTGATGTTTCTCCCGGCAATCTTGATTCCGGCTTGCGATTCATTCAGCCCTGCATTTCTCATAATGTACTCTGCATATAAGTTAAATAAGCAGGGTGACAATATACAGCCTTGCCGTACTCCCTTCCCAATTTGGAACCAATCAGTTGTTCCATGGCCGGTTCGAACTGTTGCTTCTTGACCCGCATACAGGTTTCTCAGGAGACAGGTAAGGTGGTCTGGTACCCCCATCTCTTTAAGAATTTGCCATAGTTTGTTGTGATCCACATAATCAAAGGCTTTTGCGTAATCAATGAAGCAGAAGTAGGTGTTTTTTTGGAACTCTCGTGCTTTCTCCATGATCCAGCGCATGTTGGCAATTTGATCTCTGGTTCCTCTGCCTCTTCGAAACCCAGCTTGTACGTCCGGTAGTTCTCGGTCCACGTACTGCTGAAGCCTAGCTTGTAGGATTTTGAGCATAACCTTGCTAGCATGTGAAATGAGTGCAATTGTACGGTAGTTTGAACACTCTTTGGCACTGCCCCTCTTTGGAATTGGAACGTAAACTGACCTTTTCCAATCCTTTGGCCACTGCTGAGTTTTCCAAATTTGTTGGCATATTGAGTGCAGCACTTTCACAGCATCATCATTTAGGATTTTAAGTAGCTCAGCTGGGATATTATCATTTCCGCTAGCTTTGTTGTTAGTAATGCTACCTAAGGCCCACTTGACTTCACTCTCTAGGATGTCCGGCTCTGGGTCAGTGACCACACCAGCGTGGTCATCAGGAACATTCAGATCTTTCTTGTATAGTTCTTCTGTGTATTCTTGCCATCTCTTCTTAATCTCTTCTGCTTCTGTTAGGTCCTTGCCTTTTTTGTCCAGTCCTTGCCTTTTTTGCTCTTTTAACCAGTGATTTTACCATACGTTAAAGAAAATATTGTGCAACTCGAAAGCTTTTGTTCCCTTTTTTTTTTCTTAAACCAAATGTTCAAGTAAAAAAATGTTGCCACATCTACCATGTGGAACATTTCAGTACAAGTTCTTTTTCACATCCCACACGCAGTGTGCTTGTTAAATGAAGACTAACTGGGCATGTTGATTCCAATGGGCTAATGAGTCTTCAACTTTGCGGACCCCTGTTCTGGTTTACTTTTTCTGAGAAGATGCTCACATTTCTTGCTTTATTCTACCTTGTGAACGTTTGTCTGACAGGTTTCTGGATTAAATCTTTGTGCTTTTTGTATTCTGCATCTGTAACTGCCCTGGACATACATTTCTTGATTGATGAATGACAGACAGGTTTGCACATGCTTCATAAACCTACTTTTTATGTAGCATTTCCTCTCCAATGATGCATCCAGTACAACTTCATTGAAGAGAAGTGGATGAACTTTTTAACAAAACACACAAAAAAGCCCCACACATGCTGAATTTTTTTTAGATATATTTAAATCTTCAAAAAGAACAAGAAATAACATAAAATAGTAAATTACTTTGTGTTTGCCCTGGGAATGTCCTTAATTTTGATTTGGTAAACTGTCTGAAATGATTCCACTAGTGGGGGGGGGGAACTAAAGAATGTTTAAATTGTGTACTATCAAGTGAGTTTATCCTACACTGAAATGAGTTGCAAATATAAATGAAGCATTAAAAAAAAATTCTGTCTTTGACATCAGTCCCATGACGTAGCATAATTTGTTTAAAAAGCCCTAGTAGTCTGATGTTGAATTTAAGAATTTATTAAGTTTCCTTAATTTATTCCAGCCTGGATGTTGGATTGCTGTTATGTGTAAACAGTATTTGAATCGCTCTTTCCTCTTATTCAGAATTCTGACATGATGACTTCAGGGACTGGAGGGAATTGTCACAAATTGCTGTAAAATATAAGCTTACGAAGGAAATGGAACTATTGATGAGAACCTTACATGCTGTGGAAGCACTTATTTACTGAAAGATAGCTGTCCCTTTCTCTGCTCTTCATGAAGAGAAGCTTTGGCCACCAAAAACAATAAGGGGTCAGGAATGTTAGAAGATCTTGATTGAATTCCTTACATCTTTAGCTGAAACTAGTGGTCTTTTCTTGAAAAAAGTGCCTGAGTGTAAAAGATGACCTTCAGTTTGCATCTCTGCATTTTGACCAGAAGTTTTCTTTGTTGAACTCAAAAAATAAATTTTATTCTCTTGAGCTTTAGTGTGTTATCTTCCATAATTTCTAAATCCTTCTGTGAAAGAAAGCAGTGGGATTATCTGAGGATATCTTTAAAAAATATTAATGTCTTTGTTTTCTTAGCATCTTATTAATCAATCTGTAAAAGTAACCTTGGCTTTCTGACCAAGGTACATCAAATACAGATATTAAAAATTGGCTAGTAAAGTTAACCCAGATATAGAGATTTAAGTAGTGACAAAAAGCAAACAGCGTGGCTTACAACCATTGCTTTATTAAATTCTTGTATTTTTAGAGCATTCAGTTTCCGTTAAATCCTCTGGGTGGGGGTGGGGAAGCTTGTATGTTGACTGCATGTAACCTACACGGCATTTAAAATTCAGTAAGTCTGTCACTGGGAAGCTAGCATAGTTTGTAAAATATTGAAACTGACATCTCCAATCAGAGAGAAATAAGGAATGAGGGAAAAAAACACCGAACAAGCAAAATTTATTGTCAGGCTCCTTTTTGTGCAAAACCAGAATTGCATGCAGTTGAATTGTGTGAGATGAGGGTGTTTTTTCAGTCTTCTCTGCTGGCAGAACTGTCAATTGCTCACAAACCTAGAAGGGAAACTTCACCAAGTTGCCCAGGAACAAAATATAAACCCATCATTAATATCAGCTAGCTCTAGAATCTAAAGTTTAAAACCACATGGTAGGTCTGCTTATCAAAAATAATGCAGTCGTAAATATACATAAATATTCTTAATGGTGGTAATTTATAGTGGTTTCTTTAAAGAAAAATTTGGAGCATAAAAAGTATGATAAGAGCATGAGAGCGCAAGCCTTGAGCCCATGCTTGTCTAGAACTGCACATTGGTTCCCTTGCTGTTTTCGTAGTACTGTATAGCATTCAATTGCTTCGATAAGAATATAGTCCTTTCCTGAAGTATTGAAAAGCAGGCAACTGTATATCTTATGTGTATATAAAGCAAGAGGAATTCCAGTAAGAAGAATGGAGGGGAAAAAAGCTAGCCAACAGTATAGTACTTAACATTACTTGTTTCTATGGCTTTGTAGAGGAGCCAGAGCTCGGAGAAAATGTACTTTGCATGTAGAAACCTTCAGATTCAATATCTGCTTAAACTGGATCATGTGTAAGACTGGAAGTGAAGTTCTGCTTGAGATCTTGAAGAGCTGCCACCTATAGTGGACTTGGTGGTTCAGTGGTCTGATACAGAATATATAAATGTGCAAATGTGTAGAGAGCACTGTTGGTGGTTACTGGGAGTGACTTTGAATGTTACTGTAAGGCTATTGCATATACAGTCACCTCCACTCTCACCTGGTGGGGTAGTTGTTTAAGTTACTGCCTGAGCAAGTTTGCCTTTGAACAGAAGCACCTCCAGATGGATGTAGAAGTGACTTGGTTGAAAGTGCATCTTCAGTGGTGAAGGAAATTCACTATGATCAGAAGTCCTGTTTGTTCTTATTGTTCACTTTCCTGGACTGAGCACACTAAGTTCTGCACCAGGTGCAGAACTTAAGTACATCTTGCACTGCTGTTATCTCTTGATGTTGTGCTGCTGTCCTGATCCAAAATGTATTCGGTAAACTTTCCATTAATTTCTTAAGAGCAAGTTCCATTTTAAATGACACAGAATTCCAGTCTCCTTTTAATTTTACATAGGCTGCCTAGTTTTCATGTACGGACAGATTGGTACCAATGCCAGTAGCACCCAGATGTTTTCGTGCTGTAGGTGTGAACCAGTACAGTTACCCTGGTAGCAGATATGAAGGCAAATCCTTAGTCTAGACAAGGCCTTAGTGTATGTACATCTTGGCTGAATGCCAGAGAGAAATGGACAGACCTCAGACAAAATTATTTGAAAGAGATAAATATGAACTAGCATTTTTCTACCAATAAAAGGCGAAAGAATAGGAGCAATAGAATGAAATCTTATGATTTGGGATGGGGGGTTGTGGATATTCTTGTGTGGATATTCCTTGCCATATTAAAACTAGACTTATAAAGTGGTATGAGGTGGCAGTAGTTCATCTTTTCATAAACTATAAAAACACTGTTTTGGAGCACATGGAGAAGCAACGATGTTGCACCAAGTTTACACAGTTTCTCCTTTTTTGTTTGACACAAACCTCTAATCACCTTGATATGTAGAAATATAAATACTGTATGCAGTAACTGAACTAGAAATGGCCCAGTACTAGTTATGGGACAAATGAAAATTGTGCAATGTATTTCTAGATCAACCTTATGTGAAAAATGCATGCTGATGCAACGAGCATGGAATTTTTAAAATAAAATAGCTGTTTGGTAACAAAACATGAGAATAAAATAGGTATAGTCCACCAAGCAATTCTCCCATACCAGTCCTGTGGTCCAATTCAGATTATCATCTGAGCCACAGGTTGATCTTGGTTTGTTTTAACTGGTGTTAAAAAAACCCACAGTTTCCTGAGTTCATACATAATGGGAAAACTGTGGTTTAGTCAAAAGTGAAAGCAGACACTGTCACTCTCCTCCTTCGCCTCTAGATTATATTATATTATATTATATTATATTATAATATACAGTATTTATATACTGCCTTTCTTGGTCATTGGATTTCTCCTCAGACTTTAATTCAAGGCGGTGTACATGGGCAGGCTTTCCTAACCCCCCTAATGAGAGGTTTTACAATATATATGTGTCTAATCTTTCATGAATAGCTACATTCCAGGTGGTATCCTTTTGCAGCCTGGCTTTTTCTGCTGGTTGGCACCTCCCACACTCGACCAACGCAGCTGGGAGCTCTTATCTCTCCTCACAGAGGCTTTTTCACAGCTTTTTGTCGGCAGTGTGTCTCGAACTTGCCATTTTGCCGATCTTCAGGCATTGAAAGGCGGCAGCTCTCCCGACTGAGCTGTGAATGAGGAAAAGAAAGGAGGGGAACACATAAGCATGCTGCCCAAAGCATGCTGTGATTCATTTGCAATCACCTAAACCACAGGTTTGATGATGGTCTGAACTGTGGGTCTTGAGTTTAGAGTTGAGGGTTTTGAAATGACTTTTAATAGATGAGGTGAGGCCCAAACCAATCGTGCACTTATTCCATTTATTTTAAAAATAAAATATTCATGACTCGCATTCATGGGTTTTAACTCACTTGGGATTTGTGGCTGCACATTCACCTCAATCCAGGGCTTTCTTCATGGCAAATGCTCCATCATTCTCTCCTCCCATGCTGCCAATCATCCCTTTGCAGACTTCCTGGGTCTGCAGAAATCCCAGCAGTGACTGCCCACTGAAAAGGGTCTGGAGATTCCCTTTATGGCTTTCCTCTTCTTAGGGCGGGACACTTCCTGATTCAGGAATATACTGTACTGTGACTCCCCATTCTGATTGTCACAGGGGACTTTTTTCTTCACGATTTCTGCAGTTCTGCTCTTCAACCAAGGAAGCAGGGTCCCCCCGAAGGGAAACTCCTTTTGGAAAAAATGGGCTCCCCTCCCCCACTTCCAAGCAAGAAGGTTCTCCATCTTCTGTCCCCCCATCCAGACCATGCTCGAGATAAGTAACGTGAGGAGACTGCCAAAAGAATCAGGGACATGCTCTGCAGCTACCGCAGTAGTCAGAGGCTGGAGTAGCTGGTGGCACAAACAAAGACAAAGTGTTTTAGGGGGATAAACAGGGCTTTATTTTTGAAAACATGTTCTGATTAGTACAGTTTTAATAAAGAGTTCAAAAACAGTTCACCAGCATGGTCAATGCAGTCTACACCAGCAACAGCTATTTACTCGCATACAAAGGTGAAACACCTATAAGCAGTCGTGCACTCTGGGGTGACAGGTGCGCGGCCCCTCAAATATCCACAGAAATATTGGAGCCCTCCAACATGAGCCAGGGCTATAAAGGTTCTTAGATCAAACGCGCAGCACTTTCACACTTTTCCTACTTGCCACAAGCAAGAGAGAAGAAACAGCTGCTTTTGAAAGGCGACTTTTTGAGAGGAGCTGTGTTTGCTCCCCAGGAAAATGGTCTACGTCTAAGAATGCTGTCTCACTTCCTAAGCTCACAGATATCAAGATCCATATGAGTCCATATGATCAGGAAGGCAACAAGTGGCAAAGAAATACTTATATATTCTGTGGCACAAAACTCGCAGGATAAGGGGACTTGCATGAATATTGCTTCCTAGTGTGCGCTTATTCTGTGGGAAATGCCTGTTACCACATGGATTTCTGCACATGTGGTTTGGGCCTAAGGACGGAATTCCAGGCCAGGTGGCTGCCCATTTAGGAAGGGTCTGTCTTAACAAGTCTAATTTTGAAGTGATATGCGTGCCATAGCACCCATTCTTCTCGTTGTTGTATTGTACCCCTGGGTGATATAGTGGCTGCACAAGCAGAATTACAACTTTTTTATTTGCTCAGAAATAAAGAACCTTATCCTGATGACTGTTAATAAACCTAGCAAACTGTTCAATAATCTATACTAGATTTGTATGTGAGGAAAAACTGTATAATGAAGTTTTGTAGTGTAGTACTGGGAAGAGAAAGGAAGTATAGCAGTAAAGCAAGAATTGTAGGGGGAGCTGTATAATATAGTAGTGATAGCTGAAAGATATTACCCCGACCCTTACAGTTTTATTGCATTGCCATCTTGAAAAGGATAAGTACATCTATGAACGTGAATAAATGAATTTCCTTTTTGTTATGGCTTATCTTTTTAATGCCTTGTGTTATATTGGAGTAGTATTTATTGTTTTTAGTGAGAACGTTTTCAGGCTTTCTCTCACAATAGGGATAGTTAAAAGAATTATGTATTTAATTTTCCTGTGAATTGCAAATTTTACAATGCAATATACTGAATGATCTAATCTAAAATAAAACAGTTCATGAAATGGAAAACACAGAATTGATCTCATGTCCATTACAAAACGCTCATTGATTTTTAGAGGTTCTGAATTGCACCAAAAACTCTTAGTCATGCCGTGTGATATGTCATGTGGTAGGCATGTTGTATGGTTCCTGCTTATAAAAAGATGTTTGTATCCTTTAGGCTTAGAAACTCGGGATACACTGAAGTAGCATTTTGTGAAGCTCTGCATGTGCATTTACTATGCTACTGTCGATTACTTTTGCCTTGGTTGGCAATTCCCACAATGCATGGAAGAGTGCATACCAAGTACCTAAATCTTTTGCTTTACTTGAGTTCAATGAAACTTACTGCCAGGTAAGTGTAGATAGGATTGCATGATGTGTGTAACTGTGGTAGTGCACTTGCAGTGCAATCTTGTACATGTTCGTTTAGAAGTAAATTTCACTATGCTCAGTGGGACTTATTGCCAAATAGGGATACTATAAGATCGCAGCCGTAATAGAGTGAGTGAGTGAATGAGGCTGCAATCCTATACGCCAGTGGTTCCCAAACTGGGAGGCACGGCTCCCAGGAGAGCCACGGAAACCAGCCAGGGGAGCCGCAGAGTGCATGGAATCCTCTCAGAAAACAGTGCAATGCCAACTGGCAGACATCAGTATAATGTAATGGGGAGCCGCGGCCAATGATCGCCAATGGTCAAGGGAGCCGCAGGTTGAAAAAGTTTAGGAAACACTGCTATACACACTTTCCTAGGAGTAAGTCCCATTGACCTCAGTTAGACTTACTTCTGAGTAGACATGCATAGGATTGTGCTTTGTGAGAGAGAGTAGCACTATGCACACCAAAACAAAGGCATTTCAATATAAGTGTGCAATGCAGCTCTTAGTTTTGTGTGCAATTACTCTTCTAATATATATGACTGCATTTACTGTATTTCTTCAATTCTAAGATGCATGTTTTTTCCCAATTAAGCATTTCAAAAAATGGGGTGCGTCTTAGAATCAAAGGTCTCCAAAAAGCACCCCAAAATGCTATCTTCTTACTTACTGTGGCTTGGGGGAGCTTCAGGGAGACCTGCGTGACCCTCTGCAGGCCTCCCTGATCTTCAGTTTGGCAAAAAACGGTGATTTTCAGCCATTTCCGGTTTTCGCGAAAACCAGAAATGGCCAAAAATCGCTGTTTTTCACCGAACTGAAGATCAGGGAGGCCTGCAGAGGGTTGCGCAGGCCTCCCTGAAGCTTCCCCAAACCCAGGTAACGAAGGAAATGACACTTTCTGGCGAGGCCAGAAATGCTATGCAAAGGCAGTGCACTCAGTCATCCTCAGCTGCAGGAGACATGCTGGGGAGAGTTGGTGCTGAGCTGGTAGATTCAATGAAGGGAGGTGAGTCTTACAATCAATTGATTTTTTTTTCCCCTGCTGGTGGTACTGAAAGTAAAGGTGCGCCTTAGAATCGATGGTGCCTTAGACTAGAAGAAATACGGTAGTAAAAGAAATAAAATATACAAATTCTTTTTGAGGATGGATTTTAAATCCTGTATGAACTTTTCATTCTCGAATATCTGGGTTTATACAACTTACCGTATTTTTCGCACTATAAGACACACTTTTCCCCCCAAAACATAGGGGGGGGGAAGCGTGCGTCCTATGGTGTGAAGCCTGGGCTTGGGGGCGCTTCGGGGAGGCCTGTAGGGGCTTCGGGAGGCCTGCGCGAGCCTCTGCAGGCCTCCCCGATGTTCAGTTCGGCCGAAAACAGCGATTTTCGGCTGAACTGAACATCGGGGAGGCCTGTGGGGGCTTCGGGGAGGCCTGCTCGAGCCTCTGCAGGCCTCCCCGATGTTCAGTTCGGCTGAAAACAGCGGTTTTTGGCTATTTCCGGTTTTCGCGAAAACCAGAAATGGCCGAAAATCGCTGTTTTCAGCCGAACTGAACATCGGGGAGGCCTGCAGAGGCTCGAGCAGGCCTCCCCGAAGCCCCCACAGGCCTCCCCAAAGCGCCCCCAAGCCCAGGTAAGTAAAAACCTTTTTTTCTCTATTTTATGCTCCATAGGATGCATGCGTCCTATGGACCGATGTGTCCTATGGAGCATAAAATACGGTAATTTTAGAAGTCTTCATATTGTTCAAAATTGAGTTTTCTAGCCATGCTTGTGGAATTGAAGTTGTCCAAGACTTAATGGATGAGGGTTATGCTGCAAAGATGAAAGTTCAAATGTTAACCTGAGACCCTAATTTTCAAATGAAAGGACATCTTATTTCTGTAGAAAAAGTAACTTCAGTTGACTCATCTTAAAGTCACTTAGAGCCCAATCCTAACCTTTACCCCTCACTGCTGATGCAGTGGCACCAAAAATGGTAGCCGCTGCATCCTGTGTGTGGGGGGGAGCGGGACCAGGAGGCTTCTGCAGGAAAAGGAGATGTTTAATTCCCTCACCCCTGTGTAAGCTTCATCGCCAACAATGGGTCTCCTCGGATCTACACTAGCAATTTTGCTAGCGTAAATCTGAGGAGAGAAAAGGGGCGGGGAGGCTGCAGGGAAGGGGGATAGGATCCGTTGTGGGCCTTCCACGACAGATCCTCCCCAGCCCCGTTCCGCCCTTCCCCCACCTTCCTGCCATCTTACCTTTCCCGGCACATGTCTGGACGTCCTCTGGTGTGGCTGGAAAGGCGGAGGCCTTCCTGCTGGCCTCCCCGGCAGCACACTGATCAGCAGGCTGTCGGGGAGGAGTTTGACTGGTTCTGACTGCTTTATGGCAGTCAGAGCCACCACAGGAGGCCTGCCACCATCAGGTGGCGCATTTAGGATTGGGCTGTGAGTGCGGTGTAGTGCCTTACAAAATATACAGGGTGTTGTTTTTTGAGGAGGTGCCTATACATGAAGATTGATGTGTTAGATTGCTACAGAAATTTTTGTGGGCTCACAATTTTATATCTTATGAATGAGGCAATGTTCCACTAATGTGGCACTTCTCTTTCCTAACTTTGCATTCTTTTCCATCAGTGTGTGTGGGTTTTTACTTTTTTTACCTCTTATAATCTTATTCAGGATGCACAATAGATTTCTGAATGTTGGATTGCATATAAGCCTGCATAATACAGTGGGCAAGACTGTTAATTAAGGTACAGTTGTGCCACCCCCACCTCGAGCATCTGTGGATTTTCGCATCCGCTGGAGTTCTGGGAACGGAGCCCCCGCAGATATGAAGGGCCCACTGTACAATGTTATAGATAGAGGTTTGAAAACTCTGTTTATTTTACTCAGAAGTAAGCCCATTATGGTCAGTAAGACTTGGACTGTAATCCTCTCGTATTCAACAAAAACAAACACCTTTAGTCATAGACTAAAAACAAATAAAAAACCCCTGCTCCTACACATAATAACTAGAAAATGAAATTATAATAATTGACACACTTTTGGTGGGTGGGAAGGCACATCAGGGTGTTTGTGACTTTTTAAAAATATTCACTAGATTTTTTTTTCCCTTTAGTACTGTTGCACTTGTCTCCCAAGAGCAGATTGAAGTTTTTATTTTGTGATGTTAAGCAGCTGTCTAGCTGCTTTCTGACATTGCTGTCACTTAAAAGGTAAAATATCAATAAAATATGGCATTGTGTATGCCGGTCACAGCCCATTGTTATATCGTAGCTGATACCCTCCCAAGTAACCTTCCAAATACTCTTGAGAGCTTCTAAGGACATTCCTGCATGAATTCCATTCTCTTGGCATTGGGTGTTTTTTTAACTACACAAAATAACATTTAAAATTGATAAGAGCTATCATTTAAAGTTATTCCATAGAATTGTATCTTTTTTTTAGGCTCCCCGTCATGATGCTTTTATCCATTAAGCCAATCGTTTTTGATTTTTGACCCGATTTAATCTCAAATGTTATATTAGCACTGCCAAATTTACATAAACTACTTGTTATGCAGCAGCAACATTAGAGCCTTCTTATATACAAGGCAACTTGCAACCCTATGAGCACCAGGATCTTTCCCATTAGTTCAGAGAAGGCAGTAGAACTGAGAACAGTGTATTCAAAAAACTTGGAAGCTTTGATCAGTGATGTATTCTAATGCTTAAATAGCAAATCTTTCCCTGAATGTAAGGAGATAAAAGGTGGTATTTATTTGCAAAGGGATGAGGAGGTTGGAGTGGTAAGGGGTAGCGCTTGTCTCTGCTTAAGCTCTCAGCCGTTGCCATCAGACAGTTGATGATTCGATTAGAATTCAGAAGGCTTTTGTTATGTCTGAAGTTAGGAATTGTGGAGCCACTGCAGATGTAGCACTTCTGATAAGCCATGGTCGGATAAGAGACGGAGAGCAGGATCACATGCTGTACTTTCTTCCCTCACTTGTATAGATTCCCCTATCCTCCCTACCCTAGTTAAAGGTTACAGTGACACTAAACTTAACCATTGTTAATGCTTATTAGGATGTGCTTTATAACTGGCAATTTGAAGGTTAATTTTTTTTTTAAGCACAAGTAAGGCAAAAGGAGAAGGGGAAGGCAAAGGATGAGATGGTTAGACAGCATCACCGATGCAACGAACATAAAAATGGGCGAACTCAGGAAGATAGTGGAGGACAGGAAGGCCTGGTGGGATATGGTTCATGGGATCACGAAGGGTCGGACACGACTTAACGACTGAACAACAACAGAATCATAACAGTTGACTTTCCATCTCGACTAAAGACTTTGTGTTCTACAAAACACAAGGAATCATTTATGGTGCATCTTGCACACTTTTGCTATGCAAGGCCCAGAGAAATATGATCGATTAGGAGAAATGTCTGATCAAATGTTAACTATAAAATGCAATATTATCAAACAGGAAATTGTGATTATGATGGGACTCTAGGAGATGTTTGCAATTTCCCATTTGATACCTAGGGTACCAACATACCTAAATGGATTTACAAGTGACCAAATGGAATATTGGAGCAAAGAAGCTACTTAGGTTTAGATTCATGATAATACCGTATGAAAGATAAGAAGTATTTCCTGTATCATTTAAACTGACTAGTTTATGAAAGGCAGTGTGTTGATGTTAGTTATCTGGGAGTAGCTCTAGTGTCAGCAGTTTATGCAAGCTTGTGACAATTGAATAATCCTGAGGATCGACTCGTGAATAGGAAGCATGTTGGGTAAATCACTCCATAATCTGTTTTTCTAATAGTACTGTATTCCTGCAGGGCTATGATGTAGCTGACTTCTGAAACTTCTAGATACACAGCAATACCGTGACTTTCATTCACTTGACTTTCATCGCTTTGCTCTTTCTGCCACTTTCAATTATAACTACATTTTCAGATTTCGTCCATGTGCTTTCGTCCTCTTTTGTCCAATTTCATGACGTTCATTGATGGTGCTGTGCTTGTCTTGTTGTGCTTTTAATTATTGTGAGCTTCTCTGAAAGCCTTCAGGATGAAGACTGGGGGAACAAACTCCCCCGATGCCTGGATGTCCGTCTCCCCTTCCTCCACACAAACTCTATTTTTTGCCAGCCAAAATAAATGCTTTGACATTCATCCATTGTTGAGTTTCATCCATACTCTGGTCCTGACCAGACGAAAGTGCAAGGTATTACTGTATTGGTGGTTCTCACTGGCTAAGTTTGCAAATCCCAGGTTGGACATTGCAGTGGAAGAAGTAGCAGAGATCAGTATGCTGCTGCTTTCCCTGCTGCTTTGCCATGTTTGAAGGTCTTGTTCCCCCTGCTGGTGAGAGGCTGAAATGGTAGAGAGCAGAACAAGACTCTTAAGGCTACAATCCTAAGTGTATTTACGAGGGAGTTAGTTCCATTGAGATTGCTCTATAAAGCTAGTTGAGAGAGCAGTGCAGTGGTTGGTGTCATGGGTGGCTGGTTTTATAGCTTGGAGTGTGGTTGATTGATTGGTATACTATAAGAGTTGCAGGTGGGACACATGTCTGAATGGCATTTTCTGCAAATGTTGAGAGGGTGGGGAAATTACTTTGCATAGAGAGGAATGCCCATTCATTTTTATTTGAGATGGTGCCATGTATGAAATATGCCTGATGGCATGTTAAATTCTGTATTTTAGAACCCTTCACGGGCACCTTCATTTACATAATGATAGTCCCAGAGAACATAATGAATGTCATTTACTGCAGGCATTTTGGTTAGTCGCAATCTTTTAATATTTGAAATGTTGGGTTTGCTGCCCTAAATATATATTTAGGAGATTCTGCAAATGTTTGTTGTTCCTAGGGTCTCATGAAAACTAAATTGTCCTTGAAGGTTAATAAGAAATAAGTAGCTGTAGCCATTTAGGCTCATAAATGTAGTGGGAGAAAAGTCCAGTTTGGAAATGAGAGTGCACAGTGGGCCTAACTTGATACTATGCGACTCCCGCCAACCTGCATCTCCCCCATGCACCTTCCGGGTAACATCTAGCACATGGTGTTACAATATGTGCTCATTGTGTGGGTTTGTTTATTGGAAAAAAATTACCCCACCATTTTCCCTCTAGAAGAGGAGGGGATCCAAGGCAGTTTACAAATAATCAATGAAAACAGTGTATACAATAAAAACACCCCAAAAGGGGGATGGGACAGCAACAAGAAGACCACCACAGAGGCAATGGAACAGCAATAAAACAACCACAAGAGAAATATCAAAAGCAAGGATAATTGGAGGCACGAGGCAGGGGAAATTGGGGAAGATCTGCTGGGAAAACCAGATCTTCAGCATGCGCACATGGTGAGAACCAGCTATCCTTCAGGGGAGGGCATTCCATATATGAAGCATAATTCCACAATGAAGCAAGCAAATATTTCCAAATACATTGGATCCTTGCTTTGCAATTGGCTCAGCAAACGATCAAATGACTTTACAATGGACTCTCCATAATAAAATAAGGTTCACTGTACAATAAGTATGCACTTTACAATGGGCTTACGATTGCTGCAAACAGAACCACATGGGTGAGCGTGGGTGATAAGTCAATCAGTGATCCTAACTCTGATGTGAACACAAGTGTTTTGGGTAGCATCTTAGCCAGTAACAGTAATGGTACCATCTTGGCCGTGTGTAATGTTTATAACCTACATTTATCATTTTAAACAAGATTTTGGGTTTTTTAAAAAAGGGAACTCTTCGCATCCATGGGGGTTCCGATGCTGACGTCCACAGTCAGGTGGGGGTGGGGGGTCGAGGGGGGCAGGGTCACCACTGTACCTTATTGTAGACCTGTGCAGGCCCGTCGCCCTCTCCTTTCCTCTGGCGCCGCGTTGTAAGAGTGTAAACTGCCTGTTTGAAAGGAAAAAATGAGACCGGAAGCGACTTCCAGTTGTGTGTGCAACCAGATGTTGCTTCCGGTCACAGTTTTCCCCCCTTATAACAGGTAGTTTACACTCTTGCAACATGGCACGGGGGGGGGAGGGAGCGGGGCAGCGGGCCTGTGCAGGTCTACAATAAGGTACAGTGGTGGCGCCACCCCCGCCCCCAGTGCGTTCCTTCCCTCTGTTGATGCCCAATCTGCGGATAAGGAGAGCTAACTGTATTTTAAATCTTTTTTTTACTCTTTTAACGTTGTAATCATGTCTTAATATTTTAGTATTCTATGTAGAAATAATATTTCCATTGTAAAAATCGCCTTTTAGAGAGGGAAATAGCTTAGTTCTTTGGCAAAAATGTCAACTTTAAAGGTCTTGGAACAAATTACCAAATTACCAAAAAACAATATTGCTGGGTTCACATAATATTTTTATGATGTGATGGGGTCTCTGGAATGGATTAATATTATAAAGTGTATAATATTATACCTGTATAGTTTTTTTTTTTAAGATGAATGTTGCTTTCAACTTCTGCTCTTTTATTTTTTAGGTGCTAACATCATGTCGGGCCTTTCTATTAACTTCTCGTATTCCTACTAAGGTAAAGTAAAATTTTCATTACAGTGTTGTTGAAGAATTTGTAAAGTTCAATTATTTTAAACTTGCTGTTCTCAGTACCCTAGCCAGGTGTTGCATGGCATTACATGGAAGTGCAAAGAAGCCCCTCCCACTCGCCATGGGAGCCAGTCTGGCAATGCTGCCTTTGCTGCCAGACTGGTTCCAACAGCGAGTGGGGGGGCACTTTGCACCTCCGTGTAATGTCGTGCAGCAATTACCACGCTGCCCCCCCCCCCCGGCTACGCTACTGGCTGTTCTTGGTTGTGCTAACACAGGGGAATGGGCAGCAAAATGCCAGATGCACTTCAATGTAAATAAGTGTAAAGTGATGCATATTAGGGCAACAAATCAAAATTTTCAGATATATGCTAATGTGATTAGTCAGGTGAGAGATCTTGGGGTGCTGGTGGACAGCTCGATGAAAGTGTCGACCCAGTGTGTGGTGGCTGTGAAGAAGGCCAATTCCATGCCAATTTCATGATCATTAAAAAAGAGATGGACAATAATATGGCCAATATTATTATGCCATTGTACAAGTCAATGGTAAGGCCACATCTGGAGTATTATGTCCAGTTCTGGTCAGCACATATCAAAAAGGATATAGTGGAACTAGAAAAGGTGTAGAAGAGAGCAACCAAAAATTTTAGTGGGCTGTGGCCCCTCCCTTACAAGGAAAGGCTACAGTGTTTGGGGATCTTCAGTCCTAGAAAGAAGGTGCCTGCGGGGGGAAGTTCTTTTCCTCTCACACAACACCAGAACCAGGGGACTTCCACTAAAGTTGAGTGGTGAGAGAGTTAGAACAGACAAAAGGAAATATTTCTTCACCCAGTGCATAATTAATCTGTGGAACTCCTTGCCCCAGGATGTTGTGCTGGTGCCTGGCCTAGATGTCTTTAAAAGGGGACTGGACAGATTTATGGAGGAAAAGTACATCACAGGTTACAATGCCAGATGCAAGGGAGTAGCAACAGGATATACAGATATTTTGTTGTCTTGAGTGCTCCTCTGTTGTCATGACTGCTTAAGAGGCCGAGCACGGGCCAAGGTTCACTGACTCCCACAGGCCCAACTGCCTGACCCCTGAGGCGTCTCGTGGGCCACTATGAGATACAGGAAGCTGGACTAGATAGGCCCTTGGCTTGATCCAGCAGGGTTGTTATGTATGTCTTAGGGAGGAATGTGTACTTGAAAGCAGTTAATTTAGTGTAAGGTGTTTTTTTGTTGTTTTTTTGTAGAAAATGCTTAGCCATCACCCTTTCTGGCTTTCTGTCCATAAGACACCACTATTAGCAATGGTAACTACTCACAAGTGATTTAGAGCTGGCAAACTCATCCAAGATAATTCTGTTGATCAATTTTCCTCACTGGATTTGCAGATTGTTTTGTAGAATTTGTAAGGGAGAAGACTTTGAAATGGGGTGCTTATCAGAATCCATTAGTTCCCCAATCATGTTGGCCTGACCAGAGAATTTGATGCCCTGGCCTAGACCCATACCGCTGATTTCATTGTTACCATGTTGAGATTTTCTGCTGTCATCTTTACACAACAGATTGGGACCCACCACAGCTTGGCACAACAGGGACCTATTTAGACCCAAGGGGCTCACCACAGAATTTAGTGAGGCTCTTATTTCCAGTATTGTGGTGGGTTTGACCTGTGCAGACCTCAAAATCTGCTATGCGTTCCAGGTTTTTCCAAAATTCCTTGGCACTCCTAGCTGCATTTGCAACTTGAAAACAAAAGTGCTATACAGCTTACTATAGCAAATTATTCTCGGTGGAATAGTATCTGCTGTATTCTCTGGAGGCTGCAGTTGCATCTTATGACTTGTCTGACAGCATGTTCCATGAAATACTTTGATTCTCAGGACAATTGGAAATGATTGTCTTGGCAGAGGAAAGACTTCTCTGCTGTGCACAGATGATGAATTTGTGTCTGGAGATGATCGTTCATCCCATGTGGACAAACATGATGATGGCAGATGTCTCTTTTTTCTGCTTTTGTGCAAATGTCCAACAAAGAAAGACCAACAAAACAGGATTGACATTGCATGTTCTCCTCGATTATATACAGCATATAACAAGTTTAGTAGCAGTATCACCTGTAGTTCCAGTAGTGTTACCAATATTTGAAGCATGGTGAACACACTGTACTGGGAAACGTGAGGATACGGTCAAGGTTTTTACATTACGTTTGGCACTTAAATGTGTGAAAATTTGAGAGCTAGGAAATCTTATCCTCCCCTTCAGCTGGAGAGGGGGGGGGAACCCTAAGCCACACAGGAAAACATGATTAACACACAGTTGTCATTAAACTCAACTTGTAAATTACCGTAATACACTTGAAATCCTCAAAATAGCATGCAGCAGGTTTTCTACTTCAGACAGGGTGAAGAGGTGCCGCTTTCCTCACATAAAGATTTGATTTAACTAAAACTGCTGTTAGATGGAAATATTTTCAGATACTCTACAGAGACTTGTAAATCTGTTTAATGCATCATAAAGACCACATTTCTACCACAGTCAAGATAATTTATTTGGGATGAAATAAAATAAGCACATAGCACATGTTGTATATGTTGCATTAATGTTGATAGCTTTGCAAACATGGTATGCAAAACCTGTCATCTTTTTCAAAATCTTTCCACTCCTCTGCTTAATTCAATTTCCTGCTTAATTATTTTCACAATATAATAGTTTCACAATTTCTCTGCACTCTCTTCGAGGGGGGGAGAGAGAGAGTGGAGAGTGGCCCTGGCTTTGCAATCGGGCCACATCTCCTCCTCACGACCTCTTCCTTGGGATGCGCTGAGGAGGAGGCAGCTGTGGTGGAGCCTGAGGGGCGTGCCCCGATTGTGCCCCACTAGGTGAATGCCCAGAGCAGGTGCCCCTTAGGCTCCACCATAGTTAGCCTAGACCACCTTTATTTCCTTCAAACCCTCCCTCAATATCTACCCTTTCTGAAGTCTTTGGCACAACCCCTTATTCCCCATATCTTACTGTAACTAAATTGGAAGTTGAATTGTGCCGCTCCCCCTCACAGAGAAACTGTAATTACATATGGAGGAGGAAAGTCAACTAGGCAGAATCTACCACCCCAACCCCCACCTACTGTGCTTTTTAAAGCTGAACCATATGAACTGTGTGTTTAACCAAATGTGAGGCATTGAAGGTCTTTTTGCAATGGGAAGACAGCATGCAAATGCCCAGATAAAGAAACTGAAGAACGTGTCACTGACGTGTAATTCACACATTCTTCCCTATTTACCCCACCTCCATCTTCCTCTCTTTCCTTTGTTGTCTTCCTTGTGTTGAATTTTGCATTCTAAAGTTGTTTGGGCAGGAACAGGTTCTCTTGTATTTCACAAAGTGTCATGTGCATTGATGATGCTGTATAAATTAATCATAGTTGACTGGGTGTGCATTACATGTCTGATGGTGGCTTAATGTGTTTTACTTCCATTTAGAGTTTGGATATAAATCTACATCACCTCCTGTTCTGTTTAAATTTCAGCTAGAGCTAACATTCAGCTACTTGGAAATCCAAGGAATCACCTGCAATAAACCAGGCCAGGTGAATATTTTAGTCATAAAAGATTTAAATGTTGCAGTCATCCTATCTACCTGACTATAAATATTCTAATTAGGCTGCTGGATGACATATTTCTTCAAATAAATGAAGAGGATACTGAAGAAACACACATGCAATATCAATAGTACCAAAAGTATTGTTTTTAAATGCTTTTTTAAATGTTTCAAACGGCTTTCAAACTTTTCGGACTCAGGGGCCCTTTACACTCCTAAAAGCAGTCTTGGGGAGCACCAGGGTGCCGACACATGCATGGAGTGGTGCAACACTGAGCCCAACACAGAATGCCAGCAAAGAGCCAGAACAGGAGGAGAATGAGGAAGGAGAAGCACAGACAGGGGAGGCAGGATGGACAGATGAGCAAACCGGGCCTGGGGGGGCAGATTATGTGCTCGTGGCGCTCCTGAAGGGGTCTCAAGGAGCCCCAGGACTCCTAGGAGCTCGCTTTGAGAAACACTGGCAATAAAATTCAGATTTAGATGCTTGTGTTTCTTTATCGAGGGGAAAAAACCTGAGTCAGTTTGGATGAAATATCCAAACATGGTTTGGCCATTGGATCCAATCCTCAAGCTCACACACTCAGATTCCCTCCCTGAGCACACCCCCACATTCTCACTGATGTTCTTTCACCAAGGAGGAAACGCATTGGAGGTGATTCTGCCAGGCTGAAGGAACAGCTTAGTTCCCTGGAGGATTTGTAAACCAGATGATCAGCTAGTAATAACCATGACTGGAATATAAACATGATCCAGTAACCCCAATCTATTCAGTTACGTTAGTGGTATGTACGTGAGACTTACAGCATTGCCAAACTAGGTAGTTTCTTTCTGTACTAGAAAGCAGATTCTTCTTGGAATTGTTTCTTAGCATAGATATTTGTTCTAATATTAATTGCTAATAGTGTGTTAAAATATTGTATTAAAGTTTTAAATATTACTCTTGCTTTTCTAACTTTTATATGCAGCTGATAGTAGAAACTGAAAAATGCAACATTTCTATGAAGTTGGCTACGTCTGAAGATGTGCATGAAGTGTTGGCACACATTGGAACATGCCTTAGGAGAATATTCCCTGGTCTCTCTCCAGTGTAGGTAGCCACTGTTGGGAAATCGGTAACATGTGTTGTTTTATATCTAATTAGTCAGCAAGACTGTGCATGTGTGTGCATGCATGCTGATCATGCTATTCTTATACCTTCCTCTCATATCTAGAAATATGTTTGTCAAGTTATTGAGTCAAAGCGAGACAGCAAGGTTGATTTGAATGCTTGTTGCGATAGGACCTGATACCATCTGGCCTGGTACACACAGCTTTAGTTGCTCTGGACCCAGTCAGGATTCAGATGACCAGCAGAAGCCATGTTTTGAAGAGGATGTCTGAATCAGACTTGGAGGCCATCTATGGCTCAGTTTAGATATCCTAGCAAACTCTATGGTGCTGGTTACTGTGAACTAGAATATAGAAAAGCGAATTGGCATACATGAGGGGAGGAGGAAAAGCACAAACCTACAGCATGTTCCTGGCAGCCAAGTGATTGTTTGCCTGACCCAGGCTAATATGGTCTGTTTCCAGCTGTTTTCTTCCTCTCTGTTGTCATACTGGAGGCAAGAGAGATGGATCATTCAATAGTTTTTTTAAATTTCATTATTGGAAGACTTGATGTTTAGAATTTCATACTGAATGTTTGCCTTTTGTCTTTTAGAACAGCTAGACCAGTCTTTGTGTGCCTTGCAATCATCTCTGTCTCTTTTTAGTATTTTTAATGTCACTTAACCTTATTTGTTTATCTTGTGTCAACTTGTTCTGATATTTGTTTTGATTCTTCTTTTCGCTGAAAGCCACGGCAAGATACTCTCCCTTGGACCATGGAGTGTGTCAGACACACTCTTGAAACTTACGTTTTCATCATGTTTAGATGTTTCCTAGAACTATCTAAGGAGCTGTCTTGTACTGTGCCAGTACAGTATATTGATTCATCCATCTCAGTACAGTACTGTCTTTTGATTGGCAGTCTGTCTCCAGGGTCTTGAACAGAGATCTTTCCTTGCTTCTTGGGAATCCTTCAGATACTAAGGATTGTAGTTGAAACCTGTTATACCCACAGAGCACATAGTCTCTCACTGAGCTATGCCCAACCTTGGAATCTGTGGTTATAACTCACTAGTCTATTCTGCAGGCAGAGGGATGCTGTAGCATGGGTAGCAGCTACTTCTGCTACCTAGGCAAAGATGCTGCTTTTAAAGTGGTGGATCTCTTAACATTTAGGAGTGGGGGAGCGACTGTCCTTGTTCATCCCAACATAGGATCATTTCCAGTGGCTTTTTTTTTCTTTGTAGGTTGTGAGCTCTTTGGGGATTTTGTTTTTCATTTCTCAACCTTTTTTGAGAACTCTGTTGTTGCTGTTGAGAACCAGTATGTAAATATTAATACAAATACTTACACATGCATTTTTGCTTAATTGCTATATGATTAACATTCTTGGAACCATAACCTAAGATTAGCAAAAGGGCAGTAATTTGTAAACTTGGGATGGGGCTACTGCAATTGGGGTCTCTCCTCCTCACCCCCCCCGCACAATTTTTGTCCGCACAATTTTTGTCCGCACAATTTTTGTCCACACAATTAGTTTCCTACATACAAAGAGGAAAATGTAATATGTTTTGGGTGATTGTGAATAACCATTCTTACTGGTAATTGTGACAGCAGTAACTCCTGTGGACTACAGGACTATTGTGTGAACTAGACTTGTCATCTGGTTCACACAATATATGTCCATGTATTCCTCAGGCTTTTTGGAAATTCTTGTATGAATGATAAAACATAAGCCTTGGAACCAGCTCTTGGACATAACAGAGAGAAGTTGAATAGCCATTTCTCTTCAGGGAATCATTGCTTTATGTCCTGCATTGTCACAGGTGCCAATTGAAGAAATCAAAGAGTGAGTTAGTAGGAAAAGCGCATCTGGCAGCATAGCTTCTGCTTCAGTTTAGCTTATATTAAGATTTCTGTAAAAGACCATGCCTCCACGGAAATCTCTAGTGGGTTCTTTATGTAGCTAGGCATAAAATAGTAAACTGTATTTAATAGGTGTTGACTTCATATGTGCACTTTCCTCTTGCATGTAGAAGAATCATGAAAAAAGTTACTATGGAGCCCCCAGAAAGACTAACTAATCTCCAGACACTGTGGGACAGCCAAACTGTGGCAGAATTAGGACCATGTGGTGAGTATGTGTGTTTTCAAATTGAAATATATAATTTCTGGAATTGCCAGTACTGGAAAGCCTAATGCTATTTCTGACAGAGGTTTGGCTTTTTGGTAAAGGTATAATTAACTTTAAGGTATAGTTAGCATGGAGCATCATTGTGACTGGTCTGGGAAGACGCTATTTTTATGCTTCATTGTACCCTGCTGTATCTTACAGACTTAGTCTGTTTTATATTGTGCCTGCAGTCTTGGGTGTGTGCTCAGGAGAGAGGAACATAGTGTGTCTATAAGAGATGTACATCTGCTTTAAGCAATTCACAAAATGGTTTGTGTTGCTTTTTTTGTTTCTAGGAGGTTTTTCTCAAATGTATGCGTGTGTTTGTGACTGGCTCGGTTTTCCATATAGGGAAGAAGTTCAATGGGTAAGTACAGAACTCTCATTGATGGAGTTTCTTTTCAGCTAGCTGTGGAAAAACCAAAGGGCAAAATGCCCCAGCTAGAACCAAACGCCTCCTATCCACACTTCCAGCAATTTGTGATACCAAGTGAAGTGGTTTTCCTGTAAAAGATATTTCATTGTGTGTTTTTTTTTCTTACCAGGATGTTGATACAATTTATCTAACTCAAGATACCAGGGAACTGAATTTGCAAGACTTTAGTCATCTTGATCACAGGTAAAGACTAAGATATTCTATAAACTGCTCTGGATCTAAAGCATAAGATGATGTAGAAGTGCAACTAACTAACAGGCTATTATGTGTCTAGTACATTAGGTGCTGCTTTCACAGTACAGTGAACCCTTCTTATTCACGGACTTGGGACTCGCAGATTTGACTCAGTGTAGGTCCCAGAGGGTCCCCTGTTTCAATGCTTTTTAAAAAAAGAGTGAAAACCCCCATGTTTTTCTTACCTTTTAAATCCAAACCGCTGCGTGTTCTTGTGCTATTCATGCTTAAATCGCGCTCCGGAAGGCTCCTTTGTGTCACGTGACTCCCCCCTCCCAAGATCGCCCCAGAATGCGATCTGGGGCAATCTTGGGAAGGGGGGAGTCGCGCGATATGGATTTAAGCATGATGATGATGACGATGACGACATCATCATCAAAAGTATTTATATACCGCTTTTCCACAAAGCTCACAAAGCGGTTTACAGACAAAATCAAATGATTAAATGGCTCCCTGTCCCAAAAGGGCTCACAATCTAAAAAAGATGCAGATCACCACCAGCAAACAGCCACCAGAAAAGACAATGTGCTGGGGTGAAAGGGGGGGCAGTTATTCTCCTCCCCCTGCTAAATATAAGAGGAGCACCAACTGAAAAAGTGTCTCTTGTCCAGTTAGCAGGGGAATAGCACAGGAACACGCAGCGGTTTGGATTTAAAAGGTAAGAAAAAAAGTTTAAAAACACTGTTTTTAATACCAGCAAACAGCCACTAGTGAAGTTACTGTGAAGGGGTGAATAGGGACAGTTACTCTCCCCCTACTAAATACAAGAGGAGCACCACTTGAAAAAGTGCCTCTTTGCCTTGTTAGCAGGGCAATTGATACAGTGGTTGCAACTTATTCTTTGCCATTGTACCCTGTTAGGAGGTGAGTTGCCATGTTCTATAGCAGTTGCAGCACCACTCAACATATCACAGGCACAAATGACATATTGACTATATTTGCTCTGTGTTCTATTTATACATAAATCTACCCTTTTGTTTTTCTGCTTACACATCCACACAAGAATAAGCACATAGACCAAGTTCTAAAAAACTGTTTCACTACTTTTGCATGCCTGAGGGCTTTGAGTTTACATTTCTCAAAAGGCATCCTCTCGAATGATGCAAACTACTTTTAAAACTGGGGGGGGGGGGGGAAGGGTACTTGCAGATACTTTGTGATTGGGCATTGAGGATCAGCTGTTCAAAGAAGAAAACATTGAAAGTCCCACTGGGCATGCCCAGGAAAGGCATGGGTACATCTAAGGGGCTCTCAACCTCTCGGTGGCGGTGTACCACTACTGCGATCTCTCAGCATACCACCGGAAGTGAAGGGCAATGACGTCATTGCCTGTCACTTCCAGGTATTGGACACTGACGGAGCTCAGGTGCTTCCAACACTGCGGAGCTCAGGAAAAGTGCTGTTAAAAGGCTTGGGATGGGCGGGAAAGCCTTTCTCAGCATGCAAAACCCGCGTGCTTCACTTCCACTCACCAGCTTGAGCTTCTTGTTGGCGCTTTCCTGAGCTCTGTGGCATTGGAAACCTCTGCTCCTGAGCTCCGTCGGAGGGTTGGTTCAGGGTTCAGACCGACCGCGTACCACCAGATGTACCCCAAAGTACCCTTGATCTATGTAGTTCTTTGGATCCTAACAATAATGTCCTGGTTCAGACATTAGTGCATAATGACCACAATGAATGGAGTTCAGGCTTGCATGCTTCCTCATACATTCCAATTTTTCCCCTCCCTTACCCATGCACCCCCCCAAATAAGCATGCTAGACAGATGCTTGGGTTAAAGGGCCAAATTTTATTAAACATAAACAGAACCTTGCTTGCTGTGTCGTCCATATCTGGCAATCTGTGGTATGTGCAAACTATAGTTTGCCTGATTTGGATATTATGGCACACTGTGGCTTACTTGAAGCCAAGTAGAGAGGGAATCTGCATGGTAACTTTTAATGTGATTTTGCTTTGGTTAGCATGCAAACATTCAACAGCAGGACTCTATAGTATCATTTTAATGGAGAAGCTGACAGAAGGACAGCCTCATAATTTGATATGCTAGGATTAAAGGAAAGGAAATCATCCTAGGATTTTACTTATATAAAATCTCTTTTACAATTAGGGGAAGAGCCTGTGTGGAAAGTTGTATTATATTTTTGTAGGGCTCTAGCTTCCTTGGAGTATAAGGTAACTCTGGAAGAGAGACTAGAGATGTGGGTTGGATTCCTTCAGTAATAGGATTATGCTAAATCATCTGGCTGCCTAAAAGCTTTTAGCACTGTGCTCAGTTATGATTAGTAATGATTACAATGATTAAATGTGACACAAGCTGATAAAAAAGTAAATTGTAATTCAGTAGCTGAAACAGCTTTCTAAGCGGGTGCTCACTTTTCAATGCATATGATCTGTCCAGACTGAAAAATCTGAACAAGCAGAATTGGTTTTATTTATTTTTTTACAACCTTACCTTTCATTAGAAATCTGTAAATTTACAGACTTCTCTAAAATTGTAATTATTGCTTGTCTCATGTACTTTGACTCAAAGTAATATTATTGCCAAGTTGATCTCTCTCTCTCAAATCAGCTGTAACCTGCATTAAAACAAGAAATGTCTGGTGCTTTTTTTCACTAGGGACTTAATACCAATCGTTGCCGCCCTGGAATACAATCAGTGGTTCACAAAGCTTTCCTCCAAGGATCTAAAGTTAGTAAGTATTAGGGTAAATGGTGACTATCAATTTGATTATTTTTGTAACTTAGTTTGTATTAAATTAATGATTATTTGGGGGCATAATAGTTCCAGCAGAAAGGTAGCTGTACGACCGAAATTCTTGAAAATAGCTTTGCACATCTTAAATCCTACTGCATACAGAATTGCAATGAAATTTACTTGCAATTATTTATGAGGCATCTCAATTTTTAACTACTTGAAGTAGTTTCAGATAATTTAAGTAGGACATTTCCTTAACTACATCAACCCTTTTGAGAAAAATTTGCATTTTATGATTTGAAACTTTTGAAGATAAATGTGGTCAAAAAGAGCAGTTAGTGGGTAATTATACCATAGATGAAAGCCATTTTGTTTTTCAGGGTGTCCTGGTGAAATTTTGAGATGGACTTGTACCTATTTAGATAGAGCTAACAATATTGAGACTCAAATACATTGGAGCCAGATATTAAAAGCGGAGTAATGCAGCTTACTGAGCCAGTGGGTGGCGCAGTGGGTTAAACCACTGAACCATGAGCTGTTGATCAAAAGGTCAGCAGTTCGAATCCGTGCGACGGCTCCTGCCAACCTAGCAGTTCGAAAGCAAGAAATTGCAAGTAGATTAATAGGTACCGCATCAGCGGGACGGTAACAGCGTTCCATGTGCCTCGGTGTTGAGTTATGCCGGCCACATGACCATGGAAACGTCTTCGGACAGTGCTGGCTCCTCGGCTTTGAAACGGAGATGAGCACCGCTCCCTAGAGTCGGACACGACTGGACTTAATTGTCAAGGGTCACCTTTACACCTTTACTAATGCAGCTTACTATGTAACAAGAACATGGGATTGAGCAAAAGCATTCTGAGCCTCAGTGCTTTCCTCATTTCTTGGCATTCTAAGAAGCTGTGTGCATGTCTGTCTCAGGAGCCCACTTAGTAGAGCAGACCTTTTCCTGTTGTGTAGTTAGTTTCTATGATTTTTGTGTAATAATGGTTTTTCATAGTAAACGAGGTAAGGCTGCAATGTAATGAAGGCTGCACCTCATTTTACAAACCACAGAACGGTGTATGGTAGTGGGTTGAACTAAACTACTTGTTTTGGATTTGGGGGGGGGGAGAATGAAAGATGCATTCAGTGGCATCTTATGCTAGTCTAAGATGTCTCCTATTAAATGCAAAATCAAGGTGATCAGACAGAAAAATTTTAAGTTACCAAATGAGTACAGTAAAAGAAACTTTACATGTGCTCACATTTTATCTGACTGGGTGCAAGAATTAGCATTGCATGTGACTAATTATGAAAGCATATCTAATGTAAATGTGGCAGTTCACAACCACATCTCCCTCCTGATTTTTCTTTTAAAGTGTCCCTTCATAATTTTAAACTGGTCTTGAGTCTTTATATGGCAGCAGTGAAGGTCTGTTCATATGTCATGTGGGCTGTGCGGCTGCTAAGAAAAATAGCTTATTGTGTGATGGAGACAACAAATGGGGGCTCTTATGTCTGTGAGTGGCTCACTGCATAAATTTGCATGCCACACGGCCCAATTTCAGAACTAGCGTTCCAGCGGCAGTTGACACTGAAAGGCAGTGGTTCCCAAACTGGGAGCCGCGGAAACCAGCCAGGGGAGCCACAGAGTGCCATGGAATCCTCTCGGAAAACAGTGCAATGCCAATTGGCAGGCATCCGCATAATGTAATGGGGAGTTGCAGCTGATGGTCACCAATGGTCAAGGGAACCGCAGGGCAAAACGTTTAAGGAAACACTGCTTTAAGGCATCACAAAAGGCCTTCCAGAAGTGCGTGGAGCCATGTGCTTCTGGGCCACTGCCACAGACTGCAGGGTGGATGCCGTCCACGTTGGTGGCAAAGAGGAGCCCTACGAGCAGTGGTAAATAGGCATGGTGGGAGGATTGGGGTGGAACGGGGTGAGGGTCAGGGGCATGTTGGAGGCAGGAAGGGGTGGCACCTGGCACGGGCGACTTGCGCTGGATGCTCTCTCCCCTGGAGCGAGCCAGCATACCTCCTTTGTCTCGTTGGACTTGCGCCAGCTAAAGAGCAAGGTCTGAAGATACCCATTGGTGGTCGAGAGGCTTACAGAGGGGTTAGGGAAAATATGTTCCCTTTTCCCGATTGCAGTACAGCGTGTTTTGGTATGGCTGCATGTTATGGCAGGGGAAGGATAGGATTGGGCTGACAGTCAGTCGCCTCCCAAAAGTGTGCCCCAACCTGTGGTGGCGTCTGGTTCTGATGTGGAGATTTGCTATGTGGTAAGCCACTTACAAAAGCATTGCAACCCTTTTGTGAAATCCTACTACATGAATGCAGTGTCTGGTATTATGTAGGAAGGCAGCCGTTATTTGTTGCTTTTTTTACATTTACTGCTTTTCACTGGTACTTCATATTGCAACATTGTTATCATGACAGTCCGCTGATGTTTGTGAGCAGATCCTGAGAGTGGTGAGCAGATCCAATAGATTGGAAGAACTAGTACTGGAGAATGCTGGTCTTAGAACGTAAGTCAGTTTTTATTAAACAGCAAGTACTTTAGTAAAGCACAATAGTGTCAAAAGGAGCTGCTTGTCAGAATTGTTGAAATGTACAAAACAGATAACTGTGCCTGTGTGTGTGTGTGTGTGTGTGTGTGTGTGTGTGTGTGTGTGTGTCCTGCATAATTAAAAAATTGGAATTGGAGCAACTATGCAAATAGGATTTAAGCTTACATTCTCCTTGCATGATGCATTCTGCCTTAAAATGGGGCATATACAAGAGGAAGATACCATGTCTATTTTTAGTAACACACTTGTATGTACTGCATTATGAAAAACCATCACGCTGTAAAGCACATTGAGACACCTGGAGAGTAGCCTCTGCCGGCGGGAAGGCCTGGGCCATCCCACCGGCGCCGGATCCAGGAGCCCGTAAGACCACTCGAAGTGACAAGGGGAGGGAGCATAACAAGGAGGGGTGGTTGGGCCAATCGAGCCTGGGAGGGGGGAGGGATTGGCAACGTCACAGTGCACCATATCCTATCCCCCCTGGGCCTTTTACTCTGACATGGGTGTGCTTGCTTGGTTTGGCGCCAGCTAAAGAGCTGGCGGAGAACCGAGTAGCCCCCTTGCGGTGTCTGGGGATTTGCCCGGGGTAAGGGGGACGAATAGGCTTCAGTGTGGGCCATGGCCCAGGTGTGTGTGTGTGGGGGGATAGGATTGGGCTGCCTGTGTGTTACATGGAGTCTTCCTGCTCTTTATATGCTTGCCTCTGTGTACGTCTGCTGAAGCACCACAGAGAGAAACCACTGCCCAGAGTGCATGTGCAAAATAGGCCTTAATGTAAGAGAAAAATTGTACACTACTGGCGTCGACGAAGGGAAGCGCCCGGGGGTGACGCGCGCACAAGGGTGATGCGTGTCCCCCCCCGGTACTCAGTTAGTCGTTGGAGGTGGGCCTGCCCGCCCTCGCGTCCGTTTGGCTCTGAAATGAGCCAAAACGGCGCGGGGGGGTTGCTCTGCGCCCGCGCGTGTCGTCGCGCGCGGGGGCAGAGCCGATTTCTTAAAGGTGACACGCGCCCCCGCTCTGGGGTGACGCGCGTCATAGCGACGCGACTGTTGTACGCAACTGTAATATTGTACATATCTTATCCGTTTCTGTTTTCATACTTCTCTAGCAGTCATTTATGTTAAGCTCCTGAAATATGGTGTGATGCAAGAGATAATATAACCCTCTTTCTATTGTTTTCTTTTTTTCTTGTAGAGATTTTGCACAGAAACTGGCTAATGCCCTATCCCATAATCCCAGCTCAGGACTTCATACAATTAACCTTGCTAGCAACCCCCTGGAGGACAGAGGTACTGTAACACTTCTGTATTCCTTATCACCCTACAGAGACAAGCCTAATAGAAGGATTAGTGATACTTGATTTAGGGCCCAATCCTATCCAACTTTCCAGCACCAATGCAGCCCCGAGGTAAAGGAACGAATGTTCCCTTATCTTAAGGAGGTCTCCATGACTGTCCTGTCCCCCCACTACAGGATGCAGTGCACGCCCCATTGGCATGGCTGCATCGGTGCCAAAACGTTGGATAGGACTGAGCCCTTAGTCTTTCTCTGAATAATACTGTATTTTGCCTGGTGTAATTGCTTTGTAAATATCTTTTGTTCGTAGATTGATACCTGTTCTTCCCTTGTCCCTTAATAGTTATAGTTCATTGAACCTGGTTTTTGGGGTTTCTCAGAAATCGATGGCATTTTAATCTCTCTCTCTCACTCACACACAGACACGCGCACAGGTTTAGAATGAAGAAAATGGCTACAAATACTGTATTTTTAGAAAACTGCTGTAAATAATTCACCCTAGAGAGAGGTGAATTCTCTAGAGTTCTTTATTTCACAACATTACCAGTTTGTATATTATATTAATGGGTATATGATGATAATACAAGGTTAAATATTACCATCCCTTTGGAAGAGAAGAAATCCTTTCTGTCACCAGTATCATATGCATCTGGAACAGCCAGTCAGTGTAATTATTAATGAATGATAAGCTTATCACTCTACAGCACAACACTGAATCACATTTAAATCCCTAGGTTTCAGTGTCAGTGTTCAGTTTTGAGAAGTGTCAGTTAAGCCGTTTAGTAGATCTGGATGCTTGTCCATCCATCACCTGTTCCCTTCTCCTTCATTCAATCTAATTTTTCAAAGCCTCTTATGCCGCATATTAGAGTAGAAATTCTCATTTATTTCTCTACACATTTGAAACAAAAACCACTTCCAGAACTGAGTGCATGATCGCAATGGCTATTTTTGTTTAAAGTATTCATTTTATGAAGGTAAATAGCTACTCAGTTTTTCCCATTGCAAGGAAAAAGGCTTTACAGCACATTTGCGACTCCTTAGGCTGGCGGAGCGCTCGTTCTTCAGGCCTAGTTTTAGGCCGGCAGAATGAGCACCGTGAGGCCATGTTTGAGCAGTGCTTTGTACCCAGGTTTCAAGGTCCAAGCCCATTGTGGTATTTGTTTGACCATACTGGTGTTTGATATCATTGATCCCTGGGTGGCGGTGTTGATTGACTAACATAAGTAATTACAATGTAAAAACGTCCTTTCCTTGGATGTTGAGGTTTATTGTTTCTGTTCCTTTGCAGGTGTGTCCTCACTAAGTATTCAGTTTGCCAAACTACCAAAGGGGCTGACACAATTAAATTTATCTAAAACCTCATTGTCACCTAAAGGTATGTTTAATAAATATACTTGTACTTCATGATGACACATGAGCTTTCTTTTTGGTCTGTCTTGTTTATGTGTTTGTACTGGTTAGTAACTTCTCTAGACTGATCAGGAAGGCAACAGAGAATTGAACAATTTCTTGCAACTTGCCACTTGTTTGCAAAAGTGGTTTGATATCCCACTAGATGCTCTAGACTAGAGGACTGTAATAATGATAAACAGAATTATTTGTTTAAAATGTTCTTATGCTGCCTTTTGGCCATGTTCAAGGGGTCATCAAGGCAGCTTACAAAGAGAAAATCAAAACCTGAAAAAAATTGGCCTCTACAAGCCTCAGAACACCTCTCGGAAAGCAACCGGAAATGACTTCCAGTTTCGCACCCGCCACTTCCAGTTGCTTCCGAAAGGTGTTCTGAGACCCGCGGAGGCCAATGGAGTGTGTTCCGGACCTGGAAGCGGCCTCCGGAGGCACCAAATTTGCTAGACTTTAAAGGTGACACACAGATGCCCTGCAGTGCTACAGCTTTCAGTTCCAATCAGTGGTCCTTTATCAGCATGATCTTGATTAGAGAGAGCCGTGCCTCACCCTTCCAGGGCAAAGTCCTGGCTGACTGTCCGAACTGTCAACTAAGAAACCAAGATGGAGTTAGAAGAGACTGTACACTTTTTGGAAAATGAGGTAATTGGCAACAATAGTTCCCACAGCACCTATTGCTATATTCTTTTTGTTCTAGCCGAGATCCTGTTTTAACAGAAACATAATAATTCACTCTGACCAAATAGTCTTCCAGTAATCTGACCGGCTAATATTTTTGGGATCTTACAAATCAGAAATGTATCCGAGATCAGCCTCTTACAGACATGTCTACTACGTGTTAAGTGCTTTTATCTTCCTATATAAAGCACACCTTTTAAATGAGATTTGAAAATGATCAGCATCTAGCAAGTGTTAACCTTTTCTCACATCTTTAAATATTTATGGCTCTTTATGTTCTTTTCTTGTGGTGCAGGGAGCACAGGAACTGTATACTTGTGGAGCATATGCTGATTCTTTATGGAGCACAACAAAAATAAATATTGGCAATTTTGTTGCAGGGGTGAACAGCCTTTCCCAGTCACTGAGTGCCAACCAGCTGTTAGCTACCACACTCACCCACCTTGACCTCTCAGGGAATGTTCTTCGGGGTGATGATCTTTCAGTAGGTGCTCGTTTTTTCTGGTTTCTAAACAAATCTGTAGTGTTCAATTAATGAGTGAAGACGAGACAGAAAATAGACTGCTTCTAGTGGGAACAGCAAATGTTTGCTGCTGATTTAATTGTTCTTGCGAACCTAGGTTTAAGAGAACCCATCAATGGAAGCTTTTTATTTATAAGCCACCTGTTTGTTCTAACCTTGACCTCCTTAACTGGTTGTGTACTACTCACGTTGGGAGCAAGTGGGTTATGCCCTGAGGGTATTGGCCACCTTCCATGCTTTCTGCTTTCTTTTATGTGAAAAAAAGCAAGGTAGCTAATCCCTAACCTACCTTAAAGAGGATATTGAAGATGAAATGAAATAAGAATACATTGCAACCAATCCTGAGCAAAGTTCCTGACTCCGAAGAGCACATGGGTCTAATGGGAACACATGAAGTTGAAAGTGCTTACATGGGTGCCTCAAGAAAGCTAAAATGTAATATATTTTCTTTCTTTCTTACAGTACCTGTATAACTTTTTGGCTCAGCCAAATGCCATTGTCCATCTGGATGTATCCAATACAGAGTGTGCATTAGACATGGTAGTTTCATTTATTTACTAAGCAGAATTCAGACTTACCATTGCATATTGCGTTAATGTGCGCAATGACTATCTTCCTCTTTATGATTTAGATGTGTGGAGCACTTCTTCATGGCTGCCTTCAGCACCTTGCTGTTCTAAATCTATCCAGGACAGTTTTTTCTCACAGGTCAGCATTCAAAATACTGCTTTTGGTGTGAATTAGCTACTGTAACACTGTTCCCTCTCTTCTTAAAAGGTATCTCAAATACCTTTTTGTTATAAGCTTTCTGCAAAATTTTGCCACACACAATTTCCAGTAGTGTGATGTCCATAATGTGGTTCTGCGTAATTAGGAACATATTAGCTGCTGCACAAAAAGTACTAAACAACTTCCATTCATCTCAGTGGAGACTGTATGGGAAGCACATGCAGTTCCCTTGAGGAAACACTTTTGAAATGCACTGAAGTTGATTTGAACTTGAGGTACGTTGGAACTATTTGCCATGTTTTGTGTTTTTCATGAATGTTGAAAAGCAGTTTTGGGTGCTCTTGGTCACCGTTGCCATTTAATCCTGGCTGTCACAACTAGCATGCATTTGCCAATGGCAACACAATGCTGGGTTTGACGCAATGCTGTCATAGACTGTCATAAACAAAGCACGTAGGTGACCACAGTCAATCTGGTTAAATGCAAGCAAATTACTGTATACAGTAGACCAGCATTTCTCAACGTTCTCCCCGCGAGACGGGGAGAACTCTGAAAGTTTGTGCGGGTGGGGCAAGCAGCGGCGGCAATCCCTGGGATTGCTGCCGCCACCGAAAACACTCCCGAAACCACCGTGTTCATCCTTACTGGGGCTTGGGGATGCTTCGCGAAAACCAGAAGCGCCCAAAAATGACCGGTTTTCGGCGATCCGAAGATCGGGGAGGCCTGCAGAGGGTTGCGCAGGCTTCCTGAAGCACCCCCAAGCCCCAGGAAGAACGAACACGGCGGTTTCGGGCACTTTGCAGCGGCAATCCCTGGGATCGCCGGCATCATGCTGTCCCCGCCCCTCAAGGGGGTAGGGGACAGCTTTTGTTCTCAACTGTGGGTCATGACCCACAGTTTGAGAAGCACTGCAGTAGACTATATTGTTCAGTGCTCCATGTGCATGAAATGGAACTCTAATCGGCAAGCTAAAATGAGGACAATATTAACCTCTCCTAAGCATCTAACCTTCAGAAAATAAGCTTTCCAAAGGGATCCCTTTATACGTTATGACAAAATTGTTGGTGAGCTAAAACCTTATCTTATTCAAGTTAACTCATTTCCCCCATACCATGGCCCCAGGCAAAATGCTTTCTGCCCATTGCTGCTCTTAACAGCAGAAGGCAAAGCATACAGGCACTATATGGGTGCCTGTATGTTTATCTATCTCTAGCTAATAGCAATGTGGGGGCAAATGGGGATGCCATTTTCATCAGGGAAATCTGCACAGGACAAAGGGTTGGCATCTTCCTGCACTGCAGCACCCCCCCACCCCCAAAAAGTTGGGAGATGCATTTGTGCATTTTCAATGTCATGTCTAGTTTGATCCTAGAGATGCTTGAAAAATAAGCATTTTCGTACTTGGTTAGGGGTAAGGTAAGTTGTGGATATAGATATGATTAACATGGCAGAACCGAATGTCAAGTCTCCCGTTTTAGCCATCATAATTGAGACAAGTGAAAACGACTTCCTTTTCATGCTAAGTTTGATCTTCTATCTGTGTCATTAAAATCTGTACACTAGCAACTAGGTTGAGATCCCAATTTGTTTTCAGCTGATGATGCTCATTGATCCAGGTATTTGAGGCTAATGAATGAATGCTATTATAGTATGCTGAAGCACTTTAGTAATTGTATCTCTTTGGAATGTAAATTCAGTTAAGAGTAATTGCAGTACTATGGGCCTTATGTGAGAAGCAGCAGTGGCTAGATTCTAGCAATATGTACTGGGGTTTGTTTTGAGGATGTTCACTTTACTGTCTGTCTCTTTTTCAGAAAAGGAAAAGAAGTCCCCCCATCATTCAAACTGTTTTTCAGCAGTTCACTTGCGTTGACGCAAATCAACCTTTCAGGGACTAAACTCCCTCCTGAGCCTCTAAAGTACGTGTGCTATAAATTTTGTTGTAAACTGTATGTTTTGTTGTTTTAAAAATGGCATGGTGACATTGTTTTCGTAACAGTATGTGGAGGTAGACAGTGGCGTCACTGTGACGCGCGTCACCCCAGAGCGGGGGACGCGCGTCACCCCCCCGACTCACCCCCCCCTACATAGACTTACCTTTTCCGGCGCTCCGGGAGCCGGCTGGGAAGCGCTCCAGGGCCTTCTGAAAAGAAGAGGCCCTGGAGCGCTTGCGTTAAAACGCGAAAATTGACGATTTTCGCGCATGCGCAAACCCTTTTCTGAGGGCAAGGGCCTGCCCTCTTGCCCTCAGGAGGGTTTGCGCATGCGCGAAAATCGTCAATTTTCGCATTTTAACGCAAGCGCATTGGGCCTTCTGAAAAGAAGAGGCCCAATGCGCTTGCGTTAAAACACGAACTTTGAAGATTTTCGCGCATGCGCAGTCCCTCCTGAGGGCAAGAGGGCAGGCCCTTGCCCTCAGAAAAGGGTTTGCGCATGCGCGAAAATCGTCAATTTTCGCGTTTTAACGCAAGCGCTCCAGGGCCTCGTCTTTTCAGAAGGCCCTGGAGCGCCGGCCGGGCCGGACGCTCCCTGGCCTCGGAGCGTCCGGCCTCCGGAGGGTGACGCGCGTCACCCCCCGGCGGCCCGCCCCGCCCGCCACGCTACAGTGACGCCAGTGGAGGTAGAAAACTAGCTCATACGGGGCTGAAGACTATTCAACGATTTTCAGTGTTATACTAGTCACCTTTTGATTTCATCTGACTGGAACATATGAATTCTTTATTGTAACATTTTTTGCTCTGTTTATAACCGCCCAATCCTATCCTTCTCTCCCACCAGAGACGTCGGCTGATATGGGGCTGTGGGGCGGTGGGCCCCAGGGCGTAGGGGCGCAGAGGCTCTGGGGGGGGCGTGGGCCTCCTTAACTTTTGTTATTGATTTTATTATTTTTTGGTTTTTTAAAGGTTTTTAGGGGTTTTGTAGCGCTAACGGGGCTTCTAACCGTGTGTGTATGCCTTGCGCCCACTTACCTTGTATCTAGGAGCCTCCAGCGACGATCTCGAGGGGCGACGATCTCTTCCGGGGGCGCAGATCGTTGCTCTGCTGCCCCGGGCGCGAACTCTGTAAAGCGCCGCCACTTTACAGAGTTCACGCATGCGCAGAACGACGATGTTTCCAATCGACGTTCTGCGCATGCGTGAACTCTGTAAAGCGCTGCTGGGCGCTTTACAGAGTTCGCGCCCAGGGCAGGCAGAACAACGATCTGCGCCCCCGGAAGAGATCGTCGTCCCTCGAGATCGTCGCTGGAGTCTCCTAGACACAAGATAAGTGGGCACAAGGCATACACACACGCTTAGAAGCCCCGTTAGCGCTACAAAACCCCTAAAAACCTTTAAAAAAACCCAAAAAAAGCAAACACGAAAATGAAAGTTAATTTATGCAAATTAGTTTTGGGGGGCGTCGGGCGGTCGGCCCCCCATCGGGGGGCGCCTGGCGACGCCTCTGCAGAAGTGTCGCCTGACATGGTGCGGGGGGCGGGGGGCCCCAGGGCGCAGGGCTCTGGGGGTGGGGCGGGGCTCCTTAGGTTTCGGGTTTTTTTCGTATTCTCGTTTTTTTTACTGTTTTCGGGGGGGGGTTAAGTGTTAACGGGGCATGTGTTCGTGCATGTGTGCTTTTCCCCCACTTATCTTGAATATGGGACGCTTTCAGCGACGATCTTCTCCCTGCGCCCGGACACATCTTCTCCCTGCGCCCGGGCGCGAACTCCGTAAAGCCCCCAGCAGCACTTTCCAGAGTTTGCGCAGGCGCAGAACGTCGAAGTTTCTAGTCGACGTTCTGCGCCTGCGCAAACTCTGGAAAGCGCTGCTGGGCGCTTTACGGAGTTCGCGCCGGGCGCAGGGAGAAGATGTGCCCGGCGCAGGAAGAAGATCGTCGCTGGAAGCCTTCCATATTCAAGATAAGTGGGGGGAAAGCACAAACACATGCCCCGTTAACACTTAAAAACCATGAAAACCGTAAAAAAAAACGTAAAAAAACCTGTCAAAAATAGGTTTCGAAACCGAAACCTAAAATTTTTGACAGTTTTATTGGGGGGCGCTGGGGGGGGGGCCGCCCCAACCTGCTCCGGGCACAGCGATGCCACTGGAGTTGAGGTGTTATTTGTGCGTGGTTCTTTATCCTTTTAAATTTGTGGGTGTAAATATTCATTTAATTTAGTTTCGTTTTAATTGTTTTCAAACAGAGAAACAACTTCATTATAGTTGTCTTCAAACAGAGGAGACATTGTCAATGTTGAAAGCAGAAGTACCCTTGGGGTACATGGACCACAGGCCGGGGGTATGCGAGACACTGTCCCTTATCAGCTGCTGCGATCAGCAGTTGATAAGGGACAGCTGCTAAAGGGGATTTTTTCCGGGTTGCAGCATGGGCGGATGCCCGCCCGTGCCGCAACTCAGAAACATGTCCCCGGTAGCTCCTCCTACCTGTTCTCCTGGGCACCGCTGTCTTGGATCTCTTGAGATTTCATGAGATCCAAGATGGCGGCGCCCAGGAGAACAGGTAGGAGGAGCTACTGAGGACATCTCAGGGGCATGTTTCCGGGTTGCAGTGCAGGCAGGTCCTCTTGCTTGCGCTGCAACCTGGAGGGAAAGGGTACGTGGGGGCGGGGTTACGCGGGGATATACGGGCCTCCGAAGATTGGGAACCCCTGGTCTAAAGACATTTCCAAACTGAAACATACTCCGAGCTGGAATATCTCTGCAGGCTCATGTGCTCCTTCCCCTCCATCCACTTCCTACTTTTCACTCATCATAGTTTGCCATGATGTCCAAATTGGTAAACTGTTAGTACCCTGCCTCTGCCTGCAAACCAGAAAGTGGAGGAGGGAACCAAGCTGGAGGGAGTACCATGGTTTGGTGTTATGTCATACTCTTAGCATACTCCTTCTGAATCTATATTTGCTGTAGCACATCTTAAGAGCTATGTTGCCAGTGTTTTTTTTAAATAGCAGTACAATTGCTATGTCTTTCTTGTCTGTAGCCTGACTTATTAATGCAGTAATCTCCATTCTAGTGTTCTGTGGTAATTCTTTTTTCAGAGCACTGTTACTGGGCCTTGCTTCTAATCAAAATTTGAAAGAAGTGTTTCTAGATCTGAGTAGCTGTGAGGTAGGAAATATTTATGAATGCGTTTGATAATGGTCATAATTGTATTGTTGTTCCCCTTAAATGTATAATACCCATATGGTTTATATTTCCTGTCATGCTGAAGTGATAAATGGATTTAGAAACCTGTTGCATAAGCATATGTATGTGTTTTTGTATATATTGGTCTCGATGTATGTTTGTAGACTTCTGAGAGTTTTTCCCCTAAACAGCAACAACATATGGCAATTATTTTTTGAAAATGGGGAAGTTTCAAATGTAGTTTGTGACTCTTTATTAGGGGCCTGCTATTCAGAGAAAAGAAGCATATACTGGCCAAAATTTTTAAAATGTTCTCTGTTTCAGTTGTGTTGGATTTTTACCTTGTCTGTGTATAATGACACATTGGTGCTGTATCTAAATCCTTGCAAACAAGCAACAAAAATATATCTGCTCTCCCACCTTTGAATAAGTTATCCTATTAGGCATGCATTTTTATTGAGCAGAAAGCCTGCAGGGCCAAAGTTGTCATCATGTTAAGAAAAATAACTATCTTTTCTTCACCATCTCAGTTTTATCCAGCAGTAAACTCTTGGCATACTAACTCCAACCCCAAAAGCTTCATTATTTGAAACTTCAGATTTTTTTTAATTTGTAAAAACACTTGATTTTAGTTACTCAGTGCTTATGTATTTCCCTTTTTTCTTCCTGCTTGCATTAGCTTGGTCACTGTGTAAGTACGCATCATGTCTTACTTTCAGCCTATTAACTAGCTTCCTGCCTATCCACTACATGTATTCCTTCTGTTCTGCATATCTTTAATTGCAGAAGGTCTGGTTGCTAATGTTTGGCCTCTGAATATGTTTGGTTATTTGCCACAGCATGGAATCTTTCAAAGAGGAATCGGGGCCTAGTCAGGTATTGCGTTGTTAATATGATATGAGGATAGATCCATATTTTACACATAAAACATTATTGCTTTAAGTGTACCAGCATTGTACCAGTCTTTCTTGTGTAAATTGCGGGTGGCATGGCGTCACCTTTAAACTTCTACATTTTCCTGGAAACCTTGATTGGCCCGATACTCCCCAGTGTATATGTATTTAAATTTAAAACATTGCTGCATGGAACACAGATGTATTTGTAGTAATGATATTGCCACACTTGCCACTAGGAAACTGGCTGCCAATAGGTGAGGAACCTCTCTTGGTTAAACCTGGAGAAGCTCAAATAGTTTGAAAAAATATATATTGTGATTTGGTCTGTAAGCATCCAATGCTGTTTCATTCTTAAAGCTGAGTGTGTGTGGACCTGATTGGTACTTGGATGAGAGAGAACTGGGAGCCCCGTGTCTGCTGCTTGTGACCTTTCTAGAGAAACAGTAGGTAGTAGTAGTATTGGTATTAATAAAATCTTTTGTAATACATGCTCCTTCTGTGAGAAGTTATTCCTTCTGTGATATGATAGGATTTAGGCAGCATTTTAACTGTTGTGTTCAGAAAAATAAAATATGTCAGCTTTCTTCATACTGTGCTTCTGCAAATTATTTATTTGCCAAACCTTAGGTATTGATTTCTGTGTTCTCAATGCCCTCCAGTTGAAAAAATACATACTGGATTTTTTTTCCTTCTAGCTAAGATCAGGAGGTGCACAAGTTTTAGAAGGCTGCATAGCAGAAATACACAACATCGCCAGCCTTGATATTTCAGACAATGGTAAGACATTAATTTGATGATGATGCAGATAATAAGTTCGCATATTGCACTGATTAAAAATGTGAGTGATTTACAGTGGAAATTAATGCATCCTTTTCTTGAGAATAAATTCCATACTGGTGGGACTTCCTTTCAAGCAAACACAGATAGGAAAAGCTCTTAGGGCTAGGCTGTCATTCTGAGAGTGATGATTTTAACAGAACTCCCATTGAAATCAGTGGGACTTTATTGAGTAAGCACAGTTAGGATAGGACTTTAATGGTGCAGTTCTGTCTAAGATGCGGCGGCCGGCCAAAATGGCCGGCTGCTGCATCCTAAGCAGGATGTGGGCTCACCTCTGGGGAAGGGAACATTCGTCCCCTTCCCCCAGTGTAAGCGGTGGAGGCCCCAATTGGCTTCCTCGGATGCACACCAGCTCTTTAGCTGGCATACGTCCGGGTAGGCCATGTAAGGCCGGCCCAGCCTGGGAAGGGGCATTAGATATCGGCGCAACACAGCGCTGATATCCCTGCCCCTCCCAGACCGGGCCGGCCAATGCCCCCCTCCCCACGACCTCCTGCCGCCTGGTGCAGCACTCACTTGTGTCAGCCGGCATGGGTCCTGGGCGATGGAGAAGTGAGTGGTGTTGGCCTCCGCGCTGGCGCTGCTTACTCCCAGTGTGTCAAACATGCCTTACGGGTCGTTCACGACACCCTAGGCAGGCGGAGCACTTGCTCTGCTGGCCTATAGTTAGTCAGGATCGGGCTGATTACATGAGACATACATGCATGCAAATTATTGTAAAAATAACTGTGAAACTAGATAATTAAGAATGTACTCTAGATCAATTATTGGTCTTATGTAAGCAATATATTGCGATCCTAAATTTCAAAGGAATGAGAGAAGCATCAGTTTCTCTAATAAAGCCTGAAGATGTTTTTCTTATACTGTATTTTAGATTTCTGAAATTGTAGTTCCACCCTGAGAAAATAAGGGATTAAATTCCATTTTTCCACCACAGTGTATGCTGTTTCTAATTCATAAGGAGATTGTGATTCTTCATAAAACTGGTGTAAAGTCATTTGTCTGCCTCTAACGTGGTTGATTCAAAACCCTCTGACAAGATGCATTAGTGGAAATGTACTTTTTTTAATTCTTCATTTAATCTGATTCCTCACAGGCCTAGAATCCGACCTTTCAACCCTTATAGTGTGGCTTAGTAAAAACCGGTCAATAAGACACTTGGCATTAGGCAAAAATTTTAACAACATGAAATCCAAGTAAGGTTTTTATTTATTCAATTTTTTGAAAAAGGAAAAAAAAATCAATTGATAGAAGCTGCCAGTTTCATTTTTTTTTTAATTTTCGCTTCCTTCAGAAATCTGGGTCCTGTACTTGATAATTTAGTACAAATGATTCAAGATGAAGATTCAGTGAGTATAATTGTCTGCTTCTTTCATACCCCTTTAAATATATCATCTCACTTTCAGTTATTAACTATTTATATGTTCACATGTCACTCAAATTTGGTTTTATTAAAATTTGTATAACAAATGCCAAGCAATGCATTGTAAAATAATATGTGTATTTGAAAGTGATGAACTCTTTAGTTTGTATGCCCGGGTCTGCTTTTATTTTCAATTTTGTAAGACCTGGGAAGGGATCGGCTTTTTAATTGTTTTTACATCAACTAGCAATATTGGATTGAGTGGCATTGTCATCTTCTGAAAATATTCTAAAATATTTTTTTCTTTTCTTTATTTACAACATTTACAGCTCTCCTTTCCTCTCTAAAAAGTGGTTCCCAAGGCAGCTGCCAATACGTGCATCACCCTAATGACCCCCCCCTGCAGGCCTGCACACCCTAAAAAAATTGAGGAGGTCTTACCCCCGCTGCTGCTGGCTCCGCGCTCCAGGGGCTTCTGACAAGGCCCCAGTGGGTCAATACATGACGTTTTATGTTTTTCGCGCATGCGCAGTACATTTCTGAGGGCGAAGGGCTGCCATTTGCCCTCAGAAATATACTGCACATGCTCGAAAAATGTAAAACTTCACGTATTGACCCATTGGGGCCTTGTCAGAAGCCCCTGGAGCGCCAGTCGGGGCGGACGCTCCGAGGGGCCTCGGAGCCTCCGGAAGGGTGCCGCGCATCACGGAGGCGACGTGCAGGGGTGCGCGCGTCACCCCTGTGCGCGCGTCACACACACACCGGTGGTCCACCCGCTACGCTCCGTCGACGTCCATGGGCCGATACCATCCGCTGCCCCTCCTGGACCGGCTACACCAATGGCCCCCCTCTAGCCCGCCAAATGGCCCCCCACCGGATCCTTATCTTCCTTCTCTGGCGGCCGCCCGGGCCTTCCGGCGAGGGAGGCCGGCCTCTGTGCCAGTCTCCCTTGCTCCTGAGTAGCCGCAAACGTGCTTTCCGGCTCGTTTGCGACTGCTTCTGGCGATGAAACGCTTGTTCCGGCACGATCTACAGGATTGCGCCTTTAGAGCTGTAAAGAAACACCAGGTTTCTTTGTCACAGGTGATTAGCAGATAAACTCCCTGGCTAAAGAGTAAACACAGTGCAGCAT